>CM038052.1:180436182-181153682 GCA_021397845.1 Areca catechu
GATCTTAAATTCATATATTTTTAAAATAATATTATGATTTTTAAAATTATGATATGATCCGGTGGTCTTTATAAAATATAAAAAATAATTAAAATATCATCCATCTTGCATAAAATTATTTTGACTATGATTTTGTTGAGAAGGAGGAGGGATCTTGTTGATTTAGGAGGATAGGGTTTGGAAGATAGAGAGGAGGGGTGAGAATTTAGTTGACCAAGAATTTTTTTTTAATTTAGATTAATATTAATTAAAATATTTATTTTATTAAAATTAGATTGTTTTTATGGTTCATGTTGATAGACGTATGATGAATCCAATATTATGCGATTATTTTTGGACAAGGAGCATTGATTTTATGGTTCATGTTGATAGACGTCTGATGAATCCAATATTATGCGATCATTTTTTGGACCAGGAGCACTTCATATGATTTAGTATGAATATTATGCGATCATTTTTTGGACCAGGAGCACTTCATATGATTTAGTATGATTGAGACGGTACAGTATAAGTCTTTTAGCTTGACTTGACTCATAATGAAAGGATCGATTAGGATATTTTTATTTATTGGACTAGGTCTCCTCTCTGCTTTCCATATGTATATTTTATGTGAATTGTGATTTTTCTACGATAATTTTTTCCATCAAGGATAAAGTTATGAGTTGTGATTTTTTCATGATAATTTTTTTCTATCGAGAGTGATTTTATCTACTGTGTTCATGTGAGCATCGATAATTAGTTTGGGTCATGATTAATACAGATTTGCATCATAAATTTTTTTCTGATTTATTGTTTAACATTTTAATTTTTTGTTCGATCAAAGAGATTAAAAAAATTTTTTATGATATTTGGTATCAAAACTTGATATTTCCAAAAAGAATATTGAAATCATATAGATTTGATCGTGTTCCCGTGCCTTATATCCGTAAAATAAAATTATATTTAAGAATTTTTTCTAAATTTTATCTTTTTAAAACCCTTCTTTTCCAAACTCCACTGCCAGCCATCATGGATTTGTGCATGCCGGACATTGTCGGTACCGTGTGCGGCCAACAGCAACGAGATGAAGCCGCAGCGGCCGTGAGACAACGTGGAAACCAGCGGGAAGGAAGAAGAAAAAAGACCGGAACAAAAAAAACAAAAACAACAAAAACTCTCCCGACGGCGATCGGGCATCAAGATCCGATCCCGATGATCGGGAATCTCAGATCTCGGTCGGTGGGCTGAGATCACAAACAAAATACAAAGAAAGGGATAAGGCAAGAGGGCCAATGTCCGTGGAGGCCGCGATCGACCATCCCTGGGCAGTCTCAGCGGCCGCGATCTCCTCTCCCGGCCGGTCTCCATGACCGGTCACCCCTCCCCCGCGGCGACGGCGATCAATGATCAAGATCTCCGCCGGTGGGCCGAGATTAAAAAAAAATTAGGGAAGAAGAACTGCCCAACCGCTGGCCGTGGACGCGTTCTTGATCTCCGGCATCATCACCAGGGCCGGCAACCGGCCGTTCTCTCTCCTCTCCCGGTCGGTCTCCATGACCGGTCACCCCCCTCCCCCCCGGCGGCGGCGATCGATGATCAAGATCTCCGCCGGTGGGCCGAGATTAAAAAAATTTGGGAAGAAGAACTGCCCAACCGCTGGCCGTGGACGCGTTCTTGATCTCCGGCGTCATCACTAGGGCCGGCAACCGGCCGCTCTCGACCGGTCCTGGTGGCGGTCTCGCTAGTGGCTACGTCGACGGGGTGGATCCAAGGGAGCGGCTGACGGGTTTGCGAGCTCTATTTTTTTTATTTTTTGGGTTGAATCGTGGGTAAAAAAAAGGGCTTTCGGGTTATTTTGGATTTTGGGTTCAAACCCGTGATCCAATAACCAGCGACCTATTTTTTTTTTTTAAAAAAATATTTTGCATTTAGATTTCTGAATTTTTTAATAATATATTAGCTCTTTTACAATTTAGTCCATACGAAATTTATATTTGCATATTAGTTCAAAAGGATCATTTTGCATTTAGCCCCTGAATTTTTTAATATTATATATTAGCCTTTTTACAATTTAGTCACTACAAAATTTTTATTTACATATTAGTCCAAAAGGCCATTTTGCATTTAGGCCCTTGAGTTTTCTAAAATTATATATATGCCTTTTACAATTTAGTTCCTACAAAATTTATATTTACATATTAGTCCAAAAAGCCATTTTGCATTTAGTCCCCTAAATTTCTAATATTATATATTAGCCCTTTTACAATTTAGTCCATACAAATTTTTATTTATATATTAGTCCAAAAGACCATTTTGCATTTAAGCCCTGAAGTTTCTAAAATTATATATTAGCCCTTTTACAATTTAGTCCATACAAAATTTATATTTACATATTAATCCAAAAGGCCATTTTGCCTCTAGGCCCCTGAATTTTCTAATATTATATATTAGCCTTTTTTACAATTTAGTCCCTACAAGATTTTTATTTGCATATTAGTCCAAAAGTCCATTTTGCATTTAAGCCCCTGAATTTTCTAATATTATATATTAGCCCTTTTACAATTTAGTCCCTGTAAAATTTATATTTATATATTAGTCCAAAAAGTCATTTTGCATTTAGGTCCCTAGACTTTTGATATTATAAATGAATCATTTTATACCATCACTTTGAATAAGAATTTTTAATTCTTCTTTGTTTTGTGTTGGTTGTTATTAGTGACCAATTTTGCACCATCATTTGTTATGCCGGTTATGTAGGTGGCAGCTCTATTTCTCTCTTCGACAAAATTATTTAATTAATCAAGTTGCTGCTATTTGAATGAAAAAATATTTTAAATTTTTTATATTTTGAAAAATTATTTTTAACCGTGTACATGCTCGCGTTACCATACAGATGTATATAGATGTTTAAAATATCTGTATATAAAAATTATAAAATTTATATTAGATGCAATGTTATGTACTCTAGTCATATAGCCATTATGTACCCAGGTCTAAGATCAGCCAATCTAGCAGCTCTCAAGTTTACTACCTTAAAAGGGCACTATTGCCAATTCAGAAAGAAACCCAATATATAGCAGAGGGCAAGGGAGCATGTGGGATCACCTTTGCCAAACCTGACTTTATGAAGGTTTAATGGGTTTTCTCAGGGTTCTTGTTGGGTTTTTTTTTTTTTTTTTTTTTTTTTTGATCACATCAACATGTGAAAGAAGGTCCAAAAGGGAGGGGAGAGGTAGGGTTTGGATCTAAAATTACATTTTGACCAATGCCAATGTAACTTTGTAAAATTTGAGCTCTCCACTGTTAGAATCCATGCATCTCCACCCTCTTTTCTATTTGTTAAGCAGTAGTTTTTAGTAATGCCCTTGATCTATATGAACAAAGGGCATTTGTGTAGTTTCACGATGAATTGAACTACATGTACAGCAGTGCAAGCAAATAACCAAATGTCTAAGTCCATTTTTAAGCTTTTGGGTCTTATTAGAACAACTTCACGCCCGGATCATTTTTTAAGTTTTTGGGCCGTGAGAAGATGCAACTTGCCCTAATCTTGGATCATGTCCAACTAGCCCAACAACGAAACGGACACTCGTCTTCTGATCCAATCCCAAACCCAAGTGAAATGGGCCTCTCGAGCTACTCTTGCGCTAGATCTACCGCAACGGACACGTCTAGGGAACCTAAGAAAACCGTCCGATCGAAATCAGACGTATATGTGCTTGCCACGGGTGATCCGTGACCCACACTCGATCGTACGGTTACATCAGGATTCGTGAACAAACTCCAAGGCACCGAGAAAGGCCCACTCCCTTCTCCCTTCAACTCGCACCCTCCACTTCCGAGAATCCCAGATCCCGTTCTCGACCTCCGCGGGCGACGTCTGTCCCTCCTGGAGTCGTCTCCTTCGCGATCCCCCGCCCTCCACCTCTCTCTCGGTTCTTTCTGAGATCTCTAGATCCAAGATCCCAGGCAAGATTTCTTCTCTCCGCCTTCTTGATCTTTAATATCTCTGTGTCTTTGTGTTGATCTTAGTGTTGAGCATTAGATCGATATAGTTTTCTTGAAATCGTGCTTTCGTTTTCAAGGATGTTGTATTGGATTTTGTTACGGTCAGATCTGGAATCACACCGAATCGCGTCGCTGAATCGATTACCCTAAATTTGAGATTCATGTAGGGTAAAGCAAGAATAGATCTGAATTCTTGGCTTTCTCTCAGATCTGTAAGCACTGTTTCTAGAACTGTTTAGAACGAGAAAATTGAACCTCTGTCAGCTCCGATAGAAGTGTAAATTCTCTCATTTCTATTCCATTTGGTGGAAGTTGTGTTCTGATTGTTGTCTTTCTTTCGTCTGACTGAGATGTGTCGATACTTTTAAGTATGACTTGCTTGAATTTATCGCTAATCCTTAAAATTTCATGCATTTTGACGTTACTTAATTGCCTTGTTTCTAGGTGCTTAATTCGCTGAGACCTACAATTGTCTATTGTTCGTGGTGTTCGTTCATCCAAAATGGTATGCATTAGGCTTCTCATTTCTCAGTTTCTCACTTTCTTCCATTTTTTGTGTGCTGAATGGCTAAAACTATATTACTAGTGTTGTATTTGTTGTTTTCTTTTGAGGTTCTGATTACAAACGGCATTGTTGATTGAAGTTGGCTCATTGTGTTGTCCTTTTAGGATTGAGCCTTCTTCAACCTTCAACAGTTTGCCCTCTCCCTAAAATTTATGTGTAAAAATAATCGACCAATAATTTCTCTGCTGAGAACCTTTTTTTCTCCGGTGAACAGGTGGTTCTTGCAGCATCCATCGTAACCAAGTCTGGAAAAGGTGAGTTTCATATTGCCCTGAATTTGTGGCTGCATGTATTCTGCTTTGACTTTGTTATCTCCCGTTATTTTAGTTGAATCTATTTCACTCTCACTAATAGTGGAGGATGTCAGCTCACTAGAATTTGATTATTAAATGTAAAATAAGATAGTTAATAAGGTTGGCACATTGGTCTTCACAATAACAAATTCAATGGATTAAGAGATATTATAAGAAAGTGTATCTAAGGTAAACTAGTAGATGCTAAAATGAAGAAAAAGAAAATAATTCTTGGGAGCCCTGAATGTATGGGCATATTTAATGGTCACTTCCATTCTGGATGTCTTTGGTTTTTTTTAATCGTCTTTCTACAAGATAAATGCAAAAGAAACTAGAAACAAAAATTTGTACCTAATATTATATTTAATATTTGTCAATGATGATAGACTTGAATAACCATTTTAGGATTTTTGGGTCTGAAAATTATTAGGTTAGGTTGATTTACTTATTTGTAGTATTCGTATTATACTTTTGTGGCTATTTTGAAGAACATTAACTGAAATTGGTTTCGTATATGTTTTTTTTTTTGGATAGGATCCGTGATTTTAAATCTTGGTATGAGGGCATCCTAACCATCCCGTTTCAATGAGAAAATAGGAACCGGGAATGGGGCGGGACTTGGAAACCCATCCTCATGGGAAAGAATAAGAATTAGATAAAAAAAGGGGAAGAAGAAGAAGAAAAATGAGAGAAAGAAAAGATGAGAGAAGAAAAGAAAGAAAGGAGGGAAAGAAGGAAGAAAGGAAAGAACGAAGAATAAAATGAAAATAAAGAAAGGGAAAAGAAAAAGAAAGGAAGGAAAGAAGGAAGAAGGGAAAGAGAAAATAAAAGGAATAAAGAAAGGAAAAAAGAAGGGGAGAGAGATAGAGGGTACCCAGTCAAATGCTTCACCAGGAAGGTTGCTGGGATAGGGCAAGATGGTGGGGCATCCTCTTCCATGGAGAAACTAGGATGCCTCTGTCCTATTGAGATTTAATAACATTGATTGGATGTACTCTCACTTTTGATGTTATACATGATTAGCTTCTCTTGTTATTATTTTTTCCTAAATCACATTTGCTTAGTACCATCCCATTATATGACTAATTTCTTTTAATACTTCATTGCAGCACTTGTTTCAAGGCAATTTGTGGATATGTCTCGAATAAGAATAGAAGGACTACTTGCAGCATTTCCTAAGTTGGTGGGAACAGGAAAACAACATACCTATGTTGAAACTGAGAATGTGCGCTACGTTTACCAACCAATAGAAGCTCTTTATCTGCTACTTGTTACAAACAAACAAAGTAACATTCTTGAAGACCTGGAGACTCTGAGACTACTATCGAAGCTTGTATCCTTTATGATATTGGATCATCATACAATAGTGCAATCATTGATTGGTAGCAGTTCATATCATCCTATCTTATGTTTGATACCTTAGGGGTTACTTTTGAACCTTTCCAATTTCCTAATTGCAGATTATCTTTCATAACTTCTTGATCATTTCATATGTATGTAAACTGGTTTTAGAATGTTAACATCAGTTCTTTATCAATGTTGGTGACAATACTTGCCTGTGAACTTTATGTTGGAAGACTGCTAGTGGTGGACATTACTTGGTTTTCTAGATTCATGCATTACTCATGTGCAGAAGTCAAATTTGATTGTAACAGGGTATTATTTTTTGAAATTATTTAAAATTGAATAACCCTATAATTGATGCATGCATTGGTGTCTAATGTTGCTTAATGTCTGATAGGCAAATGTTTGTTGATTATGGTCATGATTTTTGCCTTTTCTGTCTGTGCACCTGGATAAAGTTCACCGTTGCTTGTCAAAATTTTCAGCATATCCCATACATATTTATTGTTATAAATTTAACATGTTGATTACCTTAAGCAGTTATAAGGTACCTGAATATTCGCCTTCCTTAGATGAGGAGGGCATTTGCAAGATGGCTTTTGAGCTGATATTTGCTTTTGATGAAGCCATCTCTCTGGGGCATAAGGAAAATGTGACAGTAGCACAGGTTAAACAATACTGTGAGATGGAGAGTCACGAAGAGAGATTGCATAAGCTGGTCATGCAGAGCAAAATTAATGAAACTAAGGATGTTATGAAGCGAAGAGCTAGTGAAATTGACAAAAGCAAGGTATAAATATTTGCTTCTTTTATCAATTTTAATTAATAAAAAAAACTTCAGTGTGTGAAATGAAATTATGGGCAAAAGATAACAGCTACTAACTCAAGATTTGTAATGGTGGAATTCTGCTTTGAAGTCATATATAAGAGTGTTTTAATTGCTCAACCTGTATTGTATTGTGCAGTATTCATGATAAGTCTCAACTGAATGGGGTGATAACAAATGTGCAAGGATGTCCTTGATTCATTTGTATAGCTAAATTGCTTATTCAGCTATAGAATTGTACTAGTGGATTTACTTGGTTTGATTTTTTTTTTTTTGGTTTCTATCATGATCTCCAAAATTCTTATTTTGGATTATGGGGATGATTGTCTGCATTAATTGTAATTGGCATTCTATTTGTCTAAAATTCAATTTCTGTGCACCTCTTTGATTATCCTCATTCCTCATAGTTGTTCATAAGTCATAACTATGATTTCAATTATTCTTTAGTTGGAAATTTATTCACCAGAATGAGTTCTGAGATAAGTTCTGACACTCTTGACATTGATAATTATTGAATTACTATAGACTTTTATGATGTGACTCTTGGTCAGAGCTCCAATAAGGATAGCATCAGATTCATCTACATAGATATTAGCCAGCAAAGGAGCAGTTTATGTTGTGTGTAATTAATCCTTGCATCACCTCTATGATTATCCTTATAGTTGTTCATAAGTCGGAACGATGATTTTTTTGTTTTTTCTTTTGTTGGAAAATTTATAAGTACGGTTGGTCAGGATGAGCTCCTGAGATATGCTTCAACACCCTTGAAATAGATAATTATCAAATTACTGTGGAGACTCTTTTGTAACTCCTAAGTTATAACTCCAATGAGGACAGTGTGAGATTCATCTACGTGGCTATTAGCCAGCAAAGGAACAGTTTATCTTCCTTTAATTGACAGAATCATAAATGGCACAATGCATATTAGAAGCTTTAATTGAAGATTGAGTCTTCTACTATCTGTCTTAGAGAACAGCTTCTGAATCTAATATGGAAAGCGAAAGGTTATACATTCACATCTCACCGAGGCATCTTCCAAATCTAGTTTCGCTACAGGTTATTTCTAGTAAGGGACTATGCTGCAAAGTTTCAGTATGCAGTTTTCATTTGGCTTTTCATCAAACTAATAGGATCAAGGGTATGATAGAAAAGAACACAAAAAACTTGATATACATTCACTTTATTACGTATGATGCCATTTGTCAATGTGGAACTGGAACTTTGACAGTTTTCATGAATGTCTTTCACTTCTGTATGTTGTCAGCAATGCTGACTTAATTTGCATTTTAAATATTTTTATGTTTTTTCATGTACATTAATTTGCAGATTGAAAAGAACAGAAGTGACAGAGGAGGGTTTATGTCATCCATGTCTGGTCCACGGAAACTTGATAGTGGCTTTAGTGATATGAGTATCTCCAGTAGTGGAACTGGTTTTGGAAGTGGTTCTGGATTTGGATTGAGCACTGATGTGGATTCCTTCTCTAGCAAGCCCAAAGGTTTACATTATTACCCCAAGTCTCATATGAATATTGTTAGGATGCTTTAAAATAACATACCATATTCAATCTTTTAATTTGAAGGTGGCTAGTTCTGACTAGCTTAATTCTAACTTTTAAGAGATTGTTGATTTTTTCTTCTAAAATATGACCTAGATCAAATTTCTGGAAAGAAGTATTTTTGCTATATTTGCGGCTGGAAGTATGTGGTTTTTTTTCCATTTTGTATATTTCTTAGTTTTTAATTTGTCGATTTTCTTGGCTTTCAATAATTATTGTTAAGAGTATTTCAATATATTATTCTTTCTTCCAAAAGTGGAAAGCATTCAACATTGATGAGTAACCTGAATTTATGTTAGAAATGTTAGACCCCAAGATAACTTTGTTGTGAAATAGTCTGTTTCTAGAAATATTGAAAAAGATCATGGGTTACATGCTTCTGTAGTGCTTAAGCTTATTAGTGTTAATGTGTTCTGTGCTTGAGTTAATGCAAAATTATCTCACTGTATGGATTAAAGTTTCCATAATTTGAATACCATCTTATTGATACATGGCCATGTATGTGATATATTCAAATCATGCTGTGATGTATTCTGCAGATTAATTTTAACAAGTCAAAGGCTTGGTAAACTTATTGAAACTTGTACATTAGTGCAAATAATTTCTGAAAACTCTACTGCAGAACTTCACACAGCATATTTTGAAGATTTTTCCTTTTTATTGTTATTATGAAATTGCTGCCTCCCTATTAAATGCAATAATATACAACTACCATCCTTGTCTTTATTAGTTGTTGTTAACATTGTTCAGATTTATAGCATGGATTATCTTGCCAGATGGTAATGGTATGCTGTTATTCATAGTAAAAATGTATGGTGACTGGGAAATGTATCCGATATGTTAACTGGTGATGTTAGTGTTTGTTAAATACTTAAATGTTTGGCTGTTAGTTTCTTCTGGAGCCAGTTCTTTTCTGAAAACTCAGTTGGGATCTCCAGGTCGTCCTCCTGCATCTGCTACTGCTCCTCCAAAAGGCCTTGGCATGAAGCTAGGCAAAACGCAACGTACAAATCAATTTTTAGAATCATTAAAAGCTGAAGGAGAAGTCATTCTTGAGGATGTGCAACCAAGCACCGTGCAGTCGAAGGCACCTCTTCCACCAACTGATCCCATTACATTGACAATTGAAGAGAGGCTCAATGTAATGATTAAGAGGGATGGAGGAGTTAGTAACTTTGATGTTCAAGGCACCTTGTCTCTCCAAATTCTTAACCAAGAAGATGGGTTTATTCAATTTCAGGTTCTCTCTCTCTCTCTCTCTCTCTCTCTCTCTCTCTCTCTCTGTGCACATTTGTTTGCATGCACGTGCAAGAGGTCATTTTATGAGTGGAGATTTCAATAGGTTTGATATACTAATGACATCATATTTGATTTATTCCACCTTTCTCATTTTTTCCTTCCATTAATCCCCTAATTCTTCTTCTCTTTCCTCATCTGATTTAAGGGGAAAAAAACTGTCATGAGATTCAAGTGCATTTGTCCCAAGTGCAATAAGGAACACCAACCTAATTTATGTTGTTACTTGTTACCAACAGAAGTTCACCATTTTCATAAACATTGTATTGTTGGCTTTTTGATTATGCATTGGATCTTGTTAGACTATTAAAGATTTCATAAATGTGTAGCCTTCTTGCTTACCATGAGGTAATAAAAGATGAATGTTAATCAAACTTATGGGTAATTTAATTAATCATAAAAAATGTGATTCATGAATTGTTTCTTTTTCTTGGTGTTGAGTTTTACTCTTATGTTCAGATGCTTGTCTTTTCTTCTATGATTTCCCCTTTCTAAGACCTTTCTTGTATTTGTTCCTATCACCTTGAGTCACTACCACTTGTATCTTACTTTTTCTTTCTTGCAAAATCTGTTTACTTTTTCATAATCCAATAAAACCTCCCAAATTGTTGAATGCTAACATTTCTGATATTGATCATAGGATGTGATATTACACTTTTTTTAATGGTTGTAAAGTAAGAGCTAATATATGACATTTTGACTAGAAAATAATAATTTTCGAGATACATCACAGGCATATTCTCTGTAGACTAAGTAAAAAGAAGCCTTGTGTCATTGATAGACATGAACTTTCCTAATCTTACATATATTGACTTCAGGATCTGAATTTTCCTGCCAATTCCCCTCAATGTAGCATCTTCTTGGGATCATTTTATGATAAAAAGTACAAATCTGAACCTATTTACTTGGTATCAGCTTTACAGCTTCCATATTGCCTTTTGTGTTGAAGTCAATGTGTTTTGGCATTGTAATGGGAAATCTTTTGGCTTTAGTTATGGTGAATATCAAATGTAGGCTGATATATGCTGGACAATTAAAAGATGTAGGAAAATCATTTAGAGCGTAGATTTGTAGCGCTTCCATCTTGGTTCTCAATTTGCAGTTCAAAGAAAGGTTGGCAAGAAAATCTTAACATTATACAAGACAGGAGGAAACGTCTTTTCACTCTTTTTTTCTTATGAGTACATTCTCTACTGGCATTTAAAAGGTGAGATTAGGAGAGATTGAAGTTGCAAGAATATCAAAGAGGCAAGTATTCTTGTGAATTTGTAGTTATGTTATAATAAATGATTGGTTGTTTGCATGTTTATGCCTGTCAAAGCTGATGTCTGTGTGTGAAAACTCTGTTTAGTGAAGTAATCTTAATTTGTCTTCATTTGTTCCAAAACCTCTTGATTCTAGAATTGTTAAGATGTATTTTCTTCTAAAATCTTATTTACAGATTGAGAACCAGGACGTACCAGGCCTTAGCTTCAAAACTCATCCGAACATCAGCAAAGAGTTATTTAACAGCCAGCATATTATAGGCTTGAAAGATCCAAACAGGCCCTTCCCTACTGGTCAAAATGATGTTGGTCTTATGAAATGGAGAATTCAGGGCATGGATGAGGCCTCTTTGCCATTAACTGGTGAGTAATATATTGAACTACCAATAATGATTTAAATTTGTTATTCTTGGATTATTTATTTATTTACTTATTGATCTGCAGTCAATTGCTGGCCCTCAGTTTCTGGAAATGAAACTTTTGTTAACATTGAGTATGAAGCTTCAGAAATGTTTGACTTGCAAAATGTTGTGATATCCATACCTCTTCCTGCACTTCGGGAGCAACCAAGTGTAAGGCAGGTTGATGGAGAATGGAGGTATGCATTCTGAAATTTAGGTACCCCTAATGATGAAATTGAAAGCATTAAGTCTAGATCTATATGCAAACAGAATCAAAAGGGACTTCAACTTATCAGTAAACTAGATGGCAGTTTTATATGCATAGGTAATTGGACATGTTAATAAGTTTATAGCATCTCATATTTATGATTTCCTTCTCTCTCCAAACTAGGAGTTTTTTGGTGAACTATTGTATTCCTTTGCATTGGTTCTTCCGAATTAGCATTGCTTTCTATATTAATTTTTTAGGACTGATCACCAGTCATTTGAATTTTATACTATTTTTTTTAGTGACCCAAATTCATTCACTGGATGTGCTGTCCCATGCTTATATTAGAAATGTATCCTTCCATTTAATCTTGGGTTGTAACGGGCTTTGTTGTATAAGCTTCTAGTTAGTAAGTAATCTCTGCTTACCTTTTGAAGTTTGATTCTTTTCCCTTTTTTTTAAGGATTAGATAGCATTTTGAAGGTTAGTCTCACAATACTCTGATTCGTTGGGTGCTCTTAATTGAGCATAATGAACTTGTCTTTTGGGTTTCTTGCTACCTTGACCCACAGAGAAAAGTTGTGAGCACCTTAGCTTCTTAGTTTGGCTTAGATGCAACAGAGTACAACATTCAAAATTTTAGCTTGTGATCACTATTGGTAATGCAGATGGGCTATTTGTGCAGCCAGGTCGATCTCTTATTGAGGTATCCAAGAAGCAGGACCCTCCAACCATCATGAGATAGCAAATAGTAAGGCTTTCTTTTAAAATAAAGAATGATCCTCATGGATATCATATTGGGGTCTCTAGGCACTAGTGCTGACAGAATAAAGGATTTTGATGTTCTCTATAAGAGACAAAAGGGGTCTTTAGGCACAAGTCCTTGAACACCTTTCCAAATGTTGATTTTGAACCATCTCACATGAAGTCGTATCTATTAAATTATGACTAGGAGATTACATCTATTGTTCCATTGGTGCATAAAATTTGTCAAGCAAAACTTAAGGAATCAAAAGGCATTTTCTGGATAAAACATATATGCCTAAAGAGAAATGATTTTATGTGAAACTTAATGCACTTGTTATGAGGAGTAATAGTAGATAAAAGATTAAGCATGAAGTGCTAATGAAAGTAGGAATGAAATAGGAGATGCAAAATTGTCAGTTCCACACCTTTTCATTATGGTGACATCTTCTGGTGGTCGCATGGCACAAAAGTGGCAATTTTGGCTTTATTGGCGCTCTAGTTATAATTTAAAATTTCATTCAGCTAGATTAATTCATGTGTCGGACAGTTGATTCTTTTATTATCTTCAACTTCAGGTATGACCCGAGGGCTTCCACATTGGAGTGGTCTATTCTTCTCATCGATCATTCCAACCGCAGGTATATCCAGCTTGTGGTTTTCATTTGTTGTGTTAAAACACTTTGTTTCAATTAACTCAGTAACTCATGAATTCTAGATATTGACCACTTAGTTTGCTTTCCATTCTTGACAGTGGATCAATGGAGTTTGTTGTGCCTCCAGCTGATCCATCAGTATTCTTCCCCATCAACATCAGATTTACTGCTGCAAACACATTTAGTGATGTGAAGGTTAGACACTTTACGTTTTCTAGAGCTTCTGTTGTTGTTTATATTGTTTTACCGTGGGTTCTTGGAAATTGTATTCTGTATCATCCTTGAGCATGTAATTTTTGTTTAGAGATATGGGTAAAGTTATCAGAGACCTTTCCCTCAAGAAACTTCTTCACTTTAGGTTTGATTTTAAGATGTGGGCTACTTGTGAAGTTTTCTTATACTTTGATGGATCACGTGTGGAGAGCTGGTTGTATGATTTTCTTTTCAAGCTTTAGCAGATTATATCCAGATTCCAGATCACAAAAGTAAGCCCGTATAGATGGAAGGAAGCTTGTTGGTTAATGTTGAAGACCTAGGATTCAACAGTGAATGAAAGGCAAAATTATAGATTTAGATTTCTCAAATCTACTTTGTTTGTGTAAATAAATCAGCTGCTTTTGTTCACATGACAGATATAATGAAAACCGTTAACAAGTGGAGAAATGGCCTATGGGAGAGGAAAACCCGAAGTTCATTTTGGGTTTTTCCTTTTTTTCTTTTTATTTTAAATTTTGAAGTACTTTATAGTATTCATTGAGTAAGCAATACTTCATATGCAAATAACTACTTAATTTGACCTGCTTTAAATAAAAATCATCCACACATCCGTGTTTACGACATATTTGGTTCCCTTAATTTAAATTACATATATGATTCCACTATGGCAATGCCACAATTGCAATCTTTCACCCATCCTCTAGACTGACAAGACCTACATCACAATCTTGAAGAAAACATTTATTATCAGGAATCTTGATTTGCTGGGTCTTTTGAGTATATTTTATCAGCTATTATGTCCATGGTTATGAGAATATGGCCTAGCTGCTTCATGTATATCGTTTAGCGATGAGATGTTTGACTGATGTAGCAGGCCTAAAAGCACTCAGAAAACATGGTCTGTCCATAATTTTTTTTTTTTTTTGTACTTCCTTGCGTATTGTATTTGCTTAATGCTGAAAAGGCGATCAAGTGTCAAACTGTTTGGTAGTTTTTAACATGAGAGTTGCAAATTTGCTGCAGGTGGTCAACGTCATGCCTCTTAGAAGCAATGCTCCACCTAAGTTTTCGCAGAGGATTCAGATGATCACTGACACTTACCAAGTGGTTTGATTTATGATGGAAATGATTTGCGGTATTGAACAGGTCTTTCAAATTGACTTCATATGTAGGGCTTTTGTTTTATCCCATTCATCTACGAACCTTTGCAGTGAAACAAGATTTTTAGTTTGAGCGCTTAAAGTTTTTTTTAAACTGTTATATCAAAAGAATAAATGGATTTATTATGCCTTCTTGTTCAAGTCTGTAAACTTCTAGCCAATGCTATACATTGCATCCTTCTCTTTTTGTGCCACTTCTTCAGCGCCATGTATGCGCTCTTTGCATACCCGGTGAAATAAATTTGCATATGAATCATCATTCTCCAGAGGCGATTCCAGACGATGACGTGTCGTCATGTGTTGGAATGTTGTTTGGAAAATAAAAGCAGGGTCATGTGTTGGAATGTTGTTTGGAAAATAAAAGCAGGGTCATGTGTTTGAATGTTGTTTGGAAAATAAAAGCAGGTAGACAAGATTTATGTTTCTATGGTCAGTGAAAGGAAACTTTTTGCGGAATTTTGCAGCATATTTTATCAAAATCAAAATTTCATCCAATTTTGATAGAGTTGATATACATTTGTAACCATCTTCTAATGTTCACGTACAATTCATAGTCCCAAGTGGAACAAACACCCTCCAAGTAAATTGGCAGTTGGCTATCTGATTCAACTTGAAGTTTCACTATTAAATAAGGTTCAAAATACATCCATCGCAAACCAGAACATGATTGGCATTAAGATTGTGCAGTCAAAGCCTGGCACCCCACAAAATCCAAGTTCAAAACTTCACCCAACTCGCTAGATATAAATAGGTAGATCATATTCAACAGAAGCAAAGTCAGTCTCGATCTGAGAATTGCTGGTAGCTATGCCCTGCTATATTAAGTTAGGCTATAGCATTATATGACAAAATATTTTAACAACCGTCAAGTTAGTACAAAATTGGCCAAACAAGATGGCCTCACCCTTGGAGATCATGAAGGCTTCCTCTAACTTAGAGTTGCCAATCTATGGGAGAAAGGTCCAATCTCTCCAATATCTGATTTGTCTGAGAAAAATGCCTGTTACAGAAGAGGTTAGTTAGGTTAGAACAATTGCTCGGGTTTGCTGCTAAACAAACATGAAATAATTGGCTTGTTAATAAATAAATAATAAATGATTGGGTTCTGGTCAAGACCCGGGAAAATAAACAAGCTACAGGCTTGAGAGTGATGCACGTCCACTAAATGCAAGGGGTTTCTTGAATTAGTTTCGAGGACTTGGAACTACCTAGCTTAGCATTGGCAAGAGATCCAAAGTCTATACTGGCTGCAAGGGACTCAGACTACAGTGAAAAAGAGGAAGTGGTAAAAGTAGAACAAGCATGAAAATGCATAGCGAGGCTGTGTTCGAATAAATACTTGCACAGTTGCACACTCTTCAGCTAGTTAACCAGGCTCAAGGCAGCAACACACCTATCACAAACTACATTCCCGTTCCTTCCATTTCTGATCTTTCCTTATTTCAGGCCATTATGTCTGCATTGCCTTTCATTTCCAAGAGAATGACCTAAGGAAGCAAGAATCAATACTTGAACTAATGGTTGGTACTTTAAAGGTCTTTGTTTCAAATACCATCACACTGCTCTTGAATTCTCATTGGCTGCAGATGGATGAAAAGTGTGGAAACGTTCCTAGAAGCAACCACGGAACGATGCATGTAGTGTGAAGTTATGGCCCAGATATACTAGTGTTTCTAGATCTTACCAAAGTGACTCACATGTGCACGTTTGTTTTATAATCTACGGTGATCAAGATTAGAGTACTACTCTTTAGTTTTTGAAGAAATATCAAGACAAAGTCCACATTTGTGTAACTGCAAACTAAAAAAATCAAATACGTTGCCAGCCTTTCTGGATCATATACCTTTAACACTTTAACCTTAAAAGGATTAAGTAAATTCATGCTTAAAGAACCCAGTAATTTTACAAAGCCATGCTGTTGTATCCTAGAAGCTGGAACAATACATAGAGAAATGGCTAAAAATATATTACTATTTCGATTATAAGAAAAACAAACCTGCATCCAAAGAAACCTCTGTTAGCTGATAGGCCTGATGGATGAGCAGCTCTTAGAATGTGATGTTTTGACTCATCAACCAATCTGCTAACAGCAATAGCATAAATGTAAGTGAAGTTTAAATAAGCTCTAGAGTACATACTGATAATAATGCTAATCAACAAGATTTAGCTAAAATGGTCAATAAAATTAGCAATAATCAGCTTCAAATGAAGAATGCTCAACATTATTAAGTTCAAGAATCGTATTAAACAAAAATGGGAGGAAAGAAAAGTAAAGGAGTTTCTCATAGTAATGATCCTATGCATCTTCGCACTTTCTGTGAAATGTTGCAATTAGTGACCGGTTTTCCAGCCTTTGAGGAAAATTGTCATGATTTTTATTTCATAGTTATATCAGGTTCTTCTTATTTTTGTAACAATAAAATGCAAATTGAGTTAAAGAAGCAGAAATTACCTTGACTTTTCTTGAGCAGAATTTCCCCAAAGAAGAAAAACAACTCCAGATTTCTTCTTCGAAATTGTTCGAATCACAGCATCAGTAAATGGCTCCCACCCTTTCTTAGAATGTGAATTAGCTTGATGGTTCCTCACTGATAAGAGAGAGGGAAAAATATGAAACAAAAAATTATTATTTACTGAAAAAATGCTGAGTAGAAACTAGAATGGTATTTCTATAAAAACAACTGCAAAAATATAATGAGATATGCTAATCCAGCTAAAGCATAATTTTGTATGGGTACTGAAGGATACTGAATCCATTATAAAATTTGACAAGACCTAAGGAGACGGCAACTTGGCAAGTTATTGGTTATAAGACTTATGAAATGAAATTCAAAAGTCATGATTTTTCATATGGTCCAAACCTAAAAGAAATCTATTTAACCAGAATGAGCCTTGCTATGCATTCTTCATTATGTAACGCAATCTATTCTTGGAACAATCATTACATGTGAAGTATAACGCCACTCTTGTTACGGTCACTAAAGAAGACATGGATTACACTTACCATGTTGCGTATATGTCATGTATTATATGAGAGTCTAAGATTTGTGCATTTGTGTGCGCTAAAGAGATTTCTTAAGCCCCCTTCTTCACAATGGTCAATAATGACTTCAAATGCAATTACAAACTGATCCCCTGCAACCCCCAAGCCCGCCCCATTACTTCTTATCAACAAAATAGATTGATATGGTCAATAGTGACTTCAAATGCAATCACAAAATAGATTGATATGGGTGAAAAAAAATAGTGCTGATTTTGAAAACTGCATGCGATAAAAGAAGGTTAATCTCATTTTCACATTTAAATTCCTATCAACACCACCACGTCCTCCATTACTGTTTTCATTATAAATGACTTTATTATCTTTTTCCCTACTGTAGCCATGTTCTCTTCTTGTTAGAAAACACTTATCATGTGCGCATCTTAGCATTACACCTTGAATGGAGTGCCTATCAAGTTTGTTCATGCTTAGAATCTCTTCCCATACATCATGCAAGCCTAATTCCCCTTCAATTCCTAGCTTCCTGATCCCTTTAGACTAATTTTCCTTTCCCCTTTTTATTTCTTCAGTCTGATGCCACTTAAGCTTAATTCTTTGGGCACTCTCTTTAGATCAGCAAATGTAGTTACTGCAATTCAGGCAACAGATCTGTAGAAGACAACAAGCACAAAAAACTCCCATATTACCATGCAAAGCTTCATTTAAGATATTCAACCAATCATTGCCCGGTAATGTGATAAATTACATTTAATCAATACACAATTAAAAAAAAGTAATGCATTATCAAGGTGTGACAGAGAAAGAAACATACCAGTGAGGACAGTGTTGAGCAGAAGAACACCCTGCATGAAAATTTGAAGTTAAGTTCTCCAGATGCACAATCAAAGCAACTACTGAAGTGCTTCAATGTGAGGTATTCCATGTATACAAAATTGGTCACATATTACACCTTCAATGGCCAATGTCAAAGTTTTATCTTGGTCCCTAGAAGTGGTTAATTAATTATATATGCAAATTCAAGGCCGATATTTTGAATGCAGAGTTTAAAAGAAACAAAAGGGGAAAAGGTCATCATTTATCCCCCAAGTTCTAGTTTCTTTGATGAGTATCACAGGTTCCCACTAATTCCTTAGAGAAAGTCTGACCTAGCATGGAATTCTTCAATTGTAGTTATGTGCAAGAACAGTACATGGAGCAAAACAGGGAAGAAAGGCATAAATGCAGATTGTGTACAAGAGAAAGCATTAACATCCAGATGATATTGTAATCAAAGGAACAGTAACACATTTCCATTATTAATCTACCTGTACAGCCCATCTTTCTAGATTTCCATGTGATGGCACAGAGCACCCAACATCCTTTTGAAGCTCCTTGAATATATTGACCAGGCTTGAAGGCATCTTAATACCCTCCGGCACTGAGAAAGCAAGACCCATGGCTTGACCAGGTCCATGGTACGGATCCTGAAACAAAATAGATTAATTAATCTGTGCCCTTCTTATCTGCCATGAATCCATGAACATACACAGAGAGAAGGTTAGAAGTAAGAATGGTATAATTCCCATCACACACACACACACACACACACACACACACATATATGCATATATATACACATATATATACACATGTATATATATACACATGTATGTATATATATACACATGTATATATAACACATATAACACACACATATGTATGTATGTATGTGTGTGTGTATGTATGTGTATGTATATGTATGTATGTATGTATGTATGTATATATGTACATGTGTATATATATACACATGTATATATATACACATGTATAAACACACATGTATGTGTGTATGTATGTATATATATATATATATATATATATATATATGTATATATGTATGTATGTATGTGTGTGTGTGTGTGTGTATGTGTGTATGTATGTATATATATATATATAACATGGCCTTTCCATGTTTGGAATGTTTTACACGATCAAAAATCAATATTCTATCTACTACTCCATCAAGAAAAAAAAGGAACAAGCCATGAGAAAAAATCGAGAAAAGCAACTGTCGAAAGAATATTGCCCTAAAAGCTAATCATATTTCTTATGAAATAGGGGCTTATCTGTAAAATTCTCCCAACTTATGTATGATATTAATAAAGGTATTTTGTTTCATCATATGCTGTATCTTATACTTTATTGTTTTAAAAATATTATGAATCTCATAAATTAAGACAATAATTTTAGGATTATGATGGAGTTCATAACTGTGAGACCTAAGATCTTATAAACCCTAATTTAAAATATTCACAATGATAGGATCATCAAGTCGGGGATCGATATTTCTGAAAAAATTGGCACATTCTATGTATGCTCGATGGAAAGATGGTTGTCTCACGACCACTTGTATAGAGACACTAATACAAGGATGTGAGTACTCATCAGGGTATGAGTTCACTGAATTGATCCGTCATGAGAACATCTTATGAAAGTCTTGCTTGTCAAAAGATGATTCTCTTAGTGAAAGTTGTATAAGTAATCTTAGACCCGAGATCACCATAGTATCTTGTACACAAAATCCATATTTTGATTCATACTCATTCATGACCTAGTCATGTACGGGATGTTCATGGATATGAAAAATTATGTATGAAAGTTATGAGTAGGTCAACAAGAAATCGATCACTTGTAGTAAGAAGAATATTTATTCTATGCATTCTCATCAAATGATGATTCAAGAAGTCTTTGATCAAAGCATGATGAAATTAGAAAAGGATTTCTAATTTTTTATCGATCGAGTATTCATTAATGATTTGAGATTCAAATGAATAAAATGTGAAGGCTTGACAATTTTTCAGACCCATAACTTATTCGTGATAAAGAAAGATCGAAAGATTGAATTTCATAGTAACTTATTACTGAAGGATATTTTGATAATTTCTACCAAATTTCTTATCTTCTAGGTAGGCATGATACGTTGCTAGATATCAATCATGTCTTGTAGGTTATCATGAATTAAATTGATTGAATTTATGAGTTAATTTGAAAGATGGTTCAAATTGACAACTAGGATTAGCTCGATTTGACCTAATTCGATTAGTTGATTTATAATTGAACTAAATCGACATGAACCTAGACCTACTGCTAGCTAGATAAGGAACCCAAAAGATCACACACATTAAGGGATTGATCAAGGAAGTTATTTAAATTTTTATTAAGATCATAGGATCCTAATTGGCTAGCTAATTGACATACTGACATATGTTCATCCTAACTTTTAACCTAATTGGATTGGGTTTAAATGCTTACTATTTGGGCTAACCAATTTAAGTGAAATTTAAAATGGGTTGAGCCTTAAGTGGGTCGTCAAATTGGGATTTATCCTAATTTATCAGCCTTTATCCATTAATTAAATCAAGAGTTCCAAGGGCATGGGACTCTTGGCGCCATATTGGCGCGCGCATAAGATAAGGGGCAAATTAATTACCTTTTAGATGATAAGGCTTAACCCCTATCCTATCTGTTGGATGTCCAAATTGACTGGAATTGGCCGATCAATTAATGTAAGAAAGGGTGTAAATAATGAAGGGATGCACCGCTTTATGTATATGGCGCATGGATAGGCTAAAAGTCCCTATGCTTATTAATCATTTATTTTTCAAATAAGTTCCCTACTTCATACGTCTATTAAGGTGTGGGACCATGTCTTTAATTCTGAAATTAAAGACTAATTTTCATTTTTCTCGAAGAGTTGCGATAAGCAATACTTGGGAAAAATAATTAGTGAAACAATATTTCACTTTGCACCCTTTCTGTCAAAGGACTCTTTTTAATTAAAGGATCTTATCTGATATGTTAAATACCATATAAGAGGCTGATGAAAGGGTGTATTAAGCACCTCCTCTCTTCCTATTTAAAGGCTTCGGTGATTGAAGCCAAAGCATCTAATAATTGTTCTGATAATTCTTTTTCTTTTCTTGTTAGGACAAGTCTATTATTTTAAGACAAGTTCGTTATTTTAAATAAGGACTTTGAAATAAAATTAGAAAGAATAATAGAGTAGTAAGAGAATTTCGGAGAGGTACTAAACGACTCTTTGGAAGGGAAAATATCCTAGAAGGAAGAAAAGACTACCGAAGGAAGAAAAGCTGCCGAAAGGAGTCAAGCAAGCAAGAGTGCTTCCTTGGTTCGGTTCCTTTGTGGATTATCTCTGAAAGGCATATATTTGTGTGCTTAGTGGAAAGAAAAGGATATTAGCATTACAGGTATTCTTCTATTTCCAAATATTTTATCCTGTTAATTTATATAATCAAGAGAGTCCTGGGTCTAGGATTTCAGTTGACTAAGGTTTCAAGGTTTAAAATTTTGAAATCTAATCTTTCGCTACGTAACCGTAATCCTGCAATGGTATCAGAGCCACATTGATTCATTCAATTAATAATCAATTAAGTATCTGAATGATTATATGCTATCTAATAATATCTACATGATAGTTGTTGCATATGATTGTTGATGTATGCCACTGATTAGGATTTCACTTAAACCCTATTCGATATAAAAATATGTTTAGATTATTCAGTCATCATTCTGAAATAAGATTATCCTAACATAACGATGGATGTCTGCTATATTGTAAGGTTGTCCTAGAATGATGGCACACTTGGCACATATGATATTGTGGTATGCTTGTTAGATAATTTGTAATATTAGGATGTGCGTGAGATCATGAAAGCCCTCTTTAAAAATTATATTTAGTCGTAGTGTAATAAAATAATAATGCAAATCTATTTAGGATTTAATTAATCAATTGGTGTCTAGAAAAGTGTTTCTGAAAAGGTAAAGAGAACGTGATTTTTAATTGGATCCGTTACTTACCCGGCCAAAACTTTTGATGTCTAAGGCAAGCACAGGGGATCTCCCACCTCTCTTTCACTTGGAGAATTCGATTGATTTAGACC
Source organism: Areca catechu (assembly GCA_021397845.1). Lineage (NCBI taxonomy): Eukaryota > Viridiplantae > Streptophyta > Magnoliopsida > Arecales > Arecaceae > Areca > Areca catechu. Next base: position 180,458,643 of record CM038052.1, read on the forward strand.
TAGATTTGAAAATGCTAATTGATTAAAACACTACTAATTGCCTTCTTTCATGCTAAGCCAAATTTATATCAAAATTATAATAGGTTTGTTGTGTAATACAAGGCCTATTATAGGATTTGCTATAAAATTTATCTTGGTACATCTAATGCTTTATAGCATGATTATTAATGTTGCTTTGTTGTGTAAACATAAGGGCAATATTATTTAATCATGACTATATGAAAATAAAGGGTCTGACTAAACTAAAACATTATAGTTTGTTGTGTAAATACAAGGCTGTAAGTATCTTAGAGCCAGTTGTCATGTTGAGAGTTGCATGGGTTGGAATTGGAAAAAAAAAAATTTATCCTTGAACTCATAACTATTTGTTGTGTAAATATAAAGGATTTATGAGGAATTGGGATCTCAACCGTACTAAAAAAATCTTGTTAAGGTTTCTCGCTTACCATAGATGACGACTATGGTATTTGTAGAAAAATAATGGAAGACAATTATATTGACAAGCCCTTATCTAATTGTGTATATCATCTTGAGTGGTCTGCTTATACATTATTCTTTATTTATGTAGATTAATATTATGACTTCTACTTTATCACTGCGGAATATTTTATATGCCAATAAGTTGACCGGTCCTAATTATGTAAATTGGTTAAGGACCTGAGAATTGTCTTAACTCAGGAAAAGGTATTCTACATCCTCGATTCTCCTGATCCAGATCCGATTGAAGATGATGCTTCGAAGAAAAAGGCCACATATAAAATGTGGCAAAATGACAGTTTAATTGTCAAGTGCATTATGTTGGCCTTCATGAGTAATGAAATGCAGAGACAACATGAAGATATGAATCTCAGTCCATAATCTTAAAGAGCTTTATGGAGAGCAAAGGCTACCCGATATAAAATATCGAAGCAGTCATTCCGAGCACGTATGAGTGAGGGTTCGTCTATTCAAGTCCATTTACTAAAGATGATTAACTTAATTACTTGATTAGGTCAATTAGGATTTGTTATGGACGAAGAGCTTAATCAGAACTTGATCCTGCAATCACTTCCTGAATCCTTCTCTCAGTTTGTCATGAACTATCACGTGAACAAACTAAACCTTTCATTACCAGAACTGCTTAATATGCTCAAGACAGCTGAGAGCCATTTTAAAGGGGACAAGGCTCATCTTCTTCTAATTGATGGGAAGAAGAAAACATTAATAAAAAAGGATTCAAAGAAAAAATGGAATCTTAAAAAAATCATCCAAAAGAAAAACAAAGCAAAGAAGGCAAAGAAGTCTTCTACTGATGGAACCTGTTTTCACTAGGACAAGTAGGGACACTGGAAGAAGAACTGCAAGTTATATCTTGCTAGTCTGTAAACTGATGCCGGTGAAGCATCAAAAGGTTTGTACATGATATAAACTAACCTGTCATTGAGTACTTCAGTTTTTGATTCATGGGTATTGGATACTGCATATCGGTCTTGTATATACAAATATTTGCATGGACTTCACAAAATTAGGAGCTTGGAGAAGGATGACTTTGAGCTTTATAATGGAGTGATGGAGCCATTCAAGCAGAAGCTGTGGGCACCTATATGTTATTATTGCCTTATGACAAAATTTTAAAATTAAAAAACTGTTATTATGTTCCAAATGTTATCAGAAATATTATTTCTGTACCCTTATTATTATAACAAGATTTTAAAATTAATATAAAGTGCAGTGAATGTTCTATTTCTCATTTTAATGAATTTTTTGGAACTGGTTTATTTGTTAATGATTTTTTAGTTCTTTCACTCAATGATAAAATTTTACTTGTTGAAAATAAGAAAAAAAAGAGAGATGTTAATGTCACTTTTCTCAGGCATTACCGACTATATCATATTAGTGAGTATTGAATAAACAAGTTATACAAAGATAAATTCTTTGAACCTTATGATTATCAATCATTAGGAACTTGCAAATCCTGTCTCATAGGTAAATTGACCAAATCTCTATTTACTGGTCATGGAGATATGATAACTAAGTTATTAGGATTAATACATACAGATATATATGAATCCATGTCAACTCAAGCTAGAAAAGGATACTCTTATTTCATCACTTTTACTGATGATTTACCTAGATTTGGATATGTATACCTTATGAAACATAAATCCAAAACCTTTGATAATTTTATTGAGTATCAAAGTATGGTTGAAAAACAAACTGGAAAGAGTTAAAATTCTTTGGTCAGATCGATGAGGAGAATACTTATCTAATGAGTTTCTTGATCATTTTAAGGACAAACCATTCTCTCAGAATGGACATATCTATATACACCACAATTAAATGGTGTAGCAAAAAAAGGAGGAATCGTACCTTATTATACATGGTAAGGTCCATAATGAACTTCACTGATCTTCCTATATCCTTCTGGGATTGTCCTAGAGATTGTTGCTTATATACTAAATAGAGTACCATCAAAATCAGTAGCAAGCACTCCATATGAATTATGGAAATGCAAAAGACCAAGTCTTAAATATCTTAAGATTTGGGATTGCCCAACTTATGTTAGAAATATATTTGGACATAAACTAAGTGCTAGGACTGATAAATATAGATTCATAGATTATCCTTAAGAAGGTACTGGATATCTCTTTTATCATCCTACTGAACAAAATTTTGTCAGTAGGCATGCCATTTTCTTGGAAAAGAAATTTATTCAAGGAGGCAGTGGGAGGATACTTGAACTTAATGAAGTACAAGATCAACCTATTCCTATAGACAATCAACCTCAAATTTCTTAACCATAAGTACCTATTAATAAGGTACCATCACAACACACCTCCTTTTCGTAGGTCAGAGAGAGTACGGGATGTACCTCTTAAATATGGCTTTGTCATTAGTAATGACAATGAAGCCGGCATCATTCAAGATGATGATCCTTTGACCTATATGAAAGCTGTCAAGAGTAAAGACTCTGACAAATGGCTTGGTGCCATAAAATCTGAAATGGACTTCATAAAAATCAACCAGGTTTGGACCTTGGTTGATCCATCTGAGGGAGTAAATCTAATAAGGTGCAAATGGATCTTTAAAAAAAAAATTGGAGCAAATGACCGAGTAAAAACCTACAAGACTAGGCTAGTGGCAAAAGGTTTCAAACAAAAACATGGAAGTGACTATGATGAAACATTTTCGCCAGTAGCTATGCTCAAGTCTATTAGAATTTTGCTTGCTATAGTTGCATACTATGATTATGAAATATGGCAAATGGATATAAAGACTGCCTTCCTCAAAAGATATCTTGAGAAAGAAGTCTATATGTCATAGCTAGAAGGGTTTGTCTCAAGCGGGAGACCAAACCAAGTATGCAAGCTTAAAAAATCTATTTATGGATTAAAGCAAACATCGAAGAGTTAGAACATCCGATTTGATGAAATAATTAAAAAATTAGGTTTCATCAAAAATATGGATGAACCATGTGTGTATAAGAAGACAAATGAAAGTGCCATTGTCTTCTTAATATTGTATGTTGATGACATAATGTGTGTATAAAGAGACAAATGGGAGTGCCATTGTCTTCTTAATATTATATGTTGATGATATACTTATCATTGGAAATGATATTGCAATGTTGCAATTGGTCAAAGCTTGGCTATCTAAATAATTTTTCTTGAAGAATTTGGAAGAAGCATCCGATATACTAGATATAAAGATCTATAAAGATAGATGTAAGAGGATGCTAGGCTTATCTTAATCCAGGTATATTTACTTAGTATTGAAAAGATTCAATATGGAGGAAAGTAAAAAGGGATTACTTGCCCATGAGTCAAGGCATACATCTTTAGAAGAAGATATCTTCTAAAACACCTAAAGAGAGACAAAGGATGAGTAAGATTTCTTATGCTTTGGCTAAAGGATCAATCATGTATGCCATGTTATGTACCATACCTAATGTTGTTTATGCCTTAGACATAGCAAGCAGATTCCAGGCTGATCTAGGAGAGGATTATTGAAAAGCTGTGAAAAATATTATTAAGTATCTTAGAAGGACTAAAAATATTTTTCTAATATATGAAGGATAAAATTTAAAACTAGAAGGCTATGCTGACTCTAGTTTTCAATTAAATTCAGATGATAGTAAATTAATATCAAGATATGTCTTTACTCTATATGGAGGTGCAGTGAGTTAGAAAAGTACCAAGCAGTAAACTATAGCTAACTCAGTTACTGAGGCAGAATATATAGCTGTTAGTGAAGCCACTAAGAAAACTATCTGGATAAAAAAGTTCACCTCAAAATTGGATAAAATTCCTGTGATACAATAACCAATGCCACTTTATTATGATAACACTGGAGCTGTTGTACAAATTAACTAAGATCTCATCAAAAAATCCAAGCATATCCTAAGATACTTCCATCTCGTTCGTGAGATCATTGAAAGACATGATTTTAGAATGAATAGATACAAAGAATAACATAGCAAACCCATTCACTAAAGTCCTTTCTCAACAGCAATTTGATCACCGTTTAGATTGTATGAGAATAAAAATGCAAGGGCGATTGACTTTAGTGCAAGTAGGAGATTGAAAGAATAGTGCCCTAAAAGCCAATTATATTTCTTATGAAATATGGACTTATCTATAAAATTTTTCTAACTCAGGTATGATATTAATAAAAGCATTTTGTTTCATGATATGCTATCTTATACTTTATTGTTTTAATAACATAATGAACCCCATAATTAGGGCAATATTTTAGGATTATGATGGAGTTCATAACAGTGAGACCTAAGATCTTATAAATCCTAATTTAAAATATTTCCAGACATAGGATCATCAAGTCGAGGATCAATGTTTCCAGAGAGACTGGCACATCCCATTTATGCTGAATGGAAAGAGTGGTTGGTTTCACGACCACTTGTATAAGGATATTAATACAAGGATGTGGATGCTCATCAGGATATGAATTCACTGAATTGATCAATCATGAGGACATCTTATATAAATTTTATTTGTCAAAGATGATTATGTTAGTGGAAGTTATGTAAGTAATACTTGGATCCGAGATCACCATGGTATCTTGTATACATGAATCCATATTTTGATTTATACTCATTCATGACTTAGTCATGTACAGGATGTTCATGGATATGGTGCATTATGCATGAAGGTTATGAATAAGTCAATAAGGAATCGATCACTTCTAGTAAGAGGAGTATTTATCCCATGCAATCTTATCAAATAATGACTCAATAAATCTTTGATCAAAGCAGGATAAATTAGAAAAGAGTTTCTGATTTTTCATCGATCAAGTCTTCATTAGTGATTTGAGGTTCAAATGAATAAAGTATGAAGATTTGATAATTTTCCATACCCATCACTTATTTGGAATAAAGGAAGATCGAAGAATTGAATAGCATGGTAACTTGTCATTTAAAGATATTTTGATAATTCTACTAAATTTCTCATCTTCTGGATATGCATAACACATTGCTAGACGTCAACCATATCTTGTAGGTTATTATAAATTAAATTGATTGAATTTGAGTCAATTTGAAAGATGGTTCAAATTGACAGCTAGGATTAGCTCAATTTGATTTAATTCGATTAGTTGATTTTTAGTCGAACTAAATCGACATGAACCTAGACCTGCTGCTGGCTAGATGAGGAGCCCAAAGAATCACATACATTAAGGAATTGATTAAGTCATTTATATTTTTCTTAGGGTCATAGGATCCTAATTAGCTAGCTAATTAACATACCAGCATATGTTGGCTAGTCTAACTCCTAACTTAATTATATTGGATTTAAATGCTTACTATTTGGACTAACTAATTTAAGTGGGACTTAAATTAGGTTGAGCTTTAAATGAGACAGCCAAATTGGGATTTATCCTAATTTATCAACCTTTATCCATTAATTAAACCAAGATTTCTAAGGACATGGGACTGTTCGCACCATATTGGTGTGTGCATAAAATAAGGGGCACAGAAGGACCAAGAGTTCTTTTGCAAATTAATCATCTTTTAGGTAATAAGGTTTAACCCCTATCCTATCTATTGGATGCCCAAATTAACTGGAATTGGCCAATCAATTGATGTAAGAAAGGGCATGAATAATGAAGGGATGCGATGCTTCATGTATAAGGCATATGGATAGGCTAAGAATCCTTCTACTTGTTAATCATTTATTTTTTAGATAAGCTCCCTACTTGATACGCTTATTAGGATGTGGGACCATGTCTTTAATTCTAAAATTAAAGACTAATTTTCTTTTTTTTTCAAAGAGTTGCAATAAGCAATACTTAGCACAAATAATTAGTAAAACAATATTTCACGTTGCACCCTTTCTGCCAAGAAACTCTTTTTGATTAAAGGATCTTATATGATATATCAGATAAGGGACTGATAAAAGGATATATTAGGCACCTCCTCTCTTCTTATTTACAGGTTTCGATGATTGAAGCCAAAGTATCCGATAATTATCCGGATAATTCTCTTCCTTTTCTTATTAGGACATCTATTATTCTACAACAAGTCCATCATTTTAAGATAAAGACTTCAAAAGAAAATTAGAAAGAATAATAAAATAGTTAGAGAATTTTGGGAGAGATACCAAGCTACTCTTCAGAAAAGAAGATATCCTAGAAGGGAGAAAAGGCTACCACTGGATGAAAGACTACGGCAAGGAGTCAAGCAAGCAAGAAAAGTGCTTTCTTGTTCAGTTCTTATATGGATCATCTTTAAAAAGCATGTAGTATTACAGATATTCTTCTATTTTCAAATATTTTATCCTGTTAATTAATATAACGAAGGAAGTCCTGGATCTAGGATTTTGGTTGACTAGAGTTTTAAGATTTAAAATTTTAAAATCAATCTGCACAGCCGTAACCCTGCAACTGTTAGGGCTAATTTTCTGCAAACAAAAATGCCTCCAGGTCTGCTAAAGATCGTATTGCATTGCAAAAAGAAGCAAGATAGGGGATAACAAAGCAAAGACAATCTAGACCTTCACTATCTCAGCCCAACCTGAAAACATGAACCAAATCTGCTCCCATTTACAAAAAACCATACATGAAAGATTCTTTCTCAAAATAACCTGAGCGCGCAAAAACTTGATCAGAGGAGAGGAGTATACCTGTCCAATGATCACCGCCTTCACTCTATCAAAGGGAGTCGAATGGAGCGCATTGAATATACGATACGGCGGAGGATATATCGGCACGCTCCCACGAACCTCTCGCTCCACAAACCTGCACAGATTCTTGGCGTAGGGCTTCTGAAGCTCCCCTGGGAGCGCTTCCAACCACGTCTCCTCCACCAAAAGCTCCTCCAGTTTCACATAGTCTAGCCCCTCAGCTGCAATGCCCACAGGCCACCATTCACTACCGTTCCCACCAAGAAAAGAGGGAAAACGTACGGAAACCCTACGTATCAAAAGGAATACCTTTGGCTCGCTCGATTTTTTCGGTGCAGAGCCGGAGATTCCGCTTCGACCTCGCTAGGGCTTTGTTGATCTCGATCCTCTTCTTCTGGTCGGGGGTGAGGGTGGAGGGGGATTCCGTTGGGAGGAGTTCGCCGGTGGTGCCGGCGGAGTCGGTGGGAGAGGGCTTGCAGTGGGCGGAGATGGAGGATTTGGGGGTCAGGGTTTCGGGGGAGGTGGGGAGGGATTTGAGGCGCTTTGCGGGCTGGAAGATTTCGACTAGGGTTTTGGAGGAAGACGCCATTTTTTCCCTCCTCGTTTTCTTGGGGAACGGAAGGGTTCACTTGTGACGGAGATGGAGACGTTTGCGGGGATTTTATAGACGGGAAGGGACGACGGTCTTTTGGCGGGAGAGAAAGCTAATTGACGGAAATGACCCTCTCCATTCGATCGGCGTGTTTGTGTCGGTTCGGATCCGAAACGCCGGACCGGTGAAAGGACCGAGTTTATATCAAACCGGGATTGACCCGTTGAGGATAGGGATGGCATTCGGTCACTCAAAATCCATATCCATTCCAACAAAAAAAAAAAAAAGTTTTTCAGCCCCTATCCATCAGGTAAATAAATAAATAAATATATATATAATATATATATATATATATATATATCGGATTGAATCGAATCAGATATTATATATAATTATATAAGTTTAAATTCAGTCCATCATCAAAAATATTATCAGTAAAATAGAATGATAAAATAAATTAAAAATTATGAGAACTTGTTAAGTTTATCTAAATAATTAAATAATGATAAAAGGATAAGCTTATCTTGAATATTAAAATTTATTACTGATACTGAGATATAAAGTTAATTTATATAGTATATAGAACATGATAATATATATATATATTTATTTATTTATTTAAATAACAGAACAAAAAAGAGAAAAGACACGTGGAATGGGTTGGGAAAAAAAAGGATCGAAAAGGGATGGATGGATCAGGAGGGTTTATGCCTTTTATATAATTAGGTTATGTTTAGAAATTTTCATCCAAAATCCATACCCGTTTCAAAATTAAATGGATCGGATTTTATCCACTCCAATAGGATCGGGATCAGATATCCATCGGATTGGCAAAAATTACCATTTCTTGTTTAGAAGGTGGCTTTGGCTTGCTCTCTAAACAATGCATTCATCTTTCAACCATATGCGAGGTATTTAATTAACTACAGAGACATTACCTCCATGCCATAACCAAAAACTCAGTACTGCAATAAACCCGCAGAGAAGGAAAAGAAAATGCCAGATAATTACTACTGAGAAAAAAAAATCCTCGGCATTTACTTCAACATATATAATAGAAAGGCAAAAGTCACATAACTGAATTCCAGGCCAGAACCAATCACCAGAAGTAGAATAACAACTAACACATTAAGCCTTAAACCATTACTAGAACACCTGAAACACTGCCATGCTCTACTGAAGGATCTAAAAGAAGAGCACGCTAATTAATAACACAACGGCTTCAAGAACGCTTGCTTGAACCTGAACTGCACTACTCGAGTCAGGCGATTCAGGAGAGGTCGAGCTTCCCGCCGTCTGGTTGCTGGTTGATGGTGTTCCACTTGGGCCCGAATGGCTTAACACCTTGATGATAATCTTCTGTCCTCTCTTGCAGTGACCAGCCACCCCGCTGATGAAGTAGAACATCCCAGAGTGATCCAGCTCGAACTCTGTGTTCCCGTTGTTTGCAAACAACAGGGGATGCGACGACCTGCACTGCTCGTAGTCTTCTTCTCTCACTTCCATCACAGAATCCTTCTTATACTCGAACTCTTTTTTTTTTTTTTTGTCAACAAAAAAAAAAAAAAAAAAAAAAAAGCAAAGAAGAATTCTGAATGATGTTCTTTGGAATATTGATGGAAAGTGAGGATCGAGTGTGTTACTTACGGATGGTATCGCCAACTTGAAACCTGTTCCTGGAGGCCCAGTGGTTGTAGAGTTCGGTGTTGTTGGAAGGAGGGATGGCCCAACCCTCATCATCGCCGACCTTGAAGAAGAAAGCATTGGAAGGTTGCATGGAGAAGAGGAGAGTTAGGAGTAGGAGCCTGGCAAAGCTCGTCAAGACAGAGACCATCTTTCAGCTCAGCTATGGAGGTTTCCCGGTTTGTGGGAGAGAGAGAGAGAGAGAGAGAGAGAAAGGGTGGGGGGGAGAACTAAGAATGTTAAAGGATATGGGTTTCCGTCTCACAAGTAGCGGGAGTGCCGTTAGAGATAGAAAGGGGTGGACGTTGAGATAATGGAGGCGGGGGAGCGGTTTTGGCACGATGCCGAGGACTTTTTTTTGGGTGAAAAATTTTGACCCGGCACAGAGTTTGTTATCGAGGCTTGTGAGTCATGGCTGATGCTAAACTTTCCGCAACGGAAAGCCAAATCTGGCGCCTGTGATTAGCGTGACAGCGGTTGCATAAATAATGGAAGGCTAATAAGCTACAATTGGATGGAGACCGGATGGCCAAGCAGGGGCTCTGAATCAATCAACAAATTAATTACCCACTGTGCTGCTCATGCTAACTTCATTCCTCGATTGGCTGTTTGGGCCAAATCCAAGTGCCAAGCCCGGCCCATCTTGGATTGTAATTGGCAAACCTTGCCGACTTCAATTGAAAGTTTCGAAATTTGTTTTAAAAAAAATGTGAAACAATAAATCTTATCTCCTGCTTGTTCGGGCATTGAAACCACCGAACGACCGATGAAATCATCATGGCTGGGTGTTGAACGATCGGAAGGAGAAAGGAAGAGATTGGGACCGGCAAACAGTCGAACTTATTTACCGTTGAGCCAAGTTTATCATCTTCTAAAAATATTTTTTAAAAAATCTCACATCCCCTCCCATCGAACCAAAATCGAGCCCTCCACTATCCTCTTTCCTATCTCCGGCAATTATCGGACCGCCAAAGCCAAGTCCTCACGACCTAAAGACCCCTCTCCTTCCTCCCAAATCCTCCTCTACCGCCTTTGGTCCGAGAGTTTTGAAAGCTTTTGGGCCCTTTTTTGCTATCAAAAATTGGCACTGTCGGTTACATCCTCGCCGTCGTCGTAGCCTCCCTCCTCTGTGCTTTCTTCTATTATTTAGGTGCTGCCGTTGTGGCAACAAGGGATAATACCTCGTTCCTTTCCTCCCTTACTCAGCTCCCCGGTTGGTGGTGGATTGCCATTAGTTATGCCGCCCCAACCCCATCTCTTTCTGGCTATGCCCATTGGACCACCATCTCTTCTTTTCTTGGCCTCCGTCATAGGGAGGGTTCTGTTCGATCAAACAAAAGGAAGAAAAGAAAAGAAAGAAGAAAGAGAAGAGAGAGAAAGAGAGAAGATAAGAGAAAGAAAATATAAAAAAGTGAAAAGAAAAATAGTTAATTAATTAATTAAATTTGGATTGATCTTTTTGCCAATCAAAGAATATTTTCAGATTAAATCCATAATTAGGCCTAGATCTAGACTTGACAAAGAGCCTCTTCTCCCATTTTAGTTCATTTTTTCTCTTAAAGATTAATTATGTAATTAAATTATTTTATCGGAGTCTTTATGATCTCCGTTAGTAGAGAAGCACTGGATCTAGAATTCAAATATTTAAAATATCGATATAATTATTTTTGATAAGTTATCCTAACCTCTAGCATATTTTAATATCCATGATCTACTTTAAAGATTAAATTATTATTGTATTATAATTATACTATGTGCGTTATGATATGTTGAACATGCATAGTGATAATAAACTATATTGTATCAAAAATGCATTATTCGTATGCTGATTTGACTATGATCATACGAGTTAAGATCTAAACTTTTTCTGGGCCACTAGTGAAGCGATAATTGATACATGATTGATAGACGGTATGTATAATCAGGAGCTAATTTCTTTCTAGGCCTAGCTAGGTAGAGCGATTACTGACACATGCCGAGGATGCATATTTTTTCTTAGGATATCAGAGCTGGTATCCTTCTGGATTTTCAACGGAGCAATCACTGATACATTACCAATAGGTTATATGTGTAGTCAGCATCTAATTTTTTTTTTGGGACTAGCCATGGGCCGATCGTGGTCGTAGTCAAAGATACTAGGATAATGAAGTGGAAGTGGAAGGCCATTTATGGTTATTTTTAAAAATATATTATAGTTAAATATATATAATTAAAATTTTATGTTGATTGATTTAATTTATCGGATTGGTTTATGTTTTCTAGATAATTATTAAATTATATATTGTATAAATTAGAGATTATAGTAACTTAGTGAGCCTGTAAAGCTTATTCCATATTTATTGTATTTTTGTAACAGATCCAGAAGATCATTTGGGCATTATAATTGATTAGCAAGGAGCATAGGATTTAGATGTTATCTTTTTGGTTTATATTTTATTTTGAATTTTTAGTTGAATTTTGTTTCTTGTTAGTCTTGATGAACAATTCTATTATTGAATAAAGGGGAACGGTGAATATGCTTTTACCATTGCTTGGTTACTGGTTTATGACTTGTAAATTGTTGTAAAGGCAAGCATTGTATATCTAATATGATCAAACCTTAATAAAATTCGATCATTTATCATATGCCTCATCTGGACTTCGAACTGGAGCATGACATCGAGCCTAAATTTGACACATCTTACATTGACCCTGGAACTAACCAGGTGCAATGCTGCAAGCTAACACGTTAGCATCCATCATGATGCTACTAATGTGAAAGCTAGGTCAGCCAAGGCCAAGTTCAACAAGAAGTACATCAGGAGATGATCAAACAAACCAAGCCATAGCCAAAGCCCAACGGAGCAATGAGCATAGCTCGTGCCCAAAGAAAACTACCAAGCCCAGGTAAACACGACAGCCACCTCACTCTTTTATATATATATATATATATATATATATATATATATATATAAAAATGGAGGATAAATCATTCCCAACGAGCATGGATACATTTCAAAAGATTAAAAAAAAATCTCAGAAAAAGACAGGTAAAAAAGAAATGTCATCCTAAATATCTCCACAAAAATGCTAAGTAACAAAAAAAACAATCCATTCATCTCATGATAGATATGCTTGATATAGAAAGATGCATATTCTAGTAGCAAGCTTCGGATATCATGTACTAAGAGATGAGTACCGACTCCATAATTGAGGTTCCCTTATAATCAGGCTACGACTATCAAAGAATTTTCAAGCATAATCAATTGATCAGTTTCTAGAATATTATCCTTGCATAAGTGATACCCTTTCAAGTTGCTCCTGAACTTTGTCCTAGGACATATGTCTCCATAACCTAGACACATCCAGCCATAACAAGCTAAGAGTCGGGTTCCGAATCATGAACCTTACTCCACCTTTCTCATTCGTTATATTGTCATCAAAATTAACTTTCAGAAAAGTCAAGAAAAGAAATTTTCAGGAAATGAAAATCCTCCTCCTGATAGAAAGATAAGGAATGGAAAGGAACGGCACCTTCAAAGTCACTTTTGTCATTCTTACGTCCATCCAAGCATTCTTCATTGAATTTGTCGGGCAGTCTTTAGTCATCCATGAAGTACAAATTATACCTCAATGCTGTAATTTAGCACGCTAAACATTAGAAGAACAGCTGAGCCATGAGAAATGTCATCGTAGCAAGGCCAGAATTCTTGGAAAAATAAAGCTCATAAAAAGAACCGAAGAATTTTATGGATGTGTAAAATATGGCCAAGGGCCAAGGCTTTCATTCATGGAAATTTAACCAAAAAGTTTCAATCGAGTTTGCAAAGACAAAATTAGTTTTTTTTTAATAAAATGATAAAGTATAAGAAATTTCTTATTAATATATTACCTATATCCGAAGTAAAAGATTATTGGCACAAGGCTTCCAATATTTGAACTCTTGTCATATGGCATAATGGAATTGGTGCAACTCCCAGATAATATTTTCTGTTGCTCCCGTTCCCCCCCCCTTCAGGCACTTCAATAATTTGAAATCTAGTGCCCCTCGGATACCTTCCTTCCTATTTAACCACTCAAGTTTATTGTTTTTATTGAGACAATATTTATTATCTATGCGCTTCTCTCCGCATTCTATCACTAGATTTTCTACAAACCTTCGTGCTAATTATTGCGGTAAACCAGCTCGAAGGGATAATTGCTGGTTCGAAGATTCGATTGATCCTATCCAGACCGGTCGACCAGATGGATTGACACGATGATGCTCGCAACCTCTGATGGAAAAACGGATCGATGCTATGCTTCAGCTAGTAATGACACATAACTTGAGATTTGCCTTCAGCAAAAAGCCGATCCACGATACAATACATGCTCCAGAGCAAATTGCTCCGAAATAAATGGCCAACCCATAATGTATACTCCGAAACAAACAATTCCGAAATAAATGGCCGATCCATATAATTCTGAAGTAAATGACTGAGTCGGCCCGCTCCGAAGAGGATGACTCCGAAGTAAATGACTGATCTACAGCCAATGAAAATAACTATCAGCCAACTCCGAAGAGAATGGCCGATCTACTTCAAACTAAAGTCATCAAGAACGGACTTTGTTGTTATAACCAACCAATTATATATATATGATAGCCATGGTTTCAGTAAGATCGAGGTAATTAACCTCCGACAGTAACTATAATTAGTTGAAGGGAAGTTATATTGATTAACTTCCCTAACAGAAATCAAGATAGATTTAACTACTTTCAGTTACAGCAACACCTATAAAAAAATAGTAAGAGGGGACCTCCAAGGTAGGCCATTCCATGCGAGTCCGAGCTGGTCTATGACTAGCTTGCACTATGCACATCCGACTCTCCACTCATTTTATCCCGCTTTCTTTCTTTGAGCTCTCTATTCTGTGGTCTGAACTTTACTGATTAAGGCTTCGGAGTGTCCCCCACCAGAAAAAATCCGATCAGGAATTTATTTTGCAGGAATCCAAGGAGCTGAACCGGTGATCCAGGCACTCCGTCCGGTCTGCAGAGATCAGCGTCAATACTAATGATTCATATTTTAAGAAGCATAATACTTCTAAAGACTACGTGCCACTTCTCCGTGATGTTAATGAAATGCCACAATACATATAATTGTATTTCTTTTTGGCCATAATGCCTCAACTTTGTTGCAGGGAGCTGACTTATTTATTTATTTTTGATTCTTTACCTGATTTGAACGGATAAATACTCCGGCAACTTTCTAAAGTCTCGTTACTTTACAACAAATCTCTTTGGTAGAATCTTCTTTCAAACAATATTCATAATTAGCCTTTCTTTCTTTCTTTCTTTCTTTCTTTCTTTCATTGTTTTGTCAGTATTCCCACCATTCACCGAAATTCCAGTGCTATCTCTCTTAATAATATACCTAGCTTTATCCATGTCATTATTTTCCTTTTCTTCCATCTTGCTTGCTTCTTAACTCAAACTTATTACATAGGTTGATCAAAAGATCTATTTCTTGAATGGTTATAGATATTTCTCTTTTCATTGCAGAAATTATTGCTCTAAAGGTTTTCTTTTGAATCAAATTAGGAAATGCAATTAATGGAAATTTTGGTCGGATATCATCATTGTTAATTTGAAATGCTGTTTCCATCCATCAGATTGCTGGATTTTATTATATACATGAACCCATGATGCATGGCATGTTGTCCAGGAGTTCTATTTTGTGAATTCTGATTGCACTGCCTGTCTTTCGACGTCCTACGGCAGGTTTCCCTCGAGCTACGGTGGCAATGGTCAGAATTCCGTAGTATATTTGCCGAGATATAAATTATAATAGGAGGTCAAGATCCGTTTGGGAAAATTCTGAGATTGGGAATCGTTCCTGAGGCTTAGCAATGCTAGTGTAATCAAGAAGGTTTCTTTTTTTTAAATTAAAGTTGTTAGTTTGAGATTGTGCTAGCTGCCATGGAGATCCAGGACCTGATTGGCCGAATTATTTTGCATAGCATATAACTTATTTCATATCATAGATGTTGCCTTGCTTCTCTTTTCACCGTTTTAGGCTATGTTGTCATCAATGCTTTGTCTTATTTCTTTTACATCCGAATCCTGCTGCAGTGATTGTGCTGCTAGTGGCAGCATGATGAATAAATGTCAGGGCCTTATCTAAAACAGTTGGGGCTGGGTTTTTATTCCTTGGCCCTTTGTACCTCAATATCATTGCCTAGTAGCATGTCTCAACTTTCCAAAGCTATCATGTTTATCCAAAACTAAGTAAATTAATGCTAGAACATTATTGAATTATCATAAATACATATAAACATGCGTGTATGCATGCATGCATATATATATATATATATATATATATATATATATATATATAGAGAGAGAGAGAGAGAGTAAAAGATTTTAAAATTTATTGATAATTTTGATAAATAACTTTAGAAACATCAAGCTTTACCTGCTTGGATTTAACCATACCAACATGCCCTGACCGAGAACTATAGTGAGCGCCAACCAATTAAATTGCCATTGTCGTATCATGCAAAGAAAGCTATTATTAGTATTATTATCATTATTACTGCTGCTACTACTACTATTATTATCCCTACTATTTTCATGTAATATATTTTCAAGATATTTTACGATTTTGATTGATAAAGGTCACTAAAGCATACATGGCCTAGTCCCACTTAGAGCTGTCAAAATGGGCTAGAGCCCATGGGCCAGCCCATTTTGCCCTATAAATAGGCCGAATTGAGTTGAAAAGATTTAGTCCATTTATATAATCGGACTTTTTGGCATGGCTCCTGTAGCCATAGGCTCAACAGGGTTAAGGCCGGGTCAGCCCATGAACCAAGAGAATTTTTTTTTTAAAAAAAAAAATATTAAAACCCTAACCTGTTTATTTGTCTGGCGATCTCACTTTCCTGTTTCAATTCAGTGATTTATTTGAGACTTGGAAGGCTTTGGCAATCTAGAGAGAAGAAAAGAATATCCGGTGCCGACAGTGACAAGAGGGTGGAGGAGGAGAGAAGCAGTTGTAGCATGTGAATAGCCGGTGGCAACGAATACGGCGTTGAGCAGTGAGTCTTCAATCCTTTTTTTTTATTTTCTCTCAACAGAGCATCAGACAATTAGAGACATGGGTCAGGCCATCAATGGGGGTGCTGGCCTACCGGGCGGGCTTGCCGGGCTAAGTCTTCTTCCTTCTATGCCACTGCATTCATTGTCCAAGACTTGGATGAGCTTAAGGCCGCTGTCTGCCATCTTTAACAATAACAGAGATGGAGGTGGCACCGACATCGAGGTTGTTCTCACTTCTCCACTAGCTCCTTCATAGCCGATGCAGGCTGCTAGATCACTTTCTCTACTGTGATCCAGTTCATCACCGACTCGTCCAATCGTCGGATTCTCGATGGTTTCACCATCTCTGCGATGAATCCCATCGCCTGCTCAGGCTTGTCAATTTTCATGACAGAAAAGAGATATAAGAAACTTTTGGTTGGAGGGAGAGGTGGTTTAGTGATGCGGCACGCATATGATTAATGTTTTGAATATGGTGTTTGTAGAGCAATGAAATATAATTATACTTAGCATTGTACTCATGTTAATAAGATTTAAGGATTACATGAAAAGGGACTATTACATGATTAGACACAACTCTAAAACTAAGAAGGAAGAAGATCTAGACGATAGGGGCTAATGATTAAGGACTTACCTTGATGAGTTTTTCAACCTTCCTATGATTCAAAACTTGAAACTACTGATTCTCTGGACTGGAGAACTTGGATAACAGTGATCAGAACCCTGGACTTGGGCTTCAGCTTGTTGGTTCATTGTCAAGGGGAACCCTGTTCACAACTCAAGGACTTCGAAGGACCCTGCAATGAAGATCAAAGTTAAGGTTGAAGGATGCAAACATAAAGAAGGGATGGGAGAACTTGTGAACAAAGAAAAGATAGTTGAGAAGATCTGGCCGACTCCAATGCTTTTGCCTTGAGCTTGGATGATGAATTGCTAGGGAAGAGAGTGGCTTTGGGTGTGGAAGAAGAAGATAGGAAAAATTTCACACATAAAACTCAAGACAACTTCACTTCAAACTTCATTCATTTCCAAAATCAATCTCTTTTACAATGGGCGTCCAAGGCTTTTAATAGCCTCACAAAGCTAGCTTTTGAAATTTAAAAACTCCCCAAATCGTGGAGGATTACAAGGGGGGTTGGAGGATTTGGTGGAGAGTTTGGAGGGATGTGGGGGGGGTTGGAGGATTTGGTGGAGAGTTTGGAGGGATGTGGGGGGGGTTGGAGGATTTGGTGGAGGACTTGGAGGGATGTGGCCAACCTCCTTGAATTTGAATCTCCCTTGTTGGCGCCCAAAGGGTGATGAGGTGTCTGGTGAAGTTGCACCTGATGACGTGGCATGGTGAGGTGGTCTTCTACTTGGATAAGAATGACATGTGGCGCCCAGTGGTCCTAGTTGATGGTCCTTTTCTCTTGCTTGGTTGATGTGTCTTCTCTTCTTCATGTGGTCAAATTCTGGGGTCTAGAATTTGAGTCTTGTTGCTGGCTTTCATGGCTTTAAGACTTGATTAGACTTAACTCAACTGAATTAGACTTAACTCAACTGAACTGACTTGACTGACCTAGACTTTAAAACTTGAAATAGACTTACAAGAAATGAAATTTTAAAAGTAATTACAGGACTCAATAAACACTCTTGATTTAAAACTCAAAATTAATTACAGGACTCTTGAAAAGGAAATGACTCTTGAAAATAAAATATTTTTGAACTAAAGGATACAAGGTAACCTAATTATCTTCGATCCAAATTGGGATAAGGCTAACCTTGTTGGAGTGAAGTTTTTTTCGGCTTCTGGTGTCCACACCATTTAGGAAAGGGAAGTGCAAGTGGGCTGGCTCGGTCCTAGCCCACGGTCTATATAGGACTGGACCGGGCTAGGTTTTCATGACCTATTTATGCAAGTGGGCCTAGCATGGCCCGGCTCATATAATGTCAGCCCATGTGAGTTAAGGCTAGGCCGAGCCGGACCAGCCCACATTGACAGGTCTAGCCTCACTTTTTCTTCAACCAAAATCTAGATAAAACACTCATGATCATAGGCGGACTGGGGCCTTGGCCCCCCTAATATTTTCGTAAACAACTTTATATCTAAGATAAATATTTATAAAATAGGTATTTGGCCCCCGCTCAAATTTCTCAAAACCAATCCCACATAAATCGAGTAAAAATTTCCAAACTCTCCTCAAATTTCTCAAAACCAATTCCACATAAATCAGATAAAAATTTCCAAGCTGAGTCTTTAAAAAAAAAATAGTGAAAAGATTTTCGAATTTCTTAACAAGCCTTGTTAAAAAAAAAAAACAGAGAACAACTCACCTGGATCTCCTCCACCAAAATCCGGAAGCCCAAATCAAGCCCGCACCCGCTGGCCGTTACGATCCCCGACAGCCAACAGGGCATCCACTGCCCCCATGGTCCCACCCGTCGTGGTGCCATCGATGGCCGGGCACTGGCAGTGGCAGCCATCTCCTCCAAGATTCGGAAGCCCAAGGCACCCGCCGGTCGCTATCGCCCCAAACCCACCCGGTACCAGCCGTCTCCGATAGGTGACAGGGCACCTGCTGCCCCCATGACCACCCATCGTGGTGCCACCCCATGATCCCCTCCCCGAGCCACCAATCATCTTCTTTGTTGCTTTGCCGACGGCCGAACCGCCACTCCACTGGAGACGGTCCGGCGACCGGGCCACCGTTGACCCAAAGTCTGGAGAACTGGCGAAGCCCTCCCGCGGTCCCGCCTCCGTGACCAGTGACTGAGTGAGAGTCTGAGGGCTTGAGGCACTGAGCGAAACAAAAAAAAGAAAAAGTAATATACTAATACTTTTCCTGTACAATTATACCCTTTTATGGATTATTGTTGATTTGTTGATGGGCTGTGGCCAATGGCCCAATGGACGTTGATGGCAGTGGCCAATGGCCCAATGGACGTTGATGGCAGTGGCCAATGGCCCAATGGGCTCATTCTTTAGTGGTTCTATCCTAGCTAGCTAAATCTAAATCCCAGGCTCCAATTGTTATCATTGAGTATAAAAGAAATATTAGTTTTATTCCAATATCTCCCATTACTTTAAGTACATATGCTAATTAATATCTCCGAAAAATATTATAAATGAGTATATGACTTTAAAAACTTGTGCAGCATGTACAACATTATCCTGAATGAATATTTTTCTAGCATTCTACTTTATAATTTTTTGATAATGATTAGTGAGTTTGGATTGCAAAGATACTAAACTTTGTATCATAGAGAAGAGAATTTTTCTTGGTTAGTGGGTATTCAATTGAAAATTTTGTATCTTGCACTCTATGTTGGATGTTATATTTCTTTTTGAAAAATAATTGATATTTGTTTCATATTATAGGTTTATTATGAATAGAAAAATTAATGATTTTTTCAAGAAAAAAGAAATAGCAAAAAAAATTGATGGTGGAGCTATGCAGCCTGCAGCTGATCAAATTGAGGCCGAGATTAAACTTCATCAACCAATTTCAAGAACAGACACTATTCCTACGGAAGAAAGGCCATCTAAAAAAATAAATGTTGGAACCAATTATATTGATATCAATGAATTGGAAAGAGATCCTGGAATGTGCAAACAAATTTAGAAATATTCTGTGAATCAATGTGATGAAATTCAACATGCTTATATTAATTTTGGTCCTTATCAGTCAATATTAGATAAGTATGATCCCATTTGTTCAGAAAATCATCGTAGATATTTTCAATCATATTGGTTCAATCAGCATCCTAGTTGGTTCGAATATTCTCCAACTACAAATGTTGCTTATTGTTTTGTTTGCTATCTCTTTTCAAAGCCAGGTGAAAGAAAAAACAAATTTGTAGAAAGTGGATTTCAAAATTGGAAAAAAGTAAATGATGTAGATAATTGTGCATTTCTTGGATATGTGGAAAAAAATCTTAATTCCTCACATAATATTTCTATGAAGAGCTATCATGATCTGATAAATAAGAATCAACATATTCAAAAAGTAATTAACAAGCAAACTTCTGAATAAATTGCTCAAAATCATTTACAGCTCAAGACCTCGGTGGATGCAATTAGATGGCTTACATTTTCAGGCTTGTGCTTTTTGAGGACACGATGAACGTCCAAATTCAAAAAATCGAGATAATTTTCTTGAACTACTCAAGATTTTGGCATGTTATAATGAGAATGTTGGGAAAGTTATTTTGGAAATGCTCCTAGTTATGCTTCTTATACTTCACCAAAGATACAATAATGGATTTATAAGAGAGAATTCTTTGATATTATCCATGTTTCAGATACAGCTTCTTCGACTCTTATAGATGTTATTTATAATGTTCTCTCAAAAAATAATTTAAGCATTAAAAATATCAGAGGTCAAGGTTATGATGGGGCTAGTAATATGCATGGTGAATGAAATGGTTTGAAAACTTTGATTAATAATGATTGTCCATATGCTTATTATATCCACTGCTTGGCTCACATACTTCAATTAGCACCGGTGGCTGCATCAAGAAAGGTTATTATTGTTCATTAATTTTTCAATGATTTGCTGAATATTGTTAATATTGTAAATGCATCTACAAAATGTCATGATGAATTAAGAGCTAGACAAGTAGACCACATTGCAAATTCATTAGCGATTGATGATCTTGAATCTGAAAGCGGGCAAAATCAGATTAGCAGTTTACAAAGACCTGGTGAGACTAGATGGAGTTTATATTTGAATTCTGTTCGTAGCTTGAAAAAACTTTTCACGGTTACTTGTTCTATTCTTGAAGATATTACTCGTGATGGAGTTGGTTATGTTCAACGTGGTGATGCTGATGGTGCATTACATTACTTGACATCATTTCAATTTATTTTTATATTGCATTTGATGATAGAAATTTTAGACATAACTGATGATCTTTGTCAAGCTTTACAAAGAAAGTCCCAAAACATTCTCAATGCAATGTATTTGGTAAAAAGTATAAAGATTTTACTTCAACAATTAAGAGAAGATGGATGGACGAGTTTATTAGATAATGTGATACTATTTTGTAAGAAATATGAGATTGATGTTCCAGATATGACTGTTACTTATAAGCGTGGTGGTCAAGGTCATCGACAAAGTGATATTACAAATAAGCATCATTTTCGGGTCGATATATTTAATGCTACTATTGATACTCAATTGCATGAATTACATAATAGATTCAGTGATAATGCAGTTGAATTATTAATTTTTAGCAGTGCTTTGGACCCTAGAGATGATTACAGGTTATCCAATTTAGAGAGTATATATCAGCTTGCAGAGAAATTTTATCTAAAAGACTTCAACAAGAATGAAAGAAGACTTTTGAGAAATCAATTACAATATTATCATATTGATGTTTCAAAGAATCCTGAGTTCCAGAATATGTTTACAATTTCAGAATTATGTCAAGGATTGGTGAGATTAAGAAAATCATATATTTATCCGCTCATCGATAAACTGATTCGTCTAGTATTGACTCTTCCAGTTTCAACTATTACCGCAGAGATAACATTTTCGGTACTGAAGATTGTCAAAATCGGATTGCGCAATAATATGGAAGATGACTTTCTTGTCGATTATTTAGTTACTTATATTGAGAAGGAGATAGCATAAAATTTTATAATAAATTCTATTATCGATGAATTTAGTTCTGTAAAACAACATCGAATTCAATTCAAATAATATTTATAAAAAATAATATATTATTTATTTATTAATATTTTTTGGTTTTTTTGAAAAAATTGGTATGGTTCGTTCCTGCTCATCATGTTCGTTACAAATTAGAATGACATTTTCATGCTTCTTTTATCGCTCTCTCTCTTTTTTTTTTCTTTATTCTTTGTTATTATAGATGAATATTTTTAAAACATCAAAAGAGAGCCGTGACATGTTTCTCCATGGCCAGCCTACACCTTAATCTCTTTGCTAGCCCGGAACAAAGGACCTAGTGACCGAATCCTTTTAAAAACAACACCAGGGTTTAGGTGAGTGCGTAGAACGAATAAAGCTCGGCAATTGGACGTTTCGCAGTGGTGGGGCAGTTGGTGCCCGAAATGCGAGGTCATCGGTGTGCCACGGTGCCTCGGAGAATGCGAGGTCGTCCCCCACATCACCACCACCACCTTTTCCACGTGCTACACGCCAATGAACCGTCCTTACCTTTTTTTTTCAAATATCGTGTCACGCCGCATCCCTCCCTTTGCTTTTATAAACACTGGCCATTATCCTAACAACCATCACATGGCGTGCCGGATCCAATACCGCCACCCAAAAAAATTAATAAAAAAAATCATCGCACTCACCAATAATGTTATGCCACATGGCATAAAGATTCGGGTACGGATGCTGGATCCTGATGATAGCGCAGGAGAGCCTGATTATTAGTTGGACCAGGTCCAATGCACCACGCTAATGGATAGCGCGCCACGTTATCCGTTGCATGCACCAATTTTTGATCGTGCGTTATCCACCGTCCATTTACTCCGAGATTTACCCGGGCCCACTTGGCCCGGTCCATGGCAATCGCCTACCGACTCGTGGGTGACGTCAGCACACGCGGCGGCCACTGCAGACCAGTTAACGAATCCCCACGCGAAGGAGGCGACGATGGTGCCGGTGCCGGTGGACCGCTAAAAAGACGGACCAGATCGAGTCCATCAAAACAATCGGCGGTCGCAGTTCGCACTCCAATTTTTGTATGAGGGCCCTCACTGATGGCAGCGGCAGCGTGTGCTTGAGGCTTTTTCCGTCTTTTTATGTTGAATCATTCCGAGCCGACCCACAGGAAAAAAAAAAAAAACCCCTCAAAACCGCCCGTTCCTCGTCCTCCCCTCTTTCTCCCCTTATCCCTCTCCCACCCCCAGTTTTCCAAGCCTTAAACCTAACCCTAACCCTAGTATTTCCTGGGTTCTGGGGATCCCCATCCCGTGGCCGTTTCCCGGAGGCGCGGCGGAAGACGGATCGGGCCCGGGAATTGTCGTTCTTCTTTCCCGGATTTGGTGGAGGCGGCCGCGGGGGATCTCGACCTGCGATGGGATCCAATTTGATCGAGGACTACTGGATCGATGGCGGAGGGTCGGATGGCGAGTTGCGCTGCGCTCTGGAGAACTTCTGCGATGTGGCTCCGACCTCCGGGTACGACAGCAGATTTTTATTTTTATTTTTATTTTTTATGGGTTCCTTACTTTCGGTGCAACGCCCTGTTGTAAGAAGTCGAATGAGATCAGGCACCGATCATGCCTGGTAGCCAAAGATTCTTGTGGCAATCGGTCATGCTTCACTTAGTTGATTCGAGCTCGCCCTGAGATTCTTGGAATATTTGTGTTTCCTTTGATATTATCTTATTTGTTTGTGTAGTTTATGTGTCTTTTACCCGATGATCTAATGGTTTCGTTGAAAGTTTTAGCAGAATTGGGATTCAAGAGGCATGCATAGATGTTTGCTACCTTGAGCAGAACAGCTCGAGGAAAAGGTACAATTTTTTCTTGATTTCGATATTATATGATGGATATATTGAGCATATAAACTGGAAAATGCCCTGTTTTTCGTGGCCAACCTTGTGTGCAGAATATCAGTTTTTAACTTGCATAGATTGGTAAAGTCGTGGCCAACGTCTACAATTTAGCTAATTCTTTATCTTAATCTTGATAAAAAAAAAAGGCATTCCGATCACCTCTTGACCATTTCTTAACATAAAGCATCCATCCTATGTCCTTTTGTATTCTCTCTTTCTCAAAATTGCACAAGTACATTACATTGTTTTTGCTTTTATTTATTAAGATTTTGCATCATACTATTTTGAACTAATTTGCACCATTCTTGTTGGTATTAATAAAAGCCAGGAGCCTTTTTCAAATTTCTGGTTGAAGAGATTATACGAGTTTATATGAAAAACTCACGTTCTTGAAATCTTGCAGGATAAGAGATGAATCATGTTCAGGACCCAAGACCAAAGCATGCCGTGAGAAAATGCGGCGGGATAGGCTAAATGATAGGTACTTGATCAATCATACTGAAACAGAAATGTGGAAGTGCTAGAAATTAATTAGCAAAAAGGTTTTCTGTCACATCCGTTATTTCATCCTCACTTATTATTTTTTGGTTAACTTTCATTTTTCACATTTTAGGTTTTTGGAATTGAGTTCCATCCTTGATCCTGGTAGGCCTCCTAGGTCTGACAAAGCCAGTATTTTGAGCGATGCGGCTCGTGTATTGGTACAGTTAAGAATTGAAGCACAACAACTTAAGGAATCGAATGAAAAGCTTCAGGAAACAGTTAAAGATCTAAAGGTCTCACCATGCCATTATGCTTTATTTGCTTTCTATGGACATAACACAGCTCTTGGTAGTCGATGTAAATTTCATTAGATTATGTTATTATATGTTTCTTGCTGAAAAATAGTTGTCAAATTTGACTTTTTGACCCCTACAGGCGAGGGGAATGACATAAGAAAAAGTGGAGATGCCATTTCGATCATCTTACGAAATATATATTTCTTCCATGATTGAATGAATGGCAGACTTAATTTTACCCAAGAAACTGATGCACTTAACATTGAGTAATTTATTTTCAGAAAGATCAATGTGCTTGTAGAGGACTTCTCTTTTACAGAGGTTTTGATAATGAAGCATAATATTGCCACAGCAAGCATCCTTAAATTCAAGAAAATGTTTGGGCAATTATGAATTTAGTGAAGTACATGACCTGCAGGGTATGAGCTAATTCTTAGATAGATGAGGAATATGTGTGAATAGATGAAAAGCAAATGCTTTTCTGGAATATGTGATCAATTCACTTTGAAATGCATAATAGGTTCTGGTTTTTGTTGACAAATTGTCCAGCTGATCGTTTTTTAACACTAGTTTGTGTTTGCATGACCAGGTTTTACCATATGTATATGATATTCTTATGCATTTTTTTTGTTTTTGCAGGTGGAGAAGAATGAGCTTCGGGATGAGAAGACGAGGTTGAAGGCAGATAAGGAGAGATTAGAGCAACAAGTCAAGGCCATGAGTGTGCCTCCAGCAGGATTTATGCCACATCCAATTGCATTCCATCCTGCTGCTGCCACTGTTGCATTTGCTCCACATGGTCAGGCTCCAGCAAACAAAGCTGCCTCCGTTACTGCATTCCCTGGTGTGGCCATGTGGCAATGGTTGCCTCCTGCTGTTGTGGATACCACACAAGACACCAAGCTTTGGCCTCCCAATGCATAGGCACTCAAAATGCGGCAACCGCATCATTATGCTGACCGTTCTTTTACTAAAGTCTTTCTCTTATGCTAAATTTTAGTATGTATAGTCTCTGATGGGATTTCATGTGGTCTGCTTTTGGCGTAGTCCTTACGCGGCAGTCTAAAATGATCCTTTGACATTTTTATTCAATTTGTAAGTTTGCAAGGATTTTGCTTGTTTGAATGTTTTAAAACCCATGTAAGCACATTGGCTTACAGCTCTATAACTTCAGGTTATGGGATCTGTGGTCAGAAGCAATCCTTTGATCAGAGTAACATTCAAGATTGAAGAAAACCATGTGTTACTGCTTGTAAGTGCATCATTCCTTGGTTGCCATAAGTTGCTGTATTCTGTGCAATGATAGTACTGAATGGCCTTCAGTGTCCTGCTCTTTACAAAATAGAAAAGGAAAAAGAACATATTTTCTTGCAAGAGCCTAAAATTGCTTTTGCCGTGCTTAGTGTTTGGCATTGAAATACTCTTAACTTATGGGACGAGAGTTGAAATTCTAAAAAATTCATCCATGTCAAGCCAGATCTGATGGGCAACAAATTTAGAAAAATTCTGTTTTCTATATCATTGATGTATGCGTTGCCCATCAGATCGGACTTGATATGACTTATTTTAAGTTTGAATTTCTTGTCCAATATTGTAGGGTATTACACAATAATTAGTTTAAAACTTAATTACTAATTAGAGCAAGAGAAATGAACAAATCTTTTAAGATATAGTTTATATGTTTCACCCAAAGAATAGGGGAAAGATAAAACCTCTTGATTTTTGCTGCTGGCATTAAACCGACACATGATGTGTGAATTGTAAGGTGCCCATCACAACGTGGGTTTAAAAGCCATTGATTTGTTCCCAAGTCATCTTATAAGTACAAGGGGCAGGCATTTTCCAGAATTTTTCTGTAAAAAAAAAAAAGAAAATTCTACGACCTCATTCTTAACCCTCTCAGATACATTATACATATTTGGTGATGTGAAGCAAGAAAGATGATATTTTTAATGTTCTACACTGCCATCTGTCAGTCTTATTCTCCGGGCCCTTTGGATGGTTTTACAATTCCACGGTTCAAACGATAAGGGCTTTGAAAGATGCACCCGAGTCTTAATTTAACTGGCTGCCCATCTCTGTTACACACCATTACAAGGTTAGCTGGCCCTCTACTACTCATTTCCAAGTTCCTGGCTATGGAAACTTCGCTCAAGGCAGGAGTCCCTTGAATGGAAACTTACCTCATCGTTTCATGGTTTAAGCTCATTACGGAAAGAAACACCAGTAAAAGTCACCAAGTGTCTTTAGTAACAAATCTTAGAAATCACTAAATCAACATATCGACCAAGGTCAGGAACCTGGCCCTGTTCTCCAGATGGGGGAAGATGTTGCCACAAAGCATCAATAAAATGGTTTGCCTGATAATTTACCTCTGGGCTGGCACTGTTACATTGTTTTAGCTTATCTAACGACTTCTATAAGGTCACAAACCCAAACTTGTCAGCCGGCACCGACACATATCAACAAAACAACTAAAACAATAGTATACACCAAACAATAACTTAAAATAATCACTTTTTTAACCCAACATGCTTTGCGGCGTCAGCATAATTAATCCCTTTTTTTTTTTTTTGATAGAACAAAAAGAAAGAGAAGTTAGACCCCGAGCATGACCACCCCCAGACGGTCTCCCAACCCCAGCCACAAATTGTTCGATGCACGGCGCATAATTAACCATTTAACTGGATTCTGCATATCACAGTTAGTATTAAATTTCCCAGTCCTTGATATCTATTGCACATAGCAGCGGCACAAGGCACAAGGCACCAGAGTTACGTGGCACATCATTTGCCGGTTACAAAAGCTCTGTAAAACTGGCATTTGATTTTTACATGATTTGAGAGTTTGTATTGCAAATTTCCCGCCCTTTCCTTTCTTCTCCCTGGCAGGACAACATCAGAAAGATAAACATGTACATGGGTATCTGCCAAAATAGTGCAATAACTAGCCCAAGGAGCCTCATGACCAAAGCGCGGGCAGACGATGCAATAAAAGTATCCATACGACTCTGTCAACTACTGCTCTGAAGCAATGGTTCTGGCTGAGCCCTGTCATCGGCTTGAGAGCACGGGAGTTTCTGGAGAGAGCGGTATTGCAAGCGCACGCTTTCTCCACTGTCAAGAATCTTGAGGAGATACCTGCAAGTAAATTGCTAATCAGATCTATGGTTTTAGAGACTTGTTACATTTCAACATACGATATACTTAACAAACTGTAAAAACCCTCCAAAGTTACCAGCCATTCAAGCATTGGGATGTGATCACTGCTTCCCTTCCAACAAATTTCTCAGGGGTCCTCCTGTTTCCCTGTATAATTTTACTGTCAACACTTTTTCCCCAAGAGTGTACCATACTACAGTACTGGTAATAACTTCATAATTATAGGCTTGGAGCAAAAGATTTAACCTTGATCAATACTTTCTCATTCACTGCAAATGGGTATTGAACTCCTTTTAGCTGTCTAGGGCTTTCACTGTCAACTGCCACCTCACCATTTTCCTGATAATTTTACAAAATAAATTAAAAGAATAACAACCGTAGAAACTTATTTTGGCCACCAAATTTGCTTTGCAACAGATTGTCCAAAGTGTACCTTGCCTAGTCTTTTCAGGGCATCCAAATGTTCACCTACTTCTTTCCTCCGTTTTCGGAGAGTAGCATTATGGAAGAGTCTGCGGTCATCCTCCATCTTCACTGCTGTAGCTGCAGCTCTCAAAGCTGTAAGAAAATAGGATGGGTCAAAAAAAGTTAATAATTAGCCAAAAACAAAAAAGGTTCAAGCTTTGCCAGAAGATTTTGCACAAGATCAGAACGTACCAAAGTTAGGGACCAAGGACCCAGGATCTATTTCTGAACTGCATAGAGTACATCTAGCCTGATTGAAAAAGAACATAGCAAAAATGATAAACATTGATTATTTCTTTATGCTGAACAAAGAAACCAAAAGTTATGAATCAATAGTTTCATAAAAGATGCCAGTTAAAAATACACAGCTGGTCCTGAATTTCCTTAATCGAATTTGTATTAGAATTCTGTTGATGAAAAAATAGCACCCTTACAAATACAGAGAAAGGTTCATAGTAAAAGTACCACAGCTGCAAATTAAACCCTGGGCAAAATTGACCAGGATGTATTTTCCCAAGTTACCAAATGCATTTCCACATAAAACCAATAGGAAGCCCCGAGTCCTTCAGCCTAAAATCCTCTCAAAATTTAGATGTTGTCACCATCCATTTATCCACAGGGTTCTTTTTTATCTCTCACACCAATGCTGCTACTTTAAGCCTATACTGGTTTAATTTGCAGTTTACAGGTGAGTAACTACTAAAGTAGTCAAGTCGTTCTGCCTAGAATCCTCTCAAAATTTAGGCAACGTCACTGCCTCCTGGTCTACCGGATTCTTCTTTGCTTACCACTCACACCATTGCTACTGCCCTAAGCCTATATGGAATGTTCTCTTAAATTTGCAGTTTAATGGAGAGTAATTACTTGTGGCCTGCAAACTTTAATCCACTTTGAGAACTCATAATTAGGGGTGACAATTGAGTCAGGTCAGGTCAAAAAATCTTTCAACCTGAACCCAACCTGTTTATGAAACAGGTCAAAAACCTAGACCTAAAACTGATCTTTTTAGTTATTCAATGGGTAAACTGACCCATCCCACATAACCGATATCATAAATAGGTTCAATCAAGTTAAATGGTAAACAGGTTAAGTGGGTCTTAAATTGATTAAATAACCAGTTAGGTGGGTCTCAAACGGGTCGAGCAGATCAGGTTAACTGGCCTTAAGTGGGTTAAGTAGGTTTTAAACAGGCCAAAACAGGTCAGAGATCTAGCCCTGAAACCAACTTGCTTAACAAATGGGTCCAAGCATGAAGCAGCTTGATCTGTTTATGATCCAGACTTGTTAATGCCAAACCCAGACCCACTTAAAGCAGATCAGTTGCAAGTCAGATCGTAAATTGTTGCCCTATTCATAGTCTTCCCCACGTTCACAACATTCAGTTTTACTCTTACTTTTCCCCTCCAACATGCATCATCTGACTAGTTACCATTACCTATTGGAGGCTAAACTAATAAGTAACAATTTTAGTTTGATTACTATAATTATATCACCATACTTCATATACTGCTCATTCAGAGCATTACATGAAGACCAAATGAGAAGGATCTGCACGTACCATTTCTATGACGTTCTTCAACATGTGGCCACCAAATGAATGTCCGCATGATACAACCATAGCATCCTCAAGGAATGCCCCACTGGAACAACAGAATTTGACATAATAAATCCATGAGAACCCATATCATGTTAGCAGCAGCACAAAATTGGGCATAAGAATAAGTCTATCAAAAAAGCATCCAAAGTAGATTAACACCTGGAGCTCCTCTGCCAAATGTAAGCAGAAAATATAGCTTTTGGATAAATTTAAGTGCTCTATTTCCATGTGAGAACAATCACAGTAGCAAAGCCACATAAATTTTCCTATAAAACATCTATTAGTGGGAAAATAAATAACATACGTAGAGTTATAGATACATATGCATGCACACCCATCAATCTGCAGCATGCATTACACATATTGAAGAATGCATTAGAAGGGTACAAGTTCTAAAGGTAAAGAAGATACATAGAAGAAATATTATGGTGAATTATTGCGGTTCAAATGGAAACTACAGGAAAAGGTTATCTTGAATATCTTCTTCAACACGTGGAAAAAGATCCAGCCACATGAGCATAAAGAAGATTAACATAAAGTATGTTTGGCTTTAATTCAGCTAAAAAAAGGGTGTATTTGGCTGTTTATGATCTTACCAAAAAGGTAAGGGGGATCTGATCACCACTCAAGCCACTCAAGACAGATAAAGTGAAACTAAAGATGTCGATAATTTTACTGCACTAAGTTTGACATAATTCAATCCAAATAATTGATGATAATTAAGAAAGATAGAAATGATCTCTCAAACAAAAGGAAAGATGGAAATGCCTTTTCTAGAAGTTGTTAAACAGGCACCCAATAAATTATGATCCAAGAGAAGCTACAAACAGGGTGAACAGAGATGTGCAATGGGTCAATAAGGACAACTAGACCAGAGATCAATTTTGAGAAATGAAAATGAGTCAGGTACTAGGATTAGCTGATATACTCATGGACATATTGAAAATCATAGAAGAAATCATGTTAGTTTTGTTATTCGCTTAACCTATGAGACCTTAATTATACAGAAGGTGACACATTTGTAGAGCAACTATGGGTACCCATTTATTGAAATAAGTGGACTGATAAAATTGCAACTACTATCATGAAATCAAACTAATGAGGCACACTTTAGTGTGGGATAGGGTAACAAAATAATATCGACAAATAACAAGAACTGGTCTGATTTTTCTTCTTCCTCCCTAGAACGATGGTTTTCAAAAAGAAACAATAAGATAACATCTAAAAAGAGTAAAATATAAATGTAGAAAGAGAACTGAAACTTACGATAGAGGGTCTGAGAGGACACTTCTCAATGATGGTTCCCTAATTAGATTATAATCATCGCATGCCACCTAAGAGAGAACTCGAAACAGAGAAAAAGGACAGAAATCAGTTACATGTTATTAATATAAGGGAAATGCTAATTGGCATGTTAAAGTTGTGAGAAACATGTGATGCATAGTAAAATGGAAAATCATCCGCTAGAAATGGAACTATACATCTTATTAAAAGATATGATGAGAACGTTCTTTATGGCTCAATTGATATTATCGGATAACTTCAGATTTGCTTGTTACATATTTTGATCCTTTTATGTTATTTTGTACATAGAAGTGAGGGTGCAGGAGTGACATGACCATGATCCAATAAAAACAACAGTATAATGAGAATATAGGGGCATAGAAGTGATGCACAATAAGCAATCATTACAAGTAGTCTACAAAACATGAAGCAATAAGTCCTTAAAGGGACATCTAAAGTAGTCCAAATGTCAAGAATCTGAGAGAAGTCATATAAGGTAATCCATAAGTCCTGGTTCTGCTAAACAGGAGTTGTAAATGACGATGGAATAGGAACAGTGTCTAGATAACATGACAGGGGTTTTGTTTTCCTTCATTCTTTTCTAAAATTCTAGCTAGATTCCTCTCTTTTCTTTTTTTTCTTGCTCTTCTTTCTTCTTTGCATCCTAAACTTTCATTTTAGTTTTTACTACAACAGACCGGAACTGTCATCCCTCTCTCCACTTTCTCACCAGACCTTCCTTTTTTTTCACTCTCTGTATCTCGGATTCCAACTTCAGCTACTCCAAATCATTATGAGATTGTATGCGGTTACTGTAAAGTTAGTGAAGAATGAACAACATCACAGGATGTGGCAATCATTATCAGCTGGGCATTATAGATCCTTCTTACATTTCTCATCCCTTTTAGATATTTTCCTTTATCCAAGACTTCCACCTAGACTGGTCCCTAATCTCCTAGCCCTATCCTAACACTTTTAGCTCCAAGCCTCCAACCTTTTTTGACATAAATTCTTTACTTCGGGTCAAATTCTAGGATCTCCCTAGAAGAAAATTTTGAAATGATCTCTAGTTTCTAGTTTGATTTGAAGCTCAATTTTATAACTTGTTTGCTTCATTTATAACCATCTGACAGCAACCATAGAACTGGTACAACTTTTTCAACCCCCACTATTTAGGAGCATATCAGTCTTCTACAACAGTGATAATTCTGAGATCCCATATTTTTTAGTCAACAGTTTATAATGGCATCCCCTATCTTCACATTAAGTACAGCCTGCTCACAAAAATGAAGGAAAAGGGAAAAAAAAATGAAGATAGGAGATGCTTAACATAGTAAACTCACATAGGTATTATCAGGATGGTTGCACACATCTTCTTCTGCAGACAAGTCATCCATAAACTGGCTAACAGATATTGGTTGGTAACTTTGTGGGATTACATGGCCAGCAGCTGCAATTGGGGAGCAATCCAATATAGCATTGCTTTGAGGCATTGATCTAAATGTCAGTGATGCCCTACAAACAGATAGATAGATTAAGTCAGGTATAAAGAATAAATTGGGTATCAATTGACTGGATAAAGTCATGAATTGTCCACTTCAAACTCCACAGTTACAGAATATAGCAAGGATCGAGGTTAGGCAAACTTATGTACACAAGTTAATGGCAGATTAATGTAAATTCGAACCTTCCAGTAGTCATCATCCCTGAAGAATAGTCAGCAGCAATCCTATATGAGGCAGCTGGGCGAAGACCAGCAGTAGCATGACTAAGTGCCCTTCCCGTAACCAACAATAGGTCACCAGGACCTGAACCCCCATCTGCTAGGTACCAACGACCATTTGGGTCACAAACCTATTAACGAAGTAACTGAGCAAATGATTTCAAGGAACGAAGTATCCAAATACAGAGATAAATAATGATTGCAATGAAAATGCATATCAGCTATCTTCCTTATATTTAGAA
The DNA here is from genome assembly GCA_021397845.1 of Areca catechu. Classification (NCBI taxonomy): domain Eukaryota; kingdom Viridiplantae; phylum Streptophyta; class Magnoliopsida; order Arecales; family Arecaceae; genus Areca; species Areca catechu. Next base: position 180,491,856 of record CM038052.1, read on the forward strand.
GAAGTTTATAACTAAAATGGGAAAAAGGGAAGAAAAAGAAATACTAGCAGGTGAAGACTTCACCAGAACCCTACGACTACTAGTTGCTCAAAATTCATACTAAAAGAAGCTAAGTACCTGAGTCCCAGGACTGTCGGAAGCAATTAATGTCAACAACCCTTTTTCGACTTCATTAGCCAAAGATTTTCCTCCACCAGTAGGCCCCTTGCCATTCTGTAATGAGGCATGAGAACAGGCCGCAACCAACACTGATGAAGAGACCTCATTGGCAGGCAGTGGGGTATCATCAAGAAGATGGTTGAAAACACTGCCAGAATTTCTCATTATCGTTCACAACAATTCAACAAGACACAATCAATCCATAGATATCAGATAACACTAGCATCCACAAAAACTATCTTACTCGCTGCGTAGACGAAGATGTCTTGCTATTGCACACAGTGCAGCACGAGCTGCCTTTCCCATACATCTGAAAGCATCATTCATGCATGCAGGTGACAGGTCTCCATCTTCCAAAGCCCTAAAATGCATTAAAATCAAAAGAAAGAATTTAATCATAACTAAATATAAAAATGTAAATCACCTAAATATTAGTGAGTGTTATGAAAAGCCATGTCAAATTATACAGACACACAAGGAACATTTTGGCACAATTTACAACCTTTGGTTCAATCAATGCATTCAATAGCTTTCTCTTCACCCTAGTGGCAGACACAATCTACCATCAGATGGCTAGAAGCCTTGAACATTGAGGATTTTCTATTCAGTAAAAGTGTTTGAAGTTGACCAACACTTGTATATAGTAAAATATTTTATAAAATTGTTCCAATTCTTATATTTTTAGCCTTAAAAATAGACAGCACCATACATCTTTATTTATGATATGACAAACATAGATACCAGTGTTAGGAACAAGATCACCACTTCAAGTAGCCAATCATGGAGGGTGTGATTGCTTTTACACATACACAGCTCTCATTTCTTGAGAAACTCAGCATTCAAACCTGGAACCTCTCATCATTGCATGCCAACAGACAGATCCTTGTCCATTTGATTTAGCTCTCTTTAAGCACACATGTAATGAATCTCCACTTTGCTCAGTTACAGAAAGCATGTATGAAAGCATTTAGCTAAGAGTAGAATATCGACATACAATAATAGAAAGATAAAGTCCAGCAAACCATCGAAAAACTCAGCAAAACACTATCTTTAAAAAAGGTTATTAGGCAACCCCATCCACTGCAGTCCCATCTGTAGCCAACATGTCCATATCACAATGCAATCTCTAAAGACATGAAAGCTAATCCTCATGTCAGCATGCTCCCCCACATCAAACCATTGCAACACCATCCATGATCCATCATTGTCAATTCAATATACATTGCAACGGGTTCCTTTAAAGCTTGAAGCAATAAGTAATGCCTCCTTAAAGTCACTGAAGCCAGCTGATGAATGCCTACTTGGAAATCATGCATAACAGAACCTCTTAAATCCCAAATTATCCAACAAAAACCAATCAACTTAACATTTTAAATACACCCAAGGAAGATCTGAACAAACACATAAGACCAAACATAAATTTGGTACAAAAGAAAATGAATAAAAAATGTACTTAGGCAAGTTGGTTGAAAATCATTGTTGCATCACTTTTAATTGATTGGCAAACCGTTCGATCTAGGTGGTCGGCCATGTCACAATGAACCAGCAAAAAGTTCAAATACTTGTTCCTATGATATACCATGGCCCATAAGCACATAAGGCCTGATCATTACCCAAATAGAACATACAGTTATACATGGCACAATCAAGAAATAGGAAAAATCAGGAGCATAACAAAAACCATATAACCAGCGCAAGGACATCCATCCATCAATGCTAGAAGAGCTAGTTAAGGAAATCCTCTTGATGTATCAAGGCTTCAACTCAACAACTATATTAGCAAAGAGGTGATAGGATGCAGGTGACTAACTAGATGATCCAAAACCTCAAATAAGTTGCTAACAGAATATCATCAACAAAACCCAAAAACCCTAAAAACATGAACATATTTATGTTGCTTCACTCATCAAACCAGATATCTAGCTATAGAACATAATATATGCACATCTGTAAACAGAACCCTAAAAGAAAATCCCCTTAAACAAGCACTTTCTTGAAAACCCTGTTTGAAGAAAATCAGTCAGGCCTGTTGAAACCAGCTTTTGTATGATGCAAATAAACCAGAATAGCAAAATGCTCATTAGTATTTCTAATGCTTATCATGCATAATAGAGACGTTTTGCACACACAATGGTGACTAGCAAATGTCAAAAAGGCAGCTTGACATATGGTACCCACAAAAGTCAAAAAGGTAATTTGAGAAATGGGAACAAGCATAAACCCATGCAATCTGCATGTGGGGGTTTGATTGCATAGATCTTATTCTTTCCAACCCTCACGGTGGCAGAAGCCTTGTATGCCGGGCTACCCATAAAAACATGCAACACAAGAAACTAGACAGCAAGTTTTATTTCACTAATCCAGGACTGTATATATGAATCCACTTCTAATCCTTGCTCCCATCCAATGCCAAAGTTCTGTGAAATGGAAGTTTTCAAATCCTCCCCCCCTTGATTTTATCCAAGTTTCTTTGGACTCCTTGGTTAAAAGTTTGTCCAATACATGAATGAATTTTCTAGGTGTCATGAAGATTAATTCAAATTTATCTTGCACCACATAGCTCCTGTCACTTCTCATGCTCAACCACAGTAAGACTCCTCTAATGATCTTCCCTCTTCTTAAACCCATAATGTCACCTAAACAATCCATAATACCTACTAGTATACATAGATCAAACATTTGACTAGAACAAGAGATTGTCCCATTCCTCAAATAAACATGTAAAATAAAACAAAAATGGTTGTAATCTAACTCACATAAGGTGCCAATTTTCCAGTTATGCTGTCATGATATGATAATATATATTAAAGGCCCACAGGGGCACACCAACCAAATATTTGAAGTTAGAGGAAGTCAAGCTAGCGTCAAACAAGTATGCTCCTAGATCAGATCTGCGTGCACCAATTCATGACTCTAAAATGGTATTGGACAAAGGCAATCCGCAAAGCAGAAATATACATCAACAAGGACGCATTATCAAAAGCTCCATCTGTGGTAATCTCTTTACTCATAATTACAGAATTTTTCGAACAAGAATCCCTTTTGATTATATCTTTGAGACTGGATATATATGATCTAAAATCAGCACGTACTCCAGTAATCTGACCCACAAATTGCTTCCATCGATGCATGTAAAACAATAATGTTCCGTGCCTGTATTTACCCTATCATAATGGCAGCTGAAAAAGATTAATTGTCCCATCCTAAAATAAAACTTCTTCTAATTAACTCTTAACAAATTTTTCATCATATTCCATACTTTCAGCAATCACGAATCAAGATTAAGCTAAAAAAGACAAAAAGACAAAAATAAAAAAAATAAAAAACTAACTTTTATACAACTTTGCATCAATTTCCTACCTCCCGGCGCGGTAGATGTAAACCCCGCGGCTCGCCTTCCCCCAACCCGCCACTCCCCCACCGCCGCTGCTGCTCCGCGCTCTTGCTTTAAAGTACATCCTCACCGACTCCAGCGCGCACCGCACCACCACCGCCTCCTCGCTCCCGAGCTCGATCACCACCGCGTTGTGCCTCATCAGCGATCCCGACAGCAACTCCACCGCCCTAGCATAGGCGGCTCCCGGAGCACCCTCATACGGCGCGATGTCCGCCAGCCTCACCCTCGAGACGGGCGCGCTCTCGGTCGCGTCGAGGCCGGGCGGAGGCGGCGGCGGCGGCGGCGGCCGGGTCGTGGAGCCGGGAGGGGGGGTCAGGGAGAGGAGGGCGAGAGATAGAGAGGAGGGGAGGTTGGACTGGAGCGGCGCGGGCGGCGATCGAGCGGCGGCGGAGGCTGAGGCGGAGGAGGGGGGAGGGGTGGTGAGGGTAGCCGGAGCCATGGGGGCGGACATCTGGATCCGGGGGCTGTTCATCGGACATCGTGCGTTCGCCGGGGGAGTCGGAGATAGAGGAGGGGGGTAGCGTTAGGGTTACGTTTTGTCGGGAGGAGGAGATCCATGGCGTATATCGGGCACTTCCAGCGTTCGCACGAGCCTTGCTAGGTTTTTACTCCGATCGAATTCGAGCTCTCTTCTCTATCGTCGCCTTTTAGTTTGTTTTCTTTTAATTTCTTTCGTACGTGGGCTGGTCAACAAAGAGGAGGGGAAAGGAGGATCCTTATTTTTCTTCATGAAACGCAAGTCGGAGTACTTGATGCCCCCTGGAAAGCTGAGGTGGCAAGCTGACCACTGGAAGTTCCGACCTGGGTCGATGATTTCAGGTCCCCGTCGTACATTATTTGGCTGGCAGGTTTATGATTTGTGAGATGCTGTTTGCTGTGCATGTCCGGCTGGACCATTGTTTAATTGGGCCAATAAAGCCCAGAAAGAGACCGGGTCTTCAGCCCATTAGGCTTCTTCCTAACTTCCAATTTTACTCCATCAAAGCTCAGGTCCCTAAGCACGCCTCACCCTCAGCCAAAAAAAAAAAAAAAAATCCTCGAAACAGATAATAATAATAATAATAATAATGAGCAACCATGTCTTGGAAGGTATAAGGTGATCGCAGATTGAAATGAGTTTAATATTAGATCTCAATCCATGCATATTTTTGCATCAAATTCATGCCTCAAGGATTGTTTGGCGAGGTTAATCGAGACATAGAAAGATTTATCTTCAGTCTTTATTACTTATCAATATTTATGATACATGCTCTACGATAAACAACGAAGTGTATTTAAGATGTTATTTTTGACATGCCACGCCAATTTCCAATGCTTGTCTCTAAAGGAAAAAAAAAAAAAATAGATCCATCTTTTTAAGTTCAAATTCTTATGTAATCAAAGTTATAAAAAATGAATGGTAAAAAGTTGAAGGTAATTAAATTTCATGAATGCCCCTAATTGTTGAGTGCATCGAACCCTTTAGAAGTGGATAATATGATTACAAAATGTTATCCTTTTTTCAAAAAAAAAATAAAAAAATATCCAACTTAAATTAGGTATCATATGAGAAAGTTACGGCCCAAAAACTTCGATACGCCATCTAGCTTACGATGTAACATATATTGCTTCCATGCCTTATCTAGACTAATCTGAAGTGACTCGAATGACTCGCAGCGCGTTTAGCGATCCTCCGAGGCTGGAACGCATGCATTCCTATTTGCTTCTTAATGGGTCAAATGCCAAGCCTATCCGCATGCTGCGCATTTAATAAGCATGACAACATGGTGCATGTGATAGAGGATTGCATGCCATGGTTTTATGTGGCTTTCATGACCTTGTTTTGGGGGAAGCCCCAATTAACTTTACTTTATTTCATAACTAAAGTTTGGAGTTAGGTTTGCCTGAACACATCGATGATTTAGGTGAAGCATGGCACATTAACCAGCATGTGCTTTATGAAATGCGAAAGAATGATTAATGGATGACAACAATGATGATTGTCACATGCCTCCCCCTCTCTTTCAAAATAGAATAGAATAAAATAAATGAAAATGAAAAAAATAAAAAAAATCTTGATGGATTCAATAAATCCCGTGAAGTGTTATCATCTATACTGTTTAAGCAGTTATACTTGCAAAGTTGCTTAGGATGCATATGATTACACTTTTTTTTTTTAAAAAAAAATATTTTTTTATTTTTTATAAAATAAAAAATATAAAATATGTTTGATAACTATATTGCTATAAAATAAAAGATAAAAAAAAAGTTTATATATATATATATATATATATATGCATGCATGTATGTATGGATGCATGCATGATGTATGAATGCATATATATAGAGGTATGTATATATATATATATATATATATATATATATATATATATATATATATATATATATATATATATATATGGATGAATGTATGTATGCATGCATGTATACATTCATACATGCATACATGTATGGATGCATGTGTACATTTATGCATGTATGAATACACTTATGCATTCATACATATGTACATACATATATACATACTGTTGCCGTCCTCGTCGTCGCGCCCGTGCAGAGGATCAGCCGATCCTCCCTGACCGCCTGGCAGAGGAGCCTCCCTTCCTGCGAGAAGCCTGCAAAAAAGGGGGTTAGAGGACCCTGGCCGGGGATTCCGGCGAGGGGGCTCCGACGGTCAAGTCAGTAGACGACGTGGAGGAACAGACTCTCTCTCCCGATCCCCCTAGAGGGTCTCAGGCTTGGAGAGTTAACTGGTGAAGGGAAAGCGCCGGGGACCGGAAACTCGGCTGGGCCTGCCCGCTGAGCTCGCGTCCAGTCTTCCCTTCTCGGGATCCCTGGTTTTCTTCCTCCCAGCGAGGCCTTGTGCCGGTCTTTCCTTCTTGTCCCCAGGCTCTTTGGCTTACCTTGCAGACTTTGGATCCTTCCCTCTTTATCTCCCTCCGTCGTGCGCTCGTCCTTTTCTCCCTCGAAAACTCCTCCTCCCTGTCTTCCTTTCTTTTCCCTTTCTGGTGAAGGAGGCCAGGCGGCTTTCCGGCCTCGTCCGCCGGGCCCAGCAGGAAAAAGGCAAGGACAGAAGAGAAAAAGAGGGAAGGCGGCGCTGGCAGAGCGGCAAGTCGTCAGGCCTCGGGCTTCGTGAGGGTGCTCTTTTCCCCGGGCATGGGCGCTATCCGTTTGCGGGCCCTGTTCCGTCAGGATCGGGTCTCTCGACCGCGGGACCTGCCGGGCCAATGTAAGTGACGTTCCGCGTGCCGCCGCCCTCCGTACGGGACGCCGTCTGGGGTCGGTACGGCCCGAGGGATGGCCTCGGGACCCGTCTCTTTCCCCGGGGGCCTCTCCGTACGAGCGGCCTGGCCTCGGCTGAGTTGGACCTATCTCCGGGGACCAATTGGCGAGAGGCGAGGGATCGGCCGACCTCGGCTTAGGTGGACCCCTCCTGGGTGGACACCTGGCGAGGCGGCAGAGGGTTGCCTGGCTTCGGCCGAGGTGGACCCGTCTCCGGGTGGCCACCTGGCGCAAGGCGAAGGGTCGGCCGACCTCGCACTAGGTGGACCCCTCCTGGGTGGACACCTGGCGAGGCGGCAAGAGGTCGCCTGGCTTCGGCCGAGGTGGACCCGTCTCCGGGTGGCCACCTGGCGCAAGGCGAAGGGTCGGCCGACCTCGCACTAGGTGGACCCCTCCTGGGTGGACACCTGGCGAAGCGGCAGAGGGTCGCCTGGCTTCGGCCGAGGTGGGCCCGTCTCCGGGTGGCCACCTGGCGCAAGGCGAAGAGTCGGCCGACCTCGCATTAGGTGGACCCCTCCTGGGTGGACACCTGGCGAGGCGGCAGGAGGTCGCCTGGCTTTGGCCGAGGTGGACCCGTCTCCGGGTGGCCACCTGGCGCAAGGCGAGGGGTCGGCCGACCTCGGCCGACCTCACTTGGGTCGTCTCCTTCGCGCGCGGGCGCGGATGAGTCGATGGAGGAACCCCGCGCCGAGCTCGACCTCGGCCTGGGCGGTCTGCTCTCGGATAATCGTCGGGCGGCGCGATCTTGCCGACCCCAGCTTTAAGGGCGTGGCGCTGATTCTGGCGGGAAAACTCACACGTGGCTTGTTCGCATTCGGCGATGCCTGAGCCTGGCCACGTCACTGTCACGGATGTAACAGTTGCCCCCCAGCCCGCCGTTCCGTCGGGGCATCGTAGATCGGGACGTCGGGATTAATTGCAGACATGACGTGGGGAGGCGAAGATCTTGCTTCATAATTGGCACGATCTTCACTCGTCGTGGCTCGAGGCGGCTGGAGACCAACGGGGAGTCGCCACGCGTCGTCCACTTGCCCGCAATCAATGCGTCGCTTCGGGGCAGAGGCCGTTACTCTGCTAACGAGGCGTCGGTGTCGGGCGTGCGCCCACGTGGCGACCATCCAGTGGCCTGAGACGGAATGATGGGTACGGCTGCTGCCGGCTGAGTCTGAAGGCGAGGGGACTTTCCAGAACGAGGCCTTTTCCCTTGCTTCGTGGGCGGTTTGCTGCAGGCTAACAACTTCTGCTGCTTGCGCCCGCCTGTGCATTTTTGGGTAAGCGTCTTCCTCTTCTCTAGCCCCCCTCCTTCTCCTTCGATCATTCAATCCTTTTCTTCTTTTCTTCTCCATGGCGCGCCGTCGCCATGTTTCTTCTAATCCGGACGAGGCCGGTCCATCCCGGCCGAGGACTCCGTCTTCTCCCTCCTCGGATGAGGAGGTAATCCCAGAGGAGGTCCGCCGGCGTTTGCAACCTGGGGGTGTCACCATTGGCGTCCCCAGGGGGACCCGGCCCCCCCCGGTTGCACCTGCCGTGCCCCTCCGTTCACTTCCTGCTCTTGCTGCTCTCCTGGCTCCGCCGCTTCTTCCCGCCGGTCCCTCCGGTCATGCCTCCACCATGACCGAAGGTGATCTTTCTCTGCTCCGGGATGCTTATGGCATCCCGGGATCTGTCTATCTATTTGCTCCGCGGTCCGGGGAGCGTGTCACCATGAGTGGCCCTGGCCGTATTGCCTTCTACGAAGACTTCCTCCTCGGGGGTCTTCGTTTCCCTCTTCATCCTTTCTTCCTTTCCTTCCTCAGCCATTTCCGGCTCGTCCCGGCCCAGCTGGCTCCTAATGCCATCCGGGTCATCTTCTCCTTCATTGTCTTCTGTCATTTCCATGGGTTCGTTGCCCGTTTCTCGCTCTTCAGGTCCCTGTTCACCCTGAAGAAATGCTCCACCGATGATGGCTGGTGGTATATTTCACCCCGGCCCAGGTGTCTCCGGTTCGACATCCCTTCTTCGGTTAAGGGATGGAAGAACCGTTTTTTCTTTGCCTCGGTCGACGACGTCGACTGGGCCTGGAGCGAACCGGACCGGTCGCCGAACCGGAGTTCTCGGGTCGAGTCCGCGGACCAGGAGGCTTACTCCCAGCTCCTGAGTGACGTGGTCCCGCCGCTCGAGGTTCTGCTTTGTGAGCAGAATCTTTTTGAGGCCGGCATCAGTCCCATCCGGGAGACCGGTGAGATTCGGCTCTGCATTAAATTCTGCCCTTCCCCCCTCTCTCTTTTTAAGATTGAACTAACCTTCTGATTTCTCCACCTTGCAGGGATGAAGTTTTCATTGGAGAACTTGCTGGAAGGGGCTGCTCAGAGGGAGGTCGTTGACGTGGACGAGCCCGCGGCGAAGAGGGCTCGCACGGAGACGAGCCGGGAGGTCGCAGCGGCGACCGCGCCCGGCCTAGCCGCCGCAGTTTCTCCGCCCAGACCTCCGCAGGGCGGCGCCCTTGGCATTTCGGCTCCACGACCTGGCGGTGCAGCCGAGGGAGCTCCGGCGCCCGCCGCTCTGCCCACCGCCGGGCCCATTCCGGCCAGCAGTCCGGCGGCACCGCCAGTGGCGACCACCGGTCCGTCGGCTGCGGCTCCAGCAGAAGGGGCGGCCGTCGCAGGGATCGGCCCGAAGGGCCCAGCGCCGGTAATCTCGCACCGGGACTCGGTCATCCTCGACCGAGGGCTGGCGGAGAGGGTGATGGAGTATGCTTCCACCGCCCGGGACCGCCGAGCACGGGGCGGACGGGACTACGCGGATGCGCTGCTCGGCATCCTGCCCCAGCTCTTCTCGGTAAGTCTGCTTCAGCTCTTCTTTTCTCTTTCAATCCGAGGCCTCCTGCCTCGGTACTGACATGTTGCTTTTGTCCTTGCAGATCGGGAACGACGTCCTCCTACTGAGGAACTACCTTGTAGGGAACGCCAAGCGGGACTCCGAGCGGGAGCAGAAGCTCGGAAAGCTCGCCGCCGACGTGAAGGATTTGGTGGACAAGGGGGCCGAGCTGCGAGCGGAGAAGCAGGCCCTCCAGTCCGACCTGGCGCGTTCCGAGGAGCGGAACAAGGAACTGGAGGCCTCCTTGGCGGAGGAGCGGACCTCCAACCAGCGCCGTACTGAGGAGGACACGGCGGAGAAGGCCCGCCTGCAGGCCTGCTCACTGTTCCTGGAGCGTCAGCTGGACGAGGCCCGGCGGGAGGCGGCCATGGCGAAGGACCGGAGCTCGTACATCAACGGGCTCCTGGAGGCGGCGAAGCGGGAAGCGCTGGAGGCCGTCCCCAAATTCCGTGCTTCCGACGAGTTTACGTCGGAAGTCCGGGAGGCCGCCGTGGACTCCTTCCTGAAGGGGTTCCGGATGTGCCGGGAAAAGGTAGGGGCCTTCTTCTCCCAACTGGACCTAAGTGCGGTCGTCGTCGGCGGCAGGAAGCCGGGGAGCGAGGGCAGGGCCTCCGGCACGACCCAGGCGGCATCTCAGGCAGCACCTGCAGCACCCCCGACCGATGACGCCGCGGCCCAGACACAGCCCCAGGAGCCGGTTGTCGTGGAGGTTGAAGAGGTGGCGCCCGCACCTCCGGCGGACGGCGCCGATCCTGCGCTCCAGTGACCGTCACCTTGTACTTTTGCTTTCTTTGTCCTTCTTTTTGGGGAGTCCCGGCCTGTCGGGGCTCCCAGTTTGTACTGAGTACCTGTTTTAATGAAGACTTACTTTCTACAACAACTTGTCTATCATCTTTGGTTCTTCTTTTTCTTCTTCTTTGTTTGTTTCTGAGATGTCGGTCTGGGATACCTGAGACAACTGCGGGCCTGGTCCTTCCATACTAAACCGAAGGACGGGGTTTGCAGAGCCGTGTCGCGGCAAGGTAAGAATCTTGAGCAGGTCCGACTTTGGGCTGCCTCCATGCCTGCGCGGGCAACACAGTTCCTGCACCATCTTCCGGGCCGAAACTCGGGATCTTCTGGACTGAGCTCGATGCCGCAGGCTTTCTCAAACATTGCGCGGCTCACTGAGCTAAGCTCCGGGCTTGCGCGGGCGAAGCGGATTCGGCGCCACCTTCCAGGCCGAAGCCCAGGATCTTCCGGACTGAGCTCGATGCCGCAGGCTTTCTCAAACCTTGCGCGGCTCGCTGAGCTGTGCTCCGGGCTTGCACGGGCGAAGCGGATTCGGCGCCGCCTTCCAGGCCGAAGCCCAGGATATTCCGGACTGAGCTCGATGCCGCAGGCTTTCTCAAACCTTGCGCGGCTTGCTGAGTTGTGCTCCGGGCTTGCGTGGGCGAACTGGGTTCGACACCACCTTCCAGGCCGAAGCCCAGGATCTTCCGGACTGAGCTCGATGCCGCAGGCTTTCTCAAACCTTGCACGGCTTGCTGAGCTGTGCTCCGGGCTTGCGTGGGCGAACTGGGTTCGACGCCACCTTCCAGGCCGAAGCCCAGGATCTTCCGGACTGAGCTCGATGCCGCAGGCTTTCTCAAACCTTGCGCGGCTTGCTAAGCTGTGCTCCGGGCTTGCGCGGGCGAAACGGATTCGGCGCCGCCTTCCAGGCCGAAGCCCAGGATCTTCCGGACTGAGCTCGATGCCGCAGGCTTTCTCAAACCTTGCGCGGCTTGCTGAGTTGTGCTCCGGGCTTGCGTGGGCGAACTGGGTTCGACGCCACCTTCCAGGCCGAAGCCCAGGATCTTCCGGACTGAGCTCGATGCCGCAGGCTTTCTCAAACCTTGCGCGGCTTGCTGAGCTGTGCTCCGGGCTTGCGTAGGCGAACTGGGTTCGACGCCACCTTCCAGGCCGAAGCCCAGGATCTTCCGGACTGAGCTCGATGCCGCAGGCTTTCTCAAACCTTGCGCGGCTTGCTGAGCTGTGCTCCGGGCTTTTTGTTGAAGTCAGAGAAGAATGTTTGAAGCGAAGAAGCTTTGTTAAAGGAACTGGGAGCCTTACATCACTGGTAGTACATTCTCAGGTTCGAGGGGTTCCATGTCCGGGGGAACCTGGCACCTCCCAACTCCTCCAAGTAACATGCCCCGTGAGGGAGGGCTTCTGCTACCCGATAAGGGCCTTCCCAGTTGGGTGAAAGCTTGCCGCACTCTCGTGGCTGGGAGGCTTCTGCACGCCGGAGGACCAAGTCCCCGGGACGAAAAACCTTCGGCCGTACTCGGGAGTTGTAATATCTGGCTACACGTTGCCGGTACGCCGCCATTCGGATTCGGGCCTTGTCCCTTGTTTCTTCGAGGAGGTCTAGGTTGAGCATCATCCTGGCCGGGTTTTCTGTCTCGTCGTATTGTTCCACGCGCAGCGTGGGTATGCTGAGCTCGATCGGGATGACTGCCTCGGCCCCGAAGACGAGGTTGAATGGGGTTTCGTCGGTAGCCGTCCTTGGAGTGGTGTGGTATGCCCAGAGAACGCTGGGAAGTTCGTCGGCCCACCTGCCCTTGGCTTGGTCTAGCCGCGTGCGGAGGCCCTGAAGAATGGTCCTGTTCGTGACCTCAGCCTCCCCGTTGGTCTGGGGGTGCGCCACCGAGGTGAAGCGATGTTTGATGCCGAGGTCGTTGCAGAAATCCTCGAACTCTCGACAGTCGAACTGGCGTCCGTTGTCGGTGACCACGGTGTGGGGGAGGCCGAAGCGGCAGACGATGGACTTCCAGAAGAATTTGGTGACGTTTGCTTCGGTGATTCTTGCCAAGGGTTCGGCTTCGACCCACTTTGTGAAGTAGTCGATGGCCACTATCAGGAACTTCCGCTGGCCGGATGCCGGCGGGAATGGGCCCAGAAGGTCCATTCCCCACTGGGCGAATGGCCAGGGGGCTGAGAGCTGAGAGATCGGGTTGGAGGGTTGCCGCTGTACCGTGGCGTGGCGCTGGCACCGGTCGCATTTCTTCACGAAGTCAGCGGCGTCCTCCTTCATCGTCTCCCAGAAGTAGCCTTGACGAAGGGCCTTGTATGCCAATGCCCTGCCCCCCACGTGGTTCCCACAGATGCCTTCGTGAATCTCCTGGAGCACAAGCTTGGCTTCTGCGGGTCCAATGCACTTGAGGAGGGGATAAGAGTAGGACCTTCGATACAGCTGCCCGTCCATCAGGACAAACCGCATGGCCTTCTTCCTGATGAGGCGAGCCGCGTCTCGGTCTTCCGGCAGAATGCCGTCGGTGATGTACGCGGCGTACTTGTCCATCCAGCCGGGCTCCTGGCTGACCTGATGGACCCCCGCCGGTGCTTCGAGGCTTGGGACTTCGAGTCGCTCCACATGAGCGCGTCCCAGCATTGTGTCCGGCAGAGCCGCCAATCGAGAGAGAGCATCCGCGCGGGCGTTCTCCCCGCGGGGGATATGGAAGATGTTGAAGCGCCGGAACTTGGACGCGCCCGCCTTGACGAGCTCCAAATACCTTGCCATCTGGGGGTCGTGAGCGACATACTCCCCGGACACCTGCCCCGCCACGAGCTGGGAGTCGGTGAAAGCTCTGAGGTTGGTCACGCCCAGCTCGCGGGAGACCCTGAGTCCGGCGAGAAGCGCCTCATACTCCGCTTGATTGTTTGTCGCGGGGAACTGGAAACGGAGCGCACATTCTGCGACGACCCCGTCGCCGTTGGCAAGGATGAGCCCAGCTCCGCTCCCTCCGGAGTTTGAGGCTCCGTCCACATGGAGGATCCAAGCGTCCTCTCCGGGCTCGTTGGTGCCGACCTCCGTCGGCTGGGCCGAAGAGTCCTCCTCGGGCTCCTTGCCCAGACCTGCGCATTCGACCAAGAAGTCGGCCAGCACCTGTGCCTTCATTGCCGACCTCGGCCGATATGTAATGTCGAACTCGCTGAGTTTCAGTGCCCATTTGGCCAATCGCCCCGAGGTGTCGGGTCGGCTGAGCACCGCTTTCAACGGTTGATCCGTCAAGACGGCGATGGGATGCGCTTGGAAATAGGGCCTGAGACGCTGGGCAGACACTATTAGCGCAAAAACGAGTTTCTCGGGCCGGGAATACCTGAGCTCCGCGTCCCGGAGGAGTTTGCTGGTATAGTACACCGGTCGCTGGATCCCGTGGTCGTCGGTTCGGACCAAGACAGAGCTGACGGCCTCCGGGGTGACGGCCAAGTAGAGGGTAAGCTCCTCCCCTTCCTCGGGCCTGGACAGCAGAGGTGGTGATGCGAGCGTCTTCTTCAACTCCTCGAAGGCCTGCTGGCATTTCTCGGTCCAGGCAAAACCGTTCATCTTCCTCAGCACCTTGAAGAAGGGGCGGCAGCGGTCCGCCGACCTGGAAATAAAACGGCTAAGGGCCGCAACCCGACCGGTCAGCTGCTGCACTTGTTTCTTGGAGGCTGGCTGCTCCATGTCCAGGATGGCCTGGACCTTCTCCGGGTTGGCCTCGATTCCTCTCTGGGTCACCATGAACCCCAGGAATTTTCCGGCGGAGACCCCGAAGGCGCACTTCGCTGGATTCAGCTTCATCTGGTGGCGCCGGAGGTTGCCGAACGTCTCTGCCAGGTCGGCTACGTGGTCCGAGTCAAGTTTGCTCATTACCAGCATGTCGTCCACGTACACCTGCATGTTGCGGCCTATCTGGTCTTTGAAGACTTTATTGACCAGACGTTGGTACGTCGCCCCCGCGTTCTTGAGGCCGAAGGGCATCATCCTGTAACAGAAAGTCCCGCGGTCAGTTATGAAGGCGGTACGCTCTTCGTCCTCCGGATTCATCCGGATCTGGTTGTATCCGGAGAAAGCGTCCATGAATGACAGGAGACAGTGTCCCGAGGTGGTGTCGACCAGCTGGTCGATCTTTGGCAGAGGGAAGCTGTCCTTCGGGCAAGCTCGATTGAGGTCGGTGTAGTCCACGCAGATCCTCCACTTACCGCTGCTCTTCTTTACCATGACCACATTTGCTAACCAGCTGGGGTATTGGACTTCTCGGACGAAACCGGCGGCGAGAAGTTTCTCTACCTCCTCGTCGATCGCCTTCTGCCTCTCCATGGCAAAGCTTCTCTTCTTCTGGCGGACCGGGCGGCTGCCTGGGTCCACGTTCAGGCTGTGCATGATAATCTCGGGCGGAATACCCGGCATGTCGACCGCCGACCAGGCGAACACATCGGCGTTGGCACGGAGGAACTCCAGCAGGCGGGTTCGTTCCTCCTCGGGGAGCTGGGCCCCAACTTGCACCGTCTTCAGGGGGTCTGAACCAAGGGGAAAGGAGAGCAGGCGCTCTACGGGCCCTCCCCTGGGTTCCTTTTCTCTTAGGTCGAGGTCCTCGACCTCGCGGGCGAGCTCTGCGCCCTTGATGCCCGGGATTGTCTGCAGGCAGAGCGGGACTGGCTGGATCGTCCCCCTCATTTCCCCGAACCCGAAAGGCGTGGGGAACTGCACCAGCAATCTCCTTGTGGAGATAGTGGCGTCTAGTCGGTTGAGCCCGGGACGCCCAAGGATGGCGTTGTAAGGCGAAGGGAGCTTGACTACAGTGAAAGTTACCATGATGGTCGTCTGCCGAGGCGGGGATCCGGTGGTAACTGGGAGAGTGATTTCCCCTTCGACTCCGACGGAGTCCCCTGTAAAACCTACCAGTGGGGTGTGCACTGGCTTTAGCTGGTCGAGAGACAAGTTCATCCGAGAGAGAGCGTCATAAAAAAGTACATCGGCCGAGCTTCCACTATCCACCATGATTCGATGTACAGGGTGTTTCGCGATGGTCATCTCGACCACCACGGCATCATTGTTTATATTGCCGCTAAATTCCCCTCCTTTGGGAGGGATTACATTCTCCGGGGTTTCCCGGGCTCTCTTCTCTGCTCGGCCAGATCCGCGTGAGATCATGCCCACGGGCCTCTCTGTTGGCCGGTTGTCGATCGCAGGGACAGGTGGCAAGGCCGCGAGCGGCTGCTTTTCGGAGGGAGCCTCGTTCTTGACGAACTTCCGGAGGTATCCCCTCCCGATCAGCTCCTCGATCTCCCGCTTCAGGTGGCGGCACTCCTCCGTGTCATGCCCGTGCTCGCGGTGGAATTGGCAGTACTTTGATTTGTCTCGGGCTGCCCTCGGGTTCTGAGGTGGAGGTCGGCGGAGATAACGCTCGCCCTCGATTTCCATAAGGATTTTGGCTCGAGGTGCGAGGAGAGGGGTGTACCTCCGCTCGGGGGCAGATTCGGCCCTCGGCCTTGGGTTCGGGCGAGGGTCGGCTGGTGGCCCGGGCCTCCGAGCTCCCGGGGCGTCCCTCGGGTTCGACTTCTTCAAAATCTTCCCGTCCAGCTCTCGACGGGTGCGGTCGGCCTCCTCTTCTCGGATGTACTTGTGGGCGCGGAGGAGGAGCTCGGAATACGTCCTGGGCGGCTTCTTGTCCAGGGAATAGGTCAGGCGGGACGTCTTGAGCCCGTGCTTTAGAGCCAGCATAGCGACGGGCTCGTCCAAGCTGTAGATCTCCAGGGCTGCGGTCTTAAACCGGGCGATGTAGTCACGGAGCAGCTCCTGGTCCTGCTGGCGGACGGAGAAGAGGCTGTCCACCTCCCTTGGAACCTTTCGACAAGCGTCGAAATGCGCCACAAACTTTCCTTCCAGCTGCTGGAAGGAGCGAATGGATCCGGGCTCGAGACGGGCGAACCAGACTCGGGCGGCCTTCCGAAGGGTTGCAGGGAAGGCGATGCACAGAAGGGCGTCGGTGGCACCCTGGACCCTCATGAGGGCTTTATAACCCTCCAGGTGGTCCAGGGGGTCGGTGGTCCCGTCGTAGGGATCCACCTGCGGCATGCGGAACCGTTTCGGGATTGGTTCCGCCTGGATCTCTTCGGAGAAAGGGGGGCGGGAGTCGTAGCCCGCCGGGTCGGCTGACGAGTTCTGCAGGTCGGCGAATCGCTGGGCGAACTCCGCCAACTTGCGCTCGTGTTCCTCTAGGCGCCTTTCGGCCTGGCGCCTGATGGCTTCGTCGGTGGAGTCTTCCACCGAGACTGCAGGTGAGGGAGGCGCCGATTGGTCTCGGCGCGGGGTCCGGACCCGGCGTCGCTTGCCGCGATGCACCGTTTCGGCCCCATCGGCCGGGGATCGACTCTCGTGATCCTCCGAGCCGGAATAGTCTTTCTTCGGGGGAGCTTGGCGGCTCTCTCGGGGGTTGGAGATGGCTTGCGGATGGGACGGCCTGCCCTGGATTGAGCGCAGGCTCCCACGCTGTCCCGCGACCCGGGCCGCGGGGGTCCCTGGCTGCGGCTGAGTGGCCAGGGACCGTTGCTGATGCTGGAGCTGTCGGACCGCTGAGGTCAAGGTCTGCAGCTGCTGGACGACGACCGCAAGGGATCCGTCTGCCGGGGTAGGCTGCTGCAGAAGAGGAGGGGGAGCGGGAAACTCCCGTTCGGGGGTGTGGCCCCCTGGCGGGGAGTGGGCTTCTCCCACTCGGCTGGTGGACGCCTCGCGACCACGAGTGACCACCATTGTTAGGGAGCGTGATACCTGCAAAAAGCTAGTTCCCACTGGGGGTTAGTGCCCTGCCCCCCTACCTGGCGCGCCAATCTGTTGCCGTCCTCGTCGTCGGGCCCGTGCAGAGGATCAGCCGATCCTCCCTGACCGCCTGGCAGAGGAGCCTCCCTTCCTGCGAGAAGCCTGCAAAAAAGGGGGTTAGAGGACCTTGGCCGGGGATTCCGGCGAGGGGGCTCCGACGGTCAAGTCAGTAGACGACGTTGAGGAACAGACTCTCTCTCCCGATCCCCCTAGAGGGTCTCAGGCTTGGAGAGTTAACTGGTGAAGGGAAAGCGCCGGGGACCGGAAACTCGGCTGGGCCTGCCCGCTGAGCTCGCGTCCAGTCTTCCCTTCTCGGGATCCCTGGTTTTCTTCCTCCCAGCGAGGCCTTGTGCCGGTCTTTCCTTCTTGTCCCCAGGCTCTTTGGCTTACCTTGCAGACTTTGGATCCTTCCCTCTTTATCTCCCTCCGTCGTGCGCTCGTCCTTTTCTCCCTCGAAAACTCCTCCTCCCTGTCTTCCTTTCTTTTCCCTTTCTGGTGAAGGAGGCCAGGCGGCTTTCCGGCCTCGTCCGCCGGGCCCAGTAGGAAAAAGGCAAGGACAGAAGAGAAAAAGAGGGAAGGCGGCGCTGGCAGAGCGGCAAGTCGTCAGGCCTCGGGCTTCGTGAGGGTGCTCTTTTCCCCGGGCGTGGGCGCTATCCGTTTGCGGGCCCTGTTCTGTCAGGATCGGGTCTCTCGACCGCGGGACCTGCCGGGCCAATGTAAGTGACGTTCCGCGTGCCGCCGCCCTCCGTACGGGACGCCGTCTGGGGTCGGTACGGCCCGAGGGATGGCCTCGGGACCCGTCGCTTTCCCCGGGGGCCTCTCCGTACGAGCGGCCTGGCCTCGGCTGAGTTGGACCTATCTCCGGGGACCAATTGGCGAGAGGCGAGGGATCGGCCGACCTCGGCTTAGGTGGACCCCTCCTGGGTGGACACCTGGCGAGGCGGCAGAGGGTTGCCTGGCTTCGGCCGAGGTGGACCCGTCTCCGGGTGGCCACCTGGCGCAAGGCGAAGGGTCGGCCGACCTCGCACTAGGTGGACCCCTCCTGGGTGGACACCTGGCGAGGCGGCAAGAGGTCGCCTGGCTTCGGCCGAGGTGGACCCGTCTCCGGGTGGCCACCTGGCGCAAGGCGAAGGGTCGGCCGACCTCGCACTAGGTGGACCCCTCCTGGGTGGACACCTGGCGAAGCGGCAGAGGGTCGCCTGGCTTCGGCCGAGGTGGGCCCGTCTCCGGGTGGCCACCTGGCGCAAGGCGAAGAGTCGGCCGACCTCGCATTCGGTGGACCCCTCCTGGGTGGACACCTGGCGAGGCGGCAGGAGGTCGCCTGGCTTTGGCCGAGGTGGACCCGTCTCCGGGTGGCCACCTGGCGCAAGGCGAGGGGTCGGCCGACCTCGGCCGACCTCACTTGGGTCGTCTCCTTCGCGCGCGGGCGCGGATGAGTCGGTGGAGGAACCCCGCGCCGAGCTCGACCTCGGCCTGGGCGGTCTGCTCTCGGATAATCGTCGGGCGGCGCGATCTTGCCGACCCCAGCTTTAAGGGCGTGGCGCTGATTCTGGCGGGAAAACTCACACGTGGCTTGTTCGCATTCGGCGATGCCTGAGCCTGGCCACGTCACTGTCACGGATGTAACACATACATCTATACATGTATGCATGCATGCATATATTCATACATGTATGGATGCACGTATGCATTAATGCAAGTATGCATGCAGTGTACGTGTATGTGTGTATATATGTCTACTTACTAAGATTTTGTGTTAATTATTTTTAAAATAAGGAGTAAATTTTAAGAAATAGAATTTTTTTTACTTTTCACAAAAAAATATTTTTATATTTTTATATTTTTAATTTTTTATACTTTTTGATTTTTATTTTAGAGAAATCAAAAAAAAAAAAAAAAAAGGCTAACCCAATACACCCTTAGTTTTTCCCCTTATCTAGAAAAAGCTTTTCCAACAACCTGCTCATGACTTTAGTATACCACCATCGTACCAACATTATGCGATTTTGTCTCAAGACCGATAACAACAATTCATTGAACTTTCCCCTTAATCCGTTTGGATTACATCATGCATCTAATAATATGACTCAAGATCGAAAAGACTGCTTTTTAGTAATAAAAAGAAAGCATGTTTTTTTTTTTTTTTGGGTGCAATAATACGTGTTTGCTTTCATTTTGTGTCAGCACTCTTTCGCATTGATCTCTCTTTAGACATATAAATGCTATATGAACATATAGAATGCAAGCACATATAAAGCAAACAACTTTTATGTGAAACTTGGTGCATCTCTTAATCCGGAGCCCAAATGTTTGATTTCCCATGGAGATAGTTTTGAGTAATTTGTGAACACCCTCATTTTGTGATCGAGGTGCAGATGGAGATACGGTGCAATCAGTAATAGCATCAGATTAGAGATGGTTATTAAGTTAATTGGACCCAAAATGACTTAAACCTTTCTTATACTAGGCCTAGTAAGACTGACAAGCAAAGATGACAAAAATAGCTTGAGAACAATTTCGTTTTATATTTAATTTTCCATCATTTTGCAACATTTCTTTCTTTAAAAATATTCTTTGGTCCGTAAAGACTTTCTTTTCTTTGACAGATTTTTACCTTCTAATCCTTCAATAAATGAACCAATACTTTTTTATTCATGTAGACCCATCTAGTTAAATCTATTTACGCTTTCCGAAAAATCTGGAAGCCGCGCAATGCGGCGTCCCTCGTGCACAGCGCCACGCGGAACAGCCCGTTAACGGCGGCTGACAAACGGTCTCACCACTTCCATCGCCTTGTCCGCATCCTTCACGGTGCTCCGTAACCCTTCCGTTTTCTTCTCGTCATCCACCCCATCCATGCCGGCCGCCATTCTCCCGACGGAAGCCTCAACCACTTCCATTTCTCCAACGAACCCCTCCCCGAGCTCATCGGAGACCGCCGCCGAGACCTTGTTGAAGGCCTCCGCCCATGGAAACTCGCCGGAGGTCTTGATCCCGGCGAGATCCGCACCGGAGGGGAGAGACGGGAGGACGGCACGAGGAGGGCCGGAGGTTTGGGGGAAGATGATGGAAGGGAGCTTGGGAGGAGATGGAGGAGGAGAGAGGGATTCCGGAAAAGGGGCAGCGGCGCATAGTGGACTGCGGACGCTTTTAAGCGTCGTTAACTAACGGTTGCCCGAATTTTAGCTTCGGGAAAAAAGTGTCACGAATTCCTTCTTTTTATTGTAGTGTATGCGATCCATTGAAACCAATTTATCTATATGTTTAGCAAGAAATGTTTGGTGAGGGAAGTCATACAATCAAAATGTTCTTCATCAATATGGAATGGTTTGTTTAGCTTCACAACGAATACAAGACGGCAACATTGGGCATGACAACCTCTTCCACGAACAGGAATTTAGTTTTTAAATGCTAAACCAATATTTATGATATCTATTTATATCATGTTTAGCTTTTATTTAGACCTATCAAAAAATCTTAAGAATTCAGTTGTATATGCAATAAATTTTAGAACATTTGTGGTTTTCTTTTTGAGGGGTCATAGAGAGCATTGATGATAATAAAGTTGAATTACATATTTAGATTCTGCTTAGTGTATTTTCATATTATTACCACAATAAGAAGATAATAAAGCATATGTAATATATTTTATAATTAAATATTTTCTGATGAAAGGTTTGCACTAAGTTCAGATATTGGAGAAAGCCAACATTTTCGGTAAAGACCGTATAGAGGTCATGAACTGGAATTTAAATCCACTGAACATTTATATATGAAAACCGATTTAAACTCATGACATATTAATTAAGTAATATAAATGAGGATCAGAATTTTCATGTGTGTTGTGAGTCTAGCTGAACTTATGTGTATATTAGCTGCATATGAGCTGTATCGAGCTGGAATAGAAAACATTAAGATAAAATACAATAATCAAACCGAATAGCAAAGGCTTTTAGCTGTACATGTGATCGGAAATATGATAATAGATATGAATGATAGTTTTAATATTTTTGCTTTAATCTAAATAAAATAATTAGAATTAATAATTATATTTCTAAAAACTTATGTTAATAAGTTGAAAAATAAGTATCTACCATACCATTTATTTATTACATCAAGAAAGATCAACCCGAACAAACCAGATCCAACTTATTTTTAATTCATTTAGATATTGACCTTAAAATCAAATGCTTATATTCAACAACTTTATTTATCGGACAAGTTTATTGTAATCTGAATTTTGAATCAAGCATGCATGCTTAAGAACACCTGTATGACATTCGCACTTATATACTGTTACATTTTATTGATGTAAAAATTTTCAAACCTTAGATTAAAATTAGAAAAAAATATATATTTTTATTTATGTATTTTTAAACTATTATTTCGTGTCTATTAATTACAACTTGCATTTTTGTGTCTATCAATTACAATTTGATTTTTTGTGTCTATGAATTACAACTTGCAAGTGAAATTTTAATGATTGCTTAAACTAATATAATGATGAGTAGTAAAATCTCTTGATGATGGGCATAAGAGATTATATTTTTGATCCCATCCAAGTAGATAGCACAGACAGTGAAGAAGATAAGGTTGATGTAGAATGTAAATTACATTTTGTTTAAACAGGATTTGTAATGATCTGGATGTTGCTGTAAATAAACTGGATAAGATGAGCAGTGATTGTTTTTTTTTCTGCCGAAGTAATAATGTTTATCATTCATATATTAAAAATAAATAAATAAATAAAAGACAGATCGTTTGCTATCTAACCTTCCAACATCATAAACTTGGTCAATCTATCTAAAGTTTCGTATATATTCTTGGATTCTGAATGTGACTCATCGAAGGCAACAAATTCATGTACAGCACCCGTTACCTCTATCCAACTATATCCTCTAGTCTTATCCACCCTTCTTCCCTTCATGGTCATCCTTAGATTGGCAGCTTCGTCCCACTTGGAAGAAAGAGAATAGATGTTGGCTAAGAGTACATATCTCCCACTGTGATTAGGTTCCATTCTAACAAGATGCTTCCCTATCCTTTCACCTAACTCAAAATCTTTGTGGATCATGCAGGCATTAAGCAAGGCACCCCATATCCCAGCACTTGGCTCCATGGTCATGCTTTCTATCAAACTTAATGCTTCCCCTAACCGTCCAGCTCGCCCTAATAGATCAACCATGCAGCCATAGTGCTCTAACTTAGGTCTGATCCCACAGTCCTTGATCATACAGTCAAAATAACTTTGTCCTTGATCTACCAGTCCCCCATGAGAACATGCACAAAGAACACCCATGAAGGTAACCTCATTAGGTTGTACCCTTTCCTTTACCATCTGCGAGAAGAGATCCAAACACTCCGAGGCACGTCCATGCATCGCCATTCCACTGATCAATGCAGTCCATGGGTACAGATCCTTTTGGGGTATTACATGAAAGATCATGAATGCATCATCCATGTGTCCACATTTAGCATACATGTCTATCAATGCTGTTCCAAGAATCGAGTTCAGCTCTAACTTGTTCCTTTCTATGTAACCATGAATCCATCTCCCTTGATCCAATGCCCCAAGTTGCGCACAGGCCGTCAACACGGTAGTTAGTGTCGCTTGATTTGGTTTCATGCCTTTGACAAGCATATCTCGGAAGAAAGATAGAGCATCTACGAACTCATTACACCGAACATAGCCAGCAATCAGTGCGCTCCAAGAGACAACATTTCTAAAAGGCATTTCTTCGAACAATCTTCTAGCATCATCGCAATAGCCACATCTAGCATACATATCCACAAGAGCGCCGCCTATATACTCATCCCACTTCACTCTCCCGCACTCCATGTAGAAGCCATGGATGCATTTTCCAAGCCAAACATCCCCAACCATTGCGGCACCCTTAAGGGCACTCACGATGGTCACCTCATCGATCTCAACACCCACATACCTCATCTTAGCAAAAAGAGTTAAAGCCTCCAGTGGTCGATCATTAACCACGTACCCATGAACCATGGCTGTCCAAGAGATAAAATCTCTATTACGAATTCCATCAAACAGCTTGCGAGCAGAGCCCAGGTCACCAGCTTTAGCATAAACAGCAACCAAAGAATTCTGCACAAAGCAGTCATTATCAAACCCAATTTTCGAAATTTGGGCATGGATTTGGTTTGGATTTTTGTTTCGAGATCCGGAGAGGGCTTTGAGGACCAAAGGGTATGTGTGCTCGTTGGGAATAACTCCATCTCGAAGCATTTGGGAGTAAAGAGTGATGGCTTTATCATGGTGGGAACGCAATGAGTAACCTCCTAGGATGGTGTTATAGAGAGAGGCGTGGGGTCTATAAGCGTGATGGAAGATGAGAGAGGCGTAGGAGATGTCGGCGGGGAGGGAGAGGGAGACCAAATGGAGGATTTTGGCAGTGGGGAAGGCACCTCCGGGGAGGCCAGAGGTGACGAGAAGGGAGTGGATTTGCTTGAGATGGCCTATGGTTCGGCATTCTTTCAGCAAGGAGAGGAGATAAGCGTGCAAGGGCGTGCGCTTAGCCGGGACTGCTGCAGGCATAGACTTCCAGCAATGCACGTAAAAATTATTTGCGGTGGTCCGGAGCACATGACTAAAGGTCGATGCTTCTATCAAAAAAAAAAAAAAAAAAAAAAAAAAAAAAAAAAAAAAAAAAAGAAGAAAGAAAGAAAGAAAGAAAGAAAAGAAAAGAAAAAGAAAAAGAAAAGAAAAGAAAAGAAAAGAAAAAAAGAGGTCTTCCACCGGATGAGGAGAATAGTTGCGGTGCATGGTGTCTGATCTCGAGATCTGTCACCAGGTCTTCCATCGGGTAGATCTATCATCATCAGATCTATCACCGGCGAGATCTGCTACAATCTCTCACCTACTTCTTTGAGGTCACTCTTTTTTCTTTCATTTTTTTTTTTAATTCTCCTTTCCAAGAGGGATTGATCACGACCCCCTTCCTGGCGCGTCAATCTGTTGCCGCCAAATCATCCATGGCTGAAGCTTCGGCAGCGTCGGGCATCCTGCTCGCGCTCCTGATCTTGCTTCCAGGTACCTGCAAAACATTCTGGACCGGATTTTCGGCGGGGAATACTCCGACGTTCAAGTCAGTGGATGGTCTAGGCATCAACAGAATGGAGAATTCAAGAATAGCATAGATGGAAAATAGAGTGAGTAGTGTGGAGTGGCCTCAGACCTTTCTTATCCTTGGAGTGTCCCCTCTTACCCTATTTACAGAGGTTGTGATAATCGAATATCGTTGAGGTGGTTGTAACCGAATAACAGAATAACCGAAGTGGTTGTAACCGAATAACATAATAACCGAAATGATTATAACCAAATAACAAAATAACCGAAGTGGTTGGCCTTTAGTGGGCCCTAGTGGGCTTTGGGCCTTTATGGGCCTTAATGGGCCTTGGGCCTTTAATGGGCCTGGATGAGAGGGATATAACACTTCCAATGAAAAATCATCAAGTTATGACCTCTAAGATGGTATAAGATATATAAAACATCAATCAAGCTAATGTACGATGCAACATATTTAAGATACAAACAATAAATAAATAAAGACTTTAAATATAATAAACCATTCTCAATAAGTGTACCATGTGCATCATCATAAAACTCTCATATAGATAGAGAATATGATATACTTTTGAGCTCCAATAATGAGATCAATATAATGAGAATACAAAATTTTGAAAATGTCTTCTTTGGATAAATAATTTTTTTAGACCCAATATATATCTCTTTTCAAAGAAAACAAAGGTTAATATAATGAAGATATAAGACATTCGAAAATCTATCCTCTTTGAGCAGACAAATTTTTTAAGTCCAATATATCTCTACCTTTGATATTTTGATCTAGTTAAGACCTCAATAACAACATTATTATTATCAACATAAAAAATGACTGTATAAGTAAAGAGAGCAGGAATGCAAAATATTAGTCAATAGACATATATATAAATGATATACAAGAGTCTAAATACAATACCATACATTCTCCTTTGGATAGAACATGCAATATACATAAGTACTCTTCATATGAAGCCACAAATAAATGAAATATCCTAATAGTCATAAACCTTCCCCTTTGGATGGACTGACCCATAAAAGTTAGAGCACCATTGTAACATACACAATGCCTTATGCAACCTTTTCAGATTAAAACATACAACAATTCCCTTTGGACAGGTGGTTGTATGCAATAACTAGAAAATATCTCTCACATGATGAAAAAAATAATGAATTGACATAAACAAACTATTTTGGTAATAAATATTTATGTCAACCCTTAAAATTATTCATACAGGAAAGATAAATGTCCAAATAAAATATAAAATGCTATACTTTAATGACTTGTATACCATAAAAGATCAGTCCAAAATAGGATACTCAATAACATGCATCCCACTGATCATATCATAACATAATAATGTATTCTAACTCCCATTTCTATCAATAACACTTACTACACAACTATAAAACATCTTTGGAGAAGAATAATGGTATATAATAAGTGTAACAATCAATTACAGTTAATTTTGGATTAACATTAATAGAGATATCAATATATAATTTTAAAATATAATAAAATATAAATAATTAGTTCTCAATAACTCAGCTATTCAAAATTCATAGAGTATTCTCCATCCTTTGGGACTATGCAAAAACACACTCAAATTATATAATAGTGAGTAGAATTGTATATAAATAATTTATAAATTATTTAAATATTTTATCATGCATGAAGAACTTAACCAAAATATTTTTCAAATTATTATGAGTCTAATGGTCTAAAAATCATTCAAATTGAATGTAATATAAGCAAGGTACAACGATTTTTATCAAAAATTAATAATAGAGGACTCAATTATAAATTACAAAAAATATAGAGACTTTTCTATAAAATATATTTTCAGCAAATAATAGGAATTTTAAAAATAAAATATTTAGGACTTATTTGTAATTTATAATTTATAATTTATAGGGGCTTAAGTGCAAAAAGAATTCCTTAATCCAAAATTAGGCTGACCACTATGATTTGGTTCAGCTACTTTCATTAATTTGGGTACAATTTAATATGGATTAGGTTTTAAATGGGCCAAAAACTTGATAATCCAAGTCTAAAGTCCACTCAAACTTATCTCCTTCCACCCTTTCTATTCGATGATGGATCAATCATCATCAAGTGACAAACATGAGGCAAATGTCGGCCTCCATGATCTTTGAGAATATTAGCAAACAAGAAGAATTATTAAAAATATGTGATGTTTTCACCTCAATGTCATTTTCAACATATTGAACATGTTATGAGCATGACTATGGTACTAGGGTTGAGGGATGACGTGGAGAGCAAGCATGGTATATTTTAAGCATGGACAATCCAATGTCCTCATTAATTTATTATGGCCCTAATGTCTATTAGAAAAGCATGTGAGCAGTATGGTAATATGTTTTTGATTGAGCTAGAGGAAATCATCACTTAAAGAAAGAGATGAAACCTCAAGAAACAAAAGCCCAAAAGAGGGTTAGATACAAATGGTCCATTGATATTTATGCGCTATCATTGAATTATGAATGCCTGTATTAGAGTCTTTCAAAGTAAGAAAGAGCTGGCCCCCATAGCGCATTAACATTCTACTATATCAATATTTTTTTTAGGGACTTAAATGCAAAAGAACTAATTCATTATATCAGAAAGGTCATGGGCCTAAATGCAAAATGGCTCCCTTTTTTTTAACGGGATAATGGGTTATTGGATTTTGGATTTTGGGTTAAAAAAGAAAATCCAAAACCTACATAGCCCTTTCTTCTTTCCACGGTTAACCAAAACAATAGGGCCCTTTGCAAAAAACCACCCTATTAGCACAAAGACTAGCGAGACGACCACTGGGATTTGCCAAGGATGGCCGGTCGCCGCCTCTGGCGGTGTCGCCGGTGACGAAAACGTGCCCAATGGCATGTTCATTTTCAATTTTTTTTTTGATATTCGCAGGATGAACTTCCACAGACCACCATAGCGGTCAGAGGATCCATCGCCGCCTACTTGGGGTTAACCGATCATCAGGACCGGCTAGGGACAGCCGATTATGCCCTCTTGTGGTCACCGTGGGATGATTTCGGGCTCATCCATCTCACGGTTCACCTCCCCTTCCCCCCTTTTTTGTGATCTTAGCCAGGACCCTTCGATCACCGCCCCCTCACTGCCGACCGGGGTCATCACCGTTGCCGGGGTTTGGGAATAGACCGGAACGAGATGGCTTCACCAATAGAGAGAAGAGAGGACTCATGGCCGGTGGGATGTCTTGAAGGAAGATGATTGCCATGGCCATATCCATGCCCCTACCAGCCTTCACGACCATCTTCTCCCCGCCACCGGCCACCCCTTAAGCCGACAAGGACTGGGATATCAATATCACCTCCGATGTTGTCGACCAGTGGGGTAAGAGGGGTTTAAGAAATTATAATCAATTATATTAAAGAAAACAATGTTTCGTTAATATCATAATATGTATAACTTTATTTTATTAGATCTGTAAAGCAGCATCAATATATCGGATCGTCGGATTTCTAAGCTAATTATCTAAAGATGAATAGGAAAATAAATTTTGATTCCAATCTTCTGAAAAGTAAATAGCAGGGCTCTGATACCAAATATAAAAAAGCTCTCTTTAATCCCATGGATATTAGCAGAAGATTGGAATACAAAATATTCAGATATGATCTATGTGATAACAGATCTCATATTATTTATCATATCCATTATCAAGATATGTTAAAATGGGTTTATGATACATACCTGCATTTATCATTAATTCCAAACCTGTAAAAGATGCTCACGTGAACATCGAAGGCAGAGTCCTTCTGTCCAGCATCCTCACAGCAGGCGGCTCATTGATAGGACAAGTCATGAAAACAAATCTCACGTAGAATAATAATATCATAATGAGGAATAAAGAGGGGACGTAGTCTATTATTTATAAGCAAATCCTAACAGACCCTCCCATAAATGACTAGTTGGATCAAGACCTGTACTGTACCGCCTCAACCATCCAATTCACACGAGGTGCTCCTAGCCCAAATAATGATTAGATAGCATTAGGCTCAATATACATTTATCAACATGGATCATAAAATCAATCCGATTTTAATAAAATATAAATATCAATTAATATTAGTCCAAATTAAAAAAAATTCTTACCGTTCGTACTTGACTTGCACATTCTTTATGCATCACTTTCCGTATACATTAGCTTCACGTAGATGACACTCTAAATTACTGCTTATGGTTATTGCCTATGCAAACCTACACTGCAAACTTGGTAGGGAAGGCCTTTGTTTTTATTACAAGGATCAAACCGACGCATCCTGCATCCTTGTAAGCCATTCATGCCAACTCTAATCAATGGCCAAGCTTAGGCAAAAGGTTTTTAAGTGATGGCTCTCTCAGGTGCTTTTTGTATTCATCCCACAAATTTATAGTTTCCACATAATTTTTTTTATGCAACTTTGTCTAAGATCCGAAAAATTGTTATGCCCCCGCATGTTTTCTTCTTGTTTGCACTTCTTCTGCTATCAATATGTTCATATTGCCGCCGGATGTGTCATACCATCATGCAATTGCACGACTTGTTGGAAATTTTTAGCTGTGGGTCCAGCTGGGATGATGAAAAGTAATTCCTCTAGACAGATTATTTTTCCTGTAATTTCATGCAGGAACTTATTCAACATTTTCTCGTACAATTGATAGCCAAAGGATTTCAAGAATTATGGCTGCTGTTTTATCTAGATGCCTGTTTCTGTGGTACAGATGTACAGCAGCAATGTAGGGTTTCTTCTGTCTAAATGTTACAAGTGTGACAAGGCAAAAAGTTGCTGCTCGTGTGGACTTCGATTTTCTGAATAATTCCCATGGTAAAAGGTTGATTCTGCTTTGATTTTTGCTTCACCAGTTGTTTACAAGGTTGCAGCTTCCCGTACCATCATAATTAATGTAAATTCTCGAAATGTCACGAAAACTTTACTGTTATACGGATGACAGTGATTCAAAATGCATGATAAATTTAGAAGCGTAACTATCTTTTCTTTTCTTTTCCTTTTTTTTTTTTTTTTGTGTGTGTGTGTGTGTGTGTGTGTGTGTGTGTGTGTGTGTGTGGGATAGGGTGGAGCGGATGTCTTGAATAGCAAAGAGAGTTCGGATTTAAGCCTTCAAAATACTGACCAGACCGCTGAGACTTCCCTCCACAATTGCCTTCTGCTGCAGATACCTGATTACATTCAATGATCAATCTGTTGTGCGCAATAGTGGTAACATGATTCCAGAAACGGTCCAAGTAGAGAATGGACGGACAGAGAGATCGATTCAGTTGCATCCTCTAAAAGTCTTGGACATGTTTTGGTTGGAAAAAAATTGGACTCTAAAATAAAAATAAAAATGGAAGACTTATATTCTAGCCATTTTTAGATAATGCCTCGATCCCCAAGAATGTAATCCAGGGTCTCTCATCAATATTTAAATCCCATTTCACCAGCCTAAATTTTTTTTAAAAAATGATTTTCCAAAAATACTTTTTTTGTTTAATAGATCATTAAAAAATGTTCCAATCCACCATTTGCATTTCGATTCACATTCGAATTACAAACCAAACTCACTATACCGATTATCATTCCAGTTCAATTACCGATTATTATTCCAGTTCAATCATCAAAAAAATTCCTATTCTAACTCATTCCGATTCCGGTTGCGAATCAAAGGCACCTTACGTACATCTACCAGTGAGAGGTCCTGCGACATGATGGCAACCTAACTTAATTGCCCGACATGTTCACACTGCTGTAAGACTTC
Organism: Areca catechu; assembly: GCA_021397845.1. Taxonomy (NCBI): domain Eukaryota; kingdom Viridiplantae; phylum Streptophyta; class Magnoliopsida; order Arecales; family Arecaceae; genus Areca; species Areca catechu. Next base: position 180,522,004 of record CM038052.1, read on the forward strand.
GGTGTCACATTAGCATTGGTCGTAGGCAAGATTGTAGAGACAGGAAAGCAACCCGTAAGCTTCTTTTTTTCCGATGTTGTTGTATGTCAGAGCGATAGCAGTTCTGCCAAGATGTCTCCGATGCTGCAATTTAATGATGTAAGCGTGCTTCAAGCCTGAGAGCTATCTGGCGAAAGATACATGTCAAACTCGGACAACAGTTCAGACTGGGTAAAGTTGAATACTTGAATTATCTTTTTTTTCTTCTCTCTTTTTCTTTCTGTTTTTTGAACCAGGATAGGAGGAAAGCTACCTGAAAAAGGATGAGAACAAAGTTGAGTCAGGTTATTGATGCCAACTTTCAACGACATTACAAGTTCCTCTACTTACCAGCCTGAAGTGCATGAATAATTAAGAGCTTTCATGACCAACTTGAAAGAGCCAAAGCAACCGCACAAACCCAAAAGTTGCAACCGATGATTTAACACATGAACAGGCAAAACTAATGCATTAAAAAATTGGAACAATCACAATTGGCAAAACTAATGCATTAAAAATTTTTTACATATTGGTATTTATACACAAGATGCCAATTGGGCACACCCCCCCCCCCCCCCCCCAAAAAAAAAAAAAAAAAATCTCACTCAAAAACACATCCGCATAACACCCAAATGTTTACCCACCAGCTGTAGTGCATAAAACACAACGCATTCGAGATCCACCATCATCATCATGGTCATCATCATTATTGGATACAACGCCCACAGAATCTGAGCCATCCAGGAGACAGGGGACATGATATGCATGGCAACAAAAGAATACAACGACATTGACATTTTGAATGGACAAAGGATCGAAGCACAAGCAACACCTCCCATTGCCCCTTGTTATGGATTGAACTACCATCATTCTTGCACTTGTTACTCTCTCGACTGTTGGAGCAGAAGCCTCATTTTCCCTCTTCCCACGTGTTTCTTCTGTGCTGCCCAAGTAGATGGCCCGTCGAGCCTCTTTGTAATACTTGATCAAAAGGTTGACACAGTCAGCCTGTAGAAATTTCTTAGTAAATCAGAGACATGAGAAAGTGAGAGAGAATATGTTCAAGCCAAGCAAGAAAACAGAGAATAAAGTTGCACCTTGAGGATATCATTACATCCGTGTCTAAGAGAGGTTTCGGTTCGATAATCAGTGATGATTTTGACAAGGCGATCTCTTAACCTGTAAGGATCCAGTAGAACAAATGCCTTTTTGAAAGGAAAGCTAACAAAAAAATGGGCTACCAAAAAAACTTCCAAGCAGGTGGACCCATTGTTCATACAGGTGGTGGAATGGGAAAATCATGGAGAGAGAGAGAGAGAGAGAGATCTTAATCTCTAATGCAGGCAACAATTTGCAAAAATGAATGAGGAAATTGTAGAAGAGCATCGAATTCATCACATTGACACAATATCAGAAGGAAAATATCAAGACAAATGATATCATGACAAGTTAAAACAGTTGAATATAATACAAAAAATAATATAATTTGATGCTCACCGTGGTATCTCTAATCCATTGGGCACCATACTGACAATATACAGCGGATCAAGATTACCAACAGTGTGCTCCAACAACATCCCAACCTGCCAATTATTGAAACAAATTATCCACATGCACCATGCAGGTTGAGACAAGATGATAATGCAACTTCAGTGTTAAATTAGTTTGTTCCTTCTGTGTACCATTTCAGGCTTATGAAGACATTGCTTGATTAACTCTTCCCATAGATCATCATCATGCTGTGTACTTACGAAATCCACGGCCTGCAAGAGTAATGCTTGTCATTTATCTTCAGCTAATTCAATGGTGGGAAATGCCATCATGAAAGAAAAGGGCTCCACCAGAAGGGAATATGTCTTTGGAAAATGGCCGGATGCGCATACCTCTTCTATATCTTCCAACTTATTTATGTAAACTGCAAGTGCTCTTTTGGTATTTCCCATCCTTGCAAGGATAAATGCCTGCTCTCTTACAAGATCATTCTTAACACAAATTTCATAAGCCTGAGAAGTAGTGGTTAAGTCATTTTATGGTTTTCCTAAAACAAATAAATTACAATTGTGAAAAGAACTAGTTGATTCTGAACCTTCTCTAGCTTATAATGATGACTACTATGAAGAAATGGGAGTAGCATTCGTGGCTCATATTCAGCATAAAGCTCCACCTACAGACAAGAGAATGAAATATTATCTGCTCATTGTATAAGAGCAAAAAAATAAAATGAACACATCAAGATTTACTACATAAAAACAGATGGGTGCATAAACCACCAGTGAATGTGATTCTACATCAGAACAAATTTTCTCATCCCACAGCATGAAGACTCAATTTATTAGGAGACAGAATCAAGAGCTGTAGGGTGGAACTCAGACAAAGAGAACCCCAACTTGGAAACTATGCTCTGGAGTTTGATTAATTATCCATTAAACCATTACCACTTCAGCAAAATTAGTGGAAGCAAAAGGAGTCTCTATAAAGTATTCAAAAAAGAATTGCTCAAGTCAGATAGAAAGCCCAGACTCTTCATATATAACAAAAAACATGAAATTTTGGTTGCATTCGCCATTCTTGCATATTTTACAACAAGAGACAACCTGGTTGTTTTGATTTTATTTCCAGTTTTTCTGTTTGCCAGGTACCTGTTTGGTAGTTCAACTGTTTTTTGTTTCTGAAGCAACTAGTAGAGTACCTTTGATGCTGGTAGAAATGGTGGCATTGGCAATATTCTGATGGCAATGGTGATGGGTGGTTGCTGATGGTAGATCATGGGTCTAGAGGTCCATAGCAATGGTTGTGGTGGCACTGGCAGGTTGATGGTGGTTCCCAGCAATGACAAATGGCTGTTGGCTATGAACACGGGGGTGGTGATCATTGTTGCCATAGCAGTGGTGGTAGTAGTGAAGTTGTGGCAGCAGTTTTAATTTTGCAAACAAAAAAAGAAGAGAATTTTCTGGAATTTCTTGAAAATTCTAAAAATGTCCCTTAGAATAGGAAATAAAAACTGATATATTTAACATGTTTGAGCCTAGAGTTACTCGTTTCCCCTACTGAAAACAGTAAAAGAGCAGTTGCATTTCCAAGCACACCCTTAGTTTTCCTGATTCCCTGTAAAATTATAAGTGACTTCCGGAAAACTTAATTGACATAGTTCATGTGGGAAACAAATACATTTTTACATTAATTGTTCCGTAAACCACCAAATCCTACACTCATTTGCCAACTTCTCTCATTGTTTGTGCACCTAAAAGATGGATAAAAAATTATAAAAAAAAAAAAAAATTGCCATGTAACAAATGCTGCATTCAAAATTTTAGCCAGAAAACAATATATTCATGTTGCTCTAAAATAAACGATCATATAACTTTCCATGTTTTCTTTTAAGAAATAATTATCAAAATTTTTTCCACCATGTCAAGCCTCCATAAGTTGTGGATATTATAACAAGCACTTCTCCTTGATCGAAAAAGCCCTCAACCTTGGCCCTTTCGAAGGCAGTTGCTTCACAAGAAAAACTTTGAGTCATAACAAATTCTATCACTAATATCACTCAAAACCTAGGAGTGGTTATTTGCTAGACTTTATAACATCCCCTTGTCTGCTTTTATGAAACCACAAGAGAAGAATCCCATATTTATTGAGGATTATCAGTTGCGGACATTAAAAACAAAGGGTTCTTTAGCAAATAAATTCTCCCAGAAACATAACCCCGATATTTCTTTTTGTGATAAGAAAACCTTGATACTTTAGTGGCCTTTGTCGAACAAGCAATTTAGAATTTGGATGCTTCCCTAGAAACTATCATACCCACAAGCCATGATTAGCTAGAGATTAAATCAGCTCATCAAATCTCCCTCTACTCAGATCCCAAGTTTGAATTAGGACTACAGTGCAATGCCCTATAAAACCCAAAACAAGTTAGCAGCCAATTTTCAGGTTGGCCAGATACCAGCTTCAGTTATAGAAAATATATTCTCAAATCACACATAGACCCCTGATCACTTAGCATATCAAGATTTACCCCAAGTTTATCACAGCCCTAAAGAACTGTGAAACATCCTCTGAAGGAAGCATGTAGTATGACACATTTTTGCAAAAAGGTAAAACGTCAATCACAAGCAGAAGTTGAGAGATGAACTCTTTTTGGAACTGAGTCATTTGAACCTTTGTGCCTTATATTATGAATATTACAATGCATTTTTCTATAAAGAAAATAAAAAAGAAAACAGCACTAGACTTACATGCTTTGCCAATATAGCAATAGCAGTTTTTGTTGGCCTTAGAGATCATCAAGGATGTTCTCCCTCTACTACCAAAATACTGGTAGACTAAGTCACTGTCATGCATCCCACATTAAAAAGATAATAACCTTCAAAAAGGCCATCAGTTAGCAAAAATGAGCATGAGCCACAGCTTAGCTCATATATTTGGCATCAGCTCACACATCTAATTGTAAACTACAAAGGACTCCAATAAAATTAATTACACTCCTTTCCATATTTGACTTAGTTTGCAACTTTCACTAAGCATACAATGCTTCATCCAGTGAGCCAATACTTGCCATCAAATTGCCATCTTATATTTTCTTGAACAAAAGAGTAACCGTTGCACTAAAGAAACAAATTTTAAATGCACTAAAGACGATAAAAAACTCATTGACCTGCTGAGACCAATGTTTCTCATAATTCTTTAAATACACTCAGTACCTCACTCTCTCAAAGTTCTTTAAATACACGCAGTGCGTTACTCTTCACTAGATCACTATACACTTGAAAAATCCTTTTATGAAGTTTAAACTATAAAAGGATGCCCTATATTTCTTTTTATTTCCCAACTCAGATAGCAAAAGATTGTCTGCAGAAGATAATTATACCAGAAGGAAATTGGTGGCCTGTTTTCCTTTTGAAATTTTATGAATCAGTAAGAAAGATGAATTGTGCAGAGTGGTCAATACAGGTCATGCAACAAAAATAATTAAGAAAAAGAAGAATTACCTGCAAATCATGGAATTCCTTCCCTCCTTCTGAGTCAATGTCAAACAGTGAATGCAGGTATAAATGCAGGAAAAATCTATTATCACACTTTTTACTGGCATACAACAGTTGTCCAACAACTTCAGAAGGGGATATCATATCACGATGTTGAATCAATAGAAATACAGCTCTTTTACTGTCCAGTAGCATCAGCTGGACAACCTGTCAAATGGGCAAGAACAAGTTAATAACTAGCAAGCATACGGGTACTAAACAAAGAACAAAAACTTTCAAGGAACAAATGCCAAGCAGAACAATTTTAATTATCACACAAATGCCTATGTCATAAGGTGAATTTCCATTTTATTTCACCAAGCAGGGAAAAAGCCAACAACCTAAGGGTTTAATAACATCCACTAACCTTGCATGATAATGCAACAGCTGAAAGGATATTGAAACTTGGAAAAAGAGTATTCTAAGGATTCATGTCCCCCAACTATCTTTATTCTGCTTAAGTTTTTTTTTTAAAAAAAAAATTAGAAAAAAGTAGTACAAGAACTTGATCACCCAAAATGAACAAGCCCTAAAATTTATCATATTATCTTGTTTTGACAGTGTATGCAAGTTGTAATATAACAGACGTCCAGAATTTCTAATAGAGGTTTTACATTAAAATGATTATCTACAGTTGATGGCATATCATGATACCGGTATTAGTGCTACAGCTTGAAAAAACATTTTGACCTGTTTCCTTCAGTAAACAACTGTCTCAAGTATTCAGACAATTATGAGCCCAAAACAACCAAAAACATAACAACCCAGGAATATTCCAACTATTACAATAGTGGCTCACTTCTGGAATCACAGCAAGCTTTTCCAGTTTTTTATCACTACCTCCCTCATACAAATCTAAGAACTTGGTCATAATAGGGACTAGTCATGTGGTCATACCACTTTAGCATTTTTAATCAATTTATCCTTTAATTGGTGAAGCTCCAACACCAATTCCAATGCAGCCATTTCTCACCATATACTTCAAAAACTTACAGCATATCTATCTAAACAAGTTATTGTTCATCCCTTAGTCTTTCCTTGCATGGAACCCTCCTATTACTCAAAATTCATAAATGTGTAGCATTAGGGACATTAATGTGATTGCATAAATTTTTTCCTTAAGTTATTGTTAGCACTTCCTATCCTGTCTGGGTGTGCCAAGAAACTTGTTGGCTGATGGAAAGGGTGACAAGTCCAATGACAAGGGTAGATAGGTGTGTGAGCATACCATCATCGTTATAGAAGTTGGAAAAAGGATGATTGAAGGGAGGACACAAGAGTAGCATGGACCTGGGTGCCTTGACCTTCAATAACTTTTGCTACTATCACACCACCATTGAAGAAAGATGGATTGGGATAGTTTGTAGCCTAAGCTGCTATAGGAGAAATAGAAGAACACTCCTAAGGTAGAATCCTATTGGAAAGTAAAGTGCAAGATAAAGTAAAGCAAAGATAAAATATAATTTATTGAAATGTTGGATGTCAAAAGATCTTTTAGAGTACAATTCCACTTATTTATACCAATAGATAGTAACTTCCTATTATGATGGCTGCTACCCATATTTGGCCTCCACTCTTGGCAATTGATGCTAGTTATCCTTGCATTATTCCAAATCCATCAGAATGTCCTAACCCTAGACTGCTTCTCAGACTGATCATCATACTTTATCAGCCTTGACTTGTTAACCTCCATTTAGCCTATCTGGTCATGCCTTGTGTTGGTTGTTTCTCTTTAATCGACCTATAGCATAGTCTTTTGCACATGAGATATCTTTAAGATAGACTCAGTCAGCTCTCCTTATGCAATACTCACCTTGACCTAGATTCGGTCAGCTCTCCTTATGCAACACTTACTCAACCTGGTCTATTCCTTTTATCGGTTATCTAGGCGACCATGGAACTTGAAGCCTTGGCTTAAAATTTGTGGTGATCTTGGAGAGTAAGGATGTAATGCAAACAATTACCACATCACTCATTCATCACATAAAATCAAGAAGCACTTCTGTACATTCAAACAAATCTCCTCGCATATAAGATGCCATACTCTCCCTCTTCTTTTGTGACATAATCCAAGATATAAATCAATCACGCTATGCCTCTTGGTCATCAAATATGACCAGAATCTTGACTCCATTTCCATTATCAATTTTGATTTTAGTGATTTTGGCCACTTACCCTCCAAGATTCCTCCATAATTCCACTTCCTGAAAGGTCAAACCCCCCCCCCCACAAAACAAAAAACAACCACAAAAAAAAAAAAAAAAAACACAATCCAACAAGTTTAAACATTGAAGAAAAAATAATTTTACTTCGGCTTAAAAATCTAACATGACTTATATATATACAATTCTTCAATCCTAGATGGAAAAACAAAGGCCAATTTTTCATTAGCAAGCAGTAAGGTTTGGAGTAATTAATGTTCACCATCATAACACTGGACCTAGTTCCTTTAACAAAGTATTTCAAACAAATTAATCATTATGCTCCACTACACTAACACAATGAAAACTGTACTATCTGACCTTCTAAGTTCTCTTCTCACCATGGAAAGCCTACTTTGGGAACCCATAAGTTCAACTCCTAAGGCCACATCAATTATAAATTTGATTATTACCTTATTCTAGTTGATCATGCACTGTACAAAATGCATATCTTACTGATGCACTGTAAAAAACATATATGGATAATATTTCAACCCCATGCAAGAAGAAATAGAATGAAAAGGCAAATTTTGACACCGGATTGGAAAGAACAAAACTAAGTCTTAACCATTTTTTACCAAATGCGGCATTTAGAGAGCTTTTTCATTCCTTTAATGATAAAAACTATCTGATCTGATTAAAATTATGTATTCGCATAAGCAGACTTGGCCTCAGAGCATAGGCTATAACACAAAAGAACATATAAATGAAATATTACTCCAAAATATCCAATAAGGAACGGATTTCATTATGGAATCTTTCATTTGATCTAGCAGGACAAAAGGCATACCTTATCATGAATGGCATCATGCAAGCTATGTTTTTCAACAAAGTCAAATATCTCAGGCTTCATCAGCTGGAAAAAAAAAGGAAAGCTATAAATGGTTATTTCAAGCTAGATAACACATGATCATGAAAGAATGTAAGAATGAACATTCAGATTCTTCCTCTATTGCACATCCTTAAGATGCAATTATCATATCCATCGACTGGATTACCGAACCATACAGGTGAGGTACCAGTACCGGCATGCTCTAGGCAGCTTACCATGCTGACACATGGTACTCCATCTCATGTTTGTTGTACCATCATATAATACCATTAAGGTACTGGTATAAAGACTATACATTGGTAATATCAATTCTAATACACAAAAGTATAGCATGAAACACTTACATCAGCATATAATGAAAAAGCCTTCTCATACTGAGTATCAATTATGTATAGTTCACATAATGCCTGTTGCAAGAATAAAGGCAGAGTCACATAGAAGTAGCCAATATAAGAATAAGTTGTCTACTTTAATTTAAAAATAATAAAGGAAAAAAAAAACCTCTTTTAGTGAATCAGTCATGGAGGAGGTATTAAGCTGAGGCTCAATAGCAGAGATAACAGTTGATGCTGAATATAATGTAGTTGGCCATGATTTAACAGTTGACAAGAGAAGGTGATGAAATGATGGACTAGTAGCTAGAGCAACAAGGGCAACCTGCATGACATATGTAATGTAATGCAGATCAGATTTACCTAAATTGATGTGCATAGCAATTATGGAATCATGAAATAAAGTCTCATTTCCATGCGACCTGATCTACAGACCTCATAAAGAGTATCACGCATCCGTGGATTTTCTGTAGGCATGTAAGGAACCAAAACAGGCAGCTGGCGGAGATGAGCAAAATGAAAAACCCATCTATCAAAGAATAGATCTGATTATGATATGGAATTTTAAATGAACAGCACTCAAATATAGGACTTCTTCGAACCTCTCCCAGGCTGAAGCAGATCCACGTAGTAACTTGGGACACAAAGAAGCAGCTTCTGCATATTTTCTTTCAACAATTAAGTGATCAAGGTATCTAGATCCCACCTGACATGTAAAGCACTATCAATAAAACTCTCATAAAATGGAGAGTGCACATGTCTAATATATAAACAGTGGAATTTTGTTACATAAGACAGTAAGAAAGTAGAAAATTTTACACTTGAACATTTGAAAGATGACTTGAGGTGATAACAGAGAGGGGAACTACTAAATAAAGAGGAACTTGAATGAAAAATTGATGTGAAAACATCAAGTGAACAGATATCTTGTCAAAGGAGGCATTCAATCTCAAAGGAAAATGCTTCATACAAAAGGATGACTGCCACAGAATAATATCATGTTACTATAACTTGCGAGAGAACAATTTTTTCCAGTGCTCGCTTCTAAAGAACAAATATTATGAAATGATTACATTTTGCAATGTGATATATAGCAACTTATGGTTGAAGGCAAATATGTGCATGACATGTATGCCAACCATTGACATATATATTGATTGAAATGGTTCTTTCAAAAATCTCACCATTGAGCCATATCCATTACATGAATCTAGTTGTAGCTGTAGGTTTGGGCAATAAAAGGTACCATAATTCACAGTACTCTATTTATATACATGCTTGGCTAGAATTTCCGAAGATACCAATGCCACATGACAACCAATTAGTTTTCTTTGATAACCACAAAATAGATTTGAAAAGCTAAAATAATTCATACAATGGAATAATATTGGAAGCCTAGTATTCATGCTACAATCAAATTCAAAACTGACTCACATAAAAAGTGACAAAATTTACCTAAACATAACATGCATGCAGTTCCTTCAAATAGAAAGAAGGTATGTTTGAGCTTTGGCTAAATTCATTCGAGTCTTTCAGCATACAAATATATAGAAATGTCATATGATATGATTTTGTTTGCATTTAGCCAGTTGCGGCAGAATCAGAGGAAATATATAATAATAACAAAATTGTTGATGAAGTGTACCTCATCAAGAAGCTCAGTCCGTCCTTGTCCTGCTTCAACTGCAGCTAATGCTTTTTCATGCCAACCATGTTGAAGAAGCCAAGATATATGATCTTCAGCATCTCTAATAATTCATGTATGAAAAACTTTATTAACACCAAGTTTGCTGCTTTACAATTTCATAAACAAAGCATGAACTTGCCATGATAGACAACAATTTTAAAGCAGGATAACTGGTAAAAATTATGAACACCCTAAACTCAAGAACATTTTGAAGATAAAAACATTTTGCTAGAAATCAACAGGTTTCTCAGTTATAATAGATAAAAACTCTCAACTGGAAGACATGGATACAATAGCTAAACTACATAACAGCTGGCAATTGAGTTTGCCATCCCTCTATTTTTCTCTTTACTTTCAGCAAGTAATTCTAGTTTGCGATGTAGTTTCAAGGAAAAGTAAGATTTGTAATGGTAACTAGATTTTAACAATGAGGCTACCACAGAGAATTCGTGAAGAGTAATTACAGTCACTGCATTGTCAAGACAGCTACTCGTTGATGCCCTCATCACTAGATAAATAAAAAGATTGATTTATATTAGGGCATAGGAGGTCAACATGCAATCCCCTCATAGACTTCTACACCCTCTAGAAAATGTAAAATGCCCCCACCTAGCTGTCTACAAGCTCAAACACACTGTCACAACCGCTCTAGTATATCTGTCATATCAACATGAGATTTATGAAAAGCAATCTTGGAGTCCACTTTTTTCACATGATGCTCCTCCAACAGCAACACAATCCTGCTAAATGGTCAAACATCACATCAGGCAAGTCGTAGGTTTCTGAAAGTAGTTTGGGAGGAGACGGCGTTTGATGATGGACAAGTAGAGTCATGCATACATGATGTATGATGGGGGCCAGCTTCCTATATTTTCTTGAATAACAAAAATTATGTTCAATGAATCATGACTCTTCATATGACCACAAGTAGCTGCAACAATATGAAGATAGCTCATAATTTGTTTGTCAAAAGAGTGAATCCATGCCTGCACCAAGAAACCCATCCTCAACCATAAATTTTTCCTGCTTCTCTTTGCTAGCAAACTCACCTTTACAGGGACAAGGATACTTGGACTCTTGGCATGTGAAGAAAACAAATTGAAAACATAAGCAAGGACAGCAATCCTACCAGCTCTCCCCGCCCCCCCCCCCCCAACTCCCCACCTACACTTCTCCCATTGCCTGACAACCAAAAAACCTAATAAATGTTGCTTCCAATACGTTAGGTCATGGGTTGTCTCATCTACTTGACCAACTTCTGCATGTGATACACATAGTAAGAAAGGCCTTTAGTGCTCCTTTCTTTGTGATATAAATTCCCCAAACAAATAGACCATAACTTTATCTTCTCTTCTGCCTCTTTGCTAGAGCTCTTTGAGTGATGTTAACAGAATTGACAATTCCACCAACTGGTGTTCTACTATGAGCTTCTTCATTTTCCTTCCCTTACCATTCCTCTTATAAAAAAGTTAAAAAAGAAGGTCTTGAGAAGAGTTTTAACTTCAACATCGAGGATATTCTGATAACTCATACTACAACAAACAGTCATCTTCATCTTCTTTCTGACATGGGCTTCACCTTAGCTCTTCCTTATTATGATCAAGCATTCAAGTCCCGGCGGGACATCCCGCAGGATACGAGACAGGATACCATCTCATGTATCGAGACAGGACCATCCCACTAATATCCCAGCATTCCAATTGGGATATCTTGGAACATTTCCTGTCCCAAGTATCAAGACGGGGCGGGATGGCAGTGCATCCCCTTCCATGAAAAACCGGGACAATCCCATCCCACGGGATTTAAAACCTTGATTATGATAAAATACCTTGACATCAATTGCTACTTCAGCTGACATTTCATAATTCACTCAACTGCTTACTTGAATCCAGGCTGCTCGAAACCTGCATTCCTTTTCACAAGATACTGATACAAACTGACACAAACTTCCATTTTAACAATCAAAAGATCAAGGGAGTTTTGAAGCATTTGATGTACACGTTATTTGCAATTTTTATTTACATGGGCTACATAGTAGAGTTTTATATAGGTATGTCACATGGGGATCTCAGCCTATTGGGCTCACTGCAGAACTGCAAATGAAGCAACATTCTTCCTAAGTTCCACTTTTGAATTCCATTTTTAGTTAGAATTGTCTCATTCGGTACTTCATGACAGCCTGCCTCAACACCCATTTCATCAAAAAAGTAAAATCACACTCAATGATAATATATTATCCATTATCATTTAGATGTAAGAGGTAGAAAATGTTATTCAACAAAGCTAGTAATTTAATCTGATCATAGGTATGATATATGTAAGGACATGTATATATCATGTGTAACGATGCATTTTAGAGTAAATCTGTTTTCCAACTATATAATCTAGTAGAGATTTGAATTTTTTCCTAAAGAAAGAAAAAAAGAGTTCAAGGGACTAAACTCTCACATTCCATGATATTTATACAGCATGAAACCCAAATGCCCCTGAAGTATATGTAGTGTAAGTGTGTGTCTTTCTAAATAATCACAAACCTAGGCTTTGCAATCACAACATCCTTGGGAGATATGATATAATACAAAGGTTCATCACCAGCAGCCCACTGGCCACCTGCATAGCTGCTTCCTACATTCAAATGCACAAGTAAATTTAAGTTAGTGCTGCTGGCAAGAACAATTAGTCTTTCATGATTGAAGGCCTCGTCTGTACTGAGCAAATAATGAGTTATTAAAAACCTGCAAAAGGGGCATGTGCAAGGGCATAATCCTTCGCCTTGTAATGCTCATAGCCATGCACAGGTAGAGCATCTGTTGTAAGTTCATCATTTTTCCATGTGACAATATGTACTTCTGGTCTCTGTGCAGTTCCCTGTATTAAAATTTTGTGCATGTTAAGATGCAAATCTAATTGTTCTCTGCATGAGTCTTGGTATTCTATAATGACTAAATACATCTTCAATAAGAACAAAAAAAGTTAATTAAAATAAACATTTTAAGAAGGTGCTCCTACCTCTCCAAATTCAATTTCTGAACAGTAGAGCAATAAAGAAATTTCTAACCGATACGGATAAGATTTGCATGCATAAATGGAATAAGGTCAGAGGTATGAAAATTGTATACACAACGTATATATCCATGAAAGGGTTTAGAGTCACTAGTGTATAGTTGTTCTTAATTTCTGTTGTGACATCATCACAGAAACGATCATGGGAGGTCAGATTGATTTTTTTTAATAGTTCTCTTGTGAATAATGGCTGATATTTATTTTTTTTTCATTGGTAATTGGTATCTTGGCACGGATTGTGGGAGTTAGGTTTGCAAGCACATATATGTAGCTGTATAAAAGATGAGGAAGCAAGCATCTACAACATTGTCCATACAAAATAATATATTATGAAAATAGGCAAATCTACTTGGAGGTTATCTGGAACATACACATTGTCCATTGCCACATGCGACTGAGATTTCAGCAGATAGCACGAGAGGCAGAATTAGATTGTTACTACCACCCTAAAGGCTATTGACATCATATAGGACAAAGATGATACAGGTGTTCTGTCAATTCAAAGTGTGACTAAGCAGGGCCTTATGAAATTTGGCATACGGACTGAGGATATGTAAGAGTTGCCAATGGAGAATGCAGGGCACCCTGAAGAGCCCCACTATTTCTGGTCCCTAGTCACAATAACGGCACTGATGACAATAGTGATCAACAGTGATTAGTTTCAGAGGCTAATGATAAATTCATGGCACTGGCAAGGACGTGGCAATGTCATACATGGTAAAATTTCTTTGGAAAGCTATCCAACCACCCCAAAGGATGGTTTGGATTTCTCAAATGGCATGCTCACAGATGATAGAAAAATTAATACCATCCATCACAATGCAGGATGCCCCGTTCTAGTGATGACTAAGATTATAATGATGATGGGACTACTAGAGATAGTGGTGGTATTGCACAGTCTCAGCAAGGCCTGGACATGTCCCCCAGGAGGTTGGTTTTGGCCCTTGCACCTATCAAGGTATTCATGGTTCTTGGACCAGTTCCAACAGTTCCAAACCTTTTCACTAAAAGCTAGAGATACCTTATCAGAGATTTGGAAAAGGTAAAACAGAAAATCCTACAATGATTTAGAAGACCCATTTGATCAAAATATGGAGACTGATCACTGAAATAGTTAGATCCATTTGGCATTTTATATTTCAAATATATGTTAAGAGCTATTTAAAATATTTTTTAGTTCACATATTTCTAATACTTCTTCTGGCCATGCTTTGTTAAAGCAATACCATGCAACCTACTGAACTAATCACATCTCTTTTCATCATTCCAGTTCAATGATTGCAGTTCACCTAGTACATTTCAAAGCTTGTATTTATGAAGATTTCAGAAAGTACAAGAACTGGCCAGATCAAGATCAGAATGTATTTGTTTGCTGCATTTTTCAGTCTATAGCTGTTGTGATATTTTAGTTGACAATATGGTGCTCATACTCCATAGAGATCATGTATGTAATTTATCATCATAAGAATGACATCTGCTACAATTTGAAATGATGAGTCCATCAGACTCAATTATTCTCAAATATACAAGGCTGCTGTTCGTATCTAGCCATAATTTTGATGCAACTAGCATGATGCCTCAGCAGGGATGTGCTTTACCCAAATGAAAAGATACCCTCAAAACAGAGAAAGCAGAGAAAGCACAAGATCCAACAAGAGGGCATAACAGGATGATAAGAATATAATAACCATGACTCATGCCATTCAAACACTTACAGTGTCAGATCATACTTGAATCTCAATGTACCATCAATATAACATCATAAAACCACAATCTGTGAAAAAAAGGGCAGTATCTAGTTTAAAAATATTGAGGAAATTGTAATAGCATCGTTGATTGGCTTGTACCCTAGGTCTCGAGATCATTCTTTCAAGTTTGGAATAACTCACCTGGCGTGACGGTATGGTACTACTAAAATCTTTTTCTCCATTCTGCTCCTCAGGAATGTATGCTAGAATGACTAAAGCATCACCATAGGGTGCAATACCAGATATATAGTAGCTAGTCTGAAAAGATGCCACAATATCTACATACTTTGTGGTTGATATGGGCATATTCTTTTGTACTCCATTGGCTCCACGAGGTGGATTGGTTCTAATAGCTGCAATCTTTACACATGTTCCCCAGCCAATTACCAAGAAAGTGTTATCCTAAAAAAGTTAAAGCAGTTGTTACCACATAATACAGCAATTCTACAGATATAATTGATAAAATAGAGAAGAAAAGGGTGAAAAGAACTGTTGCAAACCTTCTTAGAAATAAGCTATTCCTAACATAAATATAAGTAATTTATCTTACAAGCAATGAACATAGGCATCATGGAAAAACATAGCTGAAAAGAATTAGGAGGAGAATAGCTTGTATTCTAATTGTTGCAAGCAACCAGAAATTATTAAACCACCCAACAAAACCCACAATTGCTGAAGTAAAGAGCACTCCTCTTTTGAAATTTGCAGTGTGAGTTCATTAGTTAGAATTCCAAAAGTAACAGAAATTAGACTTTACCTGATATATTGTTTCTTAAACTTTTCTGCATGGTACTCAAACTCCCAGATACATTAGGGGTCCAACAAGAAATACAGAACTAATTTATATGAAACTTCACATATTAGCTGAGTATTTAACATAAAGCTAGTTCTGACCCAAATTATCAATAATCAACAATACATACCCAATGGACTATATTTCAGCAACATGAGATCTAGTATGAGTTTTATTACAGAAGGAACTTATGATTACTTTGAAATTCCATGTTGATTTTACCCTACCACCATTCAAAAGAAAAGAAAAAAAAATCATATCAGAACTAGCGACCAGAATTTTGCTCTGAAACTTGCAGTACCTCCATATGTTTAAATGGGTACAAATGTTGAGCCTAATAAAATGGACATCATGCTTCACTTTTTCATATGAAGTACTTGAATTCTGCATCTAATGCAGACCTAAGTCAATTCATATAACTACTTCCAACAGACCTGCCAAACTAAGTGAGGAAGTAAAAGCTCAGGTCGTGGGCTTCCTCGTGGCCTTTCAATAAATGTGATGCGTTGATTATTTGCCATGTCATAAACCTTCACGCCTGCATCGTTCGCCCAAGCAATAAGACTTGTCCTCCACTTCACAGCATGTATTGGACCTTCACCATCATGTAGAACCTGAAAAAAAGAAAAGTAAATTTGCACAATAAACATAATAGTACTACACATTAAAATTCTGAAACTACCATATTTCATGTATAGGAACTTTAGAAAACCACACAAACCTGTTTGCTGTAGCCTAACCAGTTCTTTGTATTTAAAAAAAGTTGACCAGCTAAACCACCAGCAACAAATCTTCTGGACGATTTTCTTGAGTAATCAGGGTCTAGAGCTATGGTTTTCATTGGACGATAATACTCAAATTTTAATCTTTCATCCGTAAAGAGACCATGTATGACCACAGATCCATCATCTGAGCAGCTGCCAATAAATTCACCTTCCACATCAAAGCAAAGGTCATTGACAGTAGCTGTATGAGCAGCAAATTCTTTAACCTGAACAGAGAAACCAAGAAGTGGATTTAAATAAATAGCACATTGCCTATGAAAAATCGGGCATAATAGCCAAAAATGAAGTAAACATTATGTTCAATTTGTTACATGAAATGATAGGAAGTGATGTAGAAGGAAGTAAGGCTATAAACAGTCCGAAACCATACTCTGCCCAGCATTTTCAAAACTTCACCAAAATATCTTACTCCCATTGATGTTGCTTCTGTTTGTCAGAAACAAACCAGTTTTATGCTTATCACACACCTAAATAAGTTTCGAAGCTGGAGAAAAAAATCCACTACAATTTGTCTTATAGAGTACTGCACTTATGAAAACCTCTAAACACATTCACTAACTCAACCTTTTACAAATTTCCAAAGGATCTTAAAAGCTCATCATACAACATTTTTCTTTTTGATGGATTTAGCAAAAGCCTAAAAAAATAACAATTGTTGCAGATCCACCAAGGACAAATAAATACAAAGAAAAAGAACAAAAATAAGGGATAAAAAACTAACTTGATGATTGCTCTTGAGGTTTCAAAAGTTTATGAATTATTCTTGCTAAAGACTAAGGGCCTCTTTGGACATCCAGAAGATCTTATCGGTCAACAATATCTTCCTGGAATGTCTCTTTGAAATTATGGTGAAAGGAGATGGTGAAAAGGGAACTTTTATTTCTGTTTGTAAGAATAGTTAAACCCTTCTAAAAGACCAATTTAATCCTAAAAAGCATGAATTAGTTGTGTTCTCAGTTCTCTCTCTCTCTAAACCCCTTCACTTTGCTCCTCATTCACCATATACTCAAAGCAAAATCTTCCCATGGAGATCTCACCAAACCAATAAGATCTCCTGCCATCCAAACATGCCCTAAATGCTGCAATAACAAGCCTACCTTTATTAACAAGCCTAGGATAGGACAGGAATCCTAAGTTTTTGAGTCCCAAGAGGGGTTTCCTTAACTCACAAAAGCATTCACTTTTAGCTAGCAACATATATAGCTGAGTCTGCTCAGAGCACAACCAGGTAACCCAGCCCAGAACAGTATGAAACTAGGCCCAGAGGGTCATCTTGTTCATATCCCTATTTTTAGGTTACAATTTGTTAGCTAGATTGGTGGCATTTGTGAAAGTGAGAGCAAAGGCAAGTAATAAAACAAATAACAAACATAGATCTACGTCCAATGATGCCATCATGTCAAGCTCTTGAACCAAAATGGGTGAGGGGGTGGTAAAGGAAACACCTAACATGCCTTTCTATAAAACAATGACAACCATATTTATTTTTTAACTTCAATCAGTCTTGATAAAGCAGTGGTAAAAGGGGGAAAAGCTTCTTTCAAATATCAGTATAGAATTGAAACAAGATTCCAAAACAGGTGAGCTAGCTACCAAAATGTCTCACCAAAGTCCAATGGAATCTCACATAGGAAGACACCTAAGCCAGTACAGAATGCAATTCTTATTAGTATTCCATAAACCCAACCTATGACTAAACCAGAACTCTATAATCGAACCCAATAGCATCACAAAGCAATCCTTAAAAACTTCTATGATTTTTGGTCTTCACTGCATCTCTAAATACGCAATCCTAACCCTGTGGCTAGAAAGCCAAACAAATAAAGCACGTCTACTTTCACTGAAATGCTTATTCATAACTACAATATAAAGACTAGCAGATACAAAAAAACTCCAATAAGAAAATAAAAAAAAGACCTGGAACAAAATTGAGAAAGAAGATATTTGTAGAAAGAGACATGTATACTGGGGGCAAGAATGGGCTTCCACTATGAAGGTCCTTTGAATACATCTTTAAGAGCTAGTAGCATTACATGTAAGCATATTTTTGGCAGGAAGGCTGCAACCAACTCAACTTTGCAATTCATGTGTTTGTGTAAATGGTTTCTTTCTATGTTTAATAAGCCACCTATACTAGGGAACGTCCAAAGCATAGTGAACAAATCTAAAATGCATAACCAGTCCCCCATCATGCTGCCAATGTGTTCTAGTTGTAAAATAATTATGGACGAATCACCTTCAATGTAGATGCAAATCACCCCCAAATCCTGTATCTTAATAATACTTTTTTGGTTTGTAACAAGCTTCATGATAACTTTGATGAAACCTGTGCCATGTTCAACCTGATCCTGCGACCATTGGTGGCCTCCATCTGATCTAAAAATCATCCCAACACACAGAAAAAATTGTTGCAGATACCCATTTTGCAGCCATGAACAAAACATTCACAATTGGATATTCATCGGTATTGATCTTACTCTTGCAAACGAATTGTCAGCAATAGAACTTCAGAAGACGCAACACCTAAGTATTGAATTGTGGTTTGGATAGGCAGCCAACAAGTTGCAGAACCTAACGTTCAAGGAAACCTCCAGCTTCATCAAAGATTTTGCATTCATATATTGATCCACAAAGATTTCAACCATCTAAACATACTCAACTAGCATCAATAAATAGGCTAGCATGTTCTTCTATGAGAAAAACAGGTTTTCTTTGCCCCTAAAAAATCCTCACTGCGACTCGAACAGCTTCATGATCATTCGCTTCATAAAATTCTATGTTTCTTGAAAAAAGATCTCGCGATCGTTATGAAACAAGACTCTAAAAGGATCCCAGCTGATCAGGATTCGAATTTTGATCACGGACAAACTACTTTAGCTAATTTCTCAAACCTGGGGTTTATAACCAAGAATTCTTCCAATTAAAAGCATCTATAACACCCGAAAAAAAGGGGTGTGGGGAGGATTATAAAAGGAGAAAAACCTGATTGCCCTGGAAATCAAGGATGTGGACGGTGCCATCATGCGTTCCGAGCGCGATCATCCGCTCCGCGATGGCGATGGAGGACGCGGCATCGGTCGAGAGGAGAGACGGCACGCTGCCTCCTAATCTCTGATACTTGAGCCTCGGTTCCTCCTCCTCCTCCTCCTCTTCCGCCTCCTCGTCATCTTCCTCCTCCTCCTCGTCATCTTCCTCTCTCTCGTCGTCGCCGTCGACGCCGTTCTCCAAGTGCTGGTCGGAGGCCATGATCGCCGGCGAGGTCTGGGAAGCGCGAATTCGAGCGGCGCCCTGTTCTCGTTTCCCCCTATTTTGGATTTTAGCTCTTCAATGTTCATAAAGTGGCGAGCATGGCTCGTTTGTCGTTTTAAACGTACGCTGGTTCTTTTGCACGGAAGTCGCCGAGTTGATGGAGTCCGCCTGCTTAAATACGGGAGGGATCGTTGCCAGCAGACCCCTCTCGCCCCATCTCGGTCCTTCCTGGGTGTCCATTTCCTTTGGTTTACACGATTTGGTTTCTGGTGCTCTTGCGGAATTTTTCCTAAGCCAGTGGAATGGGAGTGCGCCAATGAGACTCGACAAAACTCCCAGGATTTTATTTTATATATTATAAAAAAAAATAATTGGATAAATCCCGTCTTAATTACCTCCATTAGAATCCTTTTCTATCAATCATATTCAACAATAAGATCAATTTAAAAAAAAAAAAAAAATCCTGTTCACTAGCTTGAGTGAGATCCAATGGACAAGGAGGCCAGGACGGTGGTCCAACCAAACAGGTTGATGATATTACCGGATTTATATTAAAATATATAAAAATTTAAAATATAAATAATTTTTTTAAAAAATTATATAAGAATTAAAAAAAAAATTAAATATTATATTTTAGATAATATGGATTTACATCTTACATTACTCTTTACTTACAGCACAAATATAAATCGATGATGAATCATCTTTCTTATATAAAAATATAAAAAATAATATAATGTAAAAAAATTTATAAAACTAATTACTATATTTTAATTTTGTTAAACAGTAATATTTTAAAAAAAATCTAAAAAGAACAAAATGAAGTATATTTATTTTTTAACTTTTTTATCAAATACCATGGAAAAAATTTTGATTCTCAAAATATTAAAAATTACTTGAATTCACTCATATACAGTGTATAAACATGATGCATCATCGATATAAACTAGCTGCAAAGTATGCCTCGATAATTAGGAGAGTTCATTTGTATCGGCACCGAACATTAATGACGGTTGATTATAATAATTTTTTTTTTTTTTTTAGTATTTACATTGTTCTTTAATTTATTAAAAAATATATTTTTCAAAACTTTTAAAATTTTTTAAACACATAAAAGTACTATTTAACTAATCGAACAATATTTTTTTTATTATTTTTTTAAAAAATATTATAATGCACTGGTTGGAATAATTATTATTTTAATATTAAATAACTTTAAGTCACGCAGAATAGAGTAAATGATGGATATCACAACAGTAAATTGTGGTTCCAAAAGGATCTCGGAGAGTGGAATGACTCTGTTACTTGAATTATTGATAGGGAAGCTGCATTCACCAAGCAATCCGTTGTGTCACAATGCATCTCAGAGCCCCAGCCACTTATGTTCCAGCTACTTCCTTCCTTGTTGAATTTAAATCCAATGATTATCTGAGAGTGAGATATTGATAATTAATTTATGAGCTTAATGTATAAGAAGTGTATGTTTTAGAACTTTATCAAATCCTGTTACCCTGGCCCCACATACAATTAGAACTGGACATGATGACAGGTGGGAGACGCCTTTCAAGATAATGACACACTTCTTTGATGGATTCTTCTCAAGTCAGCTGCCTTGACCTAGTGATCAAGTGACACATTAGTTAGCAAACGTTTTTAATAATCAAAAAGACCTTTGCAAGGACTAAAGAAATGTTGGAACGCCATCTACTTGTATAAACTATAAAATCTGAGTGGGGTTTCCCAGGAGTTTCCATGGCATTTGGGTAGCAGTGATGTTACCCTGGTTGGAGCTTTTTTGATGTATTTTGGAAGGAAATAGTGGAGTAACCTTCTTGCTTTTAAAATACTAGCACCATGGCACGTGCAATACATGTTGAAATTATCCAAAAAAAAAACATAAATTTAAAATTAATTAAATGAACTATAGTTATACTAAAATATAATTAGTTTTTTTTTTCTTATTGTTTACAGCTTAATTTGAAAATTTTTCATATTTATCTTCTCCCACAAACACTGTAATTAGACTTTCATTATTTGTTTGCAGCTACTATTTTAAAATTTTCTCTCATAATTTTTTAATGATTTTCTCTTGGTATTAATATATTTTTAGTCCTCACAATGATGGTGAGAGGATAATGGACAGGATTTTCGGTAATATTTCATCCAAAAGAAACTTTTTTTCTTTTCTCTTTATTTGTGTGCGCTAGAACCGTAAATACATGATTTTTTCTCGTTTACGAATAATCAAGACTCTAAATTTTTCCTCATTTATGTATAAATAGGATTCTATAGATAGTTTACGAACTGTAAAAAAAATGTATTCATGATGAAAAATAACATAGAAAATCAGAATAGAATATTTCTCATATTTTGAAACTATATTGTAAGGATATCCTGTAGTTCTTGATCTTGGCTCTACTATCCAGCTCATCTCAGCACCACACGAGCATCATAGGCTTCAAAACTTGCTCAAGCACACTGCTACGCGAAGACTGTTAGGTGGGTCAGCTCACAACCTCGAGGTGCGGGGATCTGGATCCACGGAATATGGTGAATTGGTACTGCGATGCTTGGTGGGGGGTTGACTCGTGCGCCCCGGATTGCTGCACTGCCTGTTTAAGAAAGATTAACCGTCACTTTTAAATAAGAACGTTCCTTTTGGATAGTTGGTTGGAACATCTTGGATGGACCAGCTCACACCCTCGAGGTGCGGAGATCTGAACACATCAACGTCTCTTGGATGGTACTGTGATGCTCGTCCCTAGGCGATAGGTTGATGCTGCGATGCTCGATGGGAGTCGACTCGTACGTCCCGAATTGCTATGCTGCCTACTTAAAAAGATTAACTACTATTTTTAAATAGAAACGTTCCTTTTAAATAATTGGTTGGGACGTCGATCTTACAAAAACCATCCTTGGCTTCACCATGGTTCGCGACTGGGAGTGGGGTGCGTTTCATAATCACACCTTATACTTCATGGTGCTACCGTTATCAAACCGGCACCTGCAACCGAGACACTGGAACAAATATCTTAGACGCAACTATACACTTTCTTGTAACTTATTCCAACATGCGCTCAGGAAGCATCTTCCTTCCCCACAGTTCCATCAATTCTGAAGGCATTGATCTCCTCTCTCTGGTTGCTAGCACCCTTCACTCTATCTTGCATCAAATTGACTTTCAAGTGTGTGCATAACCATATAAGCATGTCGTAAGTGATTTGGGCAGGAAATCATTATAGACATGAATGACCATGCATCGCAACAGGTGACAACTATAGTGATAGCAAAATATAGGTGACAACTATAGCGATAGCAAAATATAAGTGACAACTATAGCGATAGCAAAATATAAAAGACACTGCAGAGGTGTCATTAACCTGGTTCCATAGCCAGCTTTTATTTATAGGTTAAACAATACTGCTACTTGCTCAATTGGTTATGTTGCTGTGAAATATGTAAACTTCTGCACAGGCAATTAACACCTCGGTTGCATGAGAATAACAGCAGCTCACGCCTGTGGAAGAACGAATTCTTTCCATTTGAGGATGAGGGAACAGAAGATTAAAAAATAATAATAATAACAAAGAAAACATACATGGCAAAAAGAAATTAACTTGAAACAGCTTCAGGTTTATATTGGACAGCTCTGTTAAAATTTATGCTATTTAAAAGAAGAAACAAAAGACAAAAGCAGCATCCGTGCAACCATCAGATAGAGAGGATCACTTAATCATATGAAAAACCAACATGACATATGAGGTGAACTGCAACGAGAAATTTCAATAATGATACTGTCCCATTATAAAACTGGCGATTCCCGGCTGCTTTTAACTTCTGATGCACTTAGTGATGCAATAGATCTAATAATTTGGCCCCTCTTCTCGTTGCCATCATCAAGTTTGAGTGCTCTCCAAGACATAATATTGTAACCATCCCCAAGGCATGTAATCATCAGTGTTAAAACCTCATCAAAACCTACAATTGCAGGATCAATCACTTCACCCCAACAGATGCCATTAGATCCTCATACTCTGCATCTGGCTCCGTCTTTCTCATCTTCGTAGGATCGCCTCCCTGCTTAGTTGGTGCAGATGAAATTGATGTTGGTGAGAAGGGATCATAGATTTGATTCCCTCCAGGACTTGAAGGGATTTTACCAGCCACAAAACGAGGAGGGTTACCACCCAACTGTTGGTTTGGAATCATAACACTGCTGGGTCTGTTTGCTGGAGGCACCGGATTCTGATGTGGTTGCACAAAATGAATTGGATGGGCAGACATATTACCGGACTGATTGGATGCTTGGGGTGCTATAGAAAACCTTGGTGGACCCATTTGAGTTGCTGGAGGCAATGATGGGACAGGATTTGGGTTTGGAAATGCTGGAAGCCTTGGCACTGGTTGGATCACAGCTGGATTCATGGAAAAGGGTGCAACAGATGGTGGTGGTGGTGGAACGGGAGCTTGAGATGGACTTGTTTGGTTAGATGCCAGAGACCTAGGAAATCCTTGAGTGCTGACTTGGGGTGTTGGGTTTTGCATAGCTGGCCGGAAAGATGGTGCTTGAGGTGGACCAGGTGGAATGGAAGCCTGGGATACAGACCGACTATTGGACCCTGGAGTGGTTGGAGAAACTGGAACCTGAACCCTGACAGGTTGAAAGGTAAAATCACCAGACACTGGGCGTGGGGGCCTAGGAGTTGCAATGGGTGGTGAAATGTTGACCGTAGATGTTGCTGGTGTTACAGGGGTGAAATTAGGTTTGTTCCCAGAAATGGCAACAGGCATTGCAGGTGGTGGCTGTGGCGATGGCATGGGTGGCTGAGCTGGTTTCGGTGCTTGTCCAGCAGCTACTGATGAAACGGGAGCAGGTGCCCGTGCTGTTACAGGTGGCAACGATTGAGAAGGAGCTGATGCTTGAGCCAAAACAGGGGCGGATGCGCTAACTAATGCAGCAAGTAGAGGGACAGGAGGTGGACCCAGCAAGGGAGATGGTGCACGTACCAGCATACCTGATGGTCTGGGTGCAGATGAAGGAATTGGTGGAGGTATTGGAGCTGATGCAGGCATAGGTGCCTGTAATGGTGCTCCTGAAGTGGATGGAACCCTTACTGGTGTTGAAACAGGTCCACTCGGGGGAGGCATTGAAGAAAAGGCAAGGGGAGCAGAGGAAGGCTGAGAAGGAAACACAGCTGGAGGGGCAAAATTTGCTGGTGGAGGTCTATTGGGAGCATTAGTAGGCTTATTTGGCTGGGAAGGTACAGAAACAGTGACTGCTGGAGGCCAATTCACTATGTTAGAAGGCATATTTGGTGCAGAAGGTGCTGAAGCAACAGGCGTTGCAGATACAGCTAGCTGAGGCCTCATAAGTGGTGTCATTGAGCGAGGAGCCGTCTGAGATGGCCTTTGAGCTGGTGGGACAAATGGAGGTGCAGTGGGCCATCCCGAACTTCCAGGGGTGGGTGATGTTAATGGCCTGTTGGAAAGTTGGACTGCAGGAGCCATGGATATTGGCTGTGGATTCACAGGCCAAGGTAGTCCTGGTGCTGGAATTGTTCCAGATGGCATTGATTGAGCAGCAGTAAATGAAGGTGCAGCGGAATTAGGTTGGGTTTGCATAACAGTATATGCTGGAGGGGGTTGCTGAGCTGGCATAGGAAGGCTTTGGGGTGTAGTAGGCTGGTTCAGAGGCTGTGGCAAAGCTTGCATAGGTAACTGAGGTCTAGTGGTAATAGCCGGTGAGGATCTTGGAGTTGAGACAAAGGGAGGGGTTTGTCCAATTAATGGACCAACACTGTAAGGATTGGCATGAGATTGAGGAAAGCGAATGAGATTGTTGGGCAAAGGAGGAGGCATTAATCCAGCGGGTGGACGTAAGGGAGCATTAAATGAGATAACTGGGTACCAAGGTGCAGGATTTGGTTGATACTGTGGAAGAGTAGGCTGAACGGCCACCAGCACTGGCTGTGGAATACCTTGATTAACACCAGCCACGGGAGTCATTATATAAGTAGAAGATGTCTCCTTCTGGTCTCCAGCAACAGAGGTAGAATTTGCTGAAACAACTGCCGAGGTACCCTGAGAAGAACATGAATGGTTCATACGGATATAGTACTTGAAAATCCTTCAACATAAGAATCTTCAAAACAGTGAAACTCACAGATACTGGAGTAAGTAACAGCTCAATCAGGGCAACAGCAGCATCAACTTTCTCATATGTGTCAGCTGAGACATTGACATACAGCTCCTCGTAAGCACCCTGGGCTTTGGGTATGTCTGACTGCATAATTTCATGCTAAGGACAAAACAACTGTAAGGGCAGTGATTTGATTTGTGTATAAATATGGAAGGAAGCACATCAGTGTAGAACTGAGGGAAAAACAATTCTTTCAATGCACATATTTTGGTTGAAAGTTCTATACCAAAGTAAATTGAAGTTTCCTAAGAGATATCTCTGTTTCATGTTTTAGATTGCTTACTATCCCATGTTTTTTTTAAAAAAAAACATTTTTTGCAGGGTGTGAACGAAAAACAAATATCCAAATAATTATGAATGATAGAAGATTTGCTCAAAAATTTTGTACGTGATTCTTTTTGGAAATTGCATCTTATAGACATGTTTAAAATCAGTCATATAACTACTGAAAACTTCAAAACATGATACAATTTTTTCAATTTTAAACATTGGTCCAGGAAGTGGCACAAAGTTTAGAAGACCACCACATTAGCAACAAAAAAGGAGCATATTCTTATTCTACTCCTTGACCTTTCTTGTATATCTTGCTTTAGAATCTGGGAATAATCTTACTTATATATGCCGCATACCTTCCCTCCTATATCCTTTTTTGTTCCATATACCCGTATCTTAGCTCCTGTTTCCTGGTTTAAATAAAAGATATAAGTGTTAGAACCTAGAACCAATAAGAAATATGAAAGAGATAATTTATCATGTATCAATTTTTTAAATGACAAGAAATAGCACGAGTACAGGATAACAGTGCATACCTCTTCTAAACGCTTCTGTGTATTGCTTTCAGGCCCCAATAGTAGTACTGTAAAGTTGTATCCTGGATATGCTTTAATCTGCAAATGCAATAAAAAAATACAAAATGGAATTGTATAACATAAAGATATATCCAGATCAGGTTCTTCGCGTGTTGAGGCGAGGTAGTTAAATTGCTTAGCTAGCGACAAGAAAAGTACTTTCTCTGATTTTGGACATAGAACTCTGTATCTCAACAAATAAAATGTAGGACAGGATACAAGCTCTTATCATCATTAATTTAAAATGGAACTGGATTCTTTTACTCTTGCATTATAACATATACAAATATTCAAAATCAATCACCACATCATCTGCTCTCTACTAGTAATGCAAATGCTGATATATTATATTTAAATAATTAAAAAAACTTAGTATAATAAAAAGTAACCATTATCCCATCGTTTAAAGGTTAATTTTACAGACTATCCTTTGCCACAGCTTAATCCCAGGTTAACTTCCCAAGCACAAAAGTGTCTTATGGATTATCAGCTAAGTGTCCTATGGATTATCAGCTCACCAACCTATGTTTTAGTCTTTTTGGGGTATTCCATCACCTTTTAACCTTTCAACCAAACTCCAGCTTCCATCACCAATGCACTGATCTTATGTAGACATTATGCATGTCCAGACTACCTTATTCCATGTTCTGAATACTAATATTCTTTACTATGCCAATTTAAATTTTATCCTTTCTACATTTTACGACATGACATGGTGAAATCTATGGTCACTATGATACCACTTGCAATTTTACAATGACAATACATCAAATTTACTACTTATGATGATGCAAAAGCAAGTAGATGAACTAATGCTTCATTTTCATTCAAATACTAAACCTAGTACTAGTACAAAACGAAGACACTCATTTGGGGACAAAAATACAAATAGCATGGAAGTGCAAAAAGGAATGCAGAACACAAATGTCCTTATGCTTGATGTCCTTATGCTTGATGAGGACAAAACCAAAACTTTTTAGTTAATTTACAAAACCTGAATGTTAGAACAATGGATGCACAATCAACTGGCAAATCAAACAAGTGAATAAAACATCATTAGAGCAAAGCAAAAACATTATAATGGCCAGCAAGAAAATATTAGCAAGTCTAAAAAGACATTCAAGAAACCAATCCAAAATAATGCAGCAAGAACAAAACCTTTGTAAAATAAAAAATGAAAGAGCATAACTAACTCCCCATGTATGCAATTCTCTAAAAATACATGCTTCTTTGCATCCATTTAGTCTTTAGAGTCTCATAAACCCAAGAGATCTTAGAAAGTTGCTCCCTAGTTGCATAAGCTCAAAATGACACAACCATTACCGTAAATATTTCTTCCTGCCAATCAGTCTATGTTTGATGCTGGCTCATCTTTTGTCTAAAATATATTTTCTAAACAAATCTAATATGAAAATTACAAGCTATAAAAAACACATGATTATGCAAATGTTAGACATTGACATGGCCCAAAGAGAGAGATGATGTCAAAAAGCAAAGGATGCAATAGAATACATGAATAGTGGATTTTTTTGTTTTGATTGGATGGTCATGCAGCAAAGAGGATTAATGTTTCCACACTGCCAATGGAGGTAAATTCTGTCATCATGTGAAAAATTAAACTTATATACCCTTGAGTGGCCTTTCTTTGATCTTAACCCACAAAGGAACACAGGAACTGATAAATGTTTAGAGAAGTGAGTCAACTGAAAGTCTATGGGAGAACCTAGCAGCACATAAACTACATGCAATGGGACATCTATCACCCAAATAGTAGAGATTGTAAGTACAACTAGATTTGTACCGTGCGATGCATGGGTCATATGCATGGATTGGGGTTTTTAAATTTTTTACCAAGGGAGGGACCCTTTCAAGTAATGGACCACCATCCCCTTTGCCCAAGATGAAAGTCTTGTATTCTCCAGATTAGATGGCATGGGGGCATGGAGCCACTTGCTTGGTAGCCTTGCTTCAGTTAAAAAAAGATTTAACTATTTCCAATGCAAACCTATATTAATTAACTTTCATATGCTATATTTCATTGTTATATAGAAGGTGTAATTTTGAGCGGGAAAAAGATAGTACTACTTTAGTTATATATAATAGATGATATTAGAAAACATTCTATTAAATGCATAAAATCTATTACTGATCAAAATATTTTATGGCATGCAAAAATCTGTAACTGATCTTAGTCATGGTGTAACCTTATGACTAAAGAGCATAGCTTGGATTCAGACATCATAGAATTGACAAAGAAAATGCACAAAATCAAGCAAGCAGTAGTACACCACAATCATACTTACTGGAATAGGAACTTTAGCTTCTTTCAGCAATGGCTTATAATCTGCTGGAGCTTTGTAGCTAGGATTTAGACGTAATATTTCACCTGAGAATGAACAATGTGCAATCAGAGAATACCAAAGAAAATCTAAGAATTCCTTTTAAAATAAAAAATGGGGCACAAATAAAATTGTCTTAAAAAAAAGGGCAGTCTAGTACATGAGGCTCCCTCCACTCGAGGTTTGGGGAGGGTTAGATATCTGCAGCCTTATCTCTGCATGCGGAGAGGCTGTTTCCATGTTTCAAACCCCTAACCTCCTGGTCACAATGAGCAACCTTATGTTGCACCAAGGCTTTCCCTCACCAAGAATAAAATGGTCCTAAGCATAACTAAATTAATTCATTTAAAAAAAAATGTTTACCAATAATCTCTTGTCTTTCCAATTCCAAGAGCTCATGCTTCTGCGACTGCAGAGTTCAAAGATGAACACACTTAACCAATTGAGAATCACAGTAGATATCAAATAGATGTGACTTACTATTTATCAACAAATGAATCATCAGAAACTGTCCTCTACAGATGATTTAAAGAATTGTAAAATTTTGACCAAGACAAGAAGTACAGCAAAAGAAAATTACTGCTACAGTGGTACCTCATGTTCATTCTGGTGGCCAGCAGAATCATTGTTTGAAGTATGCTTTGGTGACTGAGAACCTTGATTATCTCCGGTCTCCAGAGCTCCAGATTTGAGTTGTTGGGTAATTTGCTCCAGTCGAGTCTGCTCAGTCAGTAATATCACTTAATGCCACCTGGAATTGGAAGCTTCCTATGTGAGAAATTCACAAGAAAGTACCCCCATTTTATTGCCTAGAGGGAATGGGAAGTTTCCCATTGACATGGGCGAAGTGTTTTCCTTCCCATGAACCAGAATGATGCTAGTTATTTGTTAGAATATTCAAGCCTTGACAAAACAAACTAAAGAATTTGCATGTGTCTATGTTCATTTTTAACTCTTAAATCACAAGGTGCTATAAAATAGCTATATGAACCTTGATGATCTTAGGATGTACCGAATAGCTTAATATTGACAAATGGATATCAGTTAAAAAAATGATGAAAGCTTATTATATATATTTCCAGTCAAGCAAAGTCATCATCTATCTGCTGATCAGCTTTTCAGAAGGTGGGCTTGATTCATGGAAACACTCAATGCAGACGAAGCCTCTTAATCTACGCCTTTCCATACTCTTTCCACAGAAGATGGAAATAGGGTATTTCTTAGTTTATGTTTAGCCCACCTGATATGCTAAAGCTCTTCCTTTCCTGACAGCAGCATCTAGCATTAGATCAGCACCCCATTTTGTTTTTCTCTGAACTGGTTTAGTGCTGTCATCTTTAACAGTATTACCACCTTCTGATTTTCCACCACCTCGGAAGATGGGAACCAATGAACCCGACAGCTTATTTTTTGGTATGACAAATCCAGATTTTGCCCCAAACATGGAAACCTTAGGACTACTTGCTGGAACAGTAGATGACGTAGACATTGAAGTAGTAGATTGCAGACGGCGAGGTTCAACAGAAGAAGATGGATCGACTTTTGTAGTCATCTCTTATTGTACTTCCAGTTTCCCTTGTGCTAATTAACACCAAACACACTGCAATAGCAATAAAGCATATAAAAGATAAAATCAAAAATGTCTCTGAGTTCACAATAAACCAACAAGCCACTACCAAATGATGCCAAGTATAATATGTTTGAAAGAGTAAAGCACAAGTAGCAGATTTTTCTTACTACAAGAAAGCAATTAAGCACCAGAAAAATAAAACCATATCATTTCACCAATTCACCGGGCTAAGAAACAAATTCCAGAACTATGATAAACACTCGTAACTTATAAAGTCATTTCAACACCTCATCAAGTTCAATTCCAAAACTAAAATGATATGCAAAAGAAGATTAGTTATTAACAACATGGTTTCAAAACACAAGTTGTCTCAATGACAAGTATTTGGTGACTGCATCTCATTGTTTATATGCTACCCAAAAATAGTAAATTCTAAGATCAGCATTTTAAGTACTGAACCATAACGGGGATGGGTAGTACCATACAGATACATATCTGCAACGATAGAGTTCAGGGGCTTGGTGCACCCTTGAACAATAAATGGTACGAAACTGTGCCATCTCCAATTTTATACCATGTGTTAATATGAAGGCAATGCTGTACAGGACCTCATACCAAGATAAAAAACATTGCCCAAGATTGCATGACAACAAAATGGTCACATAGGTCAGTGTACTCATTTCTTTTCCAAGCAAATTACTACCTATCAAAGTACTAGAAAAAGAGTTCATTAGAAAGCCTTAATTTGATTGCAAGGTTCAGGGAAGGGGACAAACACCTTGTACATTGTAACCCATGACTGCTTTGAAATCTTAAGATCAAATAGAGATATCCAATTACAGGAGGTTTCCTCACCTAGTATTGAATTGCCACAGTCTAGATTATCATAATGGCACCCATGCATGTTTTGTCAAAACTTGCATTCTCTTGGAGGTGCTTCTGATCATTTTTAACTGAGACACTGAATAAAAAAAAAACACACACGCATGCACGCACATGCACACACACACAAAATGGTCTATTGCAGCCCAAAAGCTTAATTTTATAAAGTGAAGTTGGCATCAATGGCAAAACTTCCATCTCCATCACAATAATATATTCAGCACCAGTATTCTTATTTTTATGAAAAAGGTTCTACATAAGGTGATGCATTTGATCAATTACTCTTACTGTTTGCTAGAATAGTTAACACCTTATTGCTAGTGTGGAAAGATCAGACTTTATGAAAAGATGATCTCTTGAGAACTGAACATTAATAGACTTCCTTTTATTTGCTGGAGATGTCATCAATAAGTGAAGAAGTTAGGAAGGAAGGTCCTGAAGATAATGATGTTTAACTTGGGTTATGAAATCTATTTAATCCATTCTGACCAATGATACTAATCACGCGCCCTTTTTTTCTGTAAGAAAGATTACCTTTTAAGAACACAAACGACACTAATCATGTACCCTTTTTTTTTGCAAGAAAGATTGAAATCTTTTTTAGAACACAAACAACTAGCAGGCCCCTCACAACAGAATTAGCTATATATGATAAAGGCCAGAAGGCAAGTTATGAACAAACTAACAAATGCATTTTTAAAAAATTGTTGTCATGCAATACATATTTGGCTGCCGCTTGTGCTCAAGTTCTCTAGTTTCTTTTTTTTATCTCTTAATTCCATTGCATGTTTTTAGCTACTATTATTTGCAAGTCTGGTCTCAGATCTAATAAAGTTACTTCACTAACAAATGCAAAAATATTATATTGGAGTGAAGAGGTGAATCCTTTATTTCCTTTATATTAACTGCCAAATACGTAAGAGGAACATATTCTTTAAGGAAGTCAATAGTTATTACAGCATGGCAATATAAAGATTCAAAATAGATACTCTAAGTTTTGTGATAAAAATAAGCTAGCATAAACATTTCTTAAAACAGATTGAACAACTTCATCTCAATGGCAGAAATAATAAAAAGTTCTTGAAGGCAATGGTCATTACACAACTAACTAGAACTGTATCTTTAAAACTGATACTACAATTAGAGAGAGGCTCTAGCCTCCTGAACAGAATTTACATGGTCGCGCATCTCATTGGAATCTTCACTGCATGAGATGGTAATGAACAAGCACAGCAATATGCTTTAAGTGGTTTAATGTTGTTGCCTTTTACTTCAAGCAAAAACGCACGTAATAAAAGGAATATTAATAAAATGACAGTCCAAGTTGATTTAATGAAAACTTTTAAAAAAAAAAAATCCAAGGGAACATTGATAGAGTGGCGGACAACAATGTGTATTAAGTTATTGACCGGTTGGAACTTGGAGAGACCCTATTCCTACCCTAAAAGTCCACCTTAATCCTTCATGGAATGACTTCCAGGCAGAGATGGATAATTCCATCTTAAATTGATACCAAAGCAAAAATAAAATAAAATAACATGGTCCCTTCTCTCTTCTTGACGGGAAAAGGCCTTCTCGGAGTTAGTGGTGGATCATAAATGATAGATTCAAGAATTTTGGGGCATCAAAATCTTGCAGCCTAATTGGTCATTAGGGTCCGCAGCCATTCATTATAATTATAAAAGTAATAACAAGCCCAACAAAACTTTCTTTTTAAGTTATTCCCTATTAGTTGTTATCGTCAACAGAATTAAAGCCATCGTAGCACTGTTTTCCTCATCAAAAGCGCTTGTATAATAAATAGAAAAATAAAAATAATCTTGCCATCCACATATATTACCGGCATTCAAGTACCTATGGATACAACAGCAAATCTTTAAACCAGGCATCATTTTTCTCTTCAAAGCATAATATGAACCACCGCGAAAAAAATCGTGAATTGGTGATCGAAAACCTAATTCAGATCAACTCCAGTGAACTACCCATGGAAAGAATCCTTCTTAAATCCTCTTAAACCCTAAAAGCTCAGCAAAATCAGTAGATCAAACACCGTAGAACTCCTCGAATGTAAAGATTGAAAAAACCTATTAAATTTATATATTTCGGATTAGAATTCTGCTTCTTGGTTGTAAAGTATCGAGAACAAAAAAAATCTAGGATCATAACATCCGATACTATTCAAAGATCTCAAACCATTGGAGCAGTGCCGGAAGAACTAAAATTAGATCGAACTAATTCGCATAAATTTTTTCAGCTTACCTCCGGTGCGCGACGCCGATCTGGGGCGCGAGTCGCTGAAAGCCCACGCTGCCGAACGACATCCCGAGGGGGAGGGCTAGAAATTATCTAGGGCTGCAAGCGGGTCGGGTCTAATAAGTCCGACCCGCCCACCTAGTCATTCGGAGGCGGATCGGTTACTATTAATACAACGACGTGTGAGCCCCAAGCTTCGTGCATACGTTCACACGTGTGGAGTGAGCTGCACAGCCTTGGACACCTAAACCCCTCTTATATGATAGTGAAATGAAAGTTAACCATAATATTGTAAAGGGTTAATTCATAATATTATTAATTAAATCTTTTTAAATACAATAATTATTTATCACTACTTAAGCACGGAACTTGATAAACCGAAATCTAGGGGTATCGATGAGTTAATCATTATCAATCAATGAGTTGATCATTACCAACGAGATATTTATCAAGATAACTAGCACTTGCTAAATATAAAAAAATAAATTTTAAAAAAAATCATCACCACTCCTCTTATGCAAAGGATTTTAAACACGTCATAATGAATAAAAATTTCATAGAGGCATGTTGTTGAGCAACTTGATGAAATAAGGTTAGCAATGAATTCAGATCCCTGCCATTTACTTTACCTAGCAATGTTATCTTCTACGGTCTCCTGCCAACCCTGTACTTAACATCTACCTCCATGATAATGATTCTAGCGATTACCCTTGCCTCAATTTCCTCCATTTCTATGGTGGTCGCTTTAGTATAACCTATCCATATGCTATGACTCCAACTCCACGACCCCTACTTGCCGGCCTTGTGATTGCTGTTGTCCTCTCTGCCATACTCCCCTCATTCTTAAGCGCCACAATTTTTTATACCAAAGCACGGCCTTATGTGGAGCAGAGACGTTGCATGGTCATGTCATGTAGGTTTGGTCAATCTATTCCTGAAGGACATCATGATGACTTACGTACGTGGTCTTTTATATGTAAGTTGGTCTTTTATATATAACTCTCCGATAATGATACCAAATTTGATCGCTTATTATAGAGCAGTTAAAAATAAAAAATCTATCTCACTATTATAGCTAGAATGAATAGGAATGGTATTCTCGATGGCAAATGTTTCATGAAAAGGTGAAAAAATTATTATTGATAATTTGTACGTACCTTAAAATATTTTACGGAGTAAGAAAATAATAACTAAATGATAAAACTAGAAAAAATGATATGATAACGAGGACTTAGAGTTTCAAATCAATTTTTAATTATAATACTGGTACTATTTGTTGGAAAAAGTGAATAGGAATTTTACTCCTAAACTACCTTTTGAACATGGAAAATTTAATCCCACATCGAAAATGTAAGAAAACTTGATTCACTTTATATGGGAACTCCATCCCATGCTTTTGAATTTGGGCTCATCATAGGTGGAGAGCTATGCATCACCCTTGCGCATGCGCACGATGAGCGACAAGGACGCAATGGATGCTTTGTATACGTACTTTGCACTCATCATCATGAAGAGCTTTAAAATTTTCCCTAACTGTAGGATTGATTGAATCAAGAGATAGGCTAAGATTGTGTCGATCATAGATTGATCACGGTGATCAAAGTGGACAGACCAATGATCATGAGGAGCTTTAAAATTTTCTTGATCAAAAGGATCAGATGGTCAGGATTGATTGAATCAAGATCGTCTGATGATGGGCTAAGATCATGTCGATCATATATTGATCATGGTGATCAAAGCAGACCGACCAATGGTTATCAGTCAGTTACGATCGGCAGATCAACGGATCAAACGTCTGTTCATGGATCAACGTATCTAGAATGGTTAATAACGTGATCATCAGATCATGGTAGTAGTTGGATCATGAAACGATGTTTCAGAGGTGCGTTGATCGCGTGACATGCAGATCACGGAAAGGAAAAGGACGTATCCCGATACAAAATAACTTATCTTAACCATCCGGTAACCCATTCGATCAATCTGATAGCAATCAAATGGACTAGATTAATCCTAGAGGGATAAGGTACTTAATGCTATAAATAGGACCCCTTTCTTCATCCAAAATTTATCAGAAAGAATTCTTTCCTTAGGCATTTGCATACTCTGAAGGAAGAGAGTATAGCTATAGTGCATTTTGCATACTCTAGTTATAGAGAGAGGAAAAAGCATTCTTGGTTCGTTGTTTTAGTGAATAATAGTGCTGCTTTCACCAGAAGAAGACCGTTGTATCCTGGAAGATAATCGTTATACAAACCGTAAGCACTTTTACAGGATGAAATTATCTTAAGGACATAGAGTTTAACTCTAGACCGGTCTTGGCATTTAGGTAGCCACCAAATAACAATCTAAAGATAGTTTCCCGTCTATACCGGAAGTACTGCTCAACTGATGGCAACAATGGCTACACTTGTTCAAGCCGAGAAGCTGGAGAAATTTGCCGGCACCGATTTCAAGAGATGGCAACAGAAGATGATGTTCTATCTGACGACTCCGAATCTAGTCAGAGTTCTCAACGAAGATCCACCAGTTCTGAAGGAAGGAGAGAACGATAAGCAAATTGTCGCTGCTGTAGATGCATGGAAGCACTTAGACTTCCTATGCAAGAACTATATCCTAAATGGACTAGAGAATACTCTGTACAATGTATACAATAGTATCAGCATAACAAAAGAGCCATGGACATCCTTGGACAAGAAGTACAAGATCGATGATGCAGGTCATAAAAAAATTATGATCGATAGGTTTCTTGACTACAAGATGGTAGACTACAAGACCGTCATGGAGCAAGTTCAAGAGCTGTAGATCATACTGCATGAGATACATGTAAAAAGGATATCTTTGAGTGAGTCATTCTAGGTAGCTGCTATAATTGAGAAGCTATCCCATCTTGGAAGGACTTCAAGAACTATCTGAAGCATAAGTGAAAGGAGATTAGACTTGAAGATCTGATCGTTTGCCTGAGGATCAAGGAAGATAATAAGAGCCATGATAAAAAAGGAAGACATCATACTGAGCCTAAGGCCAACCTCATGGAAGGGAAGGTCAACAATAAGAACATAAGTTTCTTACAAAAGGCTATAAGCAGAAGAAGGGTAATCCAAAGAAATTCAAGGGCAAATGTTTTATCTGTGAAAAACTAGACCACAAATCTAAGGATTATCACTTCAAGGGAAAAGAGAAACATAAAGTTAATGTTACTGAAGATACCCTATCACATGGAGTGTCAGAGATGATGCTGTCAGCAGTTGTATTCGAAGTCAACATGATTGATAAACCAAATGAGTTGTATGTTGATACTGGAGCTACTCGACATGTCTGCTCTAATAAGAGTATGTTTTCATCATATACTCCTATCAGAGGTAGAAACCTGGTCATGGGTAACTCCGCTATATCCAAGATAGAAGGACTTGGCTGCATAGATATGAAGTTGACATCTGGCAAAGAGCTTATACTGAACGACGTATTGCATGTTCCTGACATCTGGAAGAATCTGGTTTCAGGCTCCCTCCTAAGCAAACATGGGTTTAGGATGGTCTTTGAGTCTGATAAATTTGTATTAACTAAAGGGGGGGTCTTTCTAGGAAGATGTTGCTTGAATAATGGTTTATTCAAGATGAATGTAATGATTATACATCGCAACCTTGACAATAATAAAGATTGTTCTTCTGCTTACATGGTTGACTCTTCTTGTTTATGGCATGATAGATTAAGACATGTGAATTTTAATTTATTATGAAAATTAATGAATTTAGAATTATTGCCTAATCATGAAATCGATCCATACTACAAGTATGAAATATATATTGAAGCTAAGCTAGCCAAAACACCATTCAGTAGAAAGGAATACTGAACCTCTAGATTTGATTCACAGTGATCTATGTGACTTAAAGTATGTGCAAACTATAGGAGGTAAAAAATATTTTATAATATTTATTGATGATTCAACTAGATACTGTTATCTGTATTTACTAAAGTCTAAAGATGAGGCTTTAGATATGTTTAAATGTTATAAAAATGAGGTTAAAAATCAACTTGGTAAAAAGATCAAGATTATAAGGAGTGATAGAGGTGGTGAATACAATGCATCGTTTGATAAATTTTGTTAAGAACATGGCATTATTCATCAAACTACAGCTCTTTATTCACCTCAATCTAATGAAATTGTTGAACGCAAAAATCGAACATTGAAAGAAATGATGAATACCATATTGATAAATTCTGGATCACCATAGAATTTATGAGGATAAGCAATTCTCTTAGCTAATCATATTCTTAATAAAATATCTCTTAAAAAGAAGGACATAACTCCATATGAATTATGGAAAGAAAAAAGCCTTCTTATAATTACTTAAGAGTGTGGGGGTGTCTAGCTAAAGTAGCTATTCCAGATTCCAAAATTATCAAAATAAGACCTAAAACTGTTGATTGTATTTTCATCGGTTATATACAAAATAGTAGTGCATATCACTTTCTTGTATATAAATCAGATATACATAATATACAGAAAAATATAATCATGGAATCAAGAAATGTGTCATTTTTTGAAAATATATTTTCAAATAAAGAAACATCTGTAATAAATTCAAATAAACAAAATTATAAGAATATTGCAAGTAGTAGGCATCAGGAAAATCATCCTGAAGATGAACCTAGATGCAGTAAAAGACCGAAAGTTATAAAATCTTTTGATCTGAATTATGTAATGTATATGATAAAAAATGTACCAGAAACATTCAAAGAGGCAATGTCTACACCAGAAGCATCCTTTTGGAAAGAAGCTATTAATAGCGAAATTGAGTCCATCATGCATAATCATACCTGGAAATTGGTAGATTTATTATTAGGTATGAAGCCTTTGGACTGTAAATGGATCTTTAAAAAAAAATTAAAGGTTGATTGATCAATTGACAAGTATAAAGCCAGATTAGTAGCTAAAGATTTTAAACAAAAAGAAGGTATAGACTTCTTTGATACTTATTCACAAGTAACAAGGATAACATTCATAAGAATGTTAATTGCTGTTGCAGCTATTAATAATCTTGAAATATATCAAATGGATATTAAAACAGCTTTTCTAAATGGTGAATTAGAGAAAGAAATATATATGAAACAACCTGAAGGGTTTGTTGTTCCAGGCAAAGAAAAGGTGTGCAAACTTGTGAAATCCTTATATGGATTAAAACAAGCACATAAGCAATGGCGTATAAAATTTGACAATGTCATGTTGTCTAATGGATTTAAAATAAATGAATGTGACAAATATGTGTATGCCAAAACCATGCTTACAGGGTATGTGTTAGTCTACTTATACGTGGATGATTTGTTAATCATAGGTAGTGATACCGGTATAATTAACAATACAAAGAAAATATTGATCAAACATTTTGATATGAAAGATATGGGTATCGCAGACGTTATACCAGGAATTAAAATCACTAGAATATCTGATGGAATAATATTATCTCAATCTCACTATATTGAGAAAATATTAAATAAGTTTAATAAATATGATACTAGCCCGTTTAAAATACATGTAGATGTTAATCTATATCTTGCTAAGCATACTGGGCAACCCATATCACAACTAGAATATTCACATATAATTGGCAGTTTAATGTATGTCATGAATTGCACCCGTCCTGACATAGCATATGCTGTCAATAAGTTAAGCAAATTTACTAGTAATCCAGGTCCAAATTATTGGATAGCACTCGTAAGGGTATTAAGATATTTACGATATACCCTAAGTTATGGATTACATTATACGAAATATCCAGCTGTACTAGAAGGGTCATGGAAATCATTAACAGAAGATACTAAATCATTAACGAAATATCCAGCTGTAATTGCTAACTAGATATCATTAACAGAAGATACTAAATCTACTAGTAGATATGTATTCACCTTAGGAAGAGGTGCAGTGTCATGAAAATCTTCAAAACATACTTGTATAGCTCGGTCCACTATGGAATCAGAGTTTATAGCTTTAGATAAAGCTGGAGAAGAAGCAGAATGTCTTCAAAATTTTTTAGAAGATATTCCATGTTGGTCTAAACCTGTGTCTGTAATTTGTATCCATTGTGATAATCAATCGGCTATTTGCAGAGCACAAAATAAGATGTATAATGGTAAGTCTAGACATATATATCATAGATATAATATCATTAAGCAATTACTTGAAAATGGAATAATCTCTATTGAATACATTCAGTCAAAGAAAAATCTTACAGGTCCACTAACAAAAGGATTACTAAGAGATCAAGTAAATTATTTATCGAGAGGAATGGGTTTAAAGTCTATAACAAATTAATCTTCATAGTGCATACCCAACCTAGTTGATAGCAGATCCCAAGATCTAGGTTCAAAAGGGATAACTAAATTATGAAGAGATTAACATAGCACGAAGGAAGTTAAATCCTACTCATTTCTATGATAATCCGTGCTACTTAATAAAGGTACTAGGATAAGCATAGCTTTTAATGATTCTTATGACATGAATATCATGTGGGGTATAGCAGGATACTCTTAATAAGAATCACCTATGTGAGTGTGAACTGGACCAATTCTATGAAAATCTAAAAGGCTTTGATTCTCTAAAGCACTCATGAAACCAGGAGTTGTTCGGGACCAAAATGAACATAACCATGAGAACCAAAAAGAATGCTCGGAATGAAGTTGTGTGATTGTTATGGTTTTAGTTTATATTAAACGCTGAAAAGTGCAAAACATAATGTTCACTTTTAGCAAGTAAGCTCGATAACAACTCACTAAGGAAGGTTCAAAGCCACAAGCTACCTATTTTGATACAACTTCATTCCATTATACTCTTTTATAGTGTCTGCATATTCATTTGCAATAAATCCTTTTTGTAGGGATCATCTTTGCTGATTTTTGATCTTAGTCCAAAATTTCATTCATGTGGAAGATTGTTAGAAAAAGTGAATAAAAATTTTATTCTTAAACTATCATTTGAACATGAAAAATTTAGTTCCACATCGAAAGTGTAAGAAAACTTGATTCACTTTATATGGAAACTCCAACCCATGCTCTTGAATTTGGGCTCACCATAGGTGGAGAGCTAGAGATGATGCGTAGCATCACCCGCGTACACGCACGCACGCGCATGCGATGAGCAACAAGGGCGCAATGGGCACTTTGTAGGTGCACTTATACTTTGCACGGGTGCATCGTCATGAGGAGCTTTAAAACTTTTCCTGATCAAAAGAATCAGACGGTCAGGATTGATTGAATCAAGATCGTCTGATGATGGGCTAAGATCGTGTCGATCATAGATTGATCACGGTGATCAAAGCAGACTGACCAATGGTTATCAGTCGATTGCGATCGACAGATCAACGGATCAAGCATCTGTTCATGGATCAACGTATCCAGAACAGTTGATAACGTGATCATCAGATCACGGTAGTAGTTGGATCGTGAAACGATGTTTCAGAGGTGCGTTGATCGCGTGATCTGCAGATCCCGGAAAGAAAAAGGGCATATCTCGATACAAAATAACTTATCTTAACCATCCGGTAACCCATCCGATCAATCTGATAGCAATCAAATGGACTAGATTAATCCTAGAGGGATGCTTCCGATAAGGTACTTAATACTATAAATAGGACCCCTTTCTTTATCCAAAATTTATCAGAAAGAATTCTTTCCTTAGGCATTTGCATACTCTGAAGGAAGAGAGTATAGCTACAGTGCATTTAGCATATTCTAGTCATAAAGAGAGAGAAAAGCATTCTTGGTTCACTGTTTTGGTGAATAATAGTACTGCTTTTACCAGAAGAAGATCATTGTATCCTGGAAAATAATCATCATACAAACCGTAAGCACTTTTACAAGACGAAATTATCTTAAGGATATAGAGTTTAACTCTAGACTCGGTCTTAGCATTTAGGTAGCCACCAAATAACACTATTAATTATTGTAATAATGATAATTGACCAAAATATTTTATAGCCACCAAATAACACTATTAATTATTGTAATAATGATAATTGACCAAAATATTTTATGATTGCATTCGACCATAACTTATCTCACTTCGAGCATGGACCGTATCTCCTAATTATGATCCATCTCTCTAGAGTATAAGCTATTCAAAGCCGAATCATAAAGATCTTGAAGAGATTAGTCAAATATATAAATAATTTCTTAAGATAATTTATATCGTTTGAGCATGGAGTGTATCTCCTAACAATGATCTGTCCCTTGCATACATAATTTATTTAAAGATCAATCACATAAAGTATAAAAACTTGTAAGTAATTTTAAATAAAAGATGTTTATTAAATTAAAAAAAAAACTTACAAAATTGCATCAAAATAAGTACTATTAGATTGAAAATTAAAAACTGACTCTACTTTCCTGATAATTGGGCTTTTAACTGTTCATGATATTGATCGCCAAGGCTTTCTTTATCTTTTTCCTTTCTTTCTAAAATCTAAAATAAGAACCAAATAAATTAAAATAAAATGAAAAACTATTGCTGAATTGATGCTCTGACTGTTGCCTTGGGTTCTCCTTTTGTAGAGCTTGGAATAAGCTTTTTCCTAGTTAAATTTGGAGTGAATTCAAGTTAAAATTGGCCTTGTGTTGCATGAAATGTTCTCCACCCTCTGATCTTCATCACAAGGCTGAAATCCTGCTAAAAGTAGTGCCAAATCAGCTGTTCAATGCCCATTGTGCATTAGATTGGCTAAGAGACATTGGATCTATTTGACTGGATTGATTTGGGCCATAGAATCACATGATCTGTGGCTTGAGATGTGCTGTACTCTCCTTCACCAGGTCAGAATTGATTATGGCCATTGGATGTCTGCAAACCAAGTGTGAATTATGGCGACGTCTGATGACTAGGAAGGGAAAGATAGCTGCGAACAAGGAGGATGAAGGCGGGGATGGCAATGACTGAGCTGGGTGGCGATGGCAAAGACCACAACTTGGGTCAGAGAGGAGATGGCAGCTACAGGGTTTTGATGGGCCTCATGCCAAGGTAGATGAAGACAGCCGGTAGCGATGGACAGTGGTGGCGTGATAAGAAGGTCTATGATGGAGAGGAGGTGGCAGCAATGGAGGCTTGCGGCAGTGCTGAGAGGTGATGGGCAAGAAGATAGCAATGAGTTATGGTAGTGTCATTGAGAGGGGGTGAAGACCAGCAATAGACTATGATCATGGCGGCGAGAAAACTGAGGCTAGACTAAGGGAGCAGCGGCAAGAATGAAAGGAGAATGGTGGTGATAATGGTGGCGTGGCAATGGTGTACAAGATAAGAAGGACAGTCGATGACTTGGGACTGGGAGGATGGACGTGAGGGAAAAAGCAGTGGTGGGCATAGTGACTTCTCGGGATAGAGAGAGTGGCTGGTGATGGCAAGGTGGTAGTGTGGCAGCATCTTGGGTTGGTGAGAAAGTGAGGGACAACGAGGAGAAAGAGATGGTCCATAACATAGGGCATATAGACCGAGCGGCCAGTACACCAAATTTAAGTTGATTTCGGGTCCATTTGAGCTTTGATTTGAGTGTCGTTTGATCTTTTAGATTTTACAAATCGAGCTCTTTCCATCGATGAATATCTTTTCTACAAAACACAAGTAAAAGTATCAAATTTTAAAAAGTAAATATCAATTAATATATATTCTAATACTTAAATTAGGATATTTAATCAACTTATCATACCCTTACGTTATTCATTGCTAGTCCCTTAGCAATGCAATAAAATATAACTGTGTAATTAAGAGCTTCCTTTACAAAAAATAAATCTAGGATTAAAAGTTGAAAGAGTTCAATTAGTATTACTAAGTATTGAGTTTTAGAAGTAAATTTTACAATCAGCATAATTAAAAACTTTCTTATAATTCATCTAAAAATCTAAAATGATGGCTAACTCAACATTTCAATGCTAGCTTGTAAATGACAAACGTATCTTCGCTTATCACTTACTTTGATCAAATTTTTATATATTCCCAAATCAAGTTCATGAACTAAGATAGCTTTCACACTATTTAATTTTTTTAAGTACTGAGCATCCTGGCCTTCCCTTCATTGTTTGATGTGAATCTTCATATTTGACTTAGGTGCAAGGACCTGGTTACTAAGCTTAGGGCAATCCATATATACTCTATATTTTACACTTTTAGTTCAGACAAGTAGCACTTTCCTTAAATTCAAGGTAGCTTTTACACTGTCTTTTTTTTCAAGTAGGTAGCTCTTAAATTCAAGTTTCTTTAATTGGGATGTATATCAATTACTAGTTTTTGATAAAAATTGAATTCTCAGTTGGCCTTACAACCAATACCTATTTTACCTTGTTAGTGTACATGTGCAATGTGGTGCAGACACCAGGACCAGAAAGAATCGACAAGTCGAACCCACATCCCTGTGGATCACCTGTGAATAAAGTCCTAAGTCCAAGCCTGAATCACTTGAAAAATAAGTCCTAAGCCCCAATTTTAAAATCCTAATTTCAATTTGGCACTTAGTCATTTTTTAAATTCTGTTATTTTGGTCTAGTTGGATTTAGCCCAAATCCTATTTACCAAGTTGAGTCATGTATATATACAGACAAACCCTATTTACCAACTTGAGCCCGTATTTAATTTTTGTTATGCCTTTTGATCAAATTGGGTTCCAATTGATCAAGTTGGGCTTGAAGTTAGTTACAATTGAGTCCTTGTAATTAGTTAGTTGGTTTCGATTAGTTATTGAGTCATGTGATTAGTTATTGAGTTCTATAATACAAGAGGGGATCCAAGTCAAGATCCATGTGACTCCATGTGCCAACCCAACACACAATGTACCAACCTAACCAATTCTTGGCACCACACCATCACATGCACCACCTCATCATGTTTTGGATGCCCATGCCACATCACCAAGCCTATGTCATATGCCACAAGCTACATCACTTGCCACATCATCTTGGACATCATCACATGCCATGTCATCTTGGTAGGCCACAAGAATTCCACATGGACGCCCACCAAATGTCCATGTCTCATGTTCCAAGAAAATTAGGATATCCCGACATCTGGACATCCAGACATCCGGACATCTGGATATCCGGACTTCATTCAAAAGTCAGACTTATCCAAGAAAGGCAACCATGAATTTCTTCTCATGTGTCGCCCATTTAAATTCCATCACTAATTTTTA
Organism: Areca catechu; assembly: GCA_021397845.1. Lineage (NCBI taxonomy): Eukaryota > Viridiplantae > Streptophyta > Magnoliopsida > Arecales > Arecaceae > Areca > Areca catechu. Next base: position 180,566,992 of record CM038052.1, read on the forward strand.
AGATGAGTAAGATAGAAAGACTTTCATCTCATTTAGCGCCTTCCCTCATCCTCATTTTGTCGCCCATATGAAGAGTGCCTCATCCATTCAAAATTCAAAGCCGGTTCTATCCTCATCTCATCCAAGTTCCAAGATGAAATGGAGGATTATTTTATCTACCTTTCAAATTTAACAAGATCAAGAAAGAGTCCAACATGAATTTCATATGGGATGCCCAATCAAGAAACCAAGAAGAGAGGGTGCCTACATATCTCATTTCATCGCCCATTTTCTTCTCATTTATTTGTCACCAATCCTAGACAAGTCGGCCAAGAGAATGGGACACAAGTTGGAGAATTCAACATCAAATTGTTCTTATCTATCCTATCATGAAGAGTTCAAATCCAAAGGAGTTCCATTTTAAATTCAAGATGGGGCTTATCTTCAAATGCAAGAAGTTCAAAGGGGATTCGAGAGAAGAATTATCATCCACTTCTTATTTGAGAATTATTTTTGTCACACATTTAAGAGGAGCACCTCATTTATCTCTTGCCGCCCACTTCATCTCAAGTATTATCGTCCAAATAGATAAAGCTTCTCAAATGTTGTCGCCCAGGTTAGATGAAGTTCAAGGAAGGATCAAGTTCAAGAGTCATGACACCAGAAGAAGAAATTCCAAGGAGTTGCTGCCCAAGAAGAGCTAATTCTACTCTTTGTAACCCACACTTCTCATGTTGGTGGTCTATAAATACCACCATCAACCCCTTTATATTCATTCATTCAATTCATGAAATAAAAGTGAGAGTTTCTCCCAAATTCCTTTGTTCTTTGAGAGCGTCGCGGGGTGTGAGGCCCTATTTCCTTTGTTCTTCAGAGCATCACGGGGTGTGAGACCCTAGTTATCCTATTTATCCCACCATCAAAAATCCTAGCTGCCACTTTCATCTTCTTCCCCTTCCAACTTTTCTTCTTTTCAGTTTTTATTCTTCCTTCCACACCTTTAACATGACTCTTGTGGGCGTTTGTGACTGATTGCAGGTGATCGAGATCGGAAGCAACGGTGTTCTTTGCCTTGGAACAGTTGAGTTAAAAATCGAAGCCCAAAGATCGACTATCTGGAAGTACTGCCGCAAGATCCTAGAGAGTCCAATCAGATTTACAACAAGAGGGTTATAATATTTGTTGGTAAAGTAAAAACCTTCTCTAACTCTTTATTTTCTGATCTTTGGAGAAGTAGAACCCTAGTTTAAGATGATTTCTTAATCACCAAATCCTTTTTTCCTAACTAGATTTGTTAGTTCAATATTGCGGGCATATACTAGTTGACTAGTCTTGTTTATTTTGATTGCTTTGAGTCTTTAATCTAAAAATCTAGAAAAATTAACATTGTTAATCTCAGTTAATTAGTTTAATAATCCATAGATTAGTTTTCATATTTTGTCCCGCATCATCTTTGGTATCAGAGCGGGTTAAAACTATGGTTTAACTACTAGTTCTGAAATTTCTGCACATCTAGGTTCAGGCTAAAAATAAATTGCATAAAAACCATCATAAAAAAATACAAAAAAATTATTAATTAATTTACTATTAATCATATATTAGTCTATTATCTAATCTTAGGAAAAAAATCAGAAAAAGATTTTATTTTATTATTTTTCTAGTGGAAGGAAATATGCCTTTTGAGCGGGTATACGTAAGTATACTGTCCGACCCATGGGAGTAATGAGCTATGGCCAGACGTGATATCTTGAGATCGAAAATCTAAAAATTGATTAGATCTAAAATTTAATAATTTTAAAAAAATATTATTTTATGCTATTTTAATTATTTTAGTTTTATTGCATATTATGGTTTCATATCGTATGATTGCACCATCCTGAAACCTAATCTTAAGGGCATTCTACTATCTCAGATCAGGGCTAGATTTCATCACCTGTCCTGGGCCCACAACAACCACCCTTGCATCGAACCTAACCCTAATTAAAATTAATTAAAAACCTAAAGTAGCTTAGGGACACCAACAAGGTTGGGTTTCAAGTATTGTGTGAAAGCTAGTGCACCCAATCCTTTGATTATCACTTGAATCTGGTGTCTAAGGCTAAAGGTCCAGAGGCAAACATCCTAAGTAGACTCGTGGTTTTTAATTAGGACCCTGCGAGAGCAGGGGGAGCCTCCCACGACCCCACCTCTTACTTGGCTAGTGGACAGGATAATTGTTAAATTGGTTGTAAATTGAGCTAACCCATTCTACTTAAGCTCTAGGTCTAGGAAACCCTAGTTCGAGTTTTGTGTGTGTGCATTGCATGGCCACTAGATAGGTATCAATGGATGCGATAGGAAGTGGCTTCCATTCTAGGTCAGGTGGTGACTCTAACAAGGAAGCTATTGGGGAGGTGGATGGTGGCTCATATTTTTTGATCAAACGTGGGATGATTTGGGGATAAGGTATTTTTACTAAGTCATTCATTTATGTGGTATACCTATCTATATCAAAATCATCCACCTTAAAATGAGATAGATAAGGATTTAATGATCATAAGGAAGAATTTTGTGTGTACCTTTCTCTGTCTTATTCATTATTTATGATCCTTGGAAAGTCTCAATTAATTCCATCTTGTACCTCTTGGTTCCCGCTTCCCATTAAAAATAATGGATGATTTTAGGATACTTCAGACAGGGACCATAGGTAAGTAGGGTGATGATGAAAGTGATTTGTCTCTCCATTCCGATTTCTCCTTAAATGTTTCTATCTTAGTTGAATTATCAAGGTTGGTTTTTTTAGTTGTACAAAGTTGCTCAAAGACTGATGACATGGACTTCTCATGAGATGGAAAAGGGGTTTAGGAAGTTGCTAATGATGGGTAATGTTGGCATAAGAGGATTAGGACATAAAAAGCAAGAGACAAGGTAAGGAAGAATAGATCTCCTTACCAGCAGGATAGGGTTGTATCTCTCCGGCAAAATTAAGGATGCCTTTTAAGTGATGGTGATGGATAGAATAGTACGGGCACTCAAGATATAATGAAGGTGTCAATAATAATAATAGTAATAATGGCAACAATAAAGATAGAAACGAGGATGATAAAGTGATGATGACTAAGATAGTAGCAATAATGATGGAGACATGTTGATGATGATAATAAAATCATGAGTTTATTATTATTAAAAATATTAATTTTTTTTTTCAAAATAATGGATGTAATTTTAAAATTAGTAAATACAAATACCAATACCAAACTTTTTTCCTCAATTACTATAATTTTATTTAAAAAAAACAAAAATGATCCCAAATAGACCATATGTAACATTGTGTAAGTCCGCCTTTATTCCAATATTATTATAATAATGCCGAAATGCTCAATAATCTAAATGGCCTGAAAGGTGTATCCAACTACATCTTTGTAGAGTACATGATATAATATAAAATAAGCAATGTGCTTGATATAATATAAAATAAGTAATGTCCACTGTCAATAAAAATCCAAAATTATGGTATGATAAGTAAACTCTAATTGAAAATAAATTATGGAATCATGAAAACTATTTATTATGATATGTCAGTTCAGCACAGGCTAATTATCGGTTCAACCACTTACCAAATTCTTTTTGAACCAAACGTCTAAACCAGAGCACCCGGAAGAAGCTACGTGGGTAGATAAAGCGACGACCCTACCCTGGTCACATCGTGGGATCAGTCTTCGATCTTAACCGAAGGCGTTGGTCCCGAAAAGACTACCAAGACTGGCTACTGACCAGTCTCCTGCACATCAGCTGAAGAAAGTCGATCCGAAGAAGACTGGTCCGAAGACGATGCCAGCTTGGCTCCATAATTTACTACGAAGGAAAAAGCTTTGATGCAAATGATAGAGATGTCTTTGGCTTGTCCCTGAGAGGACAAACCAAAGAATTTCATCGATTCAATGCCGATCCCTCTTGAAGAAGAGGCCCAGAAGCAAATCTTCGATTGATCTCAAATCTTCGAACATGGATACAGTTGTTACAATCGACCGCGTGGCCACTATCTCCAATCGCAACCATATCAGGATGGCCACGTGGCCACTAACTCCAATTTCAATGATTCCAGACTGGCCAGAATCAATAGGCAACCACTTATGGTTATATGTGGGATAAAGTTAATTAATGCCATCCTAACCATAGATGGGTGAGCTTAACTACACACTGGCATGACAACCACTATAAATATTGATAAGAGGTGACACTCAAGGTAATCTTGGCAAGAGAATACCTTCACCATCTTTCTTCCTTATCAGAAAACTCTCCATTTTGTTGCTGGAACCTCTCTCTGACTTAGGCATCGGAGTATCCCCCACCAGAAAAAATTCGGTCAGGGACCTGTTTTGCAGGTATCCAAGGGAGCGAACCGGCAATCCAGCAGCTCCGCCCGGTCGACGAAGGTTCTATTCCAACAGATTGGCGCGCCAGGAAGGGGATGCAGTTTGCAGTAGCTTAGACCAACCATCTACTGGTAGCTCCTCTTCTTGAGAAAGGAGAGTGAGAAGAGGCTTTGATGGCCGAAGGAAGAACTCAAAATACCTCAACAAGTAGGGGTCATCCTCCCTCTTAGAAGAATGATCTCCCGATGGAAAATAATATCCCACCTCCCACACATACCGTGGGACAGCTGTAGTTCGAAGCTCTTCTGAACTGAGTTGATGCTTTTACAACTATGGTTCAGAACTTCCAGGATACAGCCTTCCAGGTGAGGCACATGCTAGCTACCTCCAAACACATCCATCAATCCCGAGGGAAGGGAGATCAGCATCATGGGTCTACCCAACTTTCTTTCCATGATCGGCTTTCTCTCGAAGGCCGAAGCTCTCGATATCCGAAGCCGACCGATGCCCTACGGAGGAAAAAGAGATCTAGACGATCTCTCTCCATCTCCTCCGAAGACTCTACTCCCGAAAGGGATGTACTGAAAGAAGCCTGCCTTGACTACGAAGAAAAGCTCAAGGCCCTCGAATCATAGGTTGTGAGGCTTCATGATCAGAAGAAGGATAGCGAGTTCGTGGCTTATGATTCGCGCCCCCCGTTCACTCCTCACATCATGACCAAAATTATCCCTCGGCATTTTAGGATCCCTCAAATAGAACCTTATGATGGGACCACTGACCCGCTCGATCATCTGGGCAGCTTCAAAGCCCACATGATGATTCAAGGGGCCTTCGATGCATTGCATTGCCTCGTTTTTCTTGCTACTCTGAAAAAGGTGGCTCGAATGTGGTATTCGAGCATACGCCCAGGTACCATCGACTCTTTTTCTGAATTGGAAAAACTGTTTATCTTGTATTTTAGGACTTGCTGGAAGATGCCCCGGAACACGAACACTTTATTCCTCCTTCACCAGAATGAAGGAGAGAGCCTTCGAGATTACATCTCCAGATTTAATTCGGCTACTCTTGAGATCCCATATCTCAACGAGTACGTAGCCATGTCCGCTCTAAAGAAGGGGCTTCAGTCATCCAAGCTTACTTTTTCTCTGGATAAAAGATTTTCAACAAGCTATGCCGAGTTCCTGTCAAGAGCTCAGAAATATGCCGATGTGAAGAACAAGCGACAAATCGATGACTGACTGAAGAAAAATCTATTCCGAAGAAGAACAACAATAAGGGGCTAGATCCCCCTGCACCCCCCAACAATGACAACTCTACCCGACGACGTAGTCCCAAGCCCAGAGCACCGAGCGAGAAATTTGACTCCTACTGTCATGTCCCGATCCAAAACCTGGATTGGCTACGCGACCGGCCGCATAAGCTATAGGTTTTACCCTAGAGATCATGCAAGGCCTAATCTTCAATTCAATATCCAAATAGTGGTAAGAAACAAATTTCACTAATTATTTATTGACTCCAAGAATTTTTTTTTCATAAAATTCAACTATAAACTCAGAGATCAACACCTAAACCCTAGCTCTTCACTGACTGTCCCAAAGCCCAATTGATCTTCGGTATCTGTAACAAAATATAGAAAAATATGGATGAGCTATACTGGCTTAGTAAGTTATCAACACCTCCAGTATACATACATAAATATGCCATTAATAAATAGCAAGCACAAACACACCATACAACAAGATGTCCATCAATATAATAATATATATCCAGCAACATGATGCAAATATGCATACTTAATCACAACCGACACTGACACGACTATGGATGGCCAACTATTTACTTCACTCTCCTAGTCCTTTTGACTATGACCACGATCGGCTCGTGGCTCGCCCCATAAGAAACTAGATCCTAACTCACATACCGAAACCGGTCATGTGCCAGTGATCGCCCCATTGGAGGCCCACAAGAAAAACTAGCTCTGAGTATCATACGAGAAATATGCATCCTCTGCATGTGCCTGCCATGCATGGCTAAAATAAGGCAACTAGCTCCTGACTCACATACCGCTCATCGATCATGTACCAGCGATCGCCCCGCTGGAGGCCCACAAGGAGACTAGGTCCTCGTATGATCATAGTCGGACTAGAGAGCACCCACACCGACACAATGCACCCCCACCAACACAATGCACCCATACCAACACAATGCATGCACCCAATTCAATCCAATACAAATTAAAATATATTACATGCATTTAATAATTCATAAATACATAACATATTTGGCATATAATATTAGAGGTCAAGATAACTTACTTAAAATCAATTCTATCAGGAACACGCGATTTAACTCTAGATCCTCGATGCTCCCATACTAATGATGGCTTAGTAATCTACTTTTTTTGCAACATAATTCTTGTAACTTTCTCCAAAGAAAGAATAAAGACATTGAGGAAAGCATTGACCTCCATAATCCTTGTTCTTGGGACCAACATAAGAATCTGGAAGCACAAGAGAACACCAAGAAGACCTTCCAGCTTGATCGATATCTCCTCATCAATGCCGCACCCAAAGCCAAAGTACCACCCACAAGACACATCAAAAATTCTCTTCTTATCTTCTTCGTTACTACCGAGGATGTTGGCCAGGGTTTGGATCTAGCAGTCGATCATCTGTTGTGGTGGCTCCCTCCCCTCTGGGCTGGTCCATGATGATAAGCCAGGATTCGTAGTCGCATCAAGGAACAACGGTGCCATCTCCATCGAGGGCCTGTCGGTGAACCTGCCGCCCAACCTATAGTTCAACAGCAAGTACGCAGAGTCACCGGCTCGATGGGCCATAACCGGACCAAGTTGAGCCGTGCCGCCCTAGTCCAGGCCACTGCATTGGAGAGGCCAGGCAACGTTGGCCGTAGATGGAGGATGCCAGCAAAGGGGGAAAAGGAGCGGAAGCGCTCGCAGAGGAAGAGCATGAGGGGGAAGCAGGAGGCGGTGACTGGGGAGAAGACAACAGTGCAGACCGTAGCAGTGGTGGCCATCCGAGCTACGGAAACCAAATCTCCGATGAGGGTTTTGGCAGGGGATCGATTGAAGACGGTGAGAGGAAAAAAAAAATTTAAAGGGAAAACGGAAGATTTCCTTATCGTAAGGGAAGGAAACTGATCGATGGGAAGTCCTACTCCTCCACATTGCTTCAATGATGGATTACGACTCTCCCACGGCCTTCCTCCCATGATTTCCGGTGAAGGTTTCGGTCGAACAAATGGGGAAAGGAAATCCCTGATCGATGGGAAGTCCTACTTCTCCACGTTGCTTCAACGATGGATTACGACTCTCCCACGGCCTTCCTCCCATGATTTCCGGTGAAGGTTTCGGTCGAACAAATGGGGAAAGGAAATCCCATGTTTCGACCTCTCCGTTGTTTTGTTTTGTTTTTTTTTTTCTGGGTTTCGGATGAAGTCGGCAAAGGCTGCCGACTTCTGCCCAAAATGGCCCTGGGCCTCACATTCTCCCCTCCTAACAAAAATTTCGTCCTTGAAATTTAAAAATAAATTTAGGTCTTCCGAAACTCAAATATACATGATCCAAAAGTCATATATACCATTTGGTCCAAATTCAATAATCCCAATAAGAGCTCTTATTCACATGTCATAGTATACTTTAATCCTAATATCTTTAGTCCACCACACTTTCGCTGTGCACTCTGATATAAATTTTCAAATCCTCTAACTCCATTAGATGAATTTCAGGCAAGGATATCCCTCATAAACTAAACTTATATAAGTCCTTCAATATCCATCCCTTTGCTAAATGAAAGATCAATAGCAAGATAATCTAAATTTTCTCACAAATCTTAAACTTGACTTGAAGTTTAACATATCCAATAATCTCCAGCATATATATATATGATTAAATAATCCAATCCATGACTACTAACATAAGTCATCAAAAATTTTTACCAAGATATGCATGCCATGTCCACATAATATTCTTTAATCTGCTAATAGCAAATTACAAATCTAAGCATTATCCAAAACATATTTCCATTGCATAATTTTGATAATAATCCATAGACAGATTTATCGAAAGATTCTCCTTCTAATATCATTAAACTCCTACATCATAAACATACTATAACAGTCCCCAAATTTATAATCCAGAATTTAACAAAAATTGCAAGCTATCATAATCTTCATCCATATCAAATTTAGGATCCCAACATTATTTAATTAAGAACTTAATACACATATTCAGCATAACATAACATACTATACTTCTTGGTCAACACTTCTGAAGCTCAGTCTAATCCATTTATCAGAGATAAATATACATCTTATCTAGCCCTTCAATATCATAATATGCTTACTTATTATGATCAAATAGTATCAACCATTCAATCTCATCCAAGATCAATCTCTACAAAAATCATATTCCAGATCTTATGCACGGTACCTAAGGGTTAGAAATCCAACTTTGAATCCATTCCTATTGGTCATAACTTTAAATTCAAATATCACAATCCATAGTGATCACAATCTAAATTTTAATATTACTCAATCATATCCTAACTACTACTTATGTTGGTCTCAAGTGATTATAACCCAAACTTCGATATTAATCAATCATGCCTTAATAACCATCTTATTAATTATATCAAAACAAGATTCCCAAAGTAAATCAAATCCATGACATAACTCAAAATACACCTCCATATATCCATTATCTAGTCTCGATAATATCCTTCCAAAAATTAAGCTAAGAGAATTTAATCATTTTATTTGTGCAAGCCTTCTACACTTAACAAAAACCCTTGAAGCTATAGCATACACCTATCAAAGGGAGTTAAATAATTTCTCAGTATCGATAATTATTTTGGAATATTCAATCAAAATCCTAATTCTATCCCACTCTCACTAACTAAGTCATATGATCTTAAACCTTTGCTCTGATACCACTCTGTCATGACCCGATCCAAAACCTGGATCGGCTACGCGATCGGCCGCATAAGCCCTAGGTTTTATCCTAGAGATCATGCAAGGCCTAATCTTCAATTCAATATCCAAATAGTGGTAAGGAACAAATTTACTAATTATTTATTAACTCCAAGAATTTATTTTTCATAAAATTCAATTATAAACTCAGAGATCAACACCTAAATCCTAGGTCCTCACTGACTGGTCCCAAAGCCTAATTGATCTTCGGTATCTGTAACAAAAACATAGAAAAATAGGGGTAAATTATACAAGTTCAGTAAGTTATCAACACTTCCAGTATACATACACAAATATGCCATTAATAAATAGCAAGCACAAATACACCATACAACAAGATGTCCATCAATATAATAATATATATCCAGCAACATGATGCAAATATGCATACTTAATCACAACCGACACCGACACGACTATGGATGGCCAACCATTTACTTCACTCTCATAGTCCTTTTGACTATGGCCACGATCGGCCCGTGGCTCGCCCCATAAGAGACTAGATCCTAACTCACATACCGAAACCGGTCATGTGCCAGTGATCACCCCACTGGAGGCCCACAAGAAAAACTAGCTCTGAGTATCATACGAGAAACATGCATCCTCTGCATGTGCCTGCCATGCATGGCTAAAATAAGGCAACTAGCTCCTGACTCACATACTGCTTATTGATCATGTGCCAGCGATCGTCCCGTTGGAGGCCCACAAGGAGACTAGGTCCTCGTATGATCATAGTCGTACTAGAGAACATCCACATTGACACAATGCATTCCCACCAACACAATGCACCCACACCAACACAATGCATGCACCCAATGCAATCCAATAATTAAAATATATTACATGCATTTAATAATTCATAAATACATAACATATTTGGTATATAATATTAGAGGTCAAGATAACTTACCTAAAATTGATTCTATCAGGAACACGCAATTCGACTCTAGATCCTCGATGCTCCCATACTAATGATGGCTCAGCAATCTACTTTCTTTGCAACATAATTCTTGTAACTTTCTCCAAAGAAAGAATAAAGACATTGAGGAAAGCAATGACCTCCATAATCCTTGTTCTTGGGACCAACATAAGAATCTGGAAGCACAAGAGAACACCAAGAAGACCTTCCAGCTTGATCGACATCTCCTCATCAATGCCGCACCCAAAGCCAAAGTACCACCCACAAGACACATAAAAATTCTCTTCTTATCTTCTTCATTACTACCGAGGATGTTGGCCAGGGTTTGGATCTCTCGATCATTTGTTGTGGTGGCTCCCTCCCCTCCGGGCTGGTCCATGATGATAAGCCAGGATTCGTAGTCGCATCAAGGAACAACGGTGCCATCTCCATCGAGGGCCTGTCGGTGAACCTGCCGCCCAACCCAGAGTTCAACAGCAAGTACACAGAGTCACCGGCTCGACGGGCCATACATCGGACCGAGTTGAGCCGTGCCACCCCAGTCCAGGCCGCCGCACTAGAGAGGCCAGGCGACGTTGGCCGCAGATGGAGGATGCCAGTGAAGGGGGAAAAAGAGCGGAAGCGCTCGCAGAGGAAGAGCATGAGGGGGAAGCAGGAGGCGGTGACTGGGGAGAAGACAACAGTGCAGACCGCAATAGTGGCGGCCATCCGAGCTACAGAAACCAAATCTCTGACGAGGGTTTTGGCAAGGGGCTTGATCGAAGACGGTGAGAGGAAAAAAATAAATTATAGGGAAAACGGAAGATTTCCTTGCCGTAAGGGAAGGAAACTGATCGATGGGAAGTCCTGCTCCTCCACGTAGCTTCAATGATGGATTATGACTCTCCCACGGCCTTCCTCCCACGATTTCCGGCGAAGGTTTTGGTCAAACAAATGGGGAAAGGAAATCCCATGTTTCGACCTCTCCGTTGTTTTGTTTTGTTTTGTTTTGTTTTCTGGGTTTCGGATGAAGTCGGCAAAGGCTGCCGACTTCAGCCCAAAATGGCCCTGGGCCTCATACCTACACCCCCCTTAATCTCTCCAGGAAGAGGATCTTGATGGAGATAGAAAAAGAAAGCTATCTCCAACGATCGCGCCCCATGAAAGCATCCTCTTTTGCGAGGATCAGAAACAAATATTGTAGATTCCACAAGGATTACGGCCACAACATCGAAGACTGCATCCAACTCAAGGATGCCATTGAAGACCTGATCAAGAAGGGTTATTTAGGAAGATACGTCGGTCGCTCAAAATCCTGGCTTAAGGCCATGGCCCCCCAGAGGGCCCCTAAAGAAGCTGAATTACTTAATCAGAGACCCACTGACGAAAGAGTGGGAATGCTACACTAGCAAACCAACTGGAGGAGAGCCGAAGATGATGTTCCGAAATGACTTAAGTATAACAATTTATACTCTTCTCTGATGACGACCTTGTGGGAGTTCAGCTCCCACATGATGATCCAGTTGTAATTTTGACCGTCGTGGTCAATTATGATATAAGATGCATTTTAATTGATAGTGAAAGCTCAGCGGATGTCTTACTTTACGATGCATTCTCCAGAATGTGTTTGCCCAAAAATAAGCTACGGAGGTCCCTTATGCCGCTGACTAGATTTGGAGGCAATCAAGTTGATGTCGACGGCAAAATAGTGCTACCGGTGACCCTCGGTACCGAACCTCGATAGAAGATGCTCCCCATCAACTTTATAGTAGTCCAAACTCCTTCGGCTTACAATGTGATTTTGGGACGGCCCTCTATAAACAAATTTCAGGCCATAGTGTCAACTTATTACCTCTTGGTGCATTTCCCGACCAGGAGCGGAGTTGGGAAAGCGAAAGGAGACCAAAGAATTGCACAACAATGTCTGATGATACAAGAAGATAGTCAGTTGATCCCACAACTTTAGACCAATTGGACCCGAGGGACCCAACCGAATACTGCGATGAGCCGATGGAGAAAATTGTTTCAGTACAATTAACCGAAGAAGACTCCACCAAGATTGTGCAGATTGGAAGTTTGCTTGATGAAGAAACAAAAACAAGGTTAATTCACTTTCTCAAGGAAAATGCCGACGTCTTTGCTTGGTCAGCTTCGGGCATGCCTGGGATTTCGACCAAAGTAATTACTCATCGATTGGAAATTGACCCTGATTATAAGCCAGTTCGACAGAAGAAGAGAAATTTTGCCCCTGAGAGGTAGAAGGTGATGGACGAAGAAGTGAACAAGCTTCTCAAGGCTAGATTTATCTGGGAAGCACACTATCCCGAATGGCTTGCTAATGTGGTGATGGTAAGAAAGGCTAATGATAAGTGAAGAATCTACATCGATTACACAGACCTCGATAAAGATTGCCCAAAAGATAGCTTTTCCCTATCGAAGATCGACAACTGGTCGATGCCACTGCGGGTCATCAACTGTTGAGCTTCATGGATGCCTTCTCTGGATACAACCAGATACGAATGGACCCTCAGGATGAAGAGAAGATAGCCTTCGTCATAGAAAAATGTCTCTACTATTACAAGATGATGCCATTCGGATTAAAGAATGTCAGGATAATATTTCAGAGGCTGATCAACAAAGTGTTCAAAGAACAACTGGGAAGGAACATGGAGGCATACGTGGACGAGATGATTGTGAAGAGTCTCCTTAAAGAGGATCATATCAAGATCTGGAAAAATCATTTGGTGCCTTACGATGCCATCAAATGAAGCTGAACCCAACAAAATGTGTTTTCGAAATAACTTCAGGCAAATTCTTGGGATATCTTGTTACCAAATGAGGGATTGAAGCCAATCCTGAAAAGATCCAAGCCATCCAAAACATGAGACACCCTTCTTGTAAGAATGAAGTGCAATAGCTGACAAGAAAATCACCTTTTTAAGTCAATTCATTTCTCGATCGGCTGAGAAGTGTCTCCCTTTCTTCAAGGTACTCTAATAGTCCTGAAGCTTTGAATGGATCGAAGATTGCCTTCTTACCTTTGAAGAATTGAAGAAGTACCTGGAGGCCCCACCATTGCTCTCTAAACCTTAAGAATGAGAGACCCTCTACTTATACCTCTCTGCTACAGATGAGGCCATCAATTCGGTTCTCGTCCGGAAAGAGATGGATGATCTCCAGAAGTCGATCTATTATACTAGCAAAGTCTTGCATGATGCTGAAGTAAGGTATCCAAGGATGCAAAAACTTATCTACTCATTGATGATTGCGGCAAAGCGCCTGCAGCCTTATTTTCATGCCCACACTATTGTGGTCCTGACTGATTAGCCCCTTAAAGCCATCCTCCTCTGTCCTGACACTTCCAGAAGGATAGCTAAGTGGGATGTTAAGTTGAGTGAATTTGATATCAACTTCCAATCCAGATCGACGATGAAAGCATAGGTGTTATCTAATTTCTTAGTCGAATGCACATGGAAGCCCGAAGATAGCGTACAATCGACTGAAGAGGAAGGAGCTGCCCTGAAGGATGCGAAGTCAGTCTAGGTACGCCATGTAGATGGAGTTTCTAACTCTATCGGGTGTAGAGGGGGCCTCATATTAGCCAAACCGGATGGGCATACTGTGGAGTATGCACTTCATTTTTCCTTCCATGCTTCAAATAATCAAGCCGAATATGAATTTTTCACGCCATAGTCACTGACAACGGGAGGTAATTTGATAACCTGAAGTTCAAGGACTTCTGTGCTCAATACCATGTGCTCCACAAGTTGACTTCTGTCAGCCACCCGCAGTCCAACGGAGAAGTCGAAGTAACGAATCAGACTTGTTGCCGATCTCGTCGCTGTGGCCTGTAACTTCAGAGCTGGTGGCGGGATCAGACCGTCTCACCTCGAGGTCTCTGGGCTCCCGATCCTGTAAAATAAGGTCAGAAATCCGGGCCGAGAATCCCGACGAGGGAGCTCCGACGGTCAAGTTAGAAAACGGCGAGATGGAATAGAATCTCCAAGGTGGGCCTCCGAAGGAGTCCCATGCTTAGAGATTATCTTAGCAAAAAAGGTCTCTGGAAGAGTGGAAATTGGCCAAGTTCCTTCACCGAGCTTGCACCAAGGGACCCCTCTCGGGATCTTGGATCCTACTCTTGGTGCCTTTTCTTTTCCCAGCTTTTTTCCCCTTACCTGGTTATCCGCTCTTCCCATCCTTTTATCCCATCACGCTGCCTCCGGCCTCCCGCCCTTGGGAGGCTCCCTCTTCGCTTTCACCTTTTTCTCCCTTTGGCTCTCTCGCTTTCCCCTTTCCCCTTCGGGTCCAAGAACCCGGTTGCCTCCTTGTCTTGCTTGCTAAGCCCAGCGAGAAAAGGGGAGAGGGAGGATACCGGCCAGGCCTTGGGCCGGGTGCGAGCGCTCTCCTTCCCAGGCGTTGACAACGTCCGTTCCTGGGTCCTGTCTGCCAGGATCCCTCCTCTCGGCCGTGGAACCTGTCGGGCCGATGTAAAAGAGGTTTCGCGCGTTACTGCCGACCGTACTGGCGCTCCTCGCGAGGTGTGGCGTGCACTGCCCGAGTGGCGATCTCGGAATTCGTGCATCTGCTTCCCGACGGCCTCACCACGCAGGGTCGCCGGCTTCGGTCGAGGTGGACCCCTCCTGGGCAGACACCTGGCGGAGCGGCAGAGGGGCGCTCGACTTCAACCGAGGTGGACCCATGTCCGGGTGCCACCTGGCGAAGGAACAAGAAGGCCCGGCTCGACCTCGGCCGAGGTGGAACCGTCTCTGGGCGCCACCCGGAGAGGGAGCAAGGGGCCACCGGCTTCGACCGAGGTGGACCCCTCCTGGGCGGATACCTGGCGAAGGAGCAGGAAGGCCCGGCTCGACCTCGACCGAGGTGGAATCGTCTCTGGGCACCACCCGTGAGGGAGCAGGGGGCCGCCGACTTCGGCCGAGGTGGACCCCTCCTGGGCGGACACCTGGCGAAGGAGCAGGAAGGCCCGGCTCGACCTTGGCCGAGGTGGAACCGTCTCTAGGCGCCACCCGGTGAGGGAGCAAGGGGCCGCCGGCCTCGGTCGAGGTGGACCCCTCCTGGCGGACACCTAGCGGAGCGACAGAGGGGCGCTCGACTTCGACCGAGGTGGACCCGTGTCCGGGCACCACCTGGTGAAGGAATAGGAAGGCTCGACAGAGATTACCTTCTTCCTTTTCTTCTGTAAGTCAGCCACTACATCGCCCGCTTGCACCTCAAGCATCCTTAGCTGTCTTTCCAAGGCACTGTTGGAGGCGACAGCTTTGCTCAGTTTCTCTTCAGCAACAACCCGAGCTCTTAGCAACATCTCTTTCAGCTACGGTCGAAGCCATCTGGCTCTGAAGACCTTCGCTGAAATCGATAGACTCACGAACATTATCTTCTAATAGAGAAATGGCATGAGAGATCTGCCAAATAAGAATATATATAAGGTCAGCCCGACCGACATGGATAAACATATGACGTGCACACCAATATTTACCTGCAATATTCTGGGAAGGATGGTGGAAAGAGGGTCCCCGGACCCTCACCCCTTAGTTCCTTTCCCATCATCAGGAATAACAGATGAAATCTTCATCCGCCTCATATTGGAGGGGGTAGTACCGGTGGCGAATGTATCACACCCTCCAAAACTCCTCCCTTCTATAGCTGGGACCGTGGGTTTGGCATCTCTGGTGCATGAAGGAGTCTTGCCAGTGCTTGACGGGCTTAGCCCCTTGGACGGTCCCGTCGAAACGGTTCTCATCGGAGAGAGTTGTTCTTCTCCTGAGGAAAATTCTATTTTGATGGGGGTGTCACCCCCAATCTGGACTCGTGGCAGCGTAAAGACATAACTCCATCACTGATATGATCTCCTCACCGAAGGCCCCGTCGCCGGCTGCTTCCTCGCCGCCTGTCTAAGCTTTGCTAGGTCTGGCCTCATACTTTGATAAGTTTTTTAGGTGGCATAGGGGAAATGAAAGAAAAATGGCACAGAGAGCAACTTTGCCAAAAGTAGGTAAAAGTTTGATCTCTGAAAGCCCCCTTTTCTTATACAGGAACTACCAGAGGCTCAGATTAAACACTCATATTTCAAGTGAGTCTCCGATCATGCCACGTACACCTACCCTAATTAATAAGGATCTCGATCTACATGGGGGGGACCACTGAAAGTTGAAAGGATATGATCGATCTGATTCTTGACGTACACAGCTTTAACGATTCTGATTGCCATGATCCCACGATTTGGGCAATAACTGCCTCCCCAACGATGGCTTGATAGCTGGTAGAAGCAGAATGTCATACCATCGGTAAACCAAAAGTTGCTCTCGGAAATGAGATTCTTTAATTGTAAGTCCTAAAGCCGAAGGAATGAATTTATGATCAGAAAAAGCTGACTTGACGAGGAGTCGAACTGTTCGGCTTACGGCCAAGGTCAACGGCCTTGTCTAAGCCAAGTCCGAAGACTTCAAGCAATGAAGAAACTCGCATTTGAGTAGCAAATGGCTTCCTATCTTGAGGGCTATAACCTATCTAAAGACTTTACACTTACAAAGTTTTTCATTGGACATTCCAGTTCGAAAACTACTACTTGTTAGAATAAAAAGTCAACTTTTATTGATATTTAAGAGGTGATAATTATATATCGTTCCTCTTACAAAAAAAAAGGCAAAAAGTACAAGGCATAAGGCCTGCTAGCTTTATCAAGCAGCTGTGGAAACCTCTGGGTTGGCGGAAGGAAGGATCTCCTCAATCTGAATCGGAGCCAAAGCCTCTTCAGCTTGGGTCAAGACTGCCGGACTTGCCATGGCTAACTCTTCTACCTCGATCGGGACTTCCTCAGTCTGATCCAGTACTTCTTCAGTCTCAACAGGGGCCACGGCTCCTTCCTCTTCCTCTTCTTTGATCTTGTATGCTGGGATGTTGGAGAGGTCTTGGTCAGGGAAAACTTCGCCGACCCCTTTAAGTCCATCATTGAAGCCGTATTTGTAACTGAATAAGCATGCTTCAGTTACATCCTTTCTGAACTGTGAAGACTTTTTGAAGTCTTCGACTACATTGGCCGCCCATTCCCTCAAGGATTTGGATTCCTTCGTGACTGCTTCGGCCTTTAGAGTCGCTTCTCCGGCTCTTTTGATCGCCTTGTGTATATCTTGGCCATATCTTCAGCCTTCTTCTGGTTTTCCTTGGCAAAATGCTCCAAGAAATGAATCTGCTTCTTCCTCTTCCTCAGCTTCACCTCTTATTTAGAGATCTTCAATTAAGCCTTCTTCAGCTCACCTTTCAAATCCTGGACTTCGGCATCTTTGCGGGTGAGCTTCTCCTCCATGGACAGCTTTAATTCTTCGGCCACGTCCTTTTTGGCCCTGGCCATCGAAGCTCCTCCTTTAAGCTGTGGAGGAAGTTGTCGATGCCCTCCAAGCCCTCCTCTAAAAAAGTGATGTCGTGGACCAACTGCATCAATGGATTAAAACATAAGACTGATCATGATATAAATAGCCAACCGAGGACAGAAGAGGTTACAGCTGTCTTACCTGCAGTAGAGAGGAAAATGCAGAGTCGGATGCTTCGACGAGATGCCGATTCCGAGTGACTGCCTAGTCACGGGATAGCAAAACACCCTTCAGTACCCACCTAGCCACATCAGGGAGTACGAGACCCCTCACATCAGAGAACTTCGAGAGGTCTATCTCGCAATCCCTGTCCAGAGGAGTATTCCTTACAAACCCCTCTTCAACTTGTGGCGCATTGCCCTTGTCCATTGCAAGGGGGCAAGGCGGCGGTACATCAGCCATCGGAGTCACACTCTCCATGATTTGGATCGGAGAGCTAGCCCTCGACAAAGGCTCAGCTGGTGGGAGCTTTGTCGGAAGCTCCATTGGCGGGACTTCATCCCCCCCCAGATGTCCCCCTAGAGGACATAGCACTTATACTGGTTCCCTCTCTCAGGCCTTTCTTCAAACCTTCGATTCCGAAGAAGGGGCCTGAATTGTTTTCCTCTTGGAAGATTGACGAAGCAAGCCCAGATCATGCCTCATCCTGCCACCTACAGATAAAAACAGATTTCAAAATTAGCCGGACAGAAAAGCTACGAAATAGGAAAGAGCCGAAGTCTTCTATCGTCTATACCTAATATAGAGGACCCGCTGACCCCAGCGAGGTGAAGGTTCCTCTCTTCTAAAAGCTCTCAGATGGAAACGACCTCCGAACCAGACAATAAGGTATAGTCAGGTTGGTCGGCCGCCAGAACCTTCTTGCCAGTATTAGCATCCAAGCGAGGCTCTCTCCACTCACTGTTGAAATCCCATGGCTGAGTAGAGGAGACAAAGACAAAGTTGGGCTTCCACCCATGGATGGCACTAGGCATGTCCTTCATTATTTTACAGCCAGGACGAGGGCCGATGACCCACCATCCATAACCGTGGAAATCCCTCTTTAAGACAAAGAGGGAAGTGAATAGACTGGTCCTAGGCCTTACATTAGCTATGTGGCATCGGACCAGAAACCCGCAGATGTTTCGAATACTATTCGGAGTCAACTATGCAGAAACAATTTGATGCATACTAAAGATCCTAAGGAGAAAAGGATATAATGGAAAACAAAGACCGGCTTTCAAATGGTCTTCATATACAACGATGCGCTCGACGGGAAGCCTATTTACCCGCTCTTCAGGCTTCGGGAGCACTAGAAGGAAGCCTCGGGAATGCGATAACATTCCCGAAGGTGGGCTATTTTTCTAAGAGAAACAAAACTGGCAACCAGCTCCGGTCTAATTTCAGCAATGGCATCCCTAACATGACCTAAAGCACTCGAAGGCCCAGCCTCTCCCCCGCCAGAGGGGACCCTGCCAGCAGTGCGGACCTTTAAAGATCTAACCATGCTGGAAAATGAAAAAGGAAGGAGCAAGGAGACCCTACCTGCAGAGAAAACTAGGGACTAGAAGCAAGAAAAGGCTGGGCGAAAACCAAAAGCAAACAGAAGCAAAGAAGCTTCTTCAACCGGTCCCTCCCCACTTTATATAGGGGGCAAAAGATGCTTCAGTTTGCCTCCTCGAAAGAAGAGGCGTCCTCTCCCTGATTGCGCCATGTGTACAAGTACCGGAGATGGGTGCGAAGCTCCAAGCGATGCCAAGCTAATTCAATACAGGAAGAACCAAAAGCCCTAATCTGCGTGATCTCACTCGATGACTAAGATGAAGCCTATACCTTCTCACCAAGGGAGAATGAGGCTACGTCCTCTACCTAGATCCCAATTAAAAAATGGCCGAATCGTCGCAATGGAAGGAAGAGACGCGACTCGTCGACTGGTCCTTTCCTTTTCATATTCCAATAGGAAGGTGACACTTATCTTCAACTTGATCTTCGATCAGATGTCAGTTATGGCGAGCGACCGGATCGAAGATTTACCATCATTAATTATACTTTTTCTAGCAGAAAATGACAATCCATTAATACTTCCACTCTTCAAGGCAAATCATTGCTTCGAAAACTGAGAGTGGGGGGCAACTGTTGTGATATGTCAGTTCAGCACAGGCTAATTATCGGTTCAACCGCTCACCAAATTCTTTCTGAACCAGACGTCTAAATCGGAGCACCCGGAGGAAGCTACATGGGTAGATAAAGTGACGACCCTGTCCTGGTCACATTGTGGGGTCAGTCTTCGGTCTTAATCGAAGGCGTTGGTCCCGAAGAGTACCACCAAGACCGGCTACTGACCAGTCTTCTGCACATCGGCTGAAGAAAGCCGATCCGAAGAAGACTGGTCCGAAGACGATGCCAGCTTCGCTCCTAACCATAGATGGATGAGCCTAACTACACACTGGCACGACAACCACTATAAATATTGGTAAGAGGGGACACTCAAGGTAAGCCTGGCAAGAGAATATTTTCACCATCTTTTTTCTTCTTTCTCAGAAAACTCTCCATTCTGTTGCTGGAACCTCTCTGTGACTTAGGCATCGGATATCTCCCACCGGAAAAATCCGGTCATGGACCTGTTTTGCAGGTATCCAGGAAGTGAACCGACAATCCAGCGACTCTGTCCGATCGACGAAGGTTCTACGCCAACACTAATGATCGTGGAATCAATCAAAAACTTTTTCATAAAATGCTAAAAGAATAGCAAAGCTAGTTTTCCAGGACTCACCACACCTCAACTCTACATCCATGTGGATTACTTGACATTTATAAATTATTATATTTACATTTAGTGTTCTGGCTATATATATATATATATATATATATAGTGTTTATTGGGCTAATTCTTTTAGTTTGGGAGGTATTGACAGGTTACACTAAATAACTAATTGTTTTCTAACATTTTGACCATCAATTGACCTCACCATGATGATGGATGTAGTCAACAGAAGTGGGTCTGGGTGCTTTATTTTACCTCTAAAGCAAGGACTTTAATTCACCGAGTGATTAAAAGCATAACTAAAAAATATGGATGCTAAGAAAAATGAAATGTGTTGTTTGTTGAACATTAAGAATAAAGCATAAATTATATCACATACCCTTTGTTACATGAACCTCATATGGAATCAAGACTCAAGCTGCTCTCTGGACGGTAGACATTTACCATCAATTTCACAAGTCATTCAAACTCTACACATGAGCAAGTTGACCTCTACTTTGTAGGCCGCTAGACTTACATATGTATGCAGATTGAACTTTGTTTTCTATGCATAGAATTGGAGTCGCATCTATTGATGGTTGGAAAATCCTTCACTATCAAGAAAGACTTTAATTATTTTCAAAAATTTCTAGGAGAGAGTCATTAGACAAACCACTTTATAAGATGTATATAATCAAAGGTAGAAGGCAACTAGCATCTGACAATATTATCATTATAGTGTCGAGTGTGTTGGAGATGAAGCAATTAATGTAACCTTCATGCTCTAATTATGGGAAGAAATGATAGTTATAACTCAAAATAACTTTTTCCAAGGCAGCCTTTCCTGGAATAAGTAGTTTGTACTTGAAAAACTATATTTCGGTGATTTGTTACAAATTTGCTCACGAATAATTTGATCAAACTATGGTCAATCCATGACCTATGATGTAGTCGGTAGACATATTTATTTATTTATTTTTTTTTGGGGTACAAATGGGTTATTACATTAATGTCGTGAGTGCAATCCAAACGATCAGAATATAAAATATGTTGTAATGTTCGAGAATAGATTTTGTCATGAAGCCGGCTCCGATCATCAATATAATTAGTGAAGACAGAAGTAACATAATCTACGATATTATTGACTTTTAAAAAATAAGCGAGTTATCATGATGACAAAGTTGAGAAAGCTTTAAATATCATGATGGATGGGATGAGCATCTAAGTGCTTTGTTCTATTCCGAATCTAGCTAATAATTATGGTGCTGTGGACTTATTTACTCTCCGGTACAAATACTTTTAACAGTGGATGGGGCATGGTCACCATTGTTTTTAATAATATGTCGTATACAACCACATGCGACGGAAAAAAATGTTACATGCAAATCATGTTGAAACAACCCCCTTCCCCCCCACCCCACCAAAAAAAAATAAAAATAAAAAAAAATATTAATTACACCAAGACAAAAGCATCCATGTCCTTTTTTTTTAAAAAAAAAATAATATATCTGACATTGATCAAACTTGTCATATTGCATGCTTTCAGACAAAAATCAGACCAGTCTACAAAAAAGTAGGCGATGGTAATTTGAGTCTTTTGATAAGATTTTTTTTCCCTTAAATTTAGACAAATCCAACTTCCCCATGTGCATTATGGATGTGAGAACGTATAAGCATTCTTCTGACCGGGGACAGGTCTTCTAAGGTCTGAGCCCTTCTTTTTAATAAATTAGTTCCCAGGTTGCATCAGCCCATGGTTTTGCTTCCATAGTATCCATATCATAACAGAAATGGTCAAGCTAGCACGCAAGATTGGTTCGACGACAATGCTGAGCTTCTGAGACCAACTGTCCCATTTCTATATTTTAATACTCGATCTAAGGTTGGATTTTCTAACGAGGCCCTGCCCCTGGAGCATAATTCACTATCTCAAGACAAGATTGGGGCCCTTCCCTACGTCAGGGACCAGAGGAACTTGACACAGTGCGAGCCAGTGACGAGTTCAAACGACACCTGTTGCCAACGTTACGTGCACCAGCTCCCGAAGAAGAGAATCTATGACAGTGTTCAAATATCCATCCATGATCCATCATGGGAAACCTAATGCGTGGATAAAATCCAAAGTGTGACTGCGTCCAAAGGGCCCATAGGTCAGTCAAATCATCCTTCCTAAGATTTTAAGAGTCTTGCCACCCACCCTGCCCATAATCCTAGTAATTAAGCTCACTCTGCTGATGTGGTAAGAGGGTATTGGTTCAATTTAGGAGAACTAAAGTTGGCACTAGGTATCCAGCTAGGATATCCGTTGAGGCACCATAGCCTCTTTTTTAAGAAAAAACCTGTAGACAGGATCAGCGAATTCACATGAACAAGTTCATCCATGCCAATTGGATGCCATCATGTTCTGAACCATAGATCTTGGAATCTTTAGAGGGCCAAGATCTGGTCTGTTTTCAGATGGCATGTAGCATAATGATTGAAGGCGTGCAAATTTCTAAGCTCCCTTTAGAGCTCCAATTTTACCAGTTCTCCCTGGCATTGAAGTAATTTGGTAATTTTGATTGATCAATATACATGCTACAAGCCGAAGAATCAATTAGCAAAGGTCGAAGACAATCTAAACCTAATCATGCTATGTATCGTTCAAGCTTGGCTATTTAGATTGGAGGGATAAGTAAACTTGTGCTCCAGCCAAGCTTAGGCTTAAATGTTCGAACTTGGCTTGTTTCCTCATTGATCAAGCTCGAGCAAATATTTCGGTGCACCGATGAGTTACGACATGTCCGTTTATCAAAGCCAAGCCTCAAGATCAAACTCAATTCGAAATTTACAGGCCTTATCTGATCTAAGCATAGTTTTATCCGGGGTGGTGAAACAAGCAGAACAATTCCAAGAAAAAAAAAGTCAAGGGATAAATTGGAATATATTTATTCAATCATTTCAGTCAAATATTTTTCTCTAGTTAAGAGGAATAATCGGGAATAAATCCGGCATCCTTTACCGAGAATGACTGTTGGAAGGCATAAAATGCGTCAGGAGGATTATTTCATTCATTCTTTATTCCGCATTATTTCATGCAAGGATTAGCAAGACGGCATTGTAAAGTGCCATGGAGCCGTAGATGGCTATCATCAAGAGATGGATGACCATCAAATAATATAGTTCACGGGCACATGCCGTGTTATATGTAGTGTATCTTGTTTGATGGCCATTTATTTTCTGATGGCGGTCATCGAGAGATCGGTGCACAGCCCTGTGCGGTGTGCTGCGACACCCTAGAAGATCTTGGTTGTTAGCAAGTAGCTTACTTTATCTGTCCTGCCAGTGTTTATAATCATAGCCCAAGAAATCAAGCAGCTCCGCATAACTGTTAACCTTTCTTCACGCCAGAAGGCAACTTGAGGGAATAGTTGGATCCATGGTACTTGGATTCTGATCTTTGGTCCATTAGGCACGGAAGGGAACAACTCAGGCCCCCTTGCGTCCTGTCACCGCGTCATTTAGCTGCATTGCCTCGTTTACAAGCGTGTCTCCAGCTGCGACGTTTGAACACATTATAACCCTCAGTCAGTCCTCTGCTTGATGGATGCTTTACCCAGGCCTGGGCTGTGAACCAGTGCAAGAAAACAAGGCTTCGTCCCCTTATTCTTTTGAATGAGCCAACCTTTTCGCTGTACTATTTTGTTGTATTTTGTTGGATTTTTCTCGGATCTTCTGGTCTGTTGGATTACTTGAAAGGATCCAATCACTTGAGTATTGGAAGTATTGATTTTGATCCCTGTTTAGAAAAGCAGCAATGGTGAAGGCCGCCATCTTGATCTGATTCAAGAATTTATAAATGCACTAACACTTCCCACTAATATATATATATTTTCATTTTGTTTCAGAGAGTGAAGAGGCGCAGATTGGTTTGGATGTGTTAAGGGGAGAAAAGCTATAAAATGGTCTAAGAGAATGGGGCACATAATGAGACTTTTTTTTTTTTTTTTTGATGTCAAAGATGGAAAATGCATCAAGATTTCATTATGATAATGGAATGTCGAGTATATTTTACATATTATTAATGTTTGGCAAATTACATGCATATGCTTTCGTTAAAGAAAAAAAAAAAAATGAAGCATTATTGAAGTAGGTCCCGTTCTTTAGCCTGGTACGTTATCGTGCTAGATTTTACTTGAAACTTAGGATTCCCATGATGTGAATGTGGGCACTTTAGGTCTTGGTACCAGCCAAATTAGCAATGCGAATATGCCAGATGAGTTGAATGAGACTTCTTGAATTATTATCCGTTCATCTTTTAATTTTAAATAAATTCTGACTCGTGTTCCATCTAGATCTTGTATGTTAAAGAAGGATTCGTTCTAGTCGAGCTATTGCTTTCAATCGTGTTAAATTAAACTTGATTAGATAATAAAACTGCTTGTTTTTTTTTTTTTTTTTCCTTTTAAAAACAAATTGATTCAGTACATAATTTGAAAGATAGGACTAGATTTCATCAAATTTATCTAGGAATCTTGCTCTGAGGGGAGCAAAAAAAAAAAATCTAGGAAACAACTCACTGCGATCTCGTTTTTCATACCAAATAAACATACACAC
This sequence comes from Areca catechu, assembly GCA_021397845.1. Taxonomy (NCBI): domain Eukaryota; kingdom Viridiplantae; phylum Streptophyta; class Magnoliopsida; order Arecales; family Arecaceae; genus Areca; species Areca catechu. The sequence goes on from CM038052.1 coordinate 180,591,916, forward strand.
TTACAGGTAGATAGAACCTATCATGCACCCATGGTTTATCATGCTTATAATCCCATCCAAATCAAGAATATAGATATATTTTTATATGTAATAATAAATATAGTCTCTCATTTTTCGGTCGAAAATAAATCTAAAATTCCCTACTACACAACAACACAGTAAAATTAAAGAAAAAGAAAAGATAGCCATATATATTGCAAATTAAACAAAATGCTTGTGAAGCAATGAGGTGGACTTGGCTCAATTACGGTCCCACGTAGAAATATAAACGATGGACCGGTGCTTAGTGTGCAGGACTATAAAGCTTGCTGTTTGGTCCTCTGCAGCCAAAATGTTTTCTCCCATCTCAATCTCAACAGCTAAAAGTTGGTCCAAAGAAGGTGTTTCTCCTCTGTCAGCAAAAATCCCTTGTCACGCTCATGTCGAAGAAAACATTCCTGAGACGCCCGTGAACCCCAAGGTGCTAAAAATCCGACCATTTGAATAAACAGCATTGGCACCAAAAATATCCTGGCAACGTACACCAGCGGGAAGGACAAAATCTTATAAATAAATATTTGTTAGTCTGCTTGAAATTTCTGTGTACGGGGGACCAAAGTGCAGGACCTTCTCCTCTAAACCCCGAGTTGTAGCAATTGGTGACTAGCATGTTATATTGGTTTAGCAATTTTCTAAAGAATTTTGTTAGAAGATTTATTGCTTATATATGATTGGCGCTCATCGTTATAACTGTACAACCATCATTGACTACCTAATTTAGTTATCCACTACAATTTTGAGAAAAAAAAGTGTTTCGCATCATGCCACAAGTATTTTGGCATATTTCATATTTCGAGACATGAAAATGTTCGGGTAGACATACTCTTCCAACTGGCAATTTTGGCTGATAACTTTTTCAAGCATACTTACATTGAGCACTTGAGATATCCAATATCAATGAAATCGAGGAAGTCCAACATGTCGACTATGAGCCAGCTGGATTGATCCCTTGATCAAATTCATATCAGAAGGAACTTTGCCTGACAACCCCTCAAAGGCAAAGAAGTTAAAATAGAAAGCTTCTTAATATGTGGTTCTAGAAGGACAACTCTATAAGTGGTCTTTCTTCTTGCCCCTGCTCAAGTGCTTGCAGTCAACTGAAGCCGACTACGTTCTTTGGAAGATCTATGAAGGAATCTATAGAAATCATTTAAGGGCAAGTCCTCGGCCTACAAAACTTTAAGGCAGGGATACTATTGGCCCACCATATGAGAAGATGCCATGGATCTTATTCAGAGATGCAACTAGTGCCAACGGTATGCCCATATCTAGTGGCAACCAGCAAGCAAACTTACTTAGCTCTTTTCTTCCTGGCCCTTCGTCAAGTAGGGGATGGACTTACTTCGTCCATTTTTTCTAGCAAAAGGTATGCGGAAGTTCCTAATTATCATCATTGTCTACTTCATTAAATGGGTTGAAGCGGAACCTTTAGTACACATCACCAAGAGTAAGGTCAAAGACTTCTTTTGAAAGTTCATCATATGCTGATTCAGACTTTTCCATATCATCATCATCTACAATGATCGATAGTTGTCGATTAGATATTTAAGAAATTATGTGCTGAACTTTATATTCAACAACAATTCATATTTGTCGGACATCCTCCATCAAATGGAAAAATAGAAGTTACAAATTGGACAATTTTGCAAGGACTCGGGACTATGCTAGATGAAGCTAAAGGCAAATGGATAGATGAGCTACCCGGCATGTCTTGGGTATATTGAACAACTCCTCGAACACTCACTAACGAGTCTCCATTCAATTTAGCCTTCTATTTTGAAGTAGTGATTCTAGCTGAGATCGATTTACCAACTATGAGGATTGAGCATTACGATGAATCAAGAAACTCAAGTTGTCTAAGAGCTAATCTCGACTTGCTAAAGGAGACTTGAAATCAGAGACTCTTGTGGATGGCAATATATCGACAACAAGTTGTCCAGTACTATAATTTCCAAATAAGGTCAAAGACTTTCTACCCGTAGGATCTCATTTTACGGTATGCTGAAATCTCAAGGCCAACCAAGCAAAGGAAGCTATCACCAAATTGAAAAGGACCTTATCAATTAGCTGAATGCCTTCATTAAGGAGCTTCCAAAATTAAAGATCTAAATGGAACACTAATTTCCTAGACTTGGAATGCCAAAAATTTTTGACTCATTACCAATAGTGTATCAATACTTATTCGGCAACACACCTAAAGATTTTCTCTAGCTATGTTCTTAGAGATCTCATTTTGCTGCTCAACTTAGCTATTTAGCACTCGGTGATCCATCGTCCATCTCAGGGATTTTCGAACCCCTTAGCTACTCAACAACTAGCCACTCGATGATCCAATGCCCATCTCAAGTTTTCCGAATCCCTCAGCAGCTTAACAACCGGCCACTCAGTGATCTATCTCCCATCTTGGGATTTTTGAATCTCTCAACTGTAACAATCGGCCACTCAGTGATCCATTGCCCATCTCAAGATTTGTGAACCTCTTAATTGTTTAACTACCGGCCACTTAGCGATCCATCACCCATCTCAAGATTTTTGACCCCCTTGTCGCTTAACAACCGGTCACTCGAAATCCATCATCCATCTCAAAATTTTTGAATTCCTCGATCGCTTAACAACTAGTCACTTGGTGATCTGTCACCCACCTTAGGAATTTCAAATCCCTGATTGCTCAGCAACCAACCAATAAGTGATCTATCATCTCATAGGATTTTTTATCTTTCCAGCTAGTTGACACTTGTCTAATAAAAAGAGAATTGCCAGCTTAGCTGATCTACATCAACTAAATAGCAACATTTCTAAATGACCAATTCGCACTTAGTCAGCATAAAAAGAGAAACTATATGAAAACTAGTCGAACTAAGTTGTTACCAACCGACCAGGCATCGTCTACTAGCAATGGACCAATTTCTTGGTTATAAATATTATAGATTTATATTGAAAAGTTGCTTATCCAACTAGTGGATTATTAATCTGGTTAAGTGACTACGAGTTACTTACTCGACATACTCTACACTTATATTTATTTGGAATGTTCTATCATTCATTAAGTCATTCAATACAAACAAGTCATTCAACACAAACAAGATGGAGAAAAAGGAGAAGTATCTTTATTGATATAAAAAAACTAATTACAAGAAAATAGATTGAGCCCAAAGAAAGCCAAAATGCAGAAAGGAAAGTCCAAAGTCAAGCCTTGGGTTCTACCATTGTTTCTTTAGAGATCAAAGCCAGATCTACTTTGGAAGCTCTGATGACTTCTTCAGCGCCGACTACTTCAGCTTCAGCTCTGGCTTCTTCATCAACTTCCTCTCATTCTCTGCCCTCCTCTGCTTCAGCTTCTTCTTCTTCTTTGGGCTTAGCATCAGTGATGTTGCTGAGATCCAAAGCTAGGAATGCCTTAGTGATCCTCTTCTTATACTCAACAAAACCAAGTTTGTAGGCATCCAGGGAGCCCTCAACAACCTCATCCTCAAAGTCCTTAGACTTCTTGTAGTCCTCGATTTCTTTGGGCCTCATGGATTTCACCTCTTCCTTAATAACATGAGCTTTGGCCTCATCAACCTCGACCTTGAATGTGGAAGCCTGGAGTTGGGCTTCGATGACCAACACCTTTGACTCAATGTTGGCCAACTTGGTCTCTAATTAAGTGACCCAAGCTTGCTCCTTGGCGAGCACTTCATCATTCTTTATTGCTCGAGCCTCCCATTCCTGAGTAAGTTTCTCGGAGGCTTGTAGCTCCTCCTTGAGCTTGGTCTCTCAAGCCTTACTCGCCTTCCTTAATTTCTCGGAGATTTGGGATTTAGCCTTGGTGGTCTATGCTTCCTCTCTTAATGTCCAGCTCAAGTCAGCAAAGCCCTTGATCCCCTCTTAGATGATAGAGATGTCATTGGTGCACTGCAAGAAAAGATTCTATGTTAGCTACTTGGAGTTCAAACACTCAATAAAATGATAAAGTTAAAGATACTTATCCTGACAAGAGCCAGAAAGAAGGATTTTATGATCTCTGATGAGCAAGTCTTCCACTCCTCTTAGTCTTGGAGGAGGAGAATAATTTTTATTAGCTTCTTGGCTAATCCCCTGCTTTGGAACACGAAGGCGGTCTTCCTTACCTCCACCTTTATCATGACATAGTCATGAAGTTTCTAAGCCCATTTGGGCTTCGAGGAAGGAATCAGGGCTTTTCCCTTTTCTCCGGTCTCTGCTCGGGTCGAAGCACTTGATCACTATGGCACTGTCACCGATGACGGGCTAGTGCTAAAGCTTCTATTATTGATATTATTGTTGTTGTCGGTGGTGCTGGCATCGAAGAAGTTGGTGCTGTAGGAGTTGGCACCGGGATGACCATGACCTCATCATCATCCATGGCAGCGGGAGATTCACTCGAATGTGGCACTGGCATCCTTGCTGAAGCCGATGGGCCTCCTAGTGAAGGACCCACTAAGGGCTTCTTGGACATCACCCTCTTTGGCTTTGGGGCCCCTCCATCAACCATTGACCTCTTCTTATTTGTGGCCTTCAAGGCCTCTAGCTAAATCTCATATCTGCAAAAGGTCAAGTAAAGGATTTAGCAGAAATAAAAATAAATAAATGAAAAAGACAAACTTCAAAGACTTAATAAATTGATGAGGCCGAGCTGCTCCGCTCCGACAACAAATCCCGTTGCCAGGAGACCTTCATGCTCAGAAATCTCTTAAAGTCCTTGTTGGCAGCAAGGACTTCATCATTCTTTTTTGACTTTGTGTTAGGCTCACCCCAGATCCAATTATCCCCTAAGGAATATTAGAAGAGATGAAAAAGAATCTACTTTTTCAGTTATGGATAGTAAAGAGAAGACTAGTAGTAAAGGTACAACCTTAGCAAGGGCCGATGAATTACTAGCCCTTTACTGTCGGGTGCTTCTTTAGAGAAAATAATGCTTGAAACAAAGAAATCCTAAGTTGGGTTCTAAGCATATGACAAAGAATAATGAAAGAAATAATAATTCGAAAGAAGTTAGGGGCAAGTTGAGTAGGAACTACTCGGTAAAAGTCTAAAATATTTTCAATGAAAGGATGAAAAAAAGATGAAAACTTGCACAAAGAAACTCCTTGTACATGTAATACAACCTGGAGGACCTGATGTCACTTAGTCCTCAAATCAAGGAGCGAAGACTTGAAATTGACTTAGAAAATAGTATTATTTTCAGAGTCTGAGAACCTCTACCAAAGTCATTGTCGAAGTAGTATTACCAGATGGGACATGGGCACTTGGACTGGCTAACTTTTCAACTCGAAGCACCTCTCGAAAGGAAGAAGTCCCAGCTTCTTCCAAATCCAAGGAAACAACTTTCCATGGAGATTTCTCTTGAGAGCCCTGCAATCGGGAGCCATTGCTCACCGAGTGGCTATCACCCTCGAATGAAGTCATCCCGAGTAATAGGAAAAGATAAAGAAAGGAGAAGATCAAACAAAGGTGAAAAAAGAAGAAATTGCTAGGAAAATCCTAACTTAAAGATATTTTGAAGGTTTTCAAAAAGAAGGTAGAAGCCGCCAAAAGCAGCTCTACTATGAAGGACTCCAAGGAGGTCCTAAAGTCCTAACAGGGAGACCTAGGATGCCCTAAGGGAGAATAAAGAAGCAAGACATAAGCAAAGGGAAGAACCTAACCTAGAAATACAAAAAATTGCTTGGAGGGAGTTGGATCTGGAGCACAAGCCTTCCTCTCTTTATCTTCTCTACTACTCTATGAAGAAGGCAATCCCTATAACAATGGTAGGGATCCCTATTTATACTTGTCTCAATGGTCAAGATCATAACTTTAAAATCGGCCAAAGCCATCAGATCTTGACATGCGGCCCATTCTCAGTTGACTAGCACTGCATCGCTTCAAAAAAATGACTGACCAATTAATTCTCAATACTGGGTTTCACAAATATATTTATATGTCATAGTTGTCAGGCCACATGGTGCATCTTTATTAGCTAAAAAGGAACGAGCAAATCATTGGCCATTTCAGGAGTTATTGCACAGTCCCTTCGAGTGTTGCGCCCATGATTTCTCTGTCTATCACTATCGAAATGACAAAACAACTAGCGATGACTTCTGGAAAAGTAATTAATATCCAGATAATGAGAAGATTTACTCCATCCCTGAGATAGAGGAGATAACTACTCCCTTTGCCCATATATGACAAAGCTAAGCAAACTACTTGGCAACTTTTTGGGCTCGGAAGTGGGGGGTAATTATTATGGTGACTACTTATTCGATCTCAAGGACTAGCCAAATATCTAGCTAGTTGCCAAAATACTGACTACTTTATCAAATAAAATGTACTCCAACTATCGACTACTATACCAAGTATGAAAGAGATGGCTATGCCTGCCACTATACCAAATAACGCAACCAGTCAGATCAAATATTTACTTGGTATTTAGTACTTACTCAATACCGATCATTTATTTGATATCAATTACCTACTCAAGATCGACTAGCTATTCAATAGATCTAGTCAGGCCCACCAACATACAGTGCCAGGACTTCATCATCAATAGCATGCTATTCCATCCACTCGAACTCGGCAACATTCGAGTAAGTGGCTAAAGACAAGAACTTTCAGCTGTTCCAGTTAGAGATTGTAGCGGACAAGATTTCAACAAATCACTATCTTTCTAACAAGAAGATCCCAACCTTCTAATGAAAAGTTATTATCTACATCAATGGAGGCAACCTTCCTAACGGTATTCAGTTATCCCGAGTAACTCTATAAATAGATAAGAGGGAACTTCCGACTAGATACGACATTTTACCACTCTTACATGCTCAGTCTTCTTTCTTTCATTACTCTCAACTCTGGTTACTATAGCCCATCCACTCCTCTCATTGACTTGAGCATTGGAGGGTCCCCTATTGGCTACCACCAATTAAGAGACTATTTTTGCAGGTCTCTATCAGAAAGAAGCTAGGAGTAGTATCCCTTCCCTATAGAAGAAGATCGAAAGATCCTGAATGTTGACCCCGAGAATAATTTTGATGATTACAAAATATTGGAGCATGAATACTATACTAATGATTTTCAAATATTTAAGAATATTTTTGTGGAAAGCCTTCCAATGGACAATCTTCACTTGAAAACCTTTTATTTCATTAGAGTTGTTTGTGAGTTATTAGATTGATTTGTCAGCCCTCAAGAATCTTTGTTATTAACCCTATGTTTCATGATGAATCCTTAAAAAGATTTTTGTATCATGGAAAGAGTAGAATGGTTTTTTCTTGTAATTAAAATATTTGAAAGTCCATGAGTATCCTTAGAAATCCTTAGAAATACCTGGAAGATTCTTAGAAGCTTTAAGGAGTTAGATTATATCAAAATACTTGAAGAATTAGAGAACTAGTTGAAAGAGCTGATTCGCTCCAGAAAAGCTAGCTCTTGCATGTCATGCTGATTGGCACAGTTCAAAAGAACTGACTCCCCTCAAGCAAGCCTTCTCTCATTGGTTGAGCAAAAAGATGAGTTTTTGAATGAGCCTTCTCTCCAGATAAGTCTTCTTTTCCACAAATAACAGAAAGCATATTTTTGGAGACAATTTAGAAGAGCTGACTCCTATCCTATGAGCCTTCTCTCTTAAAGTGATAGAAATCTAAATTTTTTATCACTGAGAAAATGAACCGACTCCCCTCAGGCGAGCTGACTCTCATTTCATGAAAAGCAATAATAACCACTAGTTCTAGAACTTGCAGAACTTGATTTTCAAGATTCTCAATGACTATATTTTACTTCCTAACAACTCTAAATAACTAGAAATAACTGAGAACCAATTGAAAAGCTCTTTGAAATCTTAAATTCTTGGATTAAAATTAAAGGAAGCAACACTTGAGAGAATATTCTTTCAATCATTGCAAACAAGAGAACTCAAGAGCTTTCACGTGAAAACTCAAGAGAAGCTTTACTCCTTTTCACTTATTCTCTTGAAGTATTAAGTAAAGATATCAGAGAGATTTAAAGAGCAATCATTGAAGACTTGAAGTCTATAAGAGAAGTTTCATCGATGACTATCCACTCTTTTGAGAGTTTGTATAGTTGCTTTAGTTTGTTATTTTGAGTTGTTGTTTGTTTCAGCAGAGAGTTAAAACTAAGAATTGGATTTGGGTTTTGATTAGTTGATCTCGAAAAATCAATCATATTATTTATGAACCTGTAAAACAAATATTGTACTTAGATTTTAGTTTGTGAGCCTGAAATAAAAAAAAGTCATCTATATTCTTACGAAAATATAGTAAAAATCTCAAAAGATCCTTGGATAGTGGATGTGAGAGTTGAGATTGCTCTAAACCACTATAAATTTGTTATGTTTGTGTGTTTACTTATCTCTTTATCTCACTCTCTTATATTTTAGCACTTCAACACTTACTGTGAGATAACACTTGGCCCTTACATTGCATTTATTTTAAAAGGCATATACTTATTTTTAAATTTTAAAAATTCAATTCACCCTCTTCTTGGATTGTTGATTTGGGCAACGAGTGGTATCAAAGACATGTCTCAGTACTGCTAATCCAATGATTATGAAAAATATTATGGCAACCCATATAAGCAATTCTCTAATTGAAGATCAATCTAGCAATAGATCTTCACTTTTCAATAGCACCCATTATACTTATTGGAAGGCTAGAATAATAATTTATATTCAAGTCATAGACTTTCAATTATGGAGAGTAATCGTTAAAGGCCCTCACGCATTTATAAAAAAGGTTGATGTCAATGATATCCCAAAAGCAGAAGATAAATGGGATGATCATGATATGAAAATAACTAAACTAAATGTAAAGGCCATGAACCTCTTATATTGTGCATTAGACCCCAATGAGTTTAACCAATTTTTCCTTGTAATTCTGTAAAAGAAATTTGAAACAAACTTCAAGTCACACACGAAGGTACAAACTAAGTTAAGAATTCTAAAGTTAATCTGCTCATGAGCAGAATTATGAACCATTCAAAATGGAATCCACTGAGATAATTTTTGAAATGTTTACAAGGTTTATTGATATTATTAACGAACTCAAAAACCTTGGTAGGACTTACTCTAATAGTAACTTGGTGGATAAAATTCTTCAATCATTATCGGGCAAGTGAAATCCTAAGGTCACTGCTATTTAGAAAGTAAAGAATGTCAACAACTTATCTTTGGAAGAGCTTCTTGGATCCTTAATGACCTATGAATTAAACATGAAGCATTACAGTGAAGAGAAAGAAAAAAAAGAAAATAATAGTTGTTAAGGCAATAGCTGAAGAGAAGAAAGAAGATGAAGAAAAGAAGAGTTAAGAGATAAAAATATAGTCCTTGTGATGAGAAGGTTTAGAAAATTTATGGGCAAGAACAGATCAAAGTATAGAAGGAGACACTTGACTAAGGATGAGCCAAGTAAGAAAAAGATAAGGATAAGGACAAGCATCAATAGTTCATTTATTATGAATGCAAAAAAATTGAGACATTATCGATCGGATTGTCCTATGTTCAAAAAAATCTACAAGAAGAGCAAAAAGAAGAAATCTATGGTTGCTATCGAGTGACAATGATAAGTCAAGCTCCAATGAAGAGAAAGAACAAATAAAATCAGTCAATCTATGCATGATGACATTGGAAGATGAGGTATGCACCGAACCTAATATTGAATTTATATTTGATGAATTATATACAACATTTTATGATCTACTTGTAGAATTTAAAAAAGGCTAGCTTGAAAATCAAGACTTTTTAAACAATCAAATGATGTGTTACAAAATAAAAATATGATGCATTAGAGAAAAATAATACTTTGCAAAAAAAATAGATAATGTTCTTGAAAGAAACAAAGCTTACAAAAAGAGAAAGAATAATACTTTAAAAAATTTAAAGTGTTAAAAGAAAAGAATGAAAATATGAAAATAGAGGTTCAAAACCTCAAACTTTTAGTGAATAAGCTAACATTGAGTTCAAATAAACTTGAGTTAATCCTTAAAAATCAAAGGGAATCAAATGATAGAGCTGGAATTGGATACAACTCAAGATTCAATAATAAATTTTTAGCAACAAGTTTTTCAGCAGCTAAGTTTTCAACATCTAACAAAATGTAAAAATCAATATAATATATTTTTATTGTAAAGGAATTGGATATAAAGCATATGAATGCTGTTTAAGAAAGAAGAATCAAAGTAAGGTCAAGAAAAATTAGATTCCTAAAGGAATCATGGTGACTAACTCCAAAGGATCCAAGAAAGCTTGGATAACTAAAAATCTTACTTAATTTATTTTGCAGGAATGCTTTGTAATCCAAGAATCAAAAAGAAGATGGTACTTGGATAGTGGTTGTTTAAGGCATGATGGATGATAAAGAATAATTCCACACCTTAGAAAAGAAAGAATGTGGTATTGTAACATTTGGAGAATGATAAGAGAAGAATCTTTGATATTGGTAAGATCAAAATCATCCCTTCAACATTCATTGAAAATATTTTACTAGTAGATAAATTGAAGTATAATCTATTAAGTATTAGTTAATTATGTGACAAAGACTTCAAAGTTTTGTTTGAATCTTCAATGTGCATAGTTACTAATTCTTTTGATTCAAGCATCAAGTTTGTAAGATATAAACTTAGAAACATATACATGATGGACATGAATGATCTAGCCATAAAAAATAGTACAAGTCTAGTGGCTATAAATGCTAAGATCAAGGAAACCATTGACTTTGGTATAGAAACTTGGACATGCTAGCATGTATACATTATTCAAATTGATCTCTAAAGATTTAGTTAAAGGTTTGCCTAAACTGAATTTTTGGAAATGATCATGTATATGAAGCTTGTCAATTTGGTAAATAAATTACAAAAAATTTAAATCTAAAATATTATTTCAACATCTAGATTCTTAGAGCTATTATGCATGGATTTATTTGGACCAACTAGGATCACAAGTATAGAAGGTAAAAAATATGAACTTGTGATAATAGATGACTTTTTTAAATTCACTTAGATATTTTTTTGACACACAAATATGAGGCATTCATTATTTTTAAAAAAAACTTATAAGAATATTTTAAATTAGAAAAATATGTCAATTATTTTAATAAGAAGTGATCATGGCACAGAATTTGAAAATAAATAATTTAAAGAATTATGTAATGAACATGTATTGATAATAACTTTTTAGCTTTAAGAATACCATAATAAAATGGTGTTATGAAAATAAAGCATAGAATATTAAAAAAGATGGCCCGAACAATATTATGTGAAGGCAATCTTCTAAAATATTTTTGGGCAGAAGCTATAAATACTACATGTTATATTCTTAATCGTGTTCTTATTAGACATATTCTAAAGAAAACCTCCTATAAGCTTTGAAATGATAGAAAGCCTAACGTAAATTATTTTCATGTATTTGGTTGTAAATGTTTCATTTAAATAATGAAAAAAAATATATCTTGAGAAATTTGATGTAAAATTTAATGAAGGTATCTTTCTTAGTTATTCTACTTCAAGTAAAGCTTATCGAGTTTTTAATAAAAGAACCTTGATTGTAGAAGAATCCATTCATATTATTTTTGATGAATCTAATCCTTCACTTTCTAGAAAGGAAGAGTGCATAGGCAACGATGCAGGTATATTGATTTAAGGAATGAAGGAATTGAGCCTAAAAGACAAACAAATTGAAGAATAGAAGGAAAAAATAAGTAAAGAGCATGGTGATTTGTCTAAGTAATGGAGGTATGTACATTATCATCCTAAGGACTTAATTATAGGAGATCCCTCACAAGATATTAGAACTAGGTCTTTATCTAGAGATACTTTTGATTACCTTGCATTTATCTCTCAATTTGAATCCAATTGCATAGAAGAAACTGAAAAAGATCCAAATTAGATAATGGTTATTCAAGAGTTGAACCAATTTAAGAGGAATAACGTTTGGACCTTAGTTAGTAGACCTAAAAAATATCGTATCGTAGGTACTAAATGGGTATTTAGAAATAAACTAGATGAAAAAGATAATGTAATCAGAAACAAAGCAAGATTACTGATCAAAGGATATAATCAAGAAGAGGAAATAGATTTCAATAAAATTTATGCACCCTAAAAAGATTAGAGGCCAGACTTTACTTGCTTTTGATTGTCATATGAATTTCAAATTATTTTAAATGGATATAAAAATATTTTTCTAAATGGATATATTTTTGATAAAGTTTTTGTAGAGCAACCTCTTAGATTTGAAAGTTATAATATGCTTAATCATATTTTCAAATTAAAAAAATTTTATATGATTTAAAACAAGCTCCTAAAGCATAATATGAAAGACTAAGTAAGTTTTTACTTGAAAATATTTTTTTAGAGGAAGCGTTAATACAACACTATTTATTAAAAGAAAAGATAATGAAATATCAGTTATATAAATTTATGTAGATGATATAATCTTTGGTGCAACTAATAAAGATCTTTGTCAAGAATTTGTTGAGTTTATGTAGAGAAATTTGAAATGAATATGATGGGTAAGCTGATATTCTTTCTTGGATTTCAAATCAAACAAACAAAGAAAGGGATATTCATCAACCAAATCAAATACATCAAGAAACTATTAAAGAAGTTCGGGATGAAATCTATAAAAAAATTGGCATACTAATAAGTCTAACCTACAGGCTTGACAAAGATGAAGAAGGAAATATCATTGATCAAAAACTATATCGAGGTATAATTAGATCTTTATTATACTTGACTGCTAGTAGACCTGACATACTATTTAGTATATATATGTATGCTAGATTTCAATCTAATATAAAAGAATCATATATACTTATTATGAAAAGAATCATAAGATATCTTAAAAAAATATCTAACTTAGGATTATCGTATTCCAAGCATTTATTATTAGATTTAATTAATTATTTTGATGTTGATTATGGTGATTATAAAATTAATAGAAAAAGTATTATTGGAATATGCCAATTTTTAGGTTGAACTTAATCTTATAGCACGATAAAAAATAAAACTCTGTAGCACTATCCACTATTAAGGCAAAATATATGGTTGCAGGGAATTATTATACTCAAATATTTTGGATTAAGTAATAACTAAAAAACTTTGGTGTTAAATAAACTAAAATCCTAATCAGATGTGATAACACCAGTGCTATTAATTGGGCTAAAAAGTCTATTCAGTACTCAAGGACAAAACACATAAAAATTAGACATCATTTTATAAGGGATCATGTACAAAATGAATACATTGAACTGGAATTTATTTGTATTGAAAAATAATTAGCAAACATATTCACCAAGCTACTTAATGAGGATAGATTTTCGATGATTAGAGGTGAATTAGAACTTTGTGATTCCTTCTAAAAACTTTACCTAGAAATTGTCAAAAATTAAGAAAAAAAATTTAGAGCTAAACCCTAACTTTTTAAGCTTAGTGCAATCTTAATTATTTCACACATTTTAGTTCTCAAGAACTAATTTCCTAACCTTTTAGATCCAAAAATTATGGTTTTGCTTAAGCCGACTCGAGCAGATCCAAGTCTGAATGGCCAACTTGGAAGTCGGGAGTTTTATTTTTTTATTTTTAAATGGCTTTAAAAACTTAGGGCATACTTACATTTACTATTTAACCGAGTCACTCCTACCTCCCTCTACCCTCCAATACTATGGAAACCTTAAGGGAATCATAGTGAGATTTAGATTCGAGTGATTCTAAGTAAAATGGGATCGAGGAAGGTTTTGGCTTATAAGAGATGAAGAATCGGAGATTCAACCGTGGTCGAGTGAAAAGCCAAGTGTAGAAATGATGAGCCAGCCCCTACAACTCCATTGACTCGAGCTTAACCAGGAATCTCAATGGTGAATCGACTGGTTATCATAGGTAGAACAGTTTATTTTTATTTTCTAGAATAGGAACATTTTTGGATAGGAGATTAGATTAAAAGATAAGGATGAAAAATGTTTTGTTCTCTTGAGGCACCAATTTATCCCACCTTATTTAGATCATTCTTTGAAAAATTGAGGATAGGACATGACTCCATTAATTCTATTATCAAAGGCCAGCTGATTATATTAGATGAGACTAGATCAAGCCAGTTACTAGAAATGCCAAAAGAAGGAAGCTGTTACTTGACTTTAGAAAAGAAAATTGATGGACTGAGATCAGTTTTAGAAAGAAGGGAACATCAAGAACTTGCAGGCTAATCAGTTATTCTTAGAGATGAGATTATTACATAATATGGTTAGCCATATTTTCTTTCCAAAAATAGAAAAATTTGATTGGGTAACCAAAAGAGACATTGCTTTTATACATTGCTTGATTGAAGGACATCCAATCAATTTGCCATTCCTGATGATATCACAGATCAGGAAGCTACCAGAAGGCAACGAGCTTATCTTCTTATGGGATGGTATTTACTCTGGTAGTTAAGAAGTTTGGAGTTGATTGCATTGGCGAGGATGCCAAAAAGTTACTACATATTGAAAGGTATAGTTAGAGATTACATCATTGCATAGGCTACCAAAAGATTGATGAAAGATAGGTAAAGAAAATCTCAGGTCAGAGGCTAGCAAGATCAGACTCTTCAAATGATGACTTTGCTGCTGGTGGTGATGATGATGATAGTGATGATGGTGATGAGAAAAATGATAGTGATGATAGTAATAATGATGAGGCTAAGTTTTCCATTACTACTGACCCTCCACTGGTAAGACATCTAGATAGCCTGCTAGTAAAGGACTTTACTTATTGCATCCATATCTACTGCACAGACATCTACAAAGCCTTCTATGCCACCTATTCATTGACTTCCTCTAGTATCTTTTTGGAGCAGTTCATTCAGCTCTCTGATGCATTGATTGCTAAAGTCGGTTATATAATAGGAGATATGAGATAGGATATTCAGGATGTTTCCAGGAGTTGCTAGGAGTTCATAGGAGATATGAGAGAACTTTCACTTCGGATGGATGTAGTTGAGCAAAGGCAAAGGACACACAATGAGTATCAGCTCGATCTGTCAAATTTGATAGTAGTTTTGGACATATGCAAGGATTTGCTGATCATTTGCATAAGAGCAGACAGAGACCACCCTATCCATTCAGTAGGGCATTCGTCATATTGAGTCTGAGCTAGGTAGTATCTTGTTGGGATTCGTTGGTTCTACATCTGCTTTTGGTCTATCATCCAGCCAAAGACCTAGATTAGTACCATATCCTTTATCTAAAACAGCACCTACACCTAGGATACCCTTTGGTGCCATTATCAAACCTAGCACAGGACTTCCTCCATCATTTAGGATAGGACCAGCTTTCTGGACCCGTAGTTTAGCCGATCCATCACTTGTTTACTCTGGTAGGACTTATGCACCATACACTATCAACATCCTGGAGGATAGGGACAATGACTAGATATTAGGATATCTACTTTGTATTTTTCTTTTACTGTAGTGAACATCTTGTATTTCATTATATATGTTATTCTTAATATTTATGTGTATCAAATTTTGTATCATTAACTATTCTGAATGCTATATTATATGAAAATATATATCTTACTTTGTTATTTCTTTTTCTCTCATAACTACTCCCTTTATTTTCCTTGTTGATGACAAAAAGGAGGAGAAGAGGGTATGTGCATAGGAGATTAGGAGAAGAGTGATATTAAGAAAAGAGTGATTAAAAAAGGAAGTAAAGATGAGAAACCAGGAGAAGAAACATGTGCATGAAC
Organism: Areca catechu; assembly: GCA_021397845.1. Taxonomy (NCBI): domain Eukaryota; kingdom Viridiplantae; phylum Streptophyta; class Magnoliopsida; order Arecales; family Arecaceae; genus Areca; species Areca catechu. The sequence continues at coordinate 180,607,660 of CM038052.1, forward strand.
TCATGATATGTATAAGAGTAAGGGGAAGAGCAAGAATTATGTGCATGCATATATGATTAAAATTTAAAGGGAGAGTATTGATTGTTATAGTTCTAATAACACTCTTATTCCCCTTCTTACTATATTATGATACATCTTATCCAAGCTTTGATGCATTTTTCCAAGCTTGGTTTGTTGCGATATTTTATGACACATCAATCATAAACTTAATCTATTTAAATATTAAAGCTCTAATACTATGATTCATTTTCTGATTGATACACCATATATATGCTCTGATACATGAAAATTTTAAAATTTGATACGTTTTATAGAGAACTTTACTGATACTTTAACACTTGGATATGTTTATAACTTTGATACACTACACTGCAAAGTTTTCATACAGATGTGTATTACTCTATTATATTTCTTTATATTATAAAACTTTTAATTTTCATCCTAATATTTTGTCATTATCAAAAAGAAGGAAATTGTTAATCCCAGAAATGATTTTGATGATTACAAAATATTGAAGCATGAATACTATATTATGCTTTTCAAATATTTAAGAATATTTTTATAGAAAGCCTTCTAATTAACAATCTTTACTTGAAAATCTTTTATTCATTGAAGTTGTTTGTGAGTTATTAGATTAATTTATCCGCCCTCAAGAACCTTTGTTTAACCCTATATTTCATGATGAATCCTTAAAGAGAGTTTTGTATCATGGAAAGAGTGAAATGGTTATTTCTTGTAATTAAAATATTTAAAAGTCCACGAGTATTCTTAAAAATTCTTAGAAATACCTGGAAGACTCTTGGAAGCCTTAAGGAGTTAGATCATGTCAAAATACTTGAATAATTAGAGAATAGCTGAAAGAGCCAACTCGTTCCAAAAGAGCTGACTCTAGCATGGCACGCTAACTAGCATAGTTTAGAAGAGCTGACTCCCCTTAGACGAGCCTTCTCTCACAAGTCAAGCAGAAAGATGAGTTTTTATATGAGCGTTTTCTTCAGATAAGAGCCTTCTCTAACAGAAATAACAGAAAATATATTTTTATAGATAATTTAGAAGAATCGACTCTTGTCCTGCGAGCCTTCTCTCTCAAAGTAATAGAAACCTAAATTTTTAGTCACCGAGAAAATGAGTCGATTCCTCTCAAGTGAGCCGACTTTTATTTCATGAAAAGTAATAGTAACGGCTAGTTCCAGAACTTGCAGAATTCAATTTCCAAGATTCTCAATGGCTATATTTCACTTTCTAACGATTCCAAATGGCTAGAAATGACTGAGAACCAATTGAAAAGCTCTTTGAGATGTATAAATTCTTGGATTAAAGTCAAAGGAAGCAACACTTGAGAGAATATTCTTTCAATCATTATAAGTAAGAGAACTCAAGAGCTATCACCAGAAAATTCAAGAGAAGCTTAACTCCTTTCCACCTATTCTCTTAAGCATTAAGTGAAGATATCAGAGATCTTTGAAGAGCAACCTTTAAAGACTTGAAGGGTTTATAAGAGAAGTTTCATCGGCAACTATCCACTCTTTTGAGAGTTTATATAGTTGCTCTATTTTTATTGCTTTGAGTTATTATTTATTTCAGCAGGGAGCCGAAACTTAGAATTGGATTTGGATTTTAATTGATTGACATTGAAAAACCAATCAGGTTATTTATGAATATGTAAAATAAATATTATACTTAGATTTTGGTTTGTGAGCCTGGTATAAAATAAACCGGCTATATTCTTATAGGAATATAGTAAAAATCTTAAGAGATGCTTGGATAGTGGATGTAGGAGCTGAGATTGCTCTGAACCACTATAAATTTATTATGTTTGTATGCTTGCTTATCTCTTTATCTCACTTTCTTACATTTCAATACTTGAACACTTACTGTGATATAACACTTGACCCACACATTGCATTTGTTTTGAGATGTACATATTTGTTTTTAAAAATTAAAATTCTAATTCACCTCCTCTTGGATTGTCTATCTGGACAACACTCAAGCACCATCGGAAATGGACAACACTCAAGCACCATCGGAAATCCAACGGAGAGTGATTTGCCGGCAACACAGCCATTACAATGATTATTTTATCATGCTTTTATCTAATTTTTTGATTTCAATCCTATATAGATGCCAAATAGGTACACAAGCCGGAGCAGAACTAGTCTCACGTACATGCTTCAATTTTCTTGATAGAATAATTTGAATCTAGCAGACACGGACCAACCTAAATAACAATATTAGATTGACTTGACTTGAAATTTCAATCTAATTCAACCCAAATCTTGATCAAAATGTGCTACTTAATTTGTCTGAAGGGGCTCCAATTCCTGGACCCAGATACAGTTTGGGTCATCATGACCTTGCTGCATCAGCTTGCAACCTACTTTCTAGTAATCTTTTTTTCCAACAGTGGGAAAGTTGGGTATACTTGGTGGTGGCATCAGGAGAAACGGATGTTCATTGCATTGCCCAAATAATAGAGAAACCAAAGTCATATTTGTCAATTAGTAAGTTACTAAACTCTCGCCACTGCTTTATAGGGCGTTAGTAGGGTTATCCTTCACAATTTTTCCTTAAGAAGCTTAATTCAAATATATATATATACATATATACATGCATGCATACAGACGTATATCCCTGAAGAGAAGAGATTAGACATGAACTCCCTGGCTATATATAAACGGGACACGTACTCTTGTCATCTCGGGGCAAGGTTATTGGCATAGAATTCTATAGAAAGACTCGAGTAGTTATCCGTTCTTCTTCTTATGCTCCCACATAGGTCTCAAAAGGTGGCCGGCCACTTCTAAATCCCATCCTTTCTCTTACACGGTCACAAATCTTGCCTTGGCCTTCCATCTCTGGGAACGAGTCAAAGAAGGTCTCAAATCACCCCAATGAGAGAAAAGATGCTCCTGTCCTCTTCTGCTCGTCGGACGTTCTTTCTGATCACCAGGGTGGCTGGTTTATTGAATTCCACAATTGTGGTCCCTCTTCTCCTGATTGGCCCAAGGATTTACCCTCGTTCATGCCTCCTTTTAATTGAGAGCCTTCTCCCTCCATTTTTTGACATGGCCATGGATGTAAGCCCGTACAGAAAAACTATGAACAGTCCAGACATAAAGGTGACAAAGCAATTCGAAAATAGTAAACCAAAAATGATCGATGCTCGACTTCTAGTGGCTGCCAACTGCTTCAGACAAAGTCCAATAGTTTTTTACCCAAGTGCATGCTTCAGACAAAATCCAATAGTTTCCATTAATTGCAAAAATAATAAGGGCAGTAATAGAGAGCTAGCCCTCTCTCACATGGGAGAAGTAATCCATGGTGTTTGCCCACCATTTCTGCATGCATGCGTCATACATATCTACCCAAATAACTATTAACGCAACTGTAATATGCGAAGCCACCAAATCTTCTTCCTTGCAAACATGTTACAACCTGCAGGTCCGTATTCTTTTTTTCCCTTGTTTCTTCATTTAGCTATTTCTCTCTTTCATCAAAAAAAAAAAAAAAAAAAAAAAAGTTATATCTCTCTCATCGATCCCTTTCTCCACCTATCTCGGTGTCATTCAACTCCACGAAGCCATGAAGGATCTCTGCGATCTCCAGGTTCACATCAATGGACAGCACACCTTCCTCGTCCATCAGGTAATCTTGAAACCGAAAACATCTTCTTCGCATCTCTATTAATTCTTTAAAGAAAATCTCTGAGGTTTCTTTGTCTTTTTCTCCTAATTTTTTCTTTCCTGCAGAGCGTTCTCTGCTCGTTCTCAGGAAAACTGAAGAAGATGGTGAAGCAAGAGAGGAAGAGATGCCATGCAAGGGGCTCGGGGCTGAAGATAATGGACTTCCCTGGAGGCCCGGAGGGGTTCGAGCTGGTGTCAAGATTCTGCTACAACAGTGGGAGAATTACCATGAGCCCGGCCAATGTCGGTGTGCTCCACTGCGGCGCCATCTTCCTCGAGATGACCGAAGAGTTCTCCACCTGCAATCTTCTGAGGCAGACGGACACCTTCTTGGATGACCTGTTCTACTGGACGTGGGGTGACATTTTGAGAGCCTTGAAGATTTGTGATCTTTTCTTTTCCATCGCAGATTCCTGTGGCCTAATCCTAAAGCTCATCACCTCTCTCCTCGCAAAGATCTCAGCCAATTCGCAGGTTCCGCTAACACTAGCCAACTCATTGCCTTCCTCCTCCTCCTCCTGCTCGTCTCCTGAAACATCCGGGCTCAGGTGCTCCTCGTCCAGCAAGACCCTCGAAACCATGAAGACTTGCTTCACCAAGGAATGGTGGTTTGATGACCTGACTCTTCTTGGCCCAAACATCGTAGAAAAGTTCATGAGGATCCTCGGAGCCTATGGAGCTGGTAACAAGAACCTCGTACTTACCAGGTTCCTATTGTACTACCTCAAAGAAGCAGTCAAAAACCCAAGCTTGGACAAGTTACGGTATGGTGGCCTTGCAGACACTGCAGTCCAGGGGGTGGTGCGGATGGGGAGGTCTGCCTTTTCTTGCAGGGGGCTGTTCTGGGTTCTGAGGTTGGTCTCTGGCCTGGGCTTGAGCAAAGAATGTAGGTATAAGTTGGAGAGGCTGATGGGTATGATGCTTGACCAGGCCACTTTGGATGACCTCTTGGTATCAGGGTACGATGGGGTTGTCTATGATGTGAATCTGGTGCTTAGATTGGTCAGAGTCTTTGTGAGCGAAGGAGAGGGAGAAATGCCCTTGCAAAGGATGAAGAAGGTTGGGAGGTTGGTAGACAAGTACTTGGGTGAGATCTCCCCTGACCAGAGCTTGAAGGTGTGCAAGTTTCTCGGGGTGGCTGAGAGCCTGCCAGATTCTGCCAGGGACTGCTTTGATGGGGTCTACAGAGCTTTAGACATCTATCTTGAGGTTAGGCCACATTACCATCAGCTTTTCTTTTCTTTCCTCTTCTTTACAATATAATGGATGCTGGATGGATGGGCAGGAGTATATATATAGCTGCCTTTTATTTCTAAATTTCTTTAGGTAGTTTGATTGGCACATTGTTATTGGTATTCTGAGAATGAACAGCAGTACTTTGTGGTTTGCTTCCCAAAGATTGCTACCTGGCTTGATGCATTATATCCTATTATCAATAACTTTTAAAAAAAAAAAAAAAAAAAAAGACTAACTGATTTCATTCATGTAATTTTATGTTGGTTTTCCTGATTTTGAATTAAAATTGTTTGTGGGTTGCTCATTTCAGTTTATTAACTTTCAAGCATTGATCAATATAAGCAATTCTGGTCAGGCATAGTTAGTAGGTTTTATTTGTTTCTTGGACTGCTTCCTTAATACGTCTGATTATAATTTCATGTGCATATAATAGGTGGGTGGCTCGAAACTTCATAGATCTTCTTCTTAATTACCGTACCAAGCAAAATGGTATCCTGTAATCATCTCTCTTTCTCACTTCCTTCGTGGCAAATGGAGGGAATATACTTCATATAAAGTTAAAAGGATTGCTTTGCTTCCCTCCTTCCCCCCTGTCTATATATTGAAGGTGCATTCTTCCTTTCCCTATGATGTAACGGTGGAAGCACAGACTCCTTTGCTTGCCAAGAAATCATTGAAGCCTTTTTGCATACGATGCTTCACTTTAGAGTACAAGATGACCGGGAGGCACATGTTTCGTGGATGGCACTGGAAACCCGACCCTCCTGTACTTTATATTTCATTAATTTCAGCTGCACAGCTTGGATAACATTCCAAAACTACCCTCTTTTAATGATTTTTGAGAACACTTTTGGACTTTGTTATCAAAATTCATGAAAGTACTGTTAATTTATTTGCTTCATATGACTTGCAGTAGCCAGATACAACTAGATATTCCATATATTATAGCCACGGATATGGACATGTCTCACGACAACCCTTGCACCTCCGTGCCCTGCACCTTAAAATTTAAATATCCGAAAAGCATTTGAGTTATTTTGTTCATAAGATTTGTGTCTAATTGGTGGAGCATGAACTTGGAACTCCTTGCATGATGCTTCCTAGCTAGCTAGCTACAATTATACTCCAAACAATACATTCCACAAATAATTTTTTACCTGCATAAAATTTGAGATCACTCCCAAGTTATCAATCTAGAATCTACGTACCTATCTATTTATGCATCGATTTAGTTACTATCCGTTGGCTTATCTTGCATTGTTGTTCATTTTTTTTCAGTCACACCCGAAGCTGAACATCGAGGAGCGCATGAGACTATGTCAATGCCTAAACTATGAGAAACTCACGCTCGAGGCTTGCAAAGACCTTGCGAAGAACAAGAGGATCCCACCAGGAGTCGCTATACATGCATTGGCTGCACAAAAATCCAAGCTTCAGATCAAGACTGTCATGGCGGATAGGCTTGATGACACGGATGCACCCAAAAGGTTAGTTATGTGCCCCGCAGGGGCCGAGGCCAAGAGGACTTCTTTGGAGTTGGTGGATGAGAAGGATGAGCTGAGGCTCGACCTACAGAGAATGCAGAACAAGGTCATGGAGTTGGAGAAGGTGTGTAGGGAGATGAAGGGCAAGATGTCCAGGATGGTGATCAACACCAAGGCCAATCACAGCACCTGTTACTATAGTAGTAAGGGAATGCCTAGGTTCTGTTAGACTCACCTCATTCCTCTCCGTCTCTCTAATCTCCATCTTTAAAATATCAACACATGCATGCATGCATTTGTTGCTGCCGTCGTCGTCGTCGTCGAGCTCTAGGACGGAAGCAACAGGCAGGGTACTGTAAATTTCTAGGTGATAACATCCTTTTGTTTCATCCTTAATTCGTTTCTTCATCCTATCTTAATTGTGACTATAAAACTTCTAGTTTATTTACATTGTAGCACTTCTGAGATCATCGTGATATAAGTGCTTTAATTTTGAGTCCGGAAAGCTTTCCATATTATGTGCGTTGATGAAAAGTTGTTTGATTTACGACGAGTCTTTTGATACTTCCAAAAGGTGCATTTGTTGACAAGGGAAAAGATGTTTAAATGGCTTAGGATGCGGTAAACTCGCAGAAAGATTCCTCGGATCTGCACTCCGAAATCCCTTCAAAATTTGTATTTTGGTCTGGAGGCTAAATGTGCTTAACCTTAGATTGGGATTCCACCATTTTCCCCAAAAAGCCAGCCTGCACGCAGGATTTGCCTTCCTTATCTGCCCGGATTGTCGACAGTACCTCCATTTTCTGTCTCTCGATTCTTCCCTATAGATCATGATCAAGGTTGCAGCAAGCCCTTTCTGGATAACCTTTTACGAAAAACAAAGTTTTCAACATCGTTGGCTCAAATATTTCATCACAGATAACTTACACAGTTGATAAAACATGGATACGTAGAGACATTTACTCTAATTTTGCTTTAGAGGCCATGAAGGAAGAGAGAAATTTCAAGACAGTACCATTAGGACAAGATTAAGATGGCTTGACTCGTATGTGGAAATCTCAGATGGATCTTGTTGGGATATGTCGGTTCAAGTATAGATTAGCCATCGATTTTACCGCCCGAACACTTCCTCCTAAACAGGCATGTCGAACCAAAGCATCCAGAAAAAGCCGAATGATTAACAGACAAGACGAAGACACAACCTTCGGTCTCAGCCAAAGAGTTAGCGTTTAGCCTCTGCCGAAGACATAGCCCTCAGCCTCAACCAGAGGCACAACCTTCGGTGCCCTGGTCGAAGACCTTTGCTGAAGACACGATCTTCGATTTCGACTACAGGTGCCATTCCAAAGATATCTCGGGATGAAAGCACCCCTCTGATCCAACCACGGATACTCCTAAAAAGAAAGTCCGAAGGCAGATCTCCAACCTATCTCAAGCCCACACGAACGTGGAAGATAACAGTTACGATCGACTATTATCTCCAGAACATAACTATATCAAAGTGGACGCGTGGTCACTAAATCCAACTGCAACATCTCCAACCTAACCGGAACCGTTCAATAACCGTCCACGGTTACGGACAGGAGGAATCCATTAACTTCTCCCGTCATAACCGCAGGAAAGAGGATGGAACCGCAGGCCGGACCAACCAATATAAATACTGGTAAGAGGAGACATTCCAGGTAAGGCACAGCAAAATCCTGAAAATCTCAGAGTTCTTTCTTCGCCATCCACCATCCTCAGAATCTTTCCCATTCTGTTGCTGGAGTCCGCCTCTGACTTAAGCATCGGAGTGTCCCCATCGGAGAACATCCGGCCAAGGATCTATTTTGCAGGTAAACCAGGGAGCGGACCTGTGAACCAGTAGCTTCGTCCGGTCAGGAAAAGGATTCTACGCCAATAGATTGGCGTGCCAGAAAGGAAAAGTAGCATTGAAGAGTGCGCTAAGAGCACACCAAGCATCTACTGTTAGCTCCCCTCCTTAAGAAAAAGGGGAAGAGTAAGGAGTCTCTAATGGCGAGAGGAAAGACTCAGAACGCCTCAGCAAGTCGAAGTCGCATTCCCTCATAGGGGGTGAACCTCCGATAGGGAACGATGTTCAGCCTCCCACACCTGTCGTGGGATAGCAGCAGTTTGAAACTCTCCTGAACCAGGTCAACGCTCTCACAATTATGGTTCAGGACTTTCAAGATAAAGCCTTTCAGGTGGGGGATCCGCTAGCCACCTCCAGACATAGTTCTCGATCTCGAAGAAAAATATCTCCTTGAGAGGGGTCCACCCATCTTTCCCTTCGTCTTCAACCCTCTCCTAAGGGCCGAAGCTCGAGAATGCCTAGACCCACTGATTCACTGTGAAGAGGAAAGAGGCCTAGACAATCTCCCTCTGCTTCCTCCAAAGACTCTACTCCTGAAAAGGACCTACCGAAGGAGGTCCACCCCGATTATGAAGGAAAACTTAAGGCCCTCGAATCGAAGGTTGCGAAGCTTCGGAGCAAAGAAGCCACGGTGACCTTGTGGCGTGTGAACTGCGCCCTCCATACATCGCTCGCATCATGGTCAAAGTCGATCCTCGACACTTTAGGGTCCCTCAAATGGAGCCCTATGATGGCACCACCGATCCACTTGATCACCTGGATAGTTTCAAAGCCCACATGATGATTCAAGGGACTTAGGATGCGCTGTACTGCCTTGCATTCCCGGCCACTCTGAAGAAAGCCGCTCGGATGTGGTACTCGAGCATACGTCCAGGTACCATCGATTCTTTTTTCGAGCTAGAAAAATTGTTTATCTTGTATTTCAGGACCTGCCGCAAGACCCCCAACACGGATACTTTGTTCCTCCTTTGCCATAACGAAGGAGAAAGTCTGCGAGATTACATCTCCAGATTTAACTCGACTACGCTCGAGATCCCTGATCTCAACGAGCATGTGGCCATGTATGCACTAAAAAAAGGGACTCCATATGTCCAGGCTCACCTTTTTCCTAGATAAAAAGTTCTCCAAAAGCTACGTTGAGCTCCTATCAAGAACTCAGAAATATGCCGACGTCGAAGAGCAGGTGGCTAATTGATGACTAACCGAAGGGAAACCCCTCCCAAAGAAGAAGAACAGTAAGGGACAAGGCCCCCTGCACCCAACAACAACAACAAGTATACTGATCGGCGATGAAGTCCCAGGTCCAGAGCACCGGGCGAGAGATTTGACTCATATACCCCCCTCAACTTTCCTAGAGAAAAGATCCTACTGGAGATAGAAAAAGAAAACTATCTCCAACGGTCACGTCCCATGAAGGCGTCCTCTTCCGCGAGGAACATGAACAAATACTGTCGATTTCACCGGGACCATGGCCATGACACCGAAGAATGCATCCAACTTAGAGATGCCATCGAGGATCTTATCAAGAGAGGTTACCTGGGGCAATACCTCGATCACCAAGGACCCCGATCGGAAGCTACCGTTCCCTAGAGGGCCCCTGAAGAAGCTAAACTACCAAACGAGAGGCCCACTAACGAGAATGTAGGGATGCTGCATCGGCCGATTAACCGGAGAGGAGTCAAAGACGATGCCCCGAAGCGGCTCAAAGACAACAATGTTATACTCTTCTCCGATGATGACCTTGCGGGGGTCCAACTCCCGCATGATGATTTCGTTGTAATATCGGTCATTGTGGCCAATTATGATGTAAAACGCATCTTAGTCGATAATGGAAGTTCAGCCGACGTCTTACTCTATGATGCATTTTCTCGGATATGCCTGCCTAAAAACAAATTGCAAAGATCCCTTATACCACTTACTGGCTTGGAGGCAACCTGATCGATGTTGAGGGAGAAATAATACTACCTGTAACCCTCGGCACCGAACCCCAATAAAAGACACTACCAACAACTTCACGGTGGTCCGAACCTCTTCGGCCTACAACATGATTCTGGGACAGCCCGTCCTGAACAAATTCTGGGCCACAGTGTCAACTTACCACCTCCTAGTACGTTTTCCCACCTTGAGTGGCATCGGAAAAGCCAGGGAAGATCAGAGAGTGGCACGATAATACTTGATGATTTAAGACAAGCACTCCAACGATCCTACAACTTGGGATCAATTAGATCCAAGGGAACCCAACCGTAGACTCTGGTGAACCCATGGAGAGAACCATCTCGGTGCAACTAACTAAAGAGGACCCCACCAGGGTCGTGCAGATTGGAAGCATGCTCGACGAGGAAACCAAAGCAAAGCTGATCTGTTTTCTCAGAAATAATGCTGATGTCTTCACCTGGTCGTCTTCGGACATGCCGGGGATTCCAGCCGAAGTGATTACTCATCGGTTGGAAGTCGCTCCGGAATATAAGCCGATTCGGTAGAAGAAAAGGAGCTTCGCTCTTGAAAGACAGAAGGCAATAAATGAAGAAGTAGACAAACACATCAAGGCGAGATTCATTCGAGAAGTGCATTATCCTAAATGGTTGGCCAACATGGTAATGGTAAAGAAGGCTAACGACAAGTGGAGGATCTGCATCGACTATACAGACCTCAACAAAGCCTGCCCAAAAGATAGCTTTCCCCTTCCAAAGATCGACCAACTGGTTGACGCCACCGCTGGGCACTAGTTATTAAGCTTCATAGATGCATTCTCTGGATATAACCAAATCCGAATAGATCCCCAAGATGAGGAAAAGATAGCCTTCGTCACCGACAAAGGCCTTTACTGCTACAAAATGATGCCGTTTGGGCTCAAGAATGTTGGAACGACATTCCAAAGATTGATTAACAAAGTGTTCAAGGAACGATTGGGGAGAAACATGGAGGCCTATGTTGACGACATGATCATTAAAAGCTCCTTAGAGAAAATCACATCAAGGACCGGAAGAATCATTCGGTGCCCTATGATGCCACCACATGAAGCTGAACCCAATGAAATGTGCCTTCGGGATAACATCGGGCAAGTTCTTAGGGTTCCTCGTTACTAAGTGAGGGATCGAGGCAAACCCCGAGAAAATCCAGGCCCTTCGAGATATGAGGCATTCTTCTTGCAAAAAAGAGGTGCAATAGCTGACAGGAAGGATCGTCTCATTGAACAGATTCATCTCCCGGTCAGCCGAGAAATGTCTCCCTTTCTTCAAAGTACTTCAATAGTCCTGAGGCTTTGAATGGACCGAAGACTGTCGCATTACTTTTGAAGAGCTGAAGAAGTACTTGGAGACCCCACCCTTGCTCTCTAAACCTCAAGAGGGGGAAGTATTCTATCTGTATCTCTCCGCTTCGGACGAAGCAGTCAGTTCAGTCCTCGTCTGAAGAGAGGAGGACAGCTCCCATAAGCCGATCTATTACATCAGTAAAGTCTTGCACGATGCTGAAATGAGATATTCAAAAATACAGAAGCTGATTTACTCCTTGATAATTACGGAAAAGCGACTACGGCCTTATTTCCATACCCACACCATCGTGGTATTGACTGATCAACCTCTTAAGGCCGTTCTCCGATGTCTTGATACTTCGGGGAGGATAGCCAAATGGGCCATAAAGTTAAGTGAGTTTGATATCAGCTTCCAGCCCCGATTGGCTATGAAAGCCCAGGTGATGTTCGACTTCTTGGCCGAGTGCACCTGGAAGTCCGAAGGCGAAGACGAAGCACATCCAACCGAAGAAGGAGTCACTCCGAAGACGCGGAGTCTGTTTGGGTACTCCATGTAGATGGGGCCTCCAACTCCGCTAGATGTGGAGCAAGCCTCATACTAGCTGAACCAGATGGACATACAATGGAGTATACACTCAGATTTTCCTTCCATGCTTCGAACAACCAGGCCGAATACGAAGCCCTGTTTGCAGGACTCCAAATTGCCAAAAGCTTAGGGGTTCAGAGGCTCAGATCTTCTCGAACTCCCAGCTAGTGATAAACCGGTCAAGGGCAAGTTTGAAGCCAGAGATCCTACGATGATCCAATGCCTGGAGAAGGTACAAGCCCTATCCTCTCAGTTGGAGTTCTTTGAGATCATTCATATTCCCCGATCGGAGAACTCCCGAGCGTATGCACTATCTAGGCTCGCCACCACCACTCCAGAGTCCCTCGATCGTACCTTCATCAAACACCTTGAAACTCCAAGCATAGCCGAAGAAACTTTGGAGGTGCACCGAATCGAGACTGAACCCAGTTGGATGGATCCCATCCTTAAGTTTTTAAATGAGGGTACACTACCAGAAGATAAAGCAGAGGCCAAAAAGACCCGCTAGATGGCATCCCAATATGTCATTTTAGACGGGACCCTCTACAAAAGATCGTTCTCCCAACCTTTGCTGAAGTGTTTGGGGCCATCAGATGCTGATTATGTCATAAGGAAAGTCCATGAAGCCATATGCGGAGATCACCTGGGGGCAGATCCTTGGCATATAAAATAATACGCCAGGGATCACTACAAGAAAAACCAGGTTTAGCAACCAATTTTTCGGTTGCTAATAATTGAAAATCGGTTGCAAATTTTATTTGCAACCAATTTTGCAACTGAAATTAGTCGGTTGCAAAAATATAGGTTGCAAAAATTTGTGACTAATTTTTTTTGTTGCAAAATTTAGCAATCGATTTAGCAACTAAATTTTATTTTTTTAAAAAAAAATCGATTACAAAATCGGTTGCAAAAAAAAATTTGAAAAAAAAATTTGGTTGCAAAATGGTTGCAAAAAAAATTTCTGAAAAATATAAAAAATCGATTGCAAAATCGGTTGAAAAATTTTTTTTTTGAAAAATAAAAAAAAAATCGGTTGCAAAATCGGTTGCTAAATAAAAAAATTAAAATCAGTTGTAAAATCAGTTGCTAAAATTAAATAATTAAAAAATTATGAAAAATGAATTTTTGTCCTGAATTTTACAAATTTATCGCAGATAGCTGAGAAGTATAAAGCATCCATTAGGCACAATGGCAACATATAAAGCATCCATTAGGCAGCTTAGGCATAAAGTAGATATTCATTTCAAGGGTTCAATCACATCCAATTATCCAAAAATAACAGCCACATATATCAAATCATATCATAAGCATTCAAGTATCACACCAACCCAAGCATGGTTTTTAACGCATTTTACTGACATCTCATGGTCCCCTTGAAAGATAAAAAACTGGTCAAACTCTGTAATATAAAATGATAGTAAAAGTTTCCAGATAGAAAATGCAAGAAAAAATTTGAAAAATAGATCTGCGTAAAAAAGGTGCCTGAACAATCAAGGTGTAGAGAAGAGGCATCCTTGCAGATATATGCAATAAAGCGCATGTGTAATATTTGTGAAAGCTGAGGGAGAAAAGAAAATGCCATATTTATAAATGGGTTTAAGTGGAATTGAATACCGGGTTCAAATGAAGCTAAAACAGCCAAAAAATACTATAAGTCATAACTTGAACATTGTAATTAATCATCAAATATAATAAAAAACAAGAAGATTCAGAGGCTCAGGATTGCCTATATTTATACATTGAGAAGGGTCTAAGGTAGAAAATGGTTGCTTGCAAAAAGAACAAGCCATCCAAATTTGCAACACCATTTAAATCCATGCAAAATGGTCCGATCCAGCATACACTTTCAGCATTTGAAGCATCACGAAGATGCCGAGGCAACTCATCACAGCCTCTAACCGCAGATAACAAGAGGAGGCAATCCACCAAGAAGTACAATAAAACAACAAACAGAAAACAAAACCGTCAAATAATAACATTCAAAGGCTCAGGATTGCTTATTTTTATACATTGAGAAGGGTCTAAGGCAGCAAATGGTTGCTTGCAATAATAGCAAGCCATCCAAATTTGCAACACCATTTAGATCCATGCAAAATGGTCCGATGCAGCATACACTTTCAGCATTTGAAGCATCACGAAGTTACCAAGGCAACTCATCACAACCTCTAACCGTAGGTAACAAGAGAAAATCCATGAAAATGCATAATAAAACAACAAAAACCGAACAAAACTTTCAAACAATAAGATTCAAAAGCTCAGGATTGCCTCTTTTTGTATATTGAGAAGGGTCTAAGGCAGCAAATGGTTGCTTGCAATAATAGCAAGCCATCCAAATTTGCAACACCATTTATATCCAGGCAAAATGATTCGATCCAGCATACAGTTTCAGTAGTTGAAACATCATGAAGATACTAAGGCAACTCATCACAGCCTCTAACTGCAGATAACAAGATGAGGGAATCCATGAAAATGCACAATAAAACAACAAAAATATAACAAAAGTGTCAAACATGAAGAGGTGCAGTTCATAATACAAAGCTAAACAAATAACGGTAACAAGAGGTGCAGTTCATAATATAAAGCAAAACATATAAGAGTAATCAGTGGAGCAAGGTAATATGAATAATGTGCTAATGCTCATATTCCTCCTCGTCCTCGTCCTCCTCATCGTTATCCTCCTCCTCGCCCCGCTGTGATCCTTGTGCATGATACATCTGATAAGGATCTATTCCAGTTCCTTGCAAAGGATTACCAGCAAAAGCAAGAGTTGCTGCAGGCTGAAAATTTATATTGGCTAATATCTCATGCAACATTCGTTCTTTGTGTTCAGGTACGTACTTTGTTCCAAATGTATCGAATATCATGCTTAATATGTGTTCTGTGGATCATTATCCATTGGTGCAAAAGCAGGATCATTTGCATACAAATCAGGTATCCCACCGACACGAGGATCACTGTCTCCATGAGATATCCAATACCAGTAATTTGGTACAAATCCTTTCTTGTAAAGATGAAGCTTCACTTCATCGGTAGTTAGGAACCTTAGATTTTTGCACTTGCAACAGGGCGTCTGAATTTTCCTTCACTTTGAAAGTTAGGTTGCTGACATGCAAAGAGTACAAAATCTTTCACGTCCTTTAAAAATTCTTCGGTATATCCCTTTCGACCCGGTAAAAGTCTATTATACATCCAACTATGAAGTTAAAAGATATCTATATTCTGTACCATATCAAAACATGATGATACAGAAAATTATCTTTTCTTGTAAATATTGATACAAATTTTAATATAAAAAACCAAACACTTAAAATCCTACATGCCATGGATATACAGATTAACCAATGCATGAGAAAAAAGGACTAGTGAATTGCGACCTGGAATATATCTAGCATTTAAAACCTGATATCGATCGGAGGCTTGGTTATTTCATTTTCTTTTCCTTGTTTAGTAATTGTCACCCATATGGATGTATTTAATTAATGAACAATTTTGAAGCTATGGATGGTTTCTCCATGTAGGGAGGTGATCCATGGATCTGTTCTAACCTATATGATACTTGACCTATTTAAAGAAGCAAATTATGGCTTGGCATGTGCCTATACTAGAAATTCATTCAAGCTATCTATCCTATTAATGGAATGGTGTGTTTACATTTCTAATACATGCAAGAGAAGTCAGTAGGGGAAATCACAGATTAGATGTTGGTAATGAAACAAACAAATATTGATACTCCTCACTCAATACAATTGGGGTTAGATATGCGGGACCTACTTTTGCTCTTATCTTGAAAAAACAATTTTCACCATAAAGAGAAATGCCTTCAAATCATCCTTATTGCATGCTTTTAGCTTTGCTGGGTTCCTATTAACTTATATACTCAGGTCCTTAGTTCTCAACGGGCATTCTCTGGCCTATGATGCAAATAACCAAACTATCCTGATGATTTACTCCTAAATCTATCCTCTACTAGTTCCGCTTCTTTTTCGCTATACTTGTCTTCTATCCATCATAACTAACACATCCACCTCAATATATTTACTCTGTTATGGTCATCTTACATTCATGTGGACCTGTGCATCCTCAGACATTCTTACCACAAAATATAGTTTTGCCTGACAAAGTCTATTATACAATTTGTTGCCGCCAAGATCGTCGTGGCCCGTAGCTGCATCGACATCGGAGTGCGCTCCTCCTGCCACCTGCGGCTCTCGGTTCCCAGATCTTCTAGCTGGGTGCGGTCGCCTTGTTGCCCGGCGGTCCTCCACTCCTGGACCTGCGAGACAATGGTTAGAGACCTGGACCGGGCTTTCCGGCGGGGGCACTACAACGATCAAGTCAGTGACGATCCAGAGGAACATGTCCTCCTGGTCGGGCCCCTCTTGATGGACTCCGCTCTAGGAGGAGTGTAAAATATGGGTGAAGGTGAAAACGTTGCCGGGGGAGAATGATAGCGGGGACAGAAGGATGCTCTATTCCTCCGCCTCTCCTTGTATCCCTCGCTTTCCCCTCCACTGTGATGGTAGTGGCGCTTCTCTCTTTTGGTCGGGCTTGCGCTTGTGCTTGTGGTGATGGTGGTGGTGCCTCCCCTCTTGTAGGTGGGGGTTGCACTTCTTCTTCCATTTTTTTTTCTCCTCCGTCTCTTGGAGTTGTTGTATGTGTTACCTCTGGGTTTGCTGTGAACCAAGTTACCGCTCGGTGCTTGTCTCGGGATCCCCACCGGGCTGTCAAGCGCATGCGGCGGTATCCCGAGGGACCTTTCCTTATTCATGATAGGGGGCGTTGTCAGGCGCTCCGACACTCTTCTTGGTTGCCTCATTCCAGGAAATTTGGGAGTGCTTCGAATCGCGGGCCGCCGCCCGCAGGATTCGAATCCCGGATTGGTGTAACTGGTGGTCGTAGGTGGTCAGTACGGCCTGGAAAGTGCTTCAGTGCAATCCTCGGACGGCTCGACGATGTTCTGGGCTGGTGAAGACCTCGTCCGGCCTAGGGCCGAGCTGGGGCGGCATGACTCACTCTGACCTCGACATTCCGAGCTCGCGGGGGTGCCTCGGTGGAGGAGGGCGGAAGGTAGACCCGGTCCAGAGGGCGCGCGCTCGGAGAGGCTCCACATCGGTGGGTGAGCTCGTGGCTTGACCTCGACCGCAAGGCACTAGCCTTCGAGGGTCTCGCTCTGGAGGGCGGAGGGCGGACCCGGTCCAGAGGCGCGCGCGCTCGGAGAGGCTCCACATCGGGGTGAGCTCTTGGCTCGACCTTGGTCGCAGGGCACTAGCCTTCGAGGGTCTCGCTCTGGAGGGCGGAAGGTGGACCCAGTCCAGAGGGTGCACGCTCGGAGAGGCTCCACATCGGCAGGTGAGCTCTTGGCTCGACCTCGATCGCAAGGCACTAGCCTCCGAGGGTCTCGCTCTGGAGGGTGAAAGGCGGACCGGTTCAGAGGGCGCACGCTCGGAGAGGCTCCACATTGACGGGTTAGCTCTTGGCTCGATCTCGACCGCAGAGCACTAGCCTCCGAGAGTCTCGCTCTGGAGGGCGGAAGGCGGACCCGGTCCAGAGGGCGCACGCTCGGAGAGGCTCCACATCGGCGAGTGAGCTCTTGGCTCGACCTCGACCGCAAGGCACTAGCCTCCGAGGGTCTCACTCTAGAGGGCAGAAGGCGACTCCGACCTAGGCGTCGAGCTCATGAGCTCGACCTGGCGGAGGACTGAGCTCGGCCTACAGTTCTGAAAGAGTTCAGTCAGCTCGGTGTGGAATACGGGATAGAGAGTTGACGCGGCATCTTTTCTCGATGTGGAGCCCACGGTTCCTCCACATCAGCGATCCTGCCACATCATTTGCCCCCACTCTCGAGGCTCGTTAGTGCGCGGCGCTCAGTCGAAAGGAGTAATTGTGGTGCTGACATGGAAAGGAGAAAATTTGCGTGATGATGGCCATGATTGCTGGCGCTTCGGGGGCCGGCCCTGCAGTCCAATGCGGGGATGCCATGTGGCCATGTCCGCGGAGCAGTTAATGTGGGCACGAAATTTAGAGCAGCCGGGATGCCATTCTCGTCGATGGGCAGCACGTGGCGCGATTCTATTGGCGGAGAGTTCTGTTAACTCTATCAGGTCATTTCGAAATGAAAGAGGGCCTTACCCGAACCATCTATTCTTTTTGAATTCTCCGTGCCTGCTGCCGCCGCGCCCAAGCTTCCTCCTTCTTCCAGTTCCCCGAGTTTTCTAAAGGAACATGTTAGCTTCTTCCTCCTCCTCCTTCCCCTACTAGGATAGAGTTTTTTCCTTCGGGCCTGGGGTCTTCTCTTGGGTTGAGTCTTCTTCCCGGTCTTCCATTTTGTGTTCTTCCTCTCCTTTGTCCTTGAGGATGTCCCGTTTCGTCCGGGCTTCCGCCCCTCTACTGATCAGGACGAGGCCGGTCCTTCCGAAAGGAGGCCGGCACTTCTTCTTCTTCTGATGGAGAGGGAGGCGTAACCCGCTCGAGCTCAGTAGGAGTCCTCCAGGTCTAGTAGTCATAGAACCGAGATCTAGCCCTTCTTCGTCCTCTTCATTCCTGTCCCTGAGTCATCCGGTCCACAGGTCCGGGATGTCTATGGCATCTCGGCTTCCGTCCGGCTTACGGTCCTTCGTCCGGGAGAACGGGTCACTTCTAGTGGCCCGGCCGTCTTGCCTTCTATGAGGAGACCTTCTCCAGGGGTCTTCAGTTTTCCTTCCATCCTTTCTTTCTGTCAGTCCTAGACAATTATCGTCTGGTCCCAGCGCAGCTGGTGCCAAATGCTATTAGGATCATTTTCTCCTTCGTTGTGTTTTGTCACCTCTACGGGTTCGTAGCCCGATTTTCTTTGTTCAGGCTTTCTTTGCCCTAAAGCGCCACCCAACCGAGGATGGGTGGTGGTCCTTATCTTCCCGCCCAAAGGGCATCAGGTTTGAGCTTCCCTCTTCCATCAGGGGATGGAAGAGCAAGTTTTTCTTTGTTGAGGTCGAGGGGGTCGATTGGGTCTGGAGTGATCCGGATCAGTCTCCCAACCGAAATTCTGTGGTCGATGCGGTGACCGGGATGATTACGAGCAGCTTCGCACCGCCCAGATTCCTCCCTCGAGGTCCTGTTGTCTAGCAGAACCTTGTCGACTCCAGGGTCAACCCGACGAATGGGTTGGATGAGTTCGACCTGAACTTTTTCTTTTCTTTTGTTCTTGCACCTCTTGCATTGTTTCTCCCAGGCTCTAACTGTTGTGTAATTTGTATGCAGGTATGATCTTCTCCGAGAGTGATATTCTGGCCATCACCAGAAGAGGCCGCCGACCGGGCTGGCCAGGGAGCCTGCTTCCAGGCGGGTTCGGAGTGAGAGCGCATCTGCGGCCGCTCCCATGGTGGTGATCGGTCTGAGCTCGACCGCCCCAGCTGGTCCGAGTCAGAGGTGCCACGCGCTGCTCCCGTGCCGGTGGAGAGGACAGCTTCCGCGATGCCAAGGCCAGTCCAGTAGGCCCCCGCTGCAGAGCCCGAGGTGGAAGTCCGGGCAAGGGTTGCCACTGCTGCCGCTGTACCCCGCGATCCTCCGAGTCCACCCTCGCCACTGTCTGGGGTGAGGAGACCCGGGCTGCGCCCAGCGCCTCGACAGAGGTGCCACCTGCACCGACGCTGACCTCCCAGCCTGCCCCCCGGGATCCTTCAACCAGCGGTGCAAGGCCGTCAGCTCACGGAGAGAGCCGGAGGGAGGATGCACGGTGCCATCCCCTTTAGGATGGGGTCGGAGAGCTCAGTACTTCGGAGCCCTGAGCTAGCCGAACGCATGATGGATTTCTCCATTCAGGCATGTGATCGGCAGGAGATGGCTGGGATGCGGGTGACCGATGTCATCCGCACCCTCTTCTCTCAGCTGTACTCGGTAAGCCGCCTTTCTTCTTTCTCTTCTCTTTTCTTTTTCTTTATTTTTTATTTTTTATTTTTCTCTTTTTTTTTGGTGACTTCTTTTCATGATGCAGATCGGTGCCGAGGCCCTATTCATCAAGGACCAATACCAGAGCTGGGAGCATCTCGAGCGGCAACAAGCCGCCGAGATCGAGTCTCTCAAAGCCGACCTGAAGGGGAAGGCCGGGGTGTACGGGTACTCCAGCAAAAGGTCAAGGACCTTGAGAGGGACCTCGCCGATGCTGAGGGGCGAGCAAAGGGACTCATGACGGCTCGTGACCTGGAGCGGAGTCGTTCAAAGAAGACGATCAACGACCTCTCCATCATCGAGAAAAAGCTTAACTGGTACAGTGTCGAGGCCGACCGACACAAGGAGACCGCCCAAGTTGCTCAGGTGGAACTGGCAGTTGTGAAGGAGAAGCTTGCCGCGATTGAAAAGGCAGCAGAGACGGCTGCCAACTCGGTGGAAACAGCCAGGCTGGAGGCCGTCGAGTCGAAGAGGGTGGCCATTGAGGCCACAAAAGGTGCTGAGGACGCCATCGCTAAGTTCAAGGCTTCAGAGGACTTCGTCGCTGAAATCCAGTAGATGGCGTCGGATTCCTTTTATAAGGGATTCATGTACCTGCACGGTCGAGCCGAGGTGATTATTCCTAACAAGAATCGTAGTAGCCTCAGGTACCCTTCGGCCATGGAGGAGGAGGTTGATGAGGAGGTCATCGCGGGAAGCACGGACTTAGAGCCTTCGAGACCAGCCGAGGGTGATCCTACCGAAGTCGGGGCAGCCCAGCCAGGACTTCTGAGGGCGAGAGCTCCCGGCCTCAGGACCCAGCGGGGAGGCCAGCCGGGGTGGAGTGACCCTTTTTACTCCTTGCTTCATTTTGTACTTTCATTTCTTGTACTCAATCTGGGTCACCCAGTATGTCGGGGGCCCAGAAGATACTTATACTTTGTGTTTGATCAATGAAGTGAAATCCGAGTTTCTTTATCATTTGTTCTCTTTGCTTGGTTCTTCCCTTCTCTTTCTTTTCTTTCTTGTATGGGGAGCTCAGGGAGAAGGGTTTCACCTTGCTTGAGATTAAGTCATAACACTTGAGGGCTGCTGGGCTCGAAGTTCTCTTGGCCGGAGATCTGAGCTCCGTTTTGAGAAGGCGTCCTGGAGCTGGGCTCGAGGATGATGATTGCTGAGAGCTGCTTGGCTCAAAGTTCCTTGGCCGGAGATCTGAGCTCCGGTCTTGAGAAGGCATCCTGGAGGTGGGCTCGGGGATGATGGTTGCTGAGAGCTGCTTGGCTCGAAGTTTCCTTGGCCGGAGATCTGAGCTCTGGTCTTGAGAAGGCATCCTGGAGCTGGGCTCGGGGATGATGATTACTGAGAGCTGCTTGGCTCGAAGTTTCCTTGTCTGGAGATCTGAGCTCCGGTCTTGAGAAGGCGTCCTGGAGCTAGGCTCGGGGACGATGGTTGCTGAGAGCTGCTTGGCTCAAAGTTTTCTTGACGGGAGATCTGAGTTCCGATCTTGAGAAGGCGTCTTGGAGCTGGGCTCAGGGACAATGATTGCTGAGAGCTACTTGGCTCGAAGTTTCCTTGGCCGGAGATCTGAGCACTGGTCTTGAGAAGGCATCCTGGAGCTGGGCTCGGGGACGATGATTGCTGAGAGCTGCTTGGCTCGAAGTTTCCTTGGCCAGAGATCTGAGCTCCAATCTTGAGAAGGCATCCTGGAGCTGGGCTAGGGGACGATGATGACTGAGAGCTGCTGAAAGTGGTAGCTTCGATGATGCTGTATTTTCTTCTTGTTCTTTCTTTCTTTCCTTCTCCACTCTTCTTCTTTCTCTTTTTTCTTTTTGTTCTTGTCCTTCTTTTCTCTTCTTCTTTTTTTTTTTTTTAGAGTGGGGAGATCAGAGGAGAGGATGCTGGTTATACCCCCACCTTGTTCTCTTTCTTTCCTTCCCCTCTCGTCTTCTTTTCGAGAGGGGAGATCAGAGAAGGGGGCTGCTGGGCTTCCCCCCTTTGTTCTCTTTCTTTCCTTCCCCTCTCGTCTTCTTTTCGAGTGAGGAGATCAGAGAAGGGGGGTTACCGGTCTTGATTACCTTGGAGCTAGGCTCGAGGCCTTCCTGGACATGGAGCTAGGCTCGGGCCCAGAGGGTTGCCTGAGATCTTAGCTCAGGTCTTTGGCACCTTGGAGCTAGGATCGAGGTGTTGACGGGAGCTGCGTGGCCCCATGATCTCTTGACATCTTGGAGCTAGACTCGGAGATGTTTGAGATAGAGAGCTGCTTGGCTCGAAGATTCTCCGACGTCTTGGAGCTGGGCTCGGGGACTCTTGGAGTTGGAGAGCTACATGGCTCGAAGTTCCTCTAGCATCCTAGAGCTGGGCCCGGGAACGCTAGGAAGTGGGAGCTACGTGGCTTGAAGTTCCTCTAGCATCTTGGAGCTGGGCCCGGGAATGCTGGGAAGTGGGAGCTACGTGGCTCAGAGATTCTTCAACGTCCTGGAGCTGGGCTCGGGGACACCGTTGATCCTTTCCTGCAAAACATGCGGTACCCATGCAAGGGGAAAAATCGCTACCATGATCGTTGGTGGGGGAACTTACCTCACTGGGGGCATCTTTATAGGTTGTAGGCCTTCCTCCCCCGGGGAGTCTGACGTCGTCGAGTTCTTCGAGGTAACGGACCCCTCCTGATGGAACTTAGGCCGCCTCATGGGGGCCTTCCTGCGGTGGTTCGCGATCATCGTTCTGATGACTGTGGCATCTTTATTTATCTTCCTCCTTCGCTTTCTCCTCCTCTCATGGCAGGAAAATGACTCTCGGGTGCCCCTGCCCCTCGACCCTTCTTAAACACACGCGTGACCCTCCAGGCGGTGATGCCCGCCGGTTTCACGGTGAGGTAGCCATCGGTGGTTGAAGCCGATGGAAAAGTGGCGAGCACTCGGGGCCCCGCTCGAGGCCTGCCCCCCGCAAACCTTCGGAAGTGGGCCTCCTTGATGAGCTTCTCGATCTCTTATTCACGATTGCGACATTTTTTGATGCCATGGCCGTGATCATGGTGGAAGTGATGATACTCTGCCTCACCGTGACCGGTGAAGGGCTCCACCGGTGGTGGGCGTTGTAGTCCGGTGGCTCGCCAGTCGAACCTCGCATGCTAATGAACTGGTGGAAGAATCCCACCATTTTGTGCTCATGCTTCTCCAGGCACACTTTCACTGTGTGCCTGATGGTTTCGTCAGTGGGTTCCCCGTCGAAAGGGACGGAGGAGGTGACGTCCTGGAGAGGCCTAGGGGAGATTGCCACTCTGCCGGCCTTTCTAGCTTGTGTCATCACCGTCCTTCTGCAGTATATTGACTTGGGGAGTGATGAAGGACTTTGTCATGCCCATCTTCCCCTCTACCTGGCGCGCCAATCTGTTGCCGCCAAGAACATCATGGCCCATAGCTGGATCGATGTCGGAGTGCGCTCCTCCTGCCGCCCGTGGCTCTCGGTTCCCGGATCTCCTTGCTGGGTGCGGTCGCCTTGTTGCCCGACGGTCCTCTGCTCCTGGACCTACGAGACAACGGTTAGAGACCCGGGTCGAGGTTTCCGGCGGGGGCACTCCGACGATCAAGTCAGTGATGATCCAGGGAAACAGGTCCTCCTAGTCGAGCCCCTCTTGATGGACTCTGCTCTAGGAGAAGTGTAAAATATGGGTGAAGGTGAAAACGTTGCCGGGGGAGAATGATAGCGGGGACAGAGGGATGCTCTATTCCTCCACCTCTCCTTGTATCCCTCGCTTTTCCCTCCACTGTGGTGGTAATGGCGCTTCGCCCTTTTGGTCGGGCTTGCGCTTGTGCTTGTGGTGATGGTGGTGGTGCCGTCCCCTCTTGCTGGTGGGGGTTGCACTTTTTCTTCCTTTTTTTTTCTCCTCCGTCTCTTGGAGTTGTTGTGTGTGTTACCTCTGGGTTTGCTGTGAACCAGGTTACCGTTCGGCGCTTGTCTCGGAATCCCCTCTGGGCTGTAGGCGCATGCGACGGTGTCCCGAGGGACCTTTCCTTATTCATGATAGGGGGCGTTGTCAGGCGCTCTGACACTCCTCTTGGTTGCCTCATTTCGAAAAATTTGGGGGTGCTTCAAATGGCGGGCCGCCGACCGCGAGATTCGAATCCCAGAATTGGTATAACTGGCGGTCGTAGGTGGTCAGTATGGCCTGGAAAGTGCTTCAGTGCAATCCTCAGGTGGCTCGCCGGTGTTCTAGGCTGGTGAAGACCTCGTCCGGCCTGGGGCCGAGCTGGGGCGGCATGACTCGCTCCGACCTCGACATTCTGAGCTCGCGGGGGTGCCTTGGTGGAGGAGGGCGGAAGGCGGACTCGGTCCAGAGGGCGCGCGCTCGGAGAGGCTCTACATCGGCGGGTGAGCTTGTGGCTCGACCTCGATCGCAGGGCACTAGCCTCCAAGGGTCTCGCTCTGGAGGGCGGAGGGCAGACCCAGTCTAGAGGGCACGCGCTCGGAGAGGCTCCACATTGGCGGGTGAGCTCTTGGCTCGACCTCGACCGCAGGGCACTAGCCTCCGAGGGTCTCTCTTTGGAGGGCGGAAGGCAGACCCGGTCCAGAGGGAGTGCGCTCGGAGAGGCTCCACATCGGCGGGTGAGCTCTTGGATCGACCTCGACCGCAGGGCATTAGCCTCCGAGGGTCTCGCTCTGGAGGGCGGAAGGCGGACCCGGTCCAGAGGGTGCGCGCTCGGAGAGGCTCCACATCGGCGGGTGAGCTCTTGGCTCGACCTCGACCGCAGGGCTCTAGCCTTCGAGGGTCTCGCTCTGGAGAGCGGAAGGCGGACCCGGTCCAGAGGGCGCACGCTCGGAGAGGCTCCACATCGACGAGTGAGCTCTTGGCTCGACCTCGACCGCAGGGCACTAGCCTCCGAGGGTCTCACTCTAGAGGACGGAAGGCGGCTCCGACCTAGGCGTCGAGCTTATAAGCCGACCTGGCGAAGAACTGAGCTCGGCCTGTTGTTCTGAAAGAGTTCAGCTCAGCTCGGTAGTGGAATACGAGCTGGAGAGTTGATGCGGCGTCTTTTCTTGACGTGGCGCCCGCAAGTTCCTCCACGTCAGCAATCCTGCCACATCACAATTGAACACTTATCATCATATATTTAATTTAATGAAAAATTTCCAGAATGTAGAATCTATTTCATCAACAAAATGATATTCATAAAACCAAAATTTGGCAACTGAGAATTATGCATGTACCAGAAGTACCAGAAGTAACCGTGTGGCTCGATCCGGTCCCTGGGACGGTGATAAAGGGATGGTGAGGAAGGTGGAAGGCCTCGGCCATCAGGGGGAGGGCCGGAGGCGGCGTTGGCTGTCAAGGGGTAGGCCTCGACCGTCGGGGGGAAGGTGGGAAGCAGCGTTGGCCATCGGGGGGAGGCGTCGCCCGTCGGGGGCAGGGCCAGAGGCGGATTTGCAAGTCAGGGGGGAGGCCTCGGCCGTCGGGGGGAAGGCCGGAGGCGGTGTTGGCCATCGGGGGGGAGGCGTCACCCATCGGGAGGAGGGCCAGAGGCGGCGTTAACTATTGAGGGGGGAGGCCTCGGCCGTCGGGGGGAGGGCCGGAGGCGACGTTGGCCGTCAGGGGGGAGGCCTCGACCGTCGGGGGAAGGTTGGAGGCGGCGTTGGCCATTGGGGGAGAGGCATCGCCTGTTAGGAGGAGGGCCAGAGGCGCTGCAGGCCATCGAGGGGGAGGCGTTGGCCATCGAGGGGAGGGCCACAGGCAGCGTTGTTCGTCGGGGGGAGGGCCGGAGCCGGCGTTGGCCATCGGGGGGGAGACGTCGGCCGTCAAGGGGAGCATCGAAGGGGAAGGGTAGCTAGGGCACCCGAATCGAAGGCGGCGGGATGGGAGAAGGGGCAAGGGTAGCTAGGGCACCCGAACGAGGAGGGTTAAAAACTAAACCCTTAATGAATTTCAGCCATCTGATTTTAATCATACGTCCCATATACATTTGTATTTAAGAATTTTAAAAATCAATTTTTTGCAACCGATTTTTGGTTGCAAAATTCAGAAATTTTAAATTAATTTTAAATTAAATTTTGTAACCAAAAAATTGGTTGCAAAAATTTAAAAACAATTTAAAAAAGTTTAATATTTATCTTTTTTTTTGCAACCGATTTTTCGATTGCAAATTAAAAAAATAAAATTAATTTAAATTTATATTTTGCAACCAAAAAATCGGTTGCAAAATTTTAAAAACAATTTAAAAAAATTTAATAATTATCATTTTTTTTGCAACCAATTTTTCGGTTGCAAATTTAAAAAAAATTAAAATTAATTTAAACTTAAATTTTGCAACCAAAAAATCAGTTGCAAAATTTTAAAAATAATTTAAAAAATTTAATAATTATCATTTTTTTTGCAACCGATTTTTTGGTTGCAAATTTTTAAAAAAATAAAATTAATTTTAAATTAAATTTTGCAACCGAAAAATCAGTTGCAAAATTTTAAATAAAAAATTTTAAAAAATTATATAATTATAATTTTTTTGTAACCGAAAAATTGGGTTGCAAAATTCAAAAATAATAAAATTAAATTTAAATAAAATTTTGCAACCGAAAAATCAGTTGCAAAATTTTTAAAAAATAATAACTTTTTTTAATTATCAATTTTTTTCCAACCGATTTTTTGGTTACAAAATATTATTTAAATTTAATTTAATTTGTTTATAATTTTGCAACCGAAAAATTGGTTGCAAAATTTTTAAATAAACTTTTAAAAAAACTTAATTCAATTTTTATTTCGGTTGCAAAATCGATTGCAAAATGAAAATTTTGCAACTGAATTTGCAACTGATTTAAATCGGTTGCTAAATTATTCAGAAAATATATCGGTTGCAAAATTGGTCACAAATATAACAAAAAAAATCGGTTGTAAAATCGATTGCAAAATCGGTTACAAATATAACCAAAAAAATTGTTTGCAAAATCAATTGCTAAAACTGGTTTTTCTTGTAGTGGATACTATTGGCCCTCCATTCAAAAGGACTCGTCGATTTTGTCTGAAGATGTGATCAATGCCAGAGGTATGCCAATGTTCAAAGACAACCAGCAAGCCATTTGACTCAGCTGACGGCACCTTGGCTCTTCGCCCAGTAGGGCAGGATATCCTTAGCCCGTTTCCACCAGCATCTGGGCAAAGGAAGTTTCTCATCATGGCCATCGACTACTTTAATAAATGGGTTGAGGCCGAACCACTGGCTCACATCATAGAAGGCAAGGTCGAGAATTTTGTCAGGAATTCCATCATATTCCGGTTCGAAATTTCACATACTACAATCACTGATAATGGAAG
Organism: Areca catechu; assembly: GCA_021397845.1. Classification (NCBI taxonomy): domain Eukaryota; kingdom Viridiplantae; phylum Streptophyta; class Magnoliopsida; order Arecales; family Arecaceae; genus Areca; species Areca catechu. Next base: position 180,634,974 of record CM038052.1, read on the forward strand.
GCAGTTTGATAACCCCAAGTTTAAATATTTCTACGCTCGGTACCATATGCAACACCGATTGACATCCGTCAGCCATCCGTAGTCTAATGGGGAGGCTGAAGTAATGAATCGGACCATTCCCCATGGTCTGAAGACATGGCTATACGCTGCCAAGGGACTTTAGGTAGAAGAGCTGACCTCCATTCTCTGGGCATACCGGACAACCTCGAGAACAGCCACCGCGACGAATCTCCGTTCAACTTGGCATACGGTACCGAAGCAGTCCTTTCTATCGAAATCACCCTACAGTCTTTGAGAATTGATAAGTACGAGGAGCCTGAGAACTCCAAATGCAAAAGAGTGGACTTGGATCTACTGCCGAGTACCAGACTCCAGGCCCAAATGAAAATGGCAATATATCAACAAAAAGTTGTCAAATATTATAATTCTAGGGTGAAAGAACAGATCTTCCGTATTGGAGACATGGTACTGCGAAAAACTGAAATATCAAGGCCAACAGAGCAGGACAAACTTTTTTCCAACTGGGAAGGACCGTACCAAATCAAAGAAGTTGTACGTCCAGGAACATATCGACTCAAAACCTTGGATGGCATTGTGCTACCTCGGCCTTGGAATGTACAAAATCTTTGCAAGTACTATCAATAAACATACCTCATATATTTTCATAATATGTTCAAGCCTAAACAGCCCACCATCCCAATGGTGCAACAATGGTCCCAATGATCCGTTCAATAGAATTGACCAAAGGTGCAAAGGTGAGTCTAATCCACTGGCCTTATCGGTATGTCCGACGAGCGCAACGGACAGTCCAATCAGGCTTCCAAATAATCAAAGGTGCAAGGATAGTCCACGTGACCTACCCTACGGTGAATCCGAAGATGCACCGGGGTAGGCCTAATCAGCCTACTTTAAGTACGAAAGAATGTGTAGGGACGGTTCACATAACCTACCCTACGGTAAACCCGAAGACGTGCTGGCGCGGGCCTAATCAGCCTACCTTAACTTCAGCAGAAAGGCATAGGGACAGCCTAGACGCCTTACCCTACGGTAAATCCGAAAACGTGCCAAAGTGAGTCTAAATCACTCATCCTGTCAGCACCAGACATCTCACAGGATGACCTAATCGATCCCATCCTGTCGGCAAACCCCAAATATTTCTACAAGTTTGTCACGCGGCAGTCATACAGGAAGGCCCACACTACATAACGTCCCATAATATGCCATTCACAAAAAAAGAAGGAAGGGAAAAGAAAGATATTTTCTTCATTGCTTCTTGGAAACCTTACAAAAAAAAAAGAAAAAGGAACAGATAGTGGAAAGGCAGATCTAAAGACCACTTGCCATCCCCTTTCCATGTCGACAGGAGGTGTCAAAGTTCTGAGAGGAGGACGGGGAGGCTCTAGACTTCCCTTCTGATTCGGATTCCGACTCTTCTTCAAAGCCGGAATCATGCTCATCACTAGGGAAGGGGACGGAGGGCCTAATATTCTCCAGGCCCTTCAGATGGTAGAAACGGAAAGCCTTGTCCCAGTGCTCCCAGACCCCCGATGATAAGAATCTAGGACCGCCTTGGCGACCTCATCCTTGAAGGCTGACAATGCCATGAATTTTGCAACGGCTTCCGCCGCCTCCCTCCTGGCCTCTTCTGCCTCCGCAACGGCCTCCGCGATTCGAGCCCTGGCCTCCTCCGAACAGGCCTCCAGGACTCGTACCTTTCTCTCCAGACGGGCAATGTCCCCCTGTTGATGGTCGTCGTCGTCCCCGTCCCCCCGGTGAGCCTTGCCGCTAAGTTCACCCTCTGCTTGAGAACTGGAAGCCCTCATCTTAGCCATCCTCTGGAGTTTAGAAATGTTGAACTTCATCTTTGTGATGTGCTAAGGAGAAGAAGGAAGACAACTTTTGAAATAGAAGTTTGATATTTCAGTGTCCTCCAGAAGGGAAGAGCCAGGTCATATTTAACGGGATCTTGCGCCCACTGAAGGCCACAAGAAAATGTGCCCCACACCTTTCCCCAGGCTTGCCAGAAGGCACCATGCATCAAAATGATGCCTCAAAACCCAGGTGGCCCCTCTGGGAGCTGTACAGTCGCCAGTAACTGCCCTCGAGGATAGAGACCGTCGGTGCTTCAAATCTAGAACGATCCCCCTCGGACGGTTACAACATTAATGGCCGCTTCTGGGGAAAGGAGGGCATGGCGGCACCTAGGATGCGCGAAAATGCGACCGTTCAAATATCCACGTACTCGACACAGACGGCAAAAAAATGTGCTCGATGTCCCCCGACAAATTGCCAATGATGGGGTGACATCTGGATGCCGCACTACCATCGATGTAGAAAGGACAATCATGGTGGATAATCAACTTCAGCCCAAATGAGGTTAATCCCGATCCAAGGGATCGGTCTTGTCCTTTCTGATAGGGTCAACCGTGCCAGGGAAATCAGCAACGGCATTACGACCCCGCTTCGGAGTTCATCTCCAATCAAGCCGGGAATATCGACCCCGAACCGGCCATGTCTCCGGCTTACCCACCAGAAAGGAATCACACCAGAAAAGAATCAACTCAAAAGAAACTGGCTTAGAGAAAATAAATCATTTATTTCAAGGAGGAAAAACCCTCATCCAGAAGGAAGACATTACAATCGGCTGGCAAAAGAGAAAATACAACAACTTTATTCCCTGTTGACCTTTTCAGCAGCCAAAACAGAAGTAAGGGTCGAAACTTCGCCGGAATGCGCCAACACCGCATCGGACTGAACCTTGGAGTCTTCAAACCCGTTCCCCGGAATGGCAATCGAGGACAAGTCCGGGCTGGGGTAAAGTTTCTTAACTTTACCCATGCAACTTTACCCAGGCAATCGGTGTAATCCAAAAAGTAGCTCTTCAATGCAGCTTCACGCGCCTCACCTTTGAAGGCCTGAGATCTTTTGTAAAGCCCGATGGCATCGGAAGACCTCTCTTTGGCTTGCGTAGCCCTTTGATTAGCCACTGAAAGGCTTGTCTTCAGTTCGTCGATCCTTCTCTCCAACTCGGCTTGATGAGACTTCAGTCCCTCAGCATCCCAAAGGGTTTCCCTCAGCAACAATTCGAGAGAGATCACCTTCCCTCTCTTCTTCTACAGAATGATTACCATGTCAGCTGCCTATGCCTGAAGAGTCCCCAGTTGTTTTCTCAGACATCATTGGAGGCGACAGTCTTGCCCAACTCCTCTTCTGTGGCGGTCCGAAGCCTTTCGGCAACATCTTTCTTAACTACAGCCGAGGCCACTCGACTTCAAAGATCTTCGTCGAAGCTGATGGATTCGTGGACACCTTTCTCCAGCAAAGAAAGGCTGTGAGAAACCTGCGGAACAGGGAGCACATGCAAAGTCAATCTAGCCGCTGAATACGGACAGGTAACATGCATGTCGGAGTCTACCTGTTGTATCCCAAGAAGGATGGTAGAAAAAGGATTCCTAGACTCCTGCCCCCCAGTTCCGGTGGCAGGTGTATCACACCCCACGGAACTCCTTTCTCCTGTGGCCAGAGCCGCAGGCTTGGCATCTTCGATGTGCAAAAGAACCCCGATGGCATCTCGCGGGCTTGACTTCTTAGATGGCCCGGTCGGCACGGCTTTCCCAGGAGAAGCTGGTTCCTCCCCTAAGGAAGAACCTATCTTGATTGGGACATTACTCCCAACTTGGGGGCACGGCAATGCCAACACATACCTTCGCCTCCGATCTGATCTCCTTACCTGGAAGCCTCTCATTGGCCTCCCCCTTGCTGCCCGCCTGAGCTGTGCTAGGTTCGGCCTAATGCTGTGGCAAGCTCTTCGAATGGCACGAGGACGAGAAGACGAGAATGGTGTTGGGAGTGGCATTGCCAAGTGCGAATGGCAGTCGATCCAAGGAGACTCTTTTCCTTATATCGAGACTGGCGAGGCTCAAGTCAAACATCCTCATTTACAGCAGGCTCCCGGGCATGCCACGTGCGCTTGCTCTAATAAATTAGTACCCCAACTTGTGTGTTAGGAGGGACCACTAAAAGGCTACAGCCACGATGATCCCCTTTCCCAAGCACGGTCATTATGGCTCTGATCGCCATCATCTCTCCAAGCAATAGGCAACGGTATAGCGGTCGCCAAACCCCTGGTAAGCCAGAGGTTCCCCTCACGCAGGGACTTCCCTACATGTTTTAAGATCCAAAGGAGGAGCCTATGTTCAGAAAAATCGACTCGACGAAGGGCTGCATGATTCAGTCCGTCGCTAGAATCAATGACCCTACCTAAACCAAGTTCAAAAATTCCACACTTGGAGGGGTCCCATGACATCCACAAAAGGGGAGAAAGAAGAAATGTTCATTAATCCAGGAAAGTTCATTGACTACATGCCAAAGAAAGAAAAAGAAGAAGTGCAAAGCTCGAAGCTTGACAAGTCCCTATAGATCGGCCGAGAGAGACCCAACATTGGCACAACGGAGTATCTCATCAATCTGGGCAGAGAGGACTTCCTCGACTTGGGCTAAGGCCGGAGAACCCTCGGCCTGGACCCCATCTTCAGCCTGGACCGAAACTACCGTACCAGCCATAGCTAACTCCTCGGCTACGACCGGGACTTCTTCACTTCGGCTTGGCATCTCTTCGACCTCTTCAGGGACCCCAATCTCTTCCTCTCTTTCCTCCTCGATATCAAATGTAGGGACACTGGAAAGATCGAGATCGGGGAAGACCTCGCTGACCTTAGCAAGTCCATCATTGAAGCCGAATTGATACTGAACAAGCTTGCTTCATTTACTTCCATCTTGAATTGTGAAGACTTTCTGAAGTCTTCAACAGCTTTAGCCGTCTGCTCTCTCATGGCTTTGGACTCCCTCCTAGCCATTTCGGCCTTCAGGGTTGCCTCTTCGGCCCTCGAAGATGCCTCTTCAGCCCTCCTAGTCACCTCCTCAGCCACCCTGGCTAGGTCTTCAGCCTTCTCCTGGTTCTCCTTAGCAGAAAGCTCCAAGGAGTCAATCTGCTTCTTATTCCTCCTCAGCTTCGCCTCCTGCTCCGAGATCTTCAAGTGGGCATTCTTCAGTTCGTCCTTCAAGCCCTGAACCTTGGTGTCCATGCGAGCGAGCTGATTCTCCATGGATAGCTTCAACTCTTCGGCCACCTCTCTCTCGGCTCTGGCTACTTTGAGCTCCTCCTTCAGGCCATGAATGAGGTTATCAGCGCTCCCCAAGCCCTCTTCCAGAAAGGTGATGTCATAGAGCAACTGTGCCAACAAAACAAGGCGTGAGATCAATCACAAACTAAATGACCCACCGAACATAGGAGGAATGATGAGAACCTACCTGCAGCAAAGAAGAAAAGGCAGAATCGGACACCTTGGCAAGGCTCCGACCCCGGATGACTGCCAAATCATGGGGTAGCAAGACACCTTTCAGAGCCTGCCTAGCAATGGCAGGGACTGAAAGACCCCTCGTAGTGGAAAGCTCTGAAGGGTATACTGGATAACTTCCACTTGGAGGAGCCTTTCAAATAGACTCCTCCTTGACTTGTGGTGCCTTGCCCCTGTCAATCGCAGGGGAGCAAGGTGATGGGGCATCGACCACCGAAGATGGGCTCTCCCTAGTCTGAACTGGAGAATCGACTACCGGCAGAAACTCATCTGATGGAGGTCCTTCCAAAACCTCCATCATCGGCACCCCGTCCCCTCCAGACGTTCCTCTGGAAGATGAAGTGCTTCTGCTCTTGCTAGGGTCATCCCTCCAAACCTTCTTCCAGATTTCTGATCTCGAAGGGGGAGCCTGGGCTGTTTTCCTCTTAGAAGATTGATAAAGCCAGCCCAAGTCAAGCCTCATCTCGCCACCTGCAAACAAAAATGCCTTTCAGAATCAACTGGACCACAAAGGAATTAAAAAAGGAGAGCCGAAACTTCTATCGCTTATACCTAACACAGGAAACTCGCTAATCCCTGCGAGATGGAGATTCCTCTCCTCCAACAGTTCGCGAATGGGAACGGCCTCCGAACTGGATAGTAAGGCGTAATCAGACTGATCGACCACCAAAACCTTCTTTCCAGCATTGGCATTCAAGTGTAGCTCCCTCCACACATTACTGAAACCCCACGGTTCGGTAGAAGAAACAAAAATAAAATTGGGCTTCCACCCATGGATAGCACTGGGCATATCCCTTATGATCTTGCGACCAGGCCGAGGATCGATAACCCACCACCATGACCATGGAAATCCTTCTTGAGGACAAAAAGAGTGGTGAATAAATTGGTCCCGGGCCTCACATTGGCTATGTGGCACTGGACCAAGAACCCGTAGATATTTCGAATGCTATTCGGAATCAACCGCGCGGGCACAATTTGATACATATGGAAGACTTTGATGAAGAACGAGTGTAGCGGGAATCGAAGACCAGCCTTCGGATGATCTTCGTATATAGCAAAACATCCAATGGAAGGTTTGTGCACTCGCTCTTCAGACGTGGAAAGTATTAGAGGAAACCCTTCGAGAACATGGTAACGCTCCCGAAGGTAGGCCATTTTCCTCGATGAAATGGAGCTAGAGACTAACTCCGGACTCACTACATCACCAGTCCCGGAGGGCCCAGTCTTTCCCCCTTGAGTTCCTATGGCCTCAGCCATATAGAAAAAAGGAACAAAGAAACAAGAGAAATGTCCTACTTGTGGAGGGGACCAATAGCCAGAAGCATGGAAAGCTGGACCAAAGTTGAAAGTAGGCAAGGATGAAGAAGCTTCCTCAGCCAGTCCTCTTTTCTCCTCATAAAGGAACAAGGAGACTCCAAGACGCTGCCTCGATAAGAGGAACTATCTCTTCAAGCTCGCCACGGATGCTTGAGAGATTTGACGCGGAATGGACCGAAGGTCATAATCCATGCAACACCAATCAACGGCAAAGATGGAGCACGTGTCCTTTCCAAGGGATAGGAAGAGGCCACGACCTCCACCCAAATTCTAATGAAAAGATCGGCTGAACCGTCGCAAAACAGAAAAAGGAGGGGCGACCCCTGGTCCACCCATTCCTTTTTCACACCCAATCAGGGGACGACAGCTGTCCATCACCTGATCCTCGAATCGACTAGCAATTATGGCAAATAGTCCAATCAGAGATTTTGCAATCATCTACCGCTCCACTCCCCAGGGAAACACGACAATTCATTGATACTCTCACTCTTCGAGGCAGATCATCACTTCGAAAACTGAGTATGGGGCAACTGTTGGGATATGTCGATTCAAGTATAGATTAGCCACCAGTTCGACCGCCCGAGCACTCCCTCCTAAACCAAGCATGTTGAACCAAAGCGCCCGGAAGAAGCTGAATGGTTAACGGACAAGATGAAGACACAACCTTCGATCTCAGCCGAAGAGTTAACGTTCAGCATCTGCCGAAGACATAGTCCTCAGCCTCAGCCGGAGGCATAACCTTCGGCGCCCCGGTCGAAGACATGGTCTTCGGCCTTTGCTGAAGACATGATCTTCGACTTCGGCCATAGGTGCCGTTTCGAAGATACCTCGGGATGAAAGCACCCCTTCGATCCAACCACGGATACTCCTAAAAAGAAAGCCCAAAGGCAGATCTCCAACCTCCCTCAAGCCCACACGAACGTGGGAGATAACAGTTACGATCGACTATTACCTCCATAACATAACTATATCAAAGTGGCTGCATGGTCACTAACTCCAACTGCAACGTCTCCGGCCTGACCAGAACCGTTCAATAACTGCCCACGGTTACGGACAGAGGGGAATCTATTAATTCCCCCTATCATAATCGCAGGAAAGAGGATGGAACCGCAGGCCAGACCAACCAATATAAATACTGGTAAGAGGGGACATTCCAGGTAAAGCACAGCGAAACCTTGAAAATCTCAGAGTTCTTTTTTTGCCATCCACCCTTCTCAGAATCTTCCCCATTCTGTTGCTGGAGTCCGCCTCTGACTTAGGCATCGGAGTATCCCCCGCAGGTAAACATCCGACCACGATCTGTTTTGCAGGTAAACCAAGGAGCGGACCTGTGAACTAGTAGCTTCGTCCGGTCAGGAAAAGGATTCTATGCCAACAGATCTCATAAACATATCACAAATATAAAGGGAAAAAAGAAAAGAAGCAGAAGAATTACTACTGTATTTGCGGTGAAAGCATCCAAAATAGTGAAAAAGGTGCCGTACAAGATGTCCATTTTTTTTTTTTTTTGCTTAGAAAAAGGAATTGGGGGAGGGGAGGGGGGGAGCGGATAAATCTCAGTGTAGCTACCCCACAGGCCACCACCCTGTCAGGTAATGTTCAATTCAAAATGCTTAGATTTTCATATTCTTTTTTCACCTAAAAGTGAGTATGTCAACCTAACATAGTAGAATGGGAACAAAGAGGGAGACTTTGATCTCTTACTCATACCAGCAACCGTGGATCCCAAAAAAATTTCTGGATTTAATCAAGTGGGATCACTTAAAGATATCTTTTTTCATGGTACCACGAACTTCGTCAAAGAGCCCTGCTTACTGAGCGTTTAACTTATTTTTTATTAAAAAAATATGATATAAGCTATTAAAAAAAGTTGCTAGGGACTCTGAACGGCGAATTTTTAAAATAATAATTTTTTAATAAATATTTACAAAACTAATGCATCTGTTCTCGTTCTACCAGTCGGTGTCTTAATGATGTCTGGTTGATGTACTCACCTTTAGGTGGAAAAAAATTGTGCAAATCCGAGCACCTTGCATCGAACATTACCTGGCAGGATGGGAACTTGCAAGGGTAGCTATACCCGGATTCATCTTCACTATCCATTTTTTCCTTACCAAAAAAAAATATTTGCGAAACTAGAATAGTTTCATTTGCGTTATTGCTGGACTAGTGACCGGACTAGCACCAGATTGGTGACCAGACTAGCACTGACTTGATGGACGGACTGGCATTGATTTGATGGACGAACTGACGATTAAACTAGCACCGATTAAATTATAAACTTTATATTATATTACAAAATATTTATTATTTTTATTATATTTTATAATATAATATATAATATATAATTTAATATATTATAATATTTATTATACATTATAATGAATTTTATTTTATAATATTAATATTTTATATTATTATTAAAGAAATAATTTATGATTTTAATGATATACTTTTAAATTTTGTAATTTTTTAAATTTTTTTTATTTAGAAAATAAAGATGCTAGATGAAATTATAGGTGTAACATGCAATTCCTTTTTATTTTTTATTTTATTATATATATATATATATATATTGATAAAGGAAAAGAAGAAGGGGGATAAATCCCGGTGTAGCTATCCTACTGGATCCCAACCATGCCAGGCTATGTTCGATTCGGATTGTAATTTGTTTGCGTACCCTCCCATCACCGGTGGTACATCCCGATCATGTACTTCAAAAAAAATTTGGATTTAATCGAATCATCCGTGAATATTATATCTCGAATCCATGATCGACGAAAGATGAGACTAAATCCCTATCAATCGGATTACCGTCTCAACGATTTATTTTAAAATTTAAAATTATAGGTCGGATATGTGATCGTAATGGAACGAAATTACAGGTTAAAACATATGATTTGTTGATACGGCTGTCATGCAAACAAATATATATTAATTTTATAAATATATTCCAAGCGACGTTGGTACGGTAAATATTTATTAAAAAAATATTACTTTAAAAAAAAATCCATCGGAACGATGCAATGTATGCACCCATATCTCATAAAATAAGAAAAAGGCACCCACGTTCCAGAAGTAATAATTGAGCCTGTAACAGAGCTCCATCATTATGCACCTTTAATCGTGCTAATGGAGACGAGCCAAACAAATTAGTATTTTACAAATAAGAGAGAGTTGATCCACATAACTTCGACGAACCAGTTACCGCACAGCAAGCATATGGAATGGAAACTTCACATCATTTGGATGCCAACATACTGTACCATTTCAGGATGTCTTCATTATTTTTATATTCCTCATGGAGAAAATGGATGTCTATTGCTGAGAGAGTGCGACCCTTTGAAATGGGTAGATTCCTCTCTGGATGAAGGTATGCCGTGACACCGTACAAGTTGGTGAGAGCGAGAACGATCGTGAGATGGCATGGCTATTTTATGTTCGATGTGCCAGGCAACACGGCAGCCAAGATGGATTTGCCATTAAATGCAGTAAGCCCCTAGTTTTTTCGTAGCCTTTGTCATGCATGGAAACGTAGAAATCGTCCCTGTTCATGGCCAAGACTCGGCTTTTTTTCTTGTTTATTTACAATGATAAGTAGCACATAATCTACATGTAGCCCTGAAAAATTAACAGGCTCACGAAGAAGGCTAAACAAGAATGATTGCAAAATGAGATAACAATCAAGTAAATTAATTTTAAAATTATACGTTGTATTTTTAGATTATTAAGACAACAAAAGACCATTTGACACGCAAACAGAGATCCGACACCTACTGTCTTCTCTGTCTAATCTTTGGCTACATCCAAATGACAAGGCGGCAGAATGCTATAGCTGAGGGCATTCACGGGTACAACCGAGGGAAACTCTTACATATACTGACCGTAAGCTAAATTACATGATAGCAGCATTAATAGGTCAGCAGAAATCTTAGCCTCGCAGTTTAAGCAGCAGAGGTCCACAAATAGATACTGATGAAACAAGACTGCAAAGAGACTGCAATTCATACCAATGCAGTGATGCAATTTGACGAATGCAGGGTAATGATCATCTTCTTGAGAAGGTTAAACATAACAAGCAGTACAACTAATACGGCACAATTTTACCTTCAAACAACCCTGCTTGCACAAAAACCCCAACCTATCAGATAGAGAGAACAAATGAACAATCAGGTCTATAGACTAGGCGTACAAGAGAGAGATCAAGAGGTCACAAGAAAAGGGAGGGTTCTGCACAACAGCAAGTTAGTGGTTATAGCAAGACAACGGAACAAGGAACATCATAGGCAAGGCACAGAAAATGTTCTGCTAGTTGCTAATTGTTGTTTTATGGTTTATTAAATGGCTGGAGATCAGTGATCATCGAGATGCATGCTGTGGAAAACAATAATGAAGAAAGAAAGAATGAGCCCGATTCACAAGCAAGCAGACAAATGTGCAAAATTAGTTTTGCACCTACTACGATATTTCTTCAATCTAACTTCTGTGGGTCCTGTACCATATATTCTAAAATCAGTTTTAAATGCTGTTCAAGATCATAATGGTTCAGCATGGTTGCAGGTTCTCTGCCAGCGAAATATTCTTGCTAAGGTGTATAGCAAGTTTCCGGGAGGTATTGACTGGATCATTGAACGAGTTGACTAAGCCTTCACAACTGAAAGGATGACTGGCGCAGCATCACCAACAGCTCATGGATGTGGAATTTGAGATACATAGGTCATGTTGCTAATGTGGAATTTGAGATACATAGGTCATGTTGCTACTCAGTAACCATAGATCTTCGCATCCTATTTAATCTCTAACAGCAAACTACTTAACAGAAAAGGCAAGCAGGAAGTGAAGTCCGCATTTAAAATGTCTCACTTTTCAGAAGCAAATAAAGCAAATGTTATATTTTCCAACAAAAAGGCGATAAAAATCAATCATTCTTAGGTATTACCTAGGGTTGTCATTGAAAATAAAAAGTTTAAAAAAGAGTAATGCATTTCTATTTTGAGTTGCACATATCTAGGAGCCTACTGATGATGAACAGACCACATCCCACTTTGGTAAATTAGACGCAAGCAAAAGGTCAAATAGAAAACTGCACACTTCCAATTTATCCACAGGAACAAGATGGCTGGGCTGGTACAAGCATTTATTAGATGGCTTCCAAGGAAAAACCTATGATAAGAACAGCTCCTTCAAGCTCTGGCGTCAAAATAATAGCACCAGTTAGCAACTTAGGCTTCTATTGATGGTCCATGCCCACTAAATGGCAGCACATTGAACGTACTGTTAAGACAGAAGTCTAAAAGTTACGACGCCTCCAAGGTTCATGTTATTTCCTTTTCAAAATGATCCAGTTGAGACAAATTCCAAACCATGCAACAGTTACAGAGCCCTTCTCCAAACTAAAAGAAACTGTAATTTGTCTCAGCTTCTTCCTTGCAATCAAGTACTCCATCAGAAATGGAAGTCAGCCCCTTTGTCAATCGAAAACAACATTCCAACTTGCAGTGAAGCCAGAGTTTGGGGAACACCAGACAAAACAACTTAATGACTAAATGCCAGGTCAACATCAAGTACCATTTCGGCTTGCTAAATTTTAGACATGATAACTCTACCATTTTCTAATTATGCAGTTCAAAAATCGTACAGAACACTAAAAGGCAATTTAACTGAGATTTTGAATATCTTCAGGAAACAAAGTCAGAATGAAGATTCTAGATGATAGCCCATCAACATAAAGACATAACCAACCAGCATATAGTGCATACGAACAGAAAAAAGTTTAAGGCCCAAATAAAGAATTCTTCTTAATTCTTAAGCAAAGCTCTCATCACTAAATGTTTTGATGTTACCAAAAGTCACATTCAATGATTAGCATTCATGACGAAAATTGCTTACAAATTAGGGAAGATTCATCCTCCAGAACAGCACATTAAAAGATTCCTTATTACCATTTGTAGAATGTTGATTATGATGTACAAAAGTTTCATTTCGGTTCATGGATAAATATCAATGCATTTTCTTTTGGACAAAAGCAGGAAAATTAACTTCAAATAGATGGAGCACTAAATCATGCATTGGCTGAGCACATTGGTAGTGCAGAGATTGTAATGTAGGGTTAGAACCAGGCCTTGGACCAGCTCAAGCCCATCAGGTAGGACCAGCTTCAAGTCAGGCTTTGGGCCTAGCCAGAAGGGTTTGGGCTCGGGCTTTAGAGCCCAAACGAAAACCAGGCCGGCCAGAAGCCCAACTCAAAGCTCAACAAGCCCGGCCCACCCCTAACCTTAACCCACTAAACCTCCACCTAACCCCACCACTCTCTCTCTCTCTCTCTCTCTCTCTCTCTCTCTCTCTCTCTCTCCCTCTCTTCGTCCTTTCAGTGCCATCCCACTCCCATGGCAGCTCTCTCTTTAACTCTCACCGTACCCTCTCCCTTCTCCTGGCACCCTTTCTCACTCCCACGATGCCTCTATCACCCCAGCTCTCCGCATTCCCTCTCCCTTCTCCTGGTGCCCATCCCGCTTCCACTCCGCCTCCTGATCGCTCTCTATCTCTCTCAGACTCATCTCATTCCGTCACCTTCATTGCTCATAACAAGTGGTGCCTCCCTCACATTGTTCATGCAAACATTATTAAAGAGACAATGAAGAAGTGGAAGAACATAGAGAAGTGGAAGAGGATGCCCTCATCATGCTAACTTGGGCTTGGGTCAGGTTTGCTTGGTCTAGATTCGGGTCGCAAGCTCATTTGGGCTCCAGGCTGGGCTTAGATTCAAACTTGGACCTCAACCTTCAAAAAAGTCATTGAGCTTGGGCCCCGTCCAATGCCCACAAAAGTTTCTAGGCCGGGCCAAGGTTCTATGAAAACCTAACCTGACTCGACCTAGTTGCAACCATATAATTAAGATAGATTGGCTCCAAATATCAAAGAAAATAATCTAGTGAACTCATCTTATCTATCGTAGAGTCATTATTTCTTAAGTCTATCACTGTACAACAAATCTTCTCTTTCAAAATAAGATAGATTATAGATTTCAGAAGATACTATAGGTAGTAGTTATTTAATAAAAATATACTTCTTCCCACAACCTTGGTCAAGTATATCTTCCAAAGGTCAATGCTAATACCTCTATTAATTAAAGAATAAATCAAACCCCTTCATAAAAGTCACACATATATATCTTCAACACTAGAAGGCCGAGATTCCAAGTTATGCTAGAGTACAATTTCACTAGAGCAAGATGAAGGCAGCACAAAACACAAAAAATGCACAGTTGCCATTACTAGAACATCTTCAAGAGCTATTGAAATCATGATTTTTCATTTTTTGCTTAATAGACATCATCCATCGATCATATGCTAGCTGCATCCAAAACTTTTGCTCCAAACAACATACCTTATTAAAGGACAAAGCCACAAAGGAACGACATTACATGTGATGACCTTAAGTTGCAGACTATCATTTTATCAAAACTGGTAAGCAATTTGCTTAAGAGTCCATTTCAGGTCTTCAAGTTCTAATGTCAAGAGACAACTATGTAAGTTTACAAAATTTAATAAAGATCATTAATCACACCATGCCCACCAATAGATAATGTTATTATTAAATGATGACAGCATTAAGTAAAAGACACAAGAGAACTGGCTAACCCTAGAAGACAACAATATGGTGTACGGGTTTGCAATTCATTACTTTACCAAGAACCTTATTCCGAGGTCACCCTAGACACCACATGTTTGCCCAAATTAACTTTGTGGGTGGATGTTATTTAAAAGTTGAACTTAGGGAGAATGTTCATAAAATAGTTGACATGCCTATTTGCCCTCACAAACAATCAAACCATTGGTCAGAGGATGAGAGTGAACATGAGAAATACAAGCACCTTTAGATGAACTAGGGCCTCATATTTCACCATAAACCTGCTAAAAGATTACCCTCAACCATGAATAAATTCGTGAGGACAGATGATCCAGTTCCAAAGCCTTCTAGCATCATAATTTAAAGTTGGAATGAGCATTAACAAGAATAGAGGATTAAGCATGACTAAGACACATGATACACATAGGACTCGTTTGGTTCGCAAAAAGAACTTTTCTTCCTGGGAAGTAACTTCCTGAAAGAAACTTTCTAGGAATTGAATTTTGGCATATTTGATTGATTGTGAAAAATGACTTTTCATGATGACTTATGTTTGGTTGAGCTCCATTTTTATGAAAAAAATCATGCAAAATACCTATTATACCCTTAATAGATATAAGATCATATCTTTTTTCTTCCAATCTTTATATAAATAATAATATTATATTTATATTAATATAAATATATTATAATATAATATTGAATTATAATAACTTATTATATTAATATAATACTAATATATTTATTAATATAATAGATTTATTATAGATATAAATATAACATGAATATTATAATACATTAATATAAATATTAATATATTAATATAATACTATATTAATATTAATAAAATATAATATTACTATAAATATTAAATTAATA
This sequence comes from Areca catechu, assembly GCA_021397845.1. Classification (NCBI taxonomy): domain Eukaryota; kingdom Viridiplantae; phylum Streptophyta; class Magnoliopsida; order Arecales; family Arecaceae; genus Areca; species Areca catechu. The sequence goes on from CM038052.1 coordinate 180,650,156, forward strand.
TAAATATATTATAATATAACATTAATTTATAATAATTTATTATATTAATATAATACTGATATATGAATTGATATAATATTAATATTTTAATGTAATAAATCTATTATAGATATAAATACAATATTATATTAATATATTAATATAAATACTATATTAATATTAATAAAAATATTATATTACTATAAATATTAAATTTATATAAATATATTATAATATAATATTAAATTATAATAATTTATTATATTAATATAATACTAATATATATGTATTAATAAAATACAAATATTTTAATGTAATAAATTTATCATAGATATAAATATAATATTACATTAACATATTAATATAAATACTATATTAATATTAATAAAAATAGTATATTACTTTAAATACTAAAATAATATTAACATATTATAAATATTATAATTTTTATATGAATAATATATTATATTATATTAATATATTATGATAATATCACTATTTAGTATTTTATCTTAATCATTCATTGATATTTTATAAAATTTTAGCGATTGATCTTAAAAGGATATTTTTGGAAACAAAAAAGAACCAACACTTTTCATATCACGGAAAGTGCTAAAACTCACCTCCTTTATGGGTTTCCACTTTCCATGAAACGTGGAAAGTGTCTTTCCATGGAAATACCTTCCATTTTTTCTTAAAACTTCAACCAAATAAAAGGTTTGCTCTCCACTTTCCAAGAATTGCCACTTCCCCTCTCCGCTTCCCATCAACCAAACAAGTTCATAAGCACCATTTTCCCCCACTAAATTTGATGGGGGATGGACCAACAAATCCTAAGCCTAAGGATCCTTAATGAGATCAGTGAAACAATTAATTAAGTAATTAATGATAATAATAGCAGATAATCAAAGCAAATAAGAACGTAAACTAAGAATGGTCCTAGTCAAATTAAGGTCCGATCTAGGAATTGACCCGATCGGCATGCACTATCAAATCTCAAGAAATTGGACCGCTGATCGTTAAGAAACAAACACTAGGCTAGAGCTATCTAATTTCAATGGAATGATATCTAATTAAATAAAAGATAGGATAATTAATTTCATTCTAGCAATTGATTAAACCTGTACTAAAGAGAACTCATCCGAAACACGGGATGCCATGATTTCCTAGAAGAGGGAGAATATCCTACAAGAGGTCGAAGATTCTAAGCCATTGGTTCACGAGCAAGGTAGATCAGAAGCCGTCGGACCTGAATCACTACAAAACAAAGATGGTTTTGTCAATCCCAAATCAATTAAAATGGCAAAATAAATAAACCAAGTTAACCCAACAATTCCAATGCTTTGAGATCTATATTTTAATCTTGATCTGCTCAAAAATCCATATTTTACAGATCTATATGCCTGCTTTGATATATGTGCAGCTCTGAGATCCGTGCAGGGCTTGAAGTCGGCAACAGAGGCCAGAATGGCTTTCACGACCGTGCAAAGTTCTTCTCCACCGACAGAAACCAGAAAACAGAGGAAGGTTTGCGGAGAGGTTTTGCTGGCGACAACACTGGGGCGAAGACGGCGGCATGGACGGGAGGTAGGCCAGTAAGAAAAGGGTTCCGGTAGCTGGCGACAGAGGAAGGGAGTCTTCACAGGAGGTAGCAGGAGTAGAGATGTGCTCGAGCGGAGGAAAGAGGCGGAAGTCGGCGACTCAAACAGCAAGGCGTCGATCGAAGGCTTGGCGGTGGGTCTCTCCGGACGGAAGAGAGTCGTTGGACTCGGGAATCCGACGACAAAAAGGGGGGCGCCGGCGAGAGACTGAGGGTTGAGGAAGGATGCCTTCTCGGTCCAGCAGAGAGAGGGTGGCACAATATTTCTATCTGGTGGTGGAAATCGGAAGGGCGAACGAAAGGGATGGCAGCGGTGGGACGATGTTGGTCGGGCGAAGACTCGGCAGCAGTGGAATCGGCGGGATTCAGTGGGGAGATGAGGGAGATCTGGTAAGTTGGGAAGCAGAGGCTCCGTCGATGATCGGCACACGGGAAGACGATGTCACAAGCCATTCCGATGACCGATGGCGACACAGTGGGGAAAGGCTGGATATGACAGTGGCAGTGGAGCATAGGAGGCGTGAAGGTGGGTTGCAAAAGGGGGCTTATAGTGGCGGTGATGATGAGCGTGAGAGGCACAGAGGGTTGCTTCGGTTGAGTGGCTTGGGGAAAGAAGAAGAAGTGGGGAGGGAATAGAACAGAGGAGAGGACGAGGAGAGAAGAGGAATCGGGAAGAGGGGAAGTAGAAGAGAAGAGAGGGAGGAGATCGGAGAAAAAGAGAGGATTTCTTTATTTTTTCAAAATACTGATAACTCTCCGAAGAGGTTTACAATTCTTTAAATAAAGATCGAAAATCCAATCCTAACAAAATAAATCCTAAACTAAATTCTAAACAATCGGAACAAATAAGAAATTCTGATAAGCTCTAAGCAACCGAAACAGAAAAACATACTGATCTCCGATTCAGAGATATCCCAAATCCCTCGTACACCCATAAAATCTATCAGGATATATGCTGGCCGATGTCTTCAAGATTCATGCGGGGCGATGTCTTCAAGATTTGTACTGGCCGATATTTTCAAGATTCGTGCCGGGCGATATCTTCAAGATTTGTGCCAGGCGATGTCCTCATCAATTTCTCCTGGGATGGAGAGAACTCGACTCCGTCGAATCAGGCTAGAGGTACTTTAACAGATTTGGATCAATTCTCTGTAACTCCTCTTCAGTAATCCAGGAATCCTCCGACTCTGGCCTGCCTCGCCAGCGAACCAGATAGCGATGGTAGTTTCGACCCCTCGTGGACCTGATCTGCTCGTCCAAGATACGTTCGACTACATCGTGCTCTCCTCTCATTTTGGCTTGTGGACACTCAGGATGAGGGTCACTCTCAAAGGAAGGTACATGCTCAAATGAATCACTAGGTATCAATGCTGATTTTTTATATTCAATTAGATTCGATACATTGAAAGTAGGACTAATCCCATAATCAGGTGGTAAATCAATAACATATGCATTTGGTCCAACTTTTTTTAAAATTTTGAATGGGCCGCTCCTCTGGCATGTAATTTCCGAATGGTTCCTAGTGGAAACCATTCAGATCTGACCCTAATCATGACATGATTATCCTCAGCAAAATCATTAACTCGACGGTGAGAATCTGCTAATCGTTTATACATTTGATTACTTATATTAATTTTTTCACCGATCTTTTTGTGCAGACTCCTAACATGCTTTGCAAAGGATGATGCTGACTCTGACACTCTAGCATGCATAGACAATGGGATTAAGTCTACTGGTTTATTAGGATGATAATCATACACAATTTCAAATGGACTCATACCAATAGACCTATTTACCGAACTATTATATACAAACTCGGCTCGGGATAAAAGTAAATCCCAATTTCTAACATGTTCTCCTACCAAACACCGAAGTAAATTTTCCAAACTTCTGTTTACGACTTCAGTTTGTCCATCTATTTGTGGATGATAGGTCGATGAAAATTTAAATTTTGTACCCATTAAGTGCCATAGAATCTTCCAAAAGTAACCAGTGAATCAAATGTCTCTATCTGATATAATAGACTTTGGCAATCCATGTAACCTAATAATCTCATCAAAATATAGGCGAGCAACTCTAGAAGCATCAGAAGTCCTAGGGCATGGTAAGAAATGAGCCATCTTGGAAAACCTATTTACTACCATATAAATTGAGTCATTTTTCTTAACTGTTCGAGGCAATCCTAAGATAAAATCCATGCTCACATCTTGCCACGGATAGTCAGGTATAGGTAGTGGGGTGTATAATCCAGTATTTTATTTTCGATATTTAGCTATGGCACAAGTTCGACAGCGTGCAACAATTCGGGCTACATCATGTTTCATGCTAGGCTAGTAAAACTGGGCCTCCAGGGCATCTATTGTTTTGTTTCTTCCAAAATGCCCAGATAATCCTCCAGCATGTATTTCCCAAATTAAAAAATTCTCTCACTAAAGTTCGTGGGATATACAACCTATTGTTCTTAAAAAGATATCCGTCCTGAAGGGTATATTCACTAAACTCCCTAGACAGTCCTTGTTTCATGGAGGTAATAATATTCCTGAAGTCTGGGCATTCATTATACTCTTCCTTTATTTGTTCAAACCCAGTAACTCACACTCACTGCTGATAAAAGGTTCATCATAAAAGAAAGTGCATCAGCAATCAAAACCGGTTCAGTAGCCTCTACTTTCACTTTTCAAGAAAGTGCATCGGCAGCCTTGTTATCTATACCTATCTTGTGCCTTATCACAAAAGTATAGGCCTGAAGGAACTCAATCCACTTTCTATGTCTCAGATTTAATTTCTTTTATGAATTGAGAAACTTGAGGGTCTCATGATCCGAATACAGGACAAATTCTTGCGGAAGCAAATAATGCCTTCAAAATTTAAGGACTTGAACCACGACGTAGAATTCTTTGTCATAAGTGGACTATGTGCACTTGGAGTCATTGAGTTTTTCACTAAAAAAAGCTACAAGATATCCTTCCTGACTTGGGACTCCAATTTCGACTCCATATGCATCACATGCAACTTCAAAAATCTTTGAAAAATTTAGTAATCGCAAAACTGGAGCGTGGGTCATTCTTTTCTTCAATTCCTGAAAAACTCGTTCAGCAGTCCTAGTCCATTCAAAGCTCCCTTTTCGTATACAATCAGTGATCGGAGCTATGATGGTGCTGAAACCTCTAATGAACCTCCTATAAAAAGTTACGAGACCATGAAAGCTTCGAACTTCATGCATGTTTTAGGATACAGGCCACTCAGATATAACTCGAACTTTTTCAGGATCTACTGCCAAATCGTCAAGGATTACTACAAACCCTAAGAAAATTATTCAGGTTATCAGAAATTCACACTTCTTCAAATTTCCATAAAAACTTTCAATCCTTAAGACTTGACAGACTCGTTGCAAATGATTTAGATGGTCTTCTTTGGTTCGGCTGTAAATCAAGATATCGTCAAAGTACATGACCACAAATGATCCAATGAATGGTTGACTGGTCGTAGTACTTGAGTCATAATTCTCATAAAGATACTCGAGGCATTGGAAAGGCCAAATGGCAAGGCCAACCATTCATACAAACCATCTTTAGTTTTAAAGACGGTCTTCCATTCATCACCAGGTCTAATCCTAATATGGTGATACCCACTCTTCAAATCAATTTTGGAAAAGATGCTTGCTCCGAATATCATGTCAATCATATCATCTAACCTAGGAATGGAAAATCGATATTTTACAGTGATCTTATTTATGGCACGGCTATCCACACACATCCTCCATGTACTATCTTTCTCTGGAGTCAAGAGTGCGGGGACTGCGCACGAACTCAGGCTTTCTCTTACAAAACCCTTATTTAGGAGCTCGGTAACTTGTCTCTGCAACTCTGCATGCTCAGTAGGATTCAAACGATAGTGAGGGAGATTGGAAAGGGAGGCTCCTGGAACTAGGTCAATAGTGTATTGGATATCTCTTATCGAGGGCAAATGGTCTAGAATGTCTTCAAGAAAAACATCTTTAAACTCATCTAAGAGGATGATTATTTCCTGGGGTACTGGTGCAAAGGATCGATATCACCGCTAGATTCTTTAACTGCTAGAACCCAAACTGGGGAACCATCATTCAATTGATTTTCAATCTCCTTAGCATTGATTATGTGTAGGCCTTTCTTCTGCTTTTGGACATTGAGATTACCTTCTACAACTCTTTTGATGGTTCTAGGATGTGAGGGATAAACAGTAATCCTTTTTCCCTGGTTTATAAATGTACAGGTATTAGTTCGGCCATGAAGAGTGGCATCCTGATCAAAAAACCAAGGTATGCCAAAAATGATACTACCCACTTCCATGGATAACACATCGCACTAAACTTTATCTTGGTATGATTGAAATTTAATTGGGACTAGGCACCTATGTCTGATTGGGATAGATAAAACATCTACTCATGTCACATTGTATGGACTCGGATGGTCTACGGGTGCTAGTCCTAGGTGCGCAATAATATCGGTAAAGATAGCATTGATGCAGCTACCACTATCAATGATTACCTTACATTCCTTATCACCTTGACCAATAAAGGTATGAAAGATAGCGGTCCTGCGCCAGTCTTCACTTTCCATGGATTGGATAAGTACACATCTAACCACTCGTAATCGTTGCTCAGGTGGTGTACTCTCATTTTGAATAGGGTCATATTCTTCAAAGGTATCGGCTAATCCTGGATCGGCAATATAGACTTCCTCTTCAGGGACATTATCTAGATCTTCATGTTCTTCAAGTTCTCCTATATGTAATACTCTAGATAGACATTGACTAGCCATGTGACATATTCTGTTACACTTGAAGCATTGGACCTTAGAGCTAATTCCTCAGGAAGTCACTCCTATAATCCCTTTTCCTTTCTCATCTCTCTTAGTTGGTGGGGTTGTAGACGGGGGTTGACTACCAGGGACTTGATTCATGTTAGGTTTTGGACCAGTTGGGGCTTGACTCATGCTAGGTCTTGGACCTAAAATTTCTAGTCTAGAAGGATCAGGTCTATGGGTGATAGACATCTTCTGGAATTTCTCATAATCCTGGGCTAGTTGATATACTTGCTCTAGACTATAAACATCTCTCATAAACAATTCTCTTTGAATATCCTCTCTTAATCCAGCTCTAAATCAGGATAGGATGACAGATGGATCTTCATTCACATTACAACGCATAAGATATTCTTCAAATTTGTCAATATAATCATTTATAGATACGATTCCCTGGGTCAACCTTTGCCATTGATCCAGGAGTCGATGTTGATATGATACAGGAAGATACTTCTCACGAAGCTTATCCTTCATCTCATCCCATGTTCCAATGGGATCCTATCTCCTATGAGTGGCTAATCACTGGACATTGTGCCAATATATTTTGACTTGACCCAATAACCACATTTGAGCAAATCTTACTTTCCTATCCTCAGACAAATCATACCAATTGAAATAATGATCCATCTCAGCTTCTCAGTCAATGTATTATTTGAGATCTTATTTTTTGAGGTCTAGGCGACCTACGAAACTCGGGGCTTCAACCTTAACACTCCTCATGATGCATTCATTCTGATCGATTGGATTACGATAAGGTCGAAGTGTTTGATGACTGCCTACATCGAAACTTGGATAATCGTGTCGATCCCTAGGATTAGGTCGAAATGTCTGAGTACGACCTCTCTTACAACCCGGGTAGTTATTTCGTTCTCTGGGGTCTCTAGGGTCTATAACTCTTGATGAAGAGTTCCTAACAGGATGGTTTGTGTTCACTAATTGTTCCTCTTCTAAGGTTCCTATCCTTGCATCTAAAGAACCTAACTTGCCATCAATTGCTTCAAATCGATTAATGATTCCCTAAAGAGCCGCTTCTAAATTGGGATCCATTTTGTTGCCTAAGTGGGAAGGTTCTGATTGGTACTTGATCCCTGATCTACTTGTCATGTACAATTTTTTTAGATGTGAGGTAAGTTTTCAAAGGATATACAGGTTTCTTTAGATTTTTTTTAAATTTTCAATCAAGTGAAACAAACCAGACAATTCTATCCTAGGATTAACCTAGAACTAGACAGCTCCTAACTATTCCAAGTCTGCCCTTAAGCACTCCAAGTTCAAACCAATTTACCAAATTGGCCAGGTAAGTGTAAGATTAGCGAGGATCCCCCCGTTGCTTTCCTTAGACACTAATTTGATTGGCCAGGTCAGCGAACGGAACCAATTAAGTAGCCACCTTTCTTTAGAACTAGAATTCCTGAACCACTTTCCTAGACACCAATTCAATGATCGAAACTAGCTTGGTATAACTCTTAGGTATCCTTGTCCTAATGAGCTCGGATGTCCCTAGGGCTGGCATCTAATTAATTTTAATTTTAAGATTTAGGTCAATGCAGATGAGGATAGTGATTTGTGGGCTAAGGAAGGGTAATCAACTTCCCACCTTATCTAATTAAGAGATTAATGCCCTTAGATTAATTATGAAAATGCAATACGACAATTAAGATGTCCAATCAATATATTTAACATACAATCAATTTTTAAATTTAATTTTTTTAATTATTTTTTTATGCAAAAAATTCAAATACAATTAAAATGAAATTGATCCTATGGCTTTGATACCAAAACTGATGCAGGACAGACCAACAAATCCTAGATCTAAGGACCCTTAATGAGATCAGTGAAATTAATTAATTAAGATAATAATATAGATAATCAAAGCAAGTAAGAATGTAAACTAAGAATGGTCCTGGTCAAATTAAGGTCCGATCTAAGAATTGACCCGATCAGCACGCACTGTCAAATCTCAAGAAATTGGACTGTTGATCATTAAGAAACGACCAATAGGTTAGGGCTATCTAATTTCAATGGAATGATATCTAATTAAATAAAATATAGGACAATTAATTTCATTCCAGCAATTAATTAAACCTATACTAAAAAGAACTCACCCGAAATACGGGATGCCACGATTTCCTAGAAGAGAGAGAATATCCTGGAGGAGGTCGAAGATTCCAAGCCAATGGTTCAAGAGCGAGGTAGATCAGAAGCCGTCGGACCTGAATCACCACAAAAAAAAAGTGGTTCTGTCAATCCCAAATCAATTAAAATGGCAAATTAAATAAACCAAGTTAACCCAACAATTCCAATGCTTTGAGACCTATATTTTAATCTTGATCTGCTCAGAAATTCATATTTTACAGATCTATAGGCCTGCTTTGAGATCCATGCAGCTCTGAGATCCGTCTAGGGCTTGAAGGTGGCAACAGAGGCCAGAATGGCTTTCATGACCGTGCAAAGTTCTCCATCGACCGAAACCAGGAAACAAGGAAAGGTTTGCGGAGAGGTTTTGCCGGCGATGGAACTGGGGAAAAGACAGTAGGCTAGCAATAAAGGGGTTCCAGCGGCTGGCGGCAAAGGAATGGAGTCTTCACGGGAGGTAGCAGGAGTAGAGACGTGCTCGAGCAGAGGAAGGAGGCGGAAGTCGGCAACTCAAACAACAGGGCGTCGATCGGAGGCTTGGCGATGGCTCTCTCCGGACGAAAGAGAGTCGTCAGACTCGGGAATTCGACGACAAAAGGGGGGGCATCGGCGAGAGACCGAGGGTTGAGGAAGGACGTCTTCTCGGTCCAACGAAAAGAGGGCGGCACGGGATTTCCGTCTGGTGGTGGCAATCGAAAGGGCGGACGGAAGGGATGGCAGCAATGGGACGATGTTGGTCAGGTGGAGACTTGACAGCAATGAAACCAGCAGGATTCAGTGGGGAGATGAGGGAGATCTGGTGAGTTGGGAAGCAGAGGCTCCGTCGATGATCGGCGCATGGGAAGACAATGTCACAAGCCCGTTCTGGTGACCAGTGGCGACGTGGTGGGAAAAGGCTGGATATGACAGTGGCAGTGGAGCGTAGGAGGCACGAAGGTGGGTTGCAGAAGGAGGCTTATAGTGGCGGTAATGATGAGTATGAGAGGCACAGAGGGTTGCTTCGGTTGAGTGGCTTGGGAAAGAAGAAGAAGAAGCGGGGAGGGAATAGAACAGAGGAGAGAACGAGGAATCGGGAAGAGGGGAAGTAGAAGAGAAGAGAGGGAGGAGATCGGAGAAAAAGAGAAAGGTTTTCTTTATTTTTTCAAAATACTGATAACTCTTCGAAGAGGTTTACAATTCATTAAATAAAGATCGAAAATCCAATCCTAACAAAATAAATCCTAAATTAAACTCTAAACAATCGGAACAAATAAGAAATTCTGATAAGGTAAGCTATAAATAGCCGAACAAAAAAAACAGATTGATCTCCGATTCGGAGATATCCCAAATCCTCGTACACCCATAAAATCTATCAGGATCCGTGCTAGCCAATGTTTTCAAGATTCGTGCTGGACGATGTCTTCATGATTCGTGCTGGACGATGTCTTCAAGATTCGTGCCGGGTGATGTCTTCAAGACTCGTGCCGGGCGATGTCCTCATCAAAATTTGAGATGGATAAGCCTATGGTAGATGAGTGGAAATTTCATCCTATCATAAATATTCAACATATTCACCTCACATAGGTCAACTCTTTCGCTACCATATAAACAATGCACCATAACATTCACAAGCAATAAGCAACTGATTGTAATTGCAGACCCTTTAACAAGAGCACCTTGAGTATGCAATACAGTTGCTACACATATTCTATAATTTAACAATTTCAAATGCAACATTAAACAAACAAATATAAGTATTAAATATTCATCACTTTTTTGACCCCTTTCATTAGATGAAAGAGAGTGCAAATAACTTGCCCTCTCATTCATTAAGCCACCCGTCATGAAAATTGTTTATCAAATCCCAAGATTTTTGGAAGGAGAAAACTTGAAACCACTAAGGATCCATTTGGTTGGAATTAATCTAGCATGAAAAAATAAATCCTATGTCAGATTATCATGTTTGATATAAAAAGTGCAAAGAGATGGCAAAAAAAATGGTGAGTCCTGTACTTATTTTCCAAAGAGAGAAGTTAAAAAATACCATGAAGAGGGTTGATATTTGATAAATTTCTGAGCGGTAGTAATTCATACTTGACAAAAATATTCTTAATAAAGTACATCTATGATCATTGAATTTGTTTTGATATCTTCCAAATAATTCAATAAAGAGCTTATGCAAAATAATCAAAATATAAATAGCATTATACAAAGCGTTATGTAATTATAGTTATTATATAAAAATTGATTGAAGACGTCAATGCTATCTTTGTACTAAAAAATAAGGGATGGCAGCAATGGGACGATGTTGGTCAGGTGGAGACTTGACAGCAATGAAACCAGCAGGATTCAGTGGGAGATGAGGGAGATCTGGTGAGTTGGGAAGCAGAGGCTCCGTCGATGATCGGCGCACGGGAAGACAATGTCACAAGCCCGTTCTGGTGACCAGTGGCGACGTGGTGGGAAAAGGCTGGATATGACAGTGGCAGTGGAGCATAGGAGGCACGAAGGTGGGTTGCAGAAGGAGGCTTATAGTGGCGGTAATGATGAGTGTGAGAGGCACAAAGGGTTGCTTCGGTTGAGTGGCTTGGGAAAGAAGAAGAAGAAGCGGGGAGGGAATAGAACAGAGGGAGGACGAGGAATCGGGAAGAGGGGAAGTAGAAGAGAAGAGAGGGAGGAGATCGGAGAAAAAGAGAAAGGTTTTCTTTATTTTTTCAAAATACTGATAACTCTTCGAAGAGGTTTACAATTCTTTATAAAGATCGAAAATCCAATCCTAACAAAATAAATCCTAAATTAAACTCTAAACAATCGGAACAAATAAGAAATTCTGATAAGGTAAGCTATAAATAGCCGAAACAAAAAAACAGATTGATCTCCGATTCGAGATATCCCAAATCTCTCGTACACCCATAAATCTATCAGGATCCGTGCTAGCCATGTTTTCAAGATTCGAGCTAGAAGATGTCTTCATGATTCGTGCTGGACGATGTCTTCAAGATTCATGCAGGGTGATGTCTTCAAGACTCGTGCCGGGCGATGTCCTCATCAAAATTTGAGATGGATAAGCCTATGTAGATGAGTGGAAATTTCATCCTATCATAAATATTCAACATATTCACCTCACATAGGTCAACTCTTTCGCTATCATATAAACAATGCACCATAACATTCACAAGCAATAAGCAACTGATTGTAATTGCAGACCCTTTAACAAGAGCACCTTGAGTATGCAATACAGTTGCTACAACATATTATAATTTAACAATTTCAAATGCACAACATTAAACAAACAATATAAGTATTAAATATTCATCACTTTTGACCCCTTTCATTAGATGAAAGAGAGTGCAAATAACTTGCCCTCTCATTCATTAAGCCACCCAGTCATGAAAATTGTTTATCAAATCCCCAAGATTTTTGGAAGGAGAAAACTTGAAACCACTAAGGATCCATTTGGTTGGAATTAATCTAGCATGAAAAATAAATCCTATGTCAGATTATCATGTTTGATAAAAAGTGCAAAGAGATGGCAAAAAAAATGGTGAGTCCATACTTATTTCCAAAGAGAGAAGGTAAAAAATACCATGAAGAGGGTTGATATTTGATAATTTCTGAGCGGTAGTAATTCATACTTGACTAAAATATTCTTAATAAAGTACATCTATGATCATTGAATTGTTTTGATATCTTTCCAAATTAATTCAATAAAGAGCTTATGCAAAATAATCAAAATATAAATAGCATTTTACAAAGCGTTATGTAATTATAGTTATTATATAAAAATTGATTGAAGACATCAATGCTATCTTTGTACTAAAAAATATTTTTTGTTGATGGGCATATATATAAATTTGACCATATTCATGTATATGATTACCTCTAACCAAACATGGTAATCTTTTTCTAGTATCATTTTTTGGAAAAAAATTTCAGCCAACCAAACAAGATAAATGTTATTTTTCTCTACAATCATTTTTCTAGATAAATAATTTCCAAGAATTGCCAGATTATCTTGTAGTCTAATATATCCTAACCAAATGGACCCTAAGGTTTTATCCCCTTTCCCTTCCAAAATCAAGAGAGACCTCCTCTATCAAATTAAGTCGATTCTTATCGAATAATCATGGTTTCCTTGCCTTATCTTCCAATTGCAAGCAGGTTGTCCTACATCACCTTAAGTTAATCCTCATGCCATCATCAGAATGGATGGAAGTAAAAACTCAAAGGGGAGCCAAAAAATGTGGTTACTTTATATGATGCTTTGCTGCAAAATAAAATACTTCTTTTAATTTTCCCATCATCTTCAGCTTGATTTCTTTTAACATGTAAGGTCACAAGGCAATTCAATTTCCATCTACCAAAAAAGAGTGGGGAAAAAATTTTTATAGCTCCGACTACTTTGTGGATAAAAAGTACTCTACACTAATTTTTGAACAATCCAATGACAATCCTTGATTTGACACAAGAGGCAAAACCAGGTAGTACAATTCTGGTATTCATTCTTTTCTTAACTTTTGGCAGAATAACAGGGAGCCTGGCAGCGAACAAAAGGAGAAGCCCTGAAGCCCCGCAGCATTAGTAGTTCATGTTTCAAATAGATAAACATATAATTGCAAAAAAAGATGAACATATTTCAAAGTATTCTCACTATTCATTATCCAAAAATAAGTTCAGACACATTAATGGTTATGAAGACAAAATGGTACAACCAAAATACACCATGATTGCTTACGAATATAACAGACAACAATAGCTATTCAAATGGAAATTCACTATAGTAATATTATATAAAAAATAATATAGCACAGATAGAAGAAAATCTAGTGATTTAGTGCAACATAAACAATGTTTATAATCATAACAACTACAGATATGTCAGATAACAGAACTGATAATGCACCTTATAAAATAAACCCCATCCAGCGAAACCATATGTTATTGCCAACAAAGTGCAAGGGATACAATTTCATTCAGTAATAAAGCCTTCAAGCCACTCAAAAAGAAACCGGGCTTGTATTCAGACAATCTCACCTCTTTGCATAGGGGGGACAACAATTCATATGCAATCTGAAGATGAGTACGTCATCCTGACTGCTACTGGCATCAGCCGAATGAACGGGATTTATTATATATATCCCTTTTTTCACTACCACCGCTAACAGGACTCCAGCTGGTTGTGAAAAAAGTCTCACAACCAACTGCACCACTCACCAATGGTGCATAGTTATAGCGCTTGGAAAAGTCTTTGTGCACTATAGTGCGGTAAATCTAACATGGCCCGTGTTGCCGCCTAGATCATCGTGGCCCGTAGCTGCTGATGGTGTCGGGTGGTCTGCGTCCGCCCGCCGGGATGCCTCCGGTGCCTCGTGACCTGCAAGACAGCCAACATCAGTGACCCGGGCTAGGAATTCCGGCGGGGGCACTCCGACGGTCAAGTCAATAACGATCTAGGGAACATATCCTCCTGTTCGAGCCCCTCGGGATGAGCTCCATGCTAGGAGGAGTGAGTGGAGTGTATGGGAGTATGAGTGAGCTAGGAGATGTGGTGGCCAAGGTGGTCTTGCCCTCCTCTCTGGCCTCTCCCCCTTCTCCTCTTTCTCTTTGTGGTGGATGTGTTGTTAGGAAATTGAGTGCTCTCCTGTGTTGAGAATGCCGTTCTTGCCTCTTAGGAAAAAATGAGTGTTACCTCCTTTTTGCTTATTCTGGCTGGGTCCTTTCCTGCGGCTTGACTCGGGGTTCTCCCATGCTGTCAGACGGGTATGACGGGATATCGTGCCGTGAACGGTACGCCTTCTTTATTAGGTATTTGGGGAAGCTTCCACAAGCCTCTAACATTCATTCGATTTGCCCTTCTTGGAAGCCTGGCAGGGCCTCGACTGTTGTGACGCCGCTCTCAGGAATCGTGCTCCTTGGTGGGGTCTTTTTCCCGATCGTACGGCAAGTCGGTAGGGGGCATAGTCCCCTGATGTGAACTCCCTTTATTCTTGGTGTGAATGGCGGCCGTGGGCATTAATGTTGACGTGGCGGGTGCTATCGTACGGTCCTCGGGGGGGCCCGCCACTATCTTCGAATGGGAGGTGCTGCTTCCTTGGCAGTTGATGTCTTGATTTGCATTGGGAGCTGAGCTGGGAAGATGGGGCCCTCTCGCAGGGGACCCGTCTTGCGGCGGCTTGGCTGTGCAGAGAGGAGCCGAGCTTGGCACCAGGCTAGAGGGGCCCAGCTTTGACCGAGTTTGGGCTAGCTGAGGTGGCTGAGGTGCGCCCAGGCCAGGGGACCCGGCCTCGAAGGGGTCTCACGTGGCGGAGGAGGCTTGAACTCGACTCCGGACCGCGGGGCCCGACCTCGGGCATGAAAGGTCTGCCTTTGGTGGGGTTTGAGCTCGACTCCAACCTAGGCGCCTCGACCTGGCGGGTACCAACCTGACGGAGGACGGAGCCCGACTTCGACGGGCGGCCCCGTTGGCATCGGGGAGCTCAGCCCGGCGAAGGGGCCAATAGTGCGGATCCGGCGTGGCGTCAATGAAGGCTCCACGTCATGCTCCTTGCTTCAAGTCAGCGATCTGGTCACATCATTTGCCTCCCACTCCCGAGGCCAGTTGTCGCGCGGCGTTCGGGTCGAAGGGAGTAGGTGCATGTTGACATGGAAAGATAGGGAAATCTGGTGCAATAATTATCGATATCGGCGGCGCCTCGCTCGGCGGTTCTTCACGCTTGTGCGGGGGTGCCGCGTGGCCATGTCTTGGGAGCAGTTATGACGAGCACGGAAGCTGTAGCGGCCACGGTCGGATGGGGGTGCTATCCCTGTTGATTGGCGATACGTGGCCTGACTTTTGGAGAAGTCATAATAGTACGGTTGGACGCAGGTTGTCTCGAATGGATGGTGAGTCCTTTCGAAACATGCCCTCCTTTTTTCAAACCCTTCATGCCTGAAGACGCACAGGAGTCCTCCTCTTCTTCTTCACCGGCCGTCGGCATCTTCTTTGAGCTTCAGCAGTTAGCTCTCCCTTCTCGCTCGTTAGGAGTCGCCGTAGACCTTCCTCCGTTCGCCCCCTCATTCTCATTATCTAGGAGTTGTTATGTTCTCTCTCCCTTTCTCTTCCATGGACCGCTTCGGCCCCAACTTCCGTCCCTCATGCCAAGCTGAGGCCGAACCTTCCCGGCTGAAACTCCTTTTTCTTTTGACGAGGAGAGGGAGGCACCGAGGTACGAGTTCAGTAGAAGGCCTTACCATGGTCCGGTGTCCATTAGGGAACCCAGGTCTTCTCCTCCTCCCCGTTTGGCTCTCCTTCCTACTCCTGCTCCTGCTTCTACTTCTGCTTCCCTTCCTAAGCTTGAGCCTTCTCGGTCGACAGGTCCCGGAGGGATCACTTTGGTGATTACCGCCGAGGACCTTGTGTCTATCCGGGGAACTTATGGCATCCTCGAATCCATCCGGCTTTTCGTCCCTCATCCCGAGGAGCGGGCTACCTCCAGTGGTCCTCGGCGGATCGCCTTCTACGAGGAGGACTTTGTCGGGGGCCTTCGGTGTCCTGTCCATCCCTTCTTCCTTTCTTTCTTGGCCAACTACCGGCTTATTCCTACCCAGTTGGTCCCCAATGCCATCAGAACGATATTTTGTTTCATCGTTCTGTGCCACTTCCACGAGATCGTTGCTCGTTTTTCCTTGTTCAGGGCCTTCTTCACCCTGAAACGCCACCCTTCTGAGGACGGGTGGTGGTCCCTTTCTTCCCGCCCTCGGGGCATTAAGTTTGTACTCCCCTCTTCCATCAAAGGATGGAAGAGCAAGTTCTTCTTTGCCTCGGTAGAGGGGATCGACTGGGTTTGGAGTGACCTAGATCGATCTCCGAATAGGAACTCCTCTGTCGAAGCTGCCGACCTCAATCTATACGACCTGCTCAGGTTGGCTGAGGTCCCTCCCCTCGAGGTCTTGCTGTCAGAGCAGAATCTTCGTGAGACCGGGGTCAGCTCGGTGCAGGAGCCGGATGAGTTCGACTTGACCACCCCCCTCTCGTTTCTTATTTATTTTTCTTTCTTTTCTTCTTCTTCTACTCTCTATTTTCTTTCTTTTCTTTTTTTTGTTGTTGCTGTTGGGCTGACCTCGTTCCCTCCGGTGCAGAAATGAAATTTTCGATGGATGAGCTGTTCTCATTTTCTGAGGAACATGAGTAGGCTGCCGAGGCCGGTGGGCCCACTCCGAAGCGGGCTCGCATTGATGAAGGCCCACTACCGGTGCAGGCCGCAGAAGATGCACCGGTCGCCGAGCGGAGGTGGGAGAGGGTGGCCGAGCCCGCCCAGGCGACCTCGGGTCAGCGGGATCAAGGTCCCATGCTTGAGTCCAGAATGGTCACCAGGGCCAGGTCGGCGACTGCTGCCACCAGGCCGGAGGTTCCTCCCCCTGAAGTTGTCGTGCTCAAGGAGGAAGAGGGGCCGAGGGAAGCGAGGCCAGCACCTCCATCGCAGCCCGAGGCGGTGCCGAGCTTGCAGACGACCGTAAAGATGTCCTTTGCTGTCACTGCCGAAGGGTCCGAGCAAGCGGGGATGAGAGATAGAGACTACCGGAGGGTCCCATTCAAGTCGGGGTCGAACGTCTCTTTAGTGAAGGATTCCCGCCTTGCTGAGTAGATGATGGACTTCTCCGTCCAGTCCTGTGACCGGCGAGATAGGAGCGGGAGGCTTCTGGGTGACGTTGTCTGCTCGACGTTCGCCAATCTCTATGCTGTAAGTTCCTTCTCCCCCCCCCCCTTTCGTCTTTCCCGAGCTCTTTTTTCACTTGATAATTAACATGCTTCCTTCAATACAGCAAGGTAGGGATCTACTCCTCATCCGGGACTTCTACCGGAACTGGGCAAAGGGAGAGAAGAAGCGGTTGACCGAGCTCGAGTCCCTGCTGGCCGAGGCGAGCCAGAAGAACAGGGAGGCCCAAGAGGCTAACCTCAAAATCAAGAGCCTCATGACCGAGGCCGCCGACCTCATCAAGATGAAGAAGGAGCTCGAAGACGAGCTCGAATTAAATAGGGCCCGGTTGAAGGAGCTCCGGGCCAAATCGGAGAGGAAGGTGGCGGCGACGGAAGAGAGGGTCGCTGAGCCGAGGAGAGGGCCGCCGAGGTCAAGAAGAGGCCCGCTACCGCCAACCATGCCGCCGAAACCGTCGAGAAGGGAATGGCGGCAGCGATCCACCAGGCCGAGCGCGCCGAAAACTCGGTGGCCGAAGCGAGGAGCAAAGTGGAGGGCGCGAGGAGGGATGTTGCGGGCACGGTGGCCACCTTCAAAGCCTCCCCGGCATACCTCAAGGACTTCAAAGAAGCAGCGACTGACTCCTTTGCAAAGGGGTATTCGTACTGCGTCTCCCAGCTGTGGGGAATGTTGTTCGAGGAGCGGCTAGCCACGCTCTGAGCTCCCGGGAAGAAGGCTCCTGCTCCGAAGGCGATCGCAGGAGGGCAAGGGGCTACTCTGGTCGGGGCATCTCCGCCAGTGGCCCCGGAGGTTACCAGGCCGACCCCGGTTGTGGCAGTAGCTGAGGCAGCACCGCAGGAGAAGGCTGCTGAGCCGATCTCTACGGCAGCTGCAGCTGAGTCCGCTCCTCCGGCAGAGCCTGCTCAAGCGCGCGACCCCGCCCCGGAGGTTGGAGAGGGGGAAGTCCCGGCCGTGCGCCGCCCAGGGAGTAACCGGCCTCGTAGTCTAGGACTCTCACGTGTCCCTTTTTCTTTCTTTTTGTACTTTTCTTTGAACCGGGCTAGCTAGCTTGTCAGGGCCCGGAACATGATGTAAAATTTTCTTTCCAAGCAATGAAAACTGATTCCATAGATTTGGCTTCTTTCCTTCGATGATGTGAATGTCACTTTTCCTCCCCCCTCCTCTTTTCTCTTTTTCGTTGGTACGAGGAGGTTGTAGGGAGGAATTTCATACCCGGGCGCCTAAGGGCGGCCCACATCTTGAACACCTCGGAGCTAGGCTCGGGACTTAATCTTCAGAAGTTGGGTCTACAGAACATTGCCTCAAAGCAGAGCTCGGGGAAGTCGCCTCAGAGCTGGGCTCGGGGATGTTGAGTGCCTGTGGGCTTCCCAGGTCCTTTGCCGGGGAGCTAAGCTCGCCGGTGCCGGAGGGTCATCCGGTCTTCGATGCCGGAGGGTCGTCCGATCTTTGGTGCCGGGGAGAAAGGCTCGCCGGTGCTTAGGGGCTTCCCAGGTCTTCGTGCCAGAGGACTCTTCTCTGGGCTTTGATGCCGGGGAGCTAGGCTCGCCGGTGCCTAGGGGCTTCTTAGGTCTTCATGCCGGAGGACTTTTCTTTAGGCTTTGTTGCCGAGGAGCTAGGCTCGTCAGTGCCTGGGGGCTTCCCAGGTCTTTGGTGCCGAAGGGTCATCCAGTCTTTGATGGGCATCCTGGAGCTGAGCTCGGGGATGTTGATGACTTGAGGTGGTGCCTTGGAGCTGGGCTCGAAGATGCATTGGTTGAGTGAATCCCCTTGGCCAGAGATCTGAGCTCCGGTCTTGGGCAGGCGTCCTGGAGCTGGGCTCGGGGACGTTGATGACTTGAGATGGTGCCTCGGAGCTAGGCTCGAAGGCGCGTTGGTTGAGTGAATCCCCTTGGCCGGAGATCTGAGCACCGGTCTTGGGCAGGCATCCTGGAGCTGGGCTCGGGGATGTTGATGACTTGAGATGGCGCCTCGGAGCTGGGCTCGAAGGCGCGTTGGTTGAGTGAATCCCCTTGGCCAGAGATCTGAGCTCCGGTCTTGGACAGGTGTCCTGGAGCTGGGCTCGGGGACATGAGAACTTGAGATGGCGCCTCGAAGTTGGGCTCAGATGATGGACTTCTCCGTCCAATCCTGCGACCGGCGAGATAGGAGCGGGAGGCTTCTGGGTGACGTTGTCTGCTCGACGTTCGCCAATCTCTATGCTGTAAGTTCCTTCTCCCCCCCCCCCCCTTTTTGTCTTTCCCGAGCTCTTTTTTCACTTGATAATTAACATGCTTCCTTCAATACAGCAAGGTAGGGATCTACTCCTCATCCGGGACTTCTACCGGAACTGGGCAAAGGGAGAGAAGGAGCGGTTGACCGAGCTCGAGTCCCTGCGGGCCGAGGCGAGCCAGAAGAACAGGGAGGCCCAAGAGGCTAACCTCAAAATCAAGAGCCTCACGACCGAGGCCGCCAACCTCATCAAGATGAAGAAGGAGCTCGAATTAAATAGGGCCCGGTTGAAGGAGCTCCGGGCCAAATCGGAGAGGAAGGTGGCGGCGACGGAAGAGAGGGTCGCTAAGGCCGAGGAGAGGGCCGCCGAGGCTGAGAAGAGGGCCGTTACCGCTAACCATGCCGCCGAAACCGTCGAGAAGGGAATGGCGGCAGCGATCCACCAGGCCGAGCGCGCCAAAAACTCGGCGGCCGAAGCGAGGAGCAAAGTGGAGGGCGCGAGGAGGGATGTTGCGGGCACGGTGGCCACCTTCAAAGCCTCCCCGGCATACCTCAAGGACTTCAAAGAAGCAGCGACTGACTCCTTTGCAAAGGGGTATTCGTATTGCGTCTCCCAGCTGTGGGGAATGTTGTTTGAGGAGCGGCTAGCCACGCTCCGAGCTCCCGGGAAGAAGGCTCCTGCTCCGAAGGCGGTCGCAGGAGGGCAAGGGGCTACTCTGGTCGGGGCATCTCCGCCAGTGGCCCCGGAGGTTACCAGGCCGACCCCGGTTGTGGCAGTAGCTGAGGCAGCACCGCAGGAGAAGGCTGCTGAGCCGATCTCTAAGGCAGCTGCAGTTGAGTCCGCTCCTCCGGCAGAGCCTGCTCAAGCGCGTGACCCCGCCCCGGAGGTTGGAGAGGGGGAAGTCCCGGCCGTGCGCCGCCCAGGGGAGTAACCAGCCTTGTAGTCTAGGACTCCTCACGTGTCCCTTTTCTTTCTTTTTGTACTTTTCTTTGAACCGGGCTAGCTAGCTTGTCAGGGCCCGGAACATGATGTAAAATTTTCTTTCCAAGCAATGAAAACTGATTCCATAGATTTGGCTTCTTTCCTTCGATGATGTGAATGTCACTTTCCTCCCCCCTCCTCTTTTCTCTTTTTCGTTGGTACGAGGAGGTTGTAGGGAGGAATTTCATACCCGGGCGCCTAAGGGCGGCCCACATCTTGAATGCCTCGGAGCTAGGCTCGGGGCTTAATCTTCAGAAGTTGGGTCTACAGAACATCGCCTCAAAGCAGAGCTTGGGGAAGTCGCCTCAGAGCTGGGCTCGGGGATGTTGAGTGACTGTGGGCTTCCCAGCTCCTTTGCCGGGGAGCTAAGCTCGCCGGTGCCGGAGGGTCATCCGGTCTTCGGTGCCGGAGGGTCGTCCGGTCTTTGGTGCCGGGGAGCTAGGCTCGCCGGTGCTTAGGGGCTTCCCAGGTCTTCGTGCTAGAGGACTCTTCTCTGGGCTTTGATGCCGGGGAGCTAGGCTCGCCGGTGCCTAGGGGCTTCTTAGGTCTTCATGCCGGAGGACTTTTCTTTAGGCTTTGTTGCCGAGGAGCTAGGCTCGTCAGTGCCTGGGGGCTTCCCAGGTCTTTGGTGCCGAAGGGTCATCCAGTCTTTGATGGGCATCCTGGAGCTGAGCTCGGGGATGTTGATGACTTGAGGTGGCGCCTTGGAGCTGGGCTCGAAGATGTATTGGTTGAGTGAATCCCCTTGGCCGGAGATCTGAGCTCCGGTCTTGGGCAGGCGTCCTGGAGCTGTGCTCGGGGACGTTGATGACTTGAGATGGTGCCTCGGAGCTAGGCTCAAAGTCGCGTTGGTTGAGTGAATCCCCTTGGCCGGAGATCTGAGCACCGGTCTTGGGCAGGCATCCTGGAGCTGGGCTCGGGGATGTTGATGACTTGAGATGGCACCTCGGAGCTGGGCTCGAAGGCGCGTTGGTTGAGTGAATCCCCTTGGCCAGAGATCTGAGCTCCGGTCTTGGACAGGTGTCCTGGAGCTGGGCTCGGGGACATGAGAACTTGAGATGGCGCCTCGAAGTTGGGCTCGTAGGCGCTGAGTGCCTGGGGCTTCCTAGGTCCTTCGCCGGGGAGCTGGGCTCACCGGTGCCGGAGGGTCATCCGGTCTTCGAGGCTGGGGAGCTGGGCTCGCCGGTGCCTGGGGGCTTCCCAGGTCTTGGTGCCAGAGGACTCTTCTTTGGGCTTTGATGCCGGGGAGCTAGGCTCGCCGGTGCCTTGGGGCTTCCCAGGTCTTCGTGCCGAAGGATTTTTCTCCGGGCTTTGTTACCGAGGATCTAGGCTCGTCGGTGCTTGGGGGCTTCCTAGGTCTTTGGTGCCGGAGGCTCATCTGGTCTTTGATGGGCATCCTGGAGCTGGGCTCGGGGACATTGATGACTTGAGGTGGCGCCTTGGAGCTGGGCTCGAAGATGCGTTGGTTGAGAGAGTCCCCTTGGCCGGAGATCTAAGCTCCGGTCTTGGGCAGGTGTCCTGGAGCTGGGCCCAGGGACGTTGATGAATTGAGATGGCGTATCGGAGCTGGGCTCAAAGGCACGTTGGTTGAGAGAGTCCCCTTGGCCGGAGATCTGAGCTCCGGTCTTGGGCAGGCGTCCTGGAGCTGGGCTCGGGGATGTTGATGAATTGAGATGGCGCCTCGGAGCTGGGCTCAAAGGCGCGTTGGTTGAGTGAATCCCCTTGGCCGGAGATCTGAGCTCCGGTCTCGGGCAGGCATCCTGGAGTTGGGCTCGGGGATGTGAGAACTTGAGATGGCGCCTCGGAGTTGGGCTCGTAGGCGCTGAGTGCCTGGGGGCTTCCCAAGTCCTTCGCCGGGGAGCTGGGCTCGCCGATGCCGGAGGGTCATCCGGTCTTTGGTGCCGGAGGGTCATCCGGTCTTCGAGGCCGGGGAGCTGGGCTCGTTGATGCCTGGGGGCTTCCCAGGTCTTCGTGCCAGAGGGTCGTCCGGTCTTTGATGTCGGGGAGCTGGGCTCGCCAGTGCCTGTGGGCTTCCCAGGTCTTCGATGCCGGAGGGTCATCCGGTCTTTGATGCTGGGGAGATTCCCTTGGCCGGAGGTCTGAGCTTCGGTCTTGGGCAGATGTCCGGGTGCTGGGCTCAGGGACGGGAGAACTTGATGACCTGTGGCTCAGAAGATGTCGCCTCGGAGCCGAGCTCGGAGATGTTGAGTGCCTGGGGGCTTTCCAAGTCCTTCGCCGGGGAGCTAGGCTCATCGGTGCCTCATCCGATCTTTGGTGCCGGAGGGTCATCCGGTCTTTGATGTCGGGGAGCTGGGCTCACCGGTGCCTGGGGGCTTCCCAGGTCTTGGTGCCAGAGGACTCTTCTCTAGACTTGGTGCCAGGGAGCTGGGCTCGTCGGTGCCTGGGGGCTTCCCAGGTCTTCGATGCCAGAGGGTTGTTCGGTCTTTGATGATGGGGAGCTAGGCTCGTCGATGCCTGGGGGCTTCCTAGGTCTTCGGTGCTCCTGCAAGGTAAATAAACCATTGCACAGGAAAAGGACATTTATTTCAAATGGAGGGAAAACTTACACTATCGACAGTAGCTCCTCAGATTACAAGCATTCCATGTCCGGGGGGAATCTGGTTCCATCCAGGTCCTCGAGATAGTAGGCTCTCTATAGGTGGGCCTCGACCACTTTGTAGGGGCCTTCCTAATTTGGCGAGAGTTACCGCACTCTCTGGGTTGAGACGTCTCAGCTCAGCATGACACCAGGTTGCCAGGTCGGTGGGTCTTCAACTTCTCCCGAGCGTTATGATATTGGGCGACCCGTTACCGGTACGCTGCCATCTAGAGTCAGGCTCTGGCCCTCGTTTTCTCGAGGAGGTCCAGGTTGAGGAGGGGGTGCGTCGAGCTCCATGCTTCGTCATACTGCTGTATGCGAAGCGTGGGCACGTCGAGCTCAACTGGAATCACTATCTCCATGCCGAAGATGAGGTTGAATGGTGCTTTGCCTGTTGCCATTCTGGACGTTATGCGGTGGGCCCGCAGGGCGCTCAGGAGCTTTTCCGCTCCTTGCCCCTCGGGCCTTCTTAGAGGTGCACCCAGTCCCCCAGTATATCATCCCCACCGGCTTCTCGGTAGGGTGATTGTCGACCGCTGGGACTGGTAGGAGGGCGACGAGTGCTTGGGATTCCAACTGAGATACCCCCCACATACCTTCCGAGGTAGCCCCTCTTGATGAGCTCTTCTATCTCCCACTTGAGATTGCGGCATTCCTCAGTGTCGTGGCCGTGGTCACGGTGGAAGCGACAGTACTTCATCTTATCCGGGTGAATGATGGCTTCAACGGTGGAGGACGCCTCAGGTAGGTCTCGCCCTCAATCTCCATGAGGATCTTCGTTCTCGGGATGAGAAAGGGAGTGAAGTTTTCCTGAACTGCGGGGGCGTTCCTCGGCCTCGGTGCTGGTCGGGAGCTCTGAGCTGGGGGTCTCGGCCTCCGCGCTTCAGGCTTCTCGGTGGGCCGGCCCCTTAGTGGCTTTCCGTCGAGCTCCCGCCTCGTACGATCCGCCTCCTCGGCGTGGATATTCTTCTGAGCCCGGAAGAGTAGCTCGGCGTAGGTCTTCGGGGGCTTTTTATCGAGCGAATAGCTCAGGCAGGAAGTCCTGAGCCCTCGCTTTAGAGCCAGTATCGCCATCGTCTCCTCCAGGCTGTAAATCTCCAATGCAACGGCATTGAAGCGAGCCACGTAATCTTGTAGCGACTCATGGTCTTGCTGCCTGATGGAGAAGAGGCTGTCTGCCTTGCGTAGCATCCTCTGACAGGCGTCAAAATGAGCAACGAACTTCTGCCCCAGCTAGGCAAAAGAGCTGATGCTTTCTGGCTCGAGGCGGGTGAACCACACCCGCGCCGCCTTCCGAAGAGTAGCGAGGAAGGCGATGCATAGAAGGGCGTCGGTAGCCCCCTGGACCCTCATAAGGGACCGGTAGCTTTTCAAGGTGGTCCAGGGGGTCGGTGGTCCTGTCGTAGGGATCCACCTGCGGCATCGACGGGGAATTGACTCCGTTTGGATCTCCTGGGAGAAGGCATCATAGCCCGCTGGCTCACTAGTGGAGCCAGACAAGTTGGCGAACCGGCGGGCAAACTCGCCAGCTTGCGGTCATGCTCCTCCAAGCGCTTCCTTGCTAGGTGCCTGATGGCTTCGTCTGTGGACCCCTCCACTGAGGGGGGCAGAGATGGTGACACAGACTCGCGACACCCATGGCGAGGAGCTTTACCCTTCCTGCCTTGGTGAGGTTTTGGTGCCCCCCGGCCAAGGAGCAGTGAGCAGCTTTCTTCGTCAGTAGAGCTGGCCCACCGTCGCTTCATCGGGGCCTGGTGAGTTTCCCGAGGGTCTGTGGCTGCCCACGGCTATGAAGGCCTCCCATGGAAGGATCGTAGGCTATCACGGGGTGCTGCGGTATGGGCCACGGGGGTCTCTGGCTGTTGGTGGGTAGCCATGGACCGGTGCTGGTGCTGATGCTGGAGCTGGCGCACCGCCATAGTGAGAGTGTGCATCTGCGGGGCAAGTACGGTCAGCTGGGTCTCCAGTAGGGGCGGTTGAACCGGGGCAGGCACTTCCGTTTTCGGTCCGTGCGGGTTCTTGTGATAAGGGGATGCCTCCGCACGGCTGGGAGAAGCTCCCTTGCCTGGGTGGTCACCATCCTCCCAATGGACCGCTAAGCAGGGTTTGAACTAGATCAAGTGTCGTTCCCCTACTTGGTGTGCCAATCTGTTGCCGCCTGGATCGTCATGGCCCGTAGTTGCTGATGGTGTCGGGTGGTCTGCGTTCGCCCGCCGGGGATGCCTCGGTGTCTCGTGACCTGCAAGATAGCCAACGTCAGTGCCCGGGCTGGGGATTCTAATAGGGGCACTCCGACGGTCAAGTAACGATCCAGGGAACAGATCCTCCTGGTCGAGCCCCTCGGGATGAGCTATATGCTAGGAGGAGTGAGTGGAGTGTATGGGAGATGAGTGAGCTGGGAGATGTGGTGGCCGAGATGGTCTTGCCCTCCTCTCTGGCCTCTCCCCCTTCTCCTCTTTCTCTTTGTGGTGATGTGGTACCAACCTGGCGGAGGACGGAGCCCGGCTTCGACAGGCGACCCCGTTGGCATCGGGAGCTCAGCCCGGCTAAGGGGCCGATAGTGGGGATCCGGCGTGGCGTCAATGAAGGCTCCACGTCAGGCTCCTTTCTCCACGTCAGCGATCCGGTCACATCAGCCCGCATCGTATTTTTTTATTAATCTAAATATATTCAATGTAGTATGATGGAATGGAAACTAAGCATGATTAACATTAATTATCATTTGGTGTTTATTTAAAATTTTTGTACATATCAAAATATCTTTCCTCCAGTTTTTTGAACTAGGATATCGTAGGTTTTGAACTAGAGTGCCCTGGCTTTTGAACTATGATATCATAATACTGTTTTAGGTTTTAATTTATATTTTCTGCATGGTTATCATTTTTGAACTAGGGTGTCGTAAATTTTGAACTAGGATATCGTAGGTTTTGAACTAGGATATCGTAATACTGTTTTAGATCATTTTTGAACTAAGGTGTCGTAGGTTTTGAACTAGGATGTTGTAATATTATTTCAGGTCATTTTTGAACTACGGTGTCGTAGATTTTAAACTAGGATATCGTAGGTTTTGAACTAGGATGTCGTAATACTGTTTCAGGTCATTTTTGAACTAAGATACCGTAGGTTTTGAACTAGGATGTCGTAATACTGTTTCAGGTCATTTTTAAACTAGGGTGTCATAGGTTTTAAACTAGGATGTCGTAGGTTTTGAACTAGGGTGTCGTAATCCCGTTTCAAGTTTTAATTTATATTTTCTGCATTGTTGTCATTTTTGAACTAGGATGTCATAGGTTTTGAACTAGGATGTCGTATGTTTTGAACTAGGATGTCGTAATATTGTTTAAGATCATTTTTGAACTAGGATGTCGTAGGTTTTGAACTAGGGTGTCGTAGGTTTTGAACTAGGATATCGTAATACTATTTTAGGTCATTTTTGAACTAGGATGTCGTAGGTTTTGAACTAGGATGTCGTAATACTGTTTCAGGTCATTTTTTGAACTATGGTGTGTAGGTTTTGAACTGGGACGTCGTAGCTTTTGAACTAGAATGTCGTAAGGGTATTTTGGTCTAGACGAAAATTTTAAATAAAAGCTGAACGGTAATTAATGCTAGTCACCTCAACTCTTGTCCCGTCATGCCATAGCAAATATATTTGGATCAATAGGAATGTGCAGTGCAGGCCATGCTTAAAATCTGGCCCGAAGCCTGACCCAATTTTGAGCTGGCACGAAGCCCATTGGGCTGGCCTAGTCCAGTTCCAGGTGATGGGCTTTGGGCCAGCCCAGTTCCAGCCTTACTTCATGTATCTTCTGAAGCATATAGTCAGTTTCAGTAAGCCGCAGACACTTGAGTAGCAGAAATGAGAAAGCCTCTTGTGGAGTTGTCCGTCCAATAGCACAAATTGAGAAACTTTTATTTGAATTTCTTAGCCTTTGAGGGATTGTTAGGAAGAATACCTTTGATCAGGAACTTGATAAAAGGATCCATCCAGCTCGATTCATAGACAACTTATTGGACTTCCTTGATTTTGTCGATGTTGGGAGTTTCTAGGTTATTAATATAGGTCCGATTAAGAGAGTTTCTACTAAAGTCATCAGTCGAGATAGTGCATCTGCCTTGGTATTCTTGTACCAAGAGATGTGGAAAATGTTGAAGTACTTGAATGCTGACATTAGGACTTGTACTTTATCAAGGTATTTGTCCATTATCGAGTTCCAAGCTTCATATTACTTATTACTTGACCAGCTACTAATTGAGAATCGGTGAAGACCCTTAGACTTTGTACTCTAAGTTGTTTGATGAGCTTTAACCCAGCTTGTAGAGTTTTATACTCAGCTTGGTTGTTGGTCATGTTGAATAAGAAGTGTAAAGTATACTCGACAATCACTCCTTCCAAGTTTGTCAGAATATGTCCAGCTTTGCTTTCTTGGCAATTTGAAGCTCCATCCACATGAAGTATCCAAATCATCCCAGATTAGGTTGCTCAGTAAGTCACTCAACGGTACTTTCTCCATCTTGCCATCCAACCATGCGCACTCAACAAGAAAATCAGCTATGACTTGGGCTTTAATGGAATACCTTGGACAATATGAGATATCGAACTTGTTGAATTTGATTGCCTATTTGACCATCCTCTCAGAGGTGTTAGGCTGTTACAAGAATGCCTTGAGTGGCTGGTCAATTAGAATAATGATTGAATGAGCTTGCAAATAGAGCTTGAAATATTGTGCATAGATGATTAGTGCATAAACTATCTTCTTAGATTTAGAGTACCTAGTCTCTGCATGGTGGAACACTCAATTAGTATAGAGATAGGTTTTTAAACCCCTTCGTCATCTACCCAAATGAGTACGAAGCTTATAGCTTCTGGAGATGGGAGGTACAAATAAATCTCTTGTCCGACTTTAGGATTGGAGAGTAAGGGTGGAGATCCGAAGAACTTTAATTTCTTAAGAGCTTGTCAGTATTCTTCTGTTTAGTTGAAGTTGTGCATTTACCGCAAGATCTTGAAGAAGGACAAGCACCGCTCAGTTGATTTGAGATGGATTGATTGAGAGCGCCGATGCATTCAATGAGATATTGCACTTCCTTTTTGGAGGTTGGATGCCATATTTAAGAATCACTTGGATCTTCTTTAGATTTGCCTTAATGCCTTGCTTGGTAATTGAAATCCAAGAAATTTATTGATTATGATACTGTTGTGGCAAGATCACTAATGTGGAGTCCATGTCAGATCCAGTCGGATTCCACATTGGCAGAAGTTTCCATGTCAACCCTCTCTTCGAGCTTCTTCGTCGGGCGGCTCCCTCGAGGTCGAGTCCACCCCGGCTAAAGTCGAGCTCCCACTCTCTTCGAGCTCCTTCGCTGAGCGGCCCCCTCGAGGTCGAGTCCATCCCGGTCGAAGTCAAGCTCACGCTCTCTCCGAGCTCCTTCACCGAGCGACTCCCTCAAGGTCGAGTCCACCCTGGCCGAAGTCGAGCTCCTTCGCCGGGCGGCTCCCTCGAGGTTGAGTCCACCCCGGCCGAAGTCGAGCTCCCGCTCCCTTCGAGCTCCTTCGCCTAGCAGCTCCCTCGAGGTCGAGTCTACCCCAGTCGAAGTCGAGCTCCCACTCTCTTCGAGCTCCTTCACCGGGCGGCTCCCTCGAGGTCGAGCCCACCTCGATTGAAGTCGATCTCCCACTCTCTTCGAGCTCCTTCTCCGGGCGGCTCCCACGAGGTCGAGCTAGCCTAGGTCGAAGTCGAGCTCCTTCTTCTCGGACCAAGCTCTCTTCAAATGAGAGGTCCACCAGCCGGAAGCCACTCTCGTGGCCAAAGCCCATGGCTCTTCTCGAGGTTCAGAAGCAGAAGGAAGGGGACGGCGCCACCTCCCAGGATGCCATGATTACTCCCGCTGCTACTTATACTAAATAGGAAAGGGCACCCTGGCCAAGACACTATACTTTCCAGCCAACCGTTTGCACCACCCGAAAGAGAAAATCATCCCAGAAGATTCAAATCAGGGGGGCAGCTGCTCCTAATGAGGTCATGCCAAATTTTCCAAAGTAGAGTGACCGGATGGGAGGTTAGAGCCTGCGACATAACTCCCTATCACGGATGGGGAAGGCACCTGGGCGTACGGCATGGAGTGCTGCCAAACGTTGACCTTCTAGTGCCTGCAGAGGGGGAAGAATCTGAGGTAGGTTGCTGGGAGGGTCCATGGCCTAAAAGAAGGTTCAGGAGGTCTTCGAAGAAAGTAAGCAAACCAAGGCAAGCGAACGGGAGAGCAAGCAAGGGGCAGAGCACTTTGAGGCTACTAGAGCACTCGTCGGATGAGTCTCAATGGACACAGTCGTCACTGCTCGTGCTCTCCTTCACCACTGCCACTCTCACTCCACTCTTTCTTTCTAAAGTAAATTCTCCTCCTCCAAGCATGGAGTCCGACCAAAGGGGCCCACAAAGGAGGATCTGTTTCCCTAGATCGCCATTGACTTGATCATCAGAGTGCTCCCACCAAGATCCCTGGCTCGAGTCTCCTCTCTCTTGCAGGTCCAGGCGCGCGAGCTGATTTTCGGGCGACGAGGTTGGCATCCGAGGTCATCCCCAAGCTACAGGCCATGGTGGTGTAGGCGGCAACATATTAGTATGCCAGGAAGGGGAGCAAGACACGATCTGATCCAGGCCATTCCCTACACTGCAACTCCACCCGAAACATGGTGATGACACGCATGCGGGAGGTCTCCACCAGTCGTGCGGGAGACCCCCTTCTCACGGGGGCCCGCATAGTCCAAAAAGGGAGCCCCCCGCTCTACCGCAACTGTCTTCGATGGATGTCCAAATGACTGCGCTCGCCCAACAGATGTAGGTTCTGACTGCGGCGGTGCGACAGTTGCAGCATCAATACCGATCTCTAGCCATCCACCAACAGCTAGGGACCCCTAGGCCCAAGCCGCCGCACCCTGCGATAGCATGCATTCCTTTCAAGGAAGGCCGTCACTGTCGCAGGCCACGACAGATCCCTGGGGAAGCCACCGGACCCCGACGAAGAGATAGTGGACCGGGTTAGTCGACCGGAGAGCCGATCTCCGGCTCTCGAGCAGGCCACTGCTAAGCGCCGCCGAGGGCATCGAGGCAAGGCCCCCCGTCGTGACCCCCCATAACTATCATCTTCATCTCCTTTATCAGTCTCAGCGGAAGGCTCCACCGATGAGGCCATCAGGTGCATGACCGAAAAGCACTTGAAGGAGCAGGAGTGTAAGCTGGCGAAATTATCTCGCCAGTTTGCAAACTTTCAGGGGTCCTCCCATGAGCCTGCGAGCCATGATGCCCATCCCCCTTTCTCCCGAGAAATCCAAGAGGAGCTGATCTCAAGCTGGTTTCGCATGCCATACGTGGAACCCTACGATGGGACCACCGATTCTCTGGACCACCTTGAGAGCTACAAGGCTTTCATGAGGGTCCAAGGGATGACTGACGGCCTCTTCTGCATTGCCTTCCCATCCACTCTTCGGAAGGCAGCTCGAGTCTGGTTTACCCGCCTCGAGTCTGAAAGCATCAACTCCTTTGTGCAGCTAGAAAGGAAGTTTGTGGCCCACTTTGATGCCTGTCAGAAGGTGCCACGAGAAGTAGACAATCTCTTCTCCATCAGGCAACAGGATCACGAACCCTTGCGGGACTATGTGACCCGCTTTAAAGTTATCATACTGGAAATTTATAACTTGGATGAACCAGTCACCATATTAGCATTGAAGAGGGGACTCAGGATCTCCCATCTTACCTACTCCCTAGATAAAAAGCCACCAAATATGTACTCCGACCTCCTTCTACACGTTCATAAGTACATCTGCGTCGAAGAGGTGACTCGTACGAGGAGGGAGCTGGATGGAAAGCCACTGAAGAAGCAACCTCCGGGGGAGACGTCCGGGATAAGAAAGCCTGGACCGGCCACCCCGAACTTTCGATCAGAGCCGAAGCTGAAGAGCGACTCCATCCCAGATGAAAGATACACATTTCTCCTTATTTCGAGGTCGAAGATTCTCATGGAGATCGAGGGCGAGCGTTACTTACACCGCCCTTCCCCACTGAAGCCATCCAATGATCGCGACAAGATAAAGTATTGCCAATTCCATCGCGACCATGATCATGACACCGATGAGTGCCGCCACCTTAAGAGAGAAATTGAAGACCTGATAAGGAGGGGTTACCTCGAAAAATTTATGGGGGGCAAGGTCCCGACGGAACCTCAAGCACTTGCTGCTCTTCCCCCTGTCCCTGCGGTCGACAATCGACCCACCGAATAGCTTGTGGGTATGATATGTTGGGGAATAGAGTGCGCCTCCAAGAGAAACCGGGAGGAAGAGAGTTCAGAAAATGTACTCCTTTTTATGAGGGAGGAGGGATTTGGGAATCAAAATGCAAACAATGATGCCGTGGTTGTCAAGATGATGATTGCCAGGCATCTTGTAAAACAGATTATGGTTGATGGTGGAAGTTCGACTGATGTCCTTTTTATGATGCTTTCTCCAGATGAATCTGTCATCGACTTAATTGAGGCCCGTTCACACTCCCCTTGTTAGTTTTATTGGAGACTATGTGGGAGTTGAAGGGAAGATCACTCTCCCTGTTACTGCCGGGTCACCACCTTGGCAGAGCACTGTCATGATGACCTTCATGGTTGTTAGGCTTCCTTCAGCCTACAACGTGATCCTTGGCCACCCCGAGCTCAATCTGCTCGATGCGGTCATCTCCACCAAGCGACTATTGGTGCAGTTTCCCACTCTTTCTAGCATAGAAAAAATGAGGGGGGCACCTCAGTCGATTCAGCATTGTCTTCAAGCTGTCCCAGGGGTCAAAAGTTCTGAGGAGGACCTCAGCATCGATGACCTCGACCAAAGGATGCAGGATCCTAGAGGTGTTCCAGTTGAGCGCCTATAGACGTATCTGCTCAAAGCAGACCCAACAAAGATGGTACAAATTGGGGCCCAACTGCAAGAAGAGGAACGGACCCACTTGCCAGGTTTCCTCCAGGCGATTGCGGACGTGTTTGCTTGGACAACACAGATATGCTTGGGATTTCCCCCGACATCATCACTTATAAGTTGAGCATCGATCCGAAGTACAGCCCTGTCCGGTAGAAGAAGAGATGCTTTACCTCGAAGAGTGAACGGGTGATCAACAAGGAGGTGGAGAAGCTCCTCGTAGCTGGCTTTGTTCGCGAAGTGTAGTATCCTAGTTGGCTGGCGAACGTGGTCAAGGTCAAGAAGAACAATGGAAAGTATAACAACTTGAAGGAGTTAACACTCCTTGGCTTGAGTCCAGAGTATCATACTCGGGCCACTTTACAAAGAGTGGCTAGAAAGGCAAAACAAAGTAGAGCATTAGTGGCACCCTAAATCTGCATGAGAGCCTTATAGCACTCAAAGTGATCCAGCAGATCCGTAATACCATCGAGAGATCTATCTGGGGCATCTTGAACTGACTCGAAATTGGTTGAGGTGGGTGGGAGTTGAACTTGGTCAGGTCTCGACTCTTTTCTTGTAAATCAGTAAGTTGGTGGCTGACTTCGCTCAACCTACACTCATAGTCATCAAGGTATTGTTCAGTCAGTCATTGGATAGCCTTATCAGTAAATCCTTCTTATGAGGATTCAGACTGGGATAGGAAATGAGGGTGCTTCTCCCCTTCAGCTCCCTTTTCCATTGTCGACCATTGTGTCGAGAACTTACTCGGTGCGAAAATAGGGATCGTGATAGGTGGGCAAACTATTGGTAGGACCTCCTATGGAAGGAATGATGCTTGCTCGATGAGGCGAGCGAGACCATGATTGATGGGGAGTCCATCGATGATGGGATCTCCCTCATGGAGATCGATGACTAGGATGGGTGAGAGCAGTAGTGGGGGTAGCTGGGATCTCTAGCTGCTGCTCTTGTATGATTGGAGGTTGCTACTATTGCAACCTCTGCACCACCATGGTTAGGACTTGAACCTGCTGTGCCAAGGTAGCAAGTAAGTTCTACTGGATCATTGATGGTGGGGGAGGTGGAGCAAAAGGTTCCAGCACAGTTGGAATGCTCCTCGCAATGCGACGAGCATTCGGTATGGTTGGTGGAGGTGTCTTGCGCTCGTGCGATTACCATTGGACTCCAAGCTCTAGATTCTTCTTGAGAATACTATGAGCCCCCCCTACCGGTATGCTAATATATTGTTGTCAAATTATTTTTCGCTGGAACTCAAACGATGCTTGAGGATCTCCTAGACTTCTCCGACGAGAAAGAGATGTTGCTCCTGGCAACTCTCGAATGGAGACCTGCAAGAATAGTCCCTAGGTAAGGATTTCCGATGAGAGATCCTCTGACGCTCAAGTTAGTGGAGAATGAAGTAGGTTACGACAATCAATGTTGAGAGCCAAGGTGAAAGAGATGACTAAATAAGCATGAGGAGTGGTATTAGAGTATAATGTAATGTACCTTACAGGGGGTCCCCTCTTATCTACTTATAAAGTTATGCAGGGCAACCGAATATCGTAAGGAATGTGGCATTCTTTGATAGGTATAATAGATTTCAGGTAGGATATAAGATCCTATCTCCTGCAATCTTTTTCGTTGGGATCATGGCTATTGCAGTGATCCTGTCTACCACTACTTTGATTAGAATAGTTGTAACTTGTTGGCCATGATATCCACAAGAAAGTTGAAGTTTATCTACTTTTGTTATTTACTCGAGTATCATAGACTCCAAGTATCATGATGGTTTGCTTTGTGTGGGAGAGAAGGGGCCTGGTCATTTCATCCCATCATTCCTAACTAAGTATGCCTGGGCAACTAGTCAGGACTGAGTATCAATTCAATAGATGTGTATAAAGGGATGTTGACGGTCGAGTCTGACTACTTATTGTCTTTCAGCATAGAGTTTTATAGCTTATTTGGTATAGCGGCTAACTTAATCGACTTCTACTTAGTCGGTTACCTAGTGAATTCTTAATCAGTAGCCATCTTCTCCTTAGTGCCATAGTTGATGGTCTAGTTGATCCTCGAGGTCGAGCAGGCAGTTGCCACAATACCATCCCTAATGATTTAAACTATCTATGGTTTGCATATTCCTAGTAATATGCCTTTCTCATTTTGTATAATGTTGAGACAAGTTTATCATTGCAACAATAAGAAAAATCAATTTCATTTTCTTTTTATAAAAATTATTTTTTGAAGATAAAACCTTTCAAGTTTTAATGTCTTACTATCCTCACTCCTTGTAGGCATTTTTACATGCATGATGACTAGCAAAATTAAGTGTGTATTCCCTTGAGAATATGGACATATAATCAAATCCAAAATAAATATTTTATAAAAGAGAGAAAGAGAAAGAGAGGAAAAATAATGATATTTTTCCTTAAAATGAAAATAAAATGGAACCTTATGAGTGTTAATGACCTTAGCTATGACAAATAGTTAAAATTTTTTGTCTACAACAAGAACATATTTATAACATTTAAAGAATAACATCTCTAAATCTCTTCATTACTAGCATATTCCAAAAATCACTTGTTATATTAACACATTTGCCAAACATCACTCTTCTCGAATATATAAATTAGAAATTTAGAATAATCAGATTCTAGAAACAACCACTTAGGTTGTATTTGGTATATTACAAGACAATCTTGAAAGGTAACGTAGATTGCTAGTAATGTTGATTACATATAATGTGGATTATTATATTTGGTACATACAGATAATATTATATAATATAAAACTAAATTTTCAAAATACTCATAAATCAAATCTATATTTTATAAATTTACTAAAAATATATTTTATATTTATATTTATATTTTTATATAAAAATAAAAATTATTTTTATATTAAATAAATTTAATATACAAATTTATATATTAAATAGATGATATATTTAACATATTACTTAAATATATTAAATAATATTAAATTTATATATTATATCATAAAGTATAATATAATATATTTTATATTATAAAATATAAAATAATATATTATATAAATACAATATAATACAATGTAATATTTTGTATTATATCAATATAAAATTAGATAAATTAAATTAAATATATTAGATATAATATAATATAATAATATTATATGATAAATATTATATTTTATAATAATATAATATAATATATATTATATAATAATATATTTATTATATTATAAAATATAATTTATATTATATTATTATAAATATTAAATATATTATATTATATTATATGGAAGAGTTGATGAAGGAGAAGGAGAGGGTAATTTGATAATCTACATTATCTAAAAGGTAGTAATCTGTATCATCATCCCTTCCAGAAGTAATCCAGATTATCTCTTAAAAAGTAATCTAGATTACCGGATAGGATAGATTGCCATCAAGAAAAATATATCAAATACAGTAATATGATCGATCTCATTAAATTATCGATAATCTGAATGGATTGTCCGTTACTAAATGTAACCTCAGAACTTATAATTACATATTATTGGATTTTATACTCCTTTACATTTTAGATTTTGACGGGATGCATTATGGTGATAGCGCCTTAGGTCCGAAATAAATATTATGGTGATAATTAATATTGGTTTAAAATGTTAAACCATTGCCTTTCAAAGGGATCCTATGAGAATAATGCATTTATCTCGATACGCTTATGGCATTGAAGTACAAATCTTGGGAAAAAAAAGATCTTGCTTGCATAAACCGTCGTCCCCCATGTGACTATAATACCCCTTGTGATAAAAAAACATGACAATAATATTTAGAATAAGAGACATGCGCACTTTTGCCGTTCCTTTCAACTTTCGACTTGATAGTACGGGTCTCTTGGAAAAATGGCAGCACAAAAGGTGCCACCTGCCTTGAAGAGATACGCCTCACTTCATCACAATCTAAACCAACGTGTTAAATAATTATTATTATCCCATATCAGTAATTTTCAAGATTTGTTCAAATAATTTAACTAAAAATTTTATGAAACTTACGAATTAGGCCAGTATAATCAATTAATCATCAAAAATATTAAATTATAAACTATCTACATTCATAAATGCTAAGGATTATTTTTGAATGAATTATCCTGAATTTAATGAAAAAAATTATAAATTTATCTGGATGAATACATTGAAAATTTTATAAATTCGTAGGTTGGATCAATAAAATTAATTAAATAATAAATTTATAAAAATATCACACGTGTGTACACGTGCACGCACATGAGTTGTTCTACCAACCCAACTTCAAGTCCTCCACGGAACTCTTTTTTCTAATCCTTGCGCCGGCATCCCAGAACCTTTCTGCACGAGCCGTAACGCCAGAACCCAACCCCACCCGGACCGCGTGCAAGCACCGACCGCGCTGGAGAAATTATAGCATGGACCAAGTCCGACCGGACCAGGGCAAATCTCGGAGCATGGATGACGCGCGATCGGGAAGCAGTGAAATACAGGGCGTAACGTGGCGTGTTATCTACCGTGGGATTTGGCGTGGTCCATTTGGACCTGGTCCAAGTTATATAATTAGACGTCGCGCTGGGTGCCCCTTCCCCTCTAACGTTCACCTGCGTCCCAGCCTATCATCCACGTGTCCCCCACCCAAAAGACGGCAGCATTTCCCCTATTGGACGAGCGTTCTCCCTCTTCCCATATCTTTTACCCAAGCAAAAGGAGTCCCGCCCTCGCGCTCGCCTCCCTCCTCCTCCCCATCGAAACCCCACCAACCAAACCCTTGCCCCGATCCGAGTCTTCCGGATTTATTCAACCACTGTCGTCTCGATTTCTCCGAGGTTTCCGCTTCTCAGTGGTGTTGGTCTGGTGTCCGTGGAGGTTTCCCTGTCCATTGATCGGGACTCCAGAAGGACCAGAACCCCTAATCCCAGGCTTTCGAGACTGCGTTCTCTATAAGTCAAATCCGCTTGAGTTCGAGCTTCTCGAGCCGCAGGCGTTCTGGCTTGGTATCTATGATTTCGGTTGTTGCTGATGTGAATTGTGCCGCCCAACGTTGGTTTGGGGCTGGCGTTTTTTGTTCCTTGAATGTTGGTGCCGCGGGATTCTTCTGGGTTAGCTCTCTGGCAGGTTGGTTGGCGTTCGCCTCTTGTTTGCCCCTGCAAATTAGGAGGTGGAGTTATCGGGTATAGAAGAAAGAGAAGAAAAAGATTGAATTTTGGATTTGGTTTGGATGAGTTTCGGAGGAGTGGATGGCAATGCGAGGCGTGCATGCCTCCGGCCGAGAATAAAAATTCAAATTTAGGCATTAAGTTCTTGAAGTCTACCAAGAAAAGTGTGAGAGCTCAGAAGCAAATTGTTGCGAAACAGTTCTCCAATGAACTGGATTTCGAGGAATCTGAGCCGATGCAAATGGCTTCCAGCTTCGCAAACTACCAAGAAGATCCATTGGTGGATAAATTGAGGACTCAGCTCGGAGTGATCCATCCCATCCCATCTCCTCCATCAACAGGAGCATTGTTGGCTTCTTTGTATTCTTTTCTTTGTTGGAGTTATCTTTGACAAGATTTGGACGTTTAGGAAGAGGAATAAATCAAGCCAGGATGTACGGAATGGTATATGGCCTCAGGTGCCGACTAGCTTCTCTCTGTTTCTGGAGAAAGATCTTCAGAGGAAAGAGTCAGTTGAGTGGGTCAACATGGTCTTGGGGAAGTTGTGGAAGGTGTACAGGTCTGGACTTGAAAATTGGATCATTGGATTGGTCCAGCCAGTAATAGACGACCTCAGGAAGCCCGATTATGTGCAGAGGGTTGAAATTAAGCAGTTCTCACTGGGGGATGAACCATTGTCAGTTAGGAATGTTGAACGGAGGACTTCTCGCCGTGTTAATGACTTGCAGTAAGTTTTTCTTTGTTGTGTAAAGCATAAGTTCTGGTAGCAGTTGAGCATGTCAATTTAATATGACCTGTTACTGAATTTATATTGTCTTTCTAATATGAGATCCTGCCTCATATTATCTAGCTAAATTTTGATTCCTTCTATCAGCTCAAGTCATGTTGCTACTCATAATCTATCTGGTACTTGCATCTAGATTCTCAAATGTTAATAAAATTCTTGGCTAATGTTCCTTCCGCTTGCTTCCATTGAAATTTTAGACCATTATTTATTTGAGAAAACAAGCCCATCAAGGGGAAAAATTGTTCTGCACTGATCTGATTTTGTATGTACTTTCTCCTGTGTCAGGTATCAGATTGGCCTTCGTTACACAGGAGGTGCTCGCATGTTGTTGTCCCTATCCTTAAAATTTGGTATTGTCCCTGTAGTTGTACCTGTTGGAGTTCGTGATTTTGATATTGATGGGGAGCTTTGGGTTAAGTTAAGATTAATACCAACGGAGCCTTGGGTGGGTGCTGTATCATGGGCTTTTGTCTCCCTTCCAAAGATTAAATTTGTGCTGTCACCATTCCGTTTGTTCAACCTTATGGGTATGTTTTAGTTTTCTTATGATGACGTCTTATTTTCATACATTCATTATTTTTAGTATAAATTTATTTTTTTTCATTAAACGGTTAAGACTTTGAAATATTGTTGTTCAATATGCCAGTTTGTAGGTTAATAACTAGAAGGTATATTACATATGTTCACTCATTGTTTAATGCTTGGCCATTGAATGGAAACATTTTCAGGCATCATCTTGAACATAATTTACTTATGTGCTCATTATTGCCTCCTTCAATCAATCATATGGTGAGGCAATATTTGTTAATGGCAAGTAATATCCAGAAAGTTGGCATTTCACATGGAACCTGGATGTCAATCGGTCAGTTTGAACTCATGACAGGAGATAGTTTTCGGTCTACTAACAACTATCAAAAGGCAAGACAATATAAAGTAGAGAGAGGGAATAATTAATCTAAATTAAGTGAATAAAGAAGAAGAATGTAATTAAATCTAAATTAGGTGGCATGAATTGTTGTAATCCATAATAATTGTGCATAACATCTTTTAGTAGTGAAATTGAAATAGCAAAGGCAGCTTGTGTAGATTTGTGTAGATTAACCATTAACCCACAATGTTTTGCATATCAAGCTCATGAGATATAGTGGAATTAGTTTTGTCTAATGTTGTGCTTTCCAAGATTTGTAACACCCATGTGAGAGTGTATAGTAGGGTACACTTTGAGAGGTCTTTAGCTGCTTGAGAAAATGACCATTATTAAAGCATGACTAGTTTTCAGAATGTCCAATGCACATGCCTGGGGATTGGAGTGGAAAAGAAACAAAAAAAAAAAAAAAAAATCAGGTAGTGGCATGGAAGCCACAGCTTGCTTTTGGGAAAGGAGAAAGAGAAAGTGCCACTCTTGGACAAGTTCAAAATAGAAAGGAAGGCAGAGTCGAACTTGGTGGATCGAGATGCACCACCCAGAGTTTGCATTTTATATTCAGAAGACAATGATATCCAGAAGTTGAAGATTTTCTTCAAGAGTGATTCACCCTTGCAACGAAGACAACAGCACAGGATGTACATAGAGATTGTGATTTAATATGGCTTCTTTTTCTTTGGAATAATCTACATTTAGTATGATCAATTAGTAAAGTAACTGATTGGTCTGACACAATTTTATATTGCTATGAGATAGCCGTTATTGGTCATCCCTGTAAGGTTTCCATCACCACACAGCACTTTATGGTTTATTTTGAATCTAATCCATGGAAGACTGTAGCACATCCACCATTTTGGAAAGGTGGTAGGCAACTAGGCATAGTTCGCTGATTGTGATGTTGAGGTGGCATGCATATTCTGTGGTTCTATATTTTTATTTACAGTTGTTTTCACCAATGAAGCAATAAGGAAGCTATATCATTGTCCTTAAAAGAACTTATGAAGTTCCCTTCAAGAGAGTCCATACCCAATATTATAATGGGAGTTGATTTTGGTGTTTATCTAGGCTTCACAATTTTGCTGATTATTTTTGTGCATCAGACTGCTAAGTGAAGAGGATGGGCAGAGAAACTTAGATACTTTTAATGGACTTCTGTTGCCTGAGTATTTGAAAACATTTTCAGTTTTTCCTCATCGTCACAATTTTTTGGGCTAGTTATATGATGCTAGGCATCACAATTTCTGGTCTTGTTATATACCGCTATATGCAATTTATTCTGATACACCATAGTCTAAATGCTTGAAATGTCTATATGTGGATATTTATATTGCACAATTACTTTGATGTGTTACTAATGGTAGCTTAAATGTTCTTTGCATGGAATCGTCAATTCTCCACCAGCAATTCCTGTTCTATCAATGTGAGTAAAATAATCCTTATCTCTCTCTCTCTCTCTCTCTCTCTCTATATATATATATATATATATATATATATATATATAACTCATTTGCAAACTCATTGTTCCTTTAATTTAAGTTCTCATTTCTTGCTGCATGGCATTGTTTCTATGATTATTATTTTTATTTTTATAAACATTATGCAGAAATCCACATGGCCAGGGCCTTTTCTCAGTAAACTTGCATAACTAGAAGTGGCTAAAGCATTTTTATTTTTATAATATCATTTATGTTTAATGCTATCTAAAATGGTAAAAGAAACTTGATTTAATATTATCAGCACTTTGAGTATGTCACTATCCTGTGTCTGCATGATATTTCTGTCTCTCATGGTAACACCAACTTGTGTTTTTTAAGTTATGTTGCCAATCAAATTTGAACAGAGCTCAGAAAATGTATCATAACTTTAAAAGTGTGCCAAGGGATTTTATTGTCATCTTGGACATTTTTAGATGCTCTGTTGTTACAGGTTTTTGCAGGCTAGTACTAGTGCATTTAGAAACAATTCGAATACTGCTTTACCTGAGCATCACCTGCAACCTAGAAAGTCACTCAACCTTGGTTTGTAGGAATCACCTGACTCTACTCAAACTGAGTGTGGAGATAATCAGATCTCTAGAAACAAAAGATGCCTCATTCGTTTCACTTACACATATATGAGCATAACACATGGTAGCCCCAATTTGAGTAACTTTATTTGTTGTATCTGCTGTCGCATTTGTGTCCTTCATTTTCTGGATTTGCCATATCAACATATATGAAATGTGTTATATCTAAATTTGTGATTGTGGCCATACTTCTTACATGGTTGCTGTCTCTTAATACACATTAAGAAATGATTTCTGTATGAAATGTTTGGGTTTCAATATCTAAATTTGTGTTTCTTGCCATACTTCTTACATGGTTTGTCTCTTCATACATGTTAACAAACAATTTCTATACGAAGTGTTTGGGTTTCAAATGGGACTCAAAAAGGCAGAGTTTTAAGTTTAAACTTTCAACCCAACTAAAGATATTCAGCCCGTTGCCCTACATAAGAAATCTCTTGAATTGTTTCATGTCCTAAATACTTCTTGTAGGACAGCATACTTTGTGACTTGCACTGCACACCAATTTTGTCAGTGAGGATGGTGACTATAGTATGATAGGTGAATGTAGAGACCGGAATGGCATCTTATATAAGTAGCAAAGTATGCAAGGATTGCTGAACCAGTTCCAGGATCTGTACTGATTACCAGCTAGTATAGTATGGTACCAGTTCGTTATCGTACCGATACATGGTACGGCAAGCATGTCGGTCAAACTAGCATGCAAAAAAATATCTTTTTTAGTTTTTGTATTTTCAAATCACTTTTTTAGGATTTATTGAATGCTTTTGGATCCAAATAAATATTTGTTGATGCTAATTGATGTTTGCATCACTTTAATACACTCTTAATCACATATAACGTGAATTTGATTTCCTAGATTTTTAATTTTTGACTTATCAGTACATGGATTAGATATCATTGAAACTTAAAATGTTCAAAATTTGTAAATAAATAATGAATATATAGTTACATATCAATATTTAGAATCTGGTTGTATGTCGATGTCCATGAATGTCAGGATAATTGATATACTTAGTAGGAAGATCAATTCATCCCTTTAGTCAAGCAGTGGGCATGCATGGAATGTTACATTTTTTTTAAAATTAGGCCTAGGGTACTATTCATACGATGTATCAAAATTTTGATGAATATATATGAAATTTCTGGAGAAAGTAGCTTACAAGCTCCAACATAATAATCTTATTTTATAATTTTTTAAAAATAATTTTATTTTTTATTTTTTAATATAAAATTAGTTTTAAAATTTTAAAAATTATATACTTAACATAAATTAATGATCTTAGTATCATTGTATAAATCATTTATATATCTACAACATATTTTAGAATTATGCCAAAATAAAAAATTTTAACATAGTTTCCCTTTTTTTATTTTTCATAATATTTTTTTAAAAAAGAGGGTAGAAGGATAAAGAGGGAAGATGATAGATCTAAGTATCTTTAATCGGCATTTTTTAAAAATTTTCCTACATTTTCATTGAATTGTATGGGTTAGAATGGATTGGATAGGAAAAAAATAAGTTTCTCTATGAAACTGAGAGCCTCTCAGGCTTTTAGTCACTTTAAACCCCTCTTTCACATAGCTACAGTGTTCGACCCAAACCGGGCTCGAATCGGACCGAACCGGGCCGAAATGCATCGTTTAGGATTGGACCCATCCGGTTTTAGGTGGTCCAAGGGTCCGGACTATTTTCCACGACTGAACTGTCCCGATTCTTGATAGGTATGGTACAGTACGGCTTGAACCGTCCGATTTGGTTTGGTTCGGTTTGGGAAACCTTGAGCATGAATATCTTCAATATGGATTGATACGAGTTGTTCAAAAGTGTGGTGTGCATATGGTGCTACATCTATATACATGATGTACCTCTTAAAAACACATGTTCAAATTTTTTTGTTTTGTGAATAGCTAGGGTGTACCTTTGACAATTAATTATTTCTACAGTCCAATCCTTTGATCCCTTTCCTATTTTATCTGCTGGCTATGGTGTTTTCTTTTGACTCATCTACCCCTCATTGTCTTTGAGTGGATTTTCATATTTTTGTTTTGACAGAAAAAGAATCTTCTGTTTTATTAAATGCTATGCTTTACATTTTCCCGTGTTGTGCTTTCATCCATTATGCAAACATGATGAGTCTCCTCTCTTCATGACATTTGCAGCCAAAACTGATATTTGTTAATTATTCAATGATGTTCTATGATGAATATATGACTTTGGTTTGTAAGGCTCTGTTCTGAGCTAAAATCTTTACTTTTCTTCTTTCTAGGTTCCTGACAAAGCTTCTAACTGAAGATTTGCCTCGACTTTTTGTGCGTCCAAAAAAAATTGTCCTTGACTTTCAGAAAGGAAAAGCACTGGGGCCTGTTTCAGATGTTTTTAAACATGATGCAATTCAGGAAGGAAATAAAGATTTTGTTGGAGAGTTATCAGTGACTCTAGTTGATGCTCAGAAACTTGCTTATGTCATATTTGGTACCTGTTCTTACTTTTTCTCTTGAGTTTCTTTGCCATTGATTTTATATTGTGTGTAGGAGACCTGAGTCTTCTGGTTTTATAAGCCCTTCCTTTATATTTCAGTTAAAAGATACAGTATTTATGGCAATTATTGATATTTAGCCTTTTTTTGGTTGACCTGTTGAATGTGATTCTGATTCTGGGCATCTTTACTGGAAGTCAGTGCATGCCTATGGTTCTTTTATTTTGTTAGTTTCCGGAAGCATGCATTGTCAACCGGAATCATGTTTTCAGATGTAACTTTGTTTTAAAATGGTTTATATTTTTTCTTTTGTGGTCATTTTTTTAATTTTATATTTTAGCAAAATTTGATTTACCCATGCATGCATGAGCAGGAAAGACAGATCCATATGTTGTTCTAAGTTTGGGTGAACAGGTAATTCGAAGTAAGAAAAATAGCCAGACAACGGTCATTGGGCCACCTGGAGAGCCAATCTGGAATCAGGTAAGCCCTTTATTGTAATCATTTTTCAGTCAAGCACTGAACTTTTAGGGTGATGTATATTTTGGCATGTGGACAGGATTTTCATATGCTTGTTGCGAATCCTAGGAAGCAGAAATTATATATCGAAGTAAAGGACTCCTTTGGATTCACGGATTTCACTATTGGTGGAGGCGAGGTAAAGTATTGCTCTGTTGAATGGTTGATCCATGCAGAAGTGGTTAATTAGTAAATTTGACCATGTATCGTTCACATTGTTATCCATGCTTGATACATCTGTAACAAGATCCTCAACAAATCTCACATAAAACCATATTTGAATCTTAAATCTAATAAGTTGTATGAGATGTGTTGTCCTGTAACATAAGATTAAGATTCTCAAGCGAAGATGCTTCCATTCGTAGCTGGCTTCAGAAGTTCTAATATGATATTTTTCTTTGAGAATGCCTACCTTGTATGTGAGCAACTCATTTTAAACTTTGCATTTGTATATTACCTTAACCACCCCACTCTGATTTATCTGAGATCATCATGTGGAACACTGACAATTTATTGTCATCTATGAGAGACTCTTAAAATAATAATATGGATGGGTTATATCATGGTTGTCTACATATGGCCGTCATGGGCTTGG
This sequence comes from Areca catechu, assembly GCA_021397845.1. NCBI lineage: Eukaryota > Viridiplantae > Streptophyta > Magnoliopsida > Arecales > Arecaceae > Areca > Areca catechu. Next base: position 180,694,644 of record CM038052.1, read on the forward strand.
AGAAGCCTCATGTTATTTTACCAAGAAAGGTAAGTTTGTGTCTTTAAGAAGGAAAAACATGCAAATAAATGGTACTTTGAAATCATTAAGGACATGCATGATGGAAAGTGACATGCATTTGTTGTAGCTGTGAACTTGAATAGATAAGGCTGGGACCTGAATCTATGGTTTAGGCTTTATGTTTATGATTTTTTCGTCAGTTTGATATTTAGTTATCTCGCTAGTTGTTTGTAATTCATGTTCATTATGACTTTCATTTTTTACTAGGTTGAGCTAGGATCTCTTCAAGATACAGTACCAACGGACAGAATTGTAGCTTTGCAAGGAGGTTGGGGATTTTTTAGGAACCGATCTTCTGGAGAAATACTACTACGCCTCACATACAAGGCATATGTTGAGGATGAAGAAGATGATAGTGTAGAAACAGAATATGTAGATGGTGATGCATCTGATGATGAGATACTAGACTACGAATATGCAAATGGCACATCTGGACAAAGCAAAAGTGACCCTGATGAAAAAGAAAGAGAATCATTTATGGACGTCCTAGCAGCTCTGCTTGTAAGTGAGGAATTTCAGGGCATAGTGGCATCTGAAACAGGAATTTCAAAAAATTCTGAGTCGCCCAATTATCCTAAATCAACGATATCAAGTGCCCGTGGTCGTAATCCTGAGACCTCACCTCTTGAACCTGATAGTGTTTCAAGTGGTGTCAGAGGTAATGCCATTTTTTCCCTCTAATTCTAGTAGACATATGCATTGAACCGACAACTTCATAAAATTGTTATTATTGTGATTTAACTTTTGTTTTATTTTTGCAGAGTCAACATTAGTATGGCTTGCTGTGATAACAAGTATAGCTGTGCTGATTTCTTTTAATGTTGGTGGTTCGAGTTTCTTCAATCCCTGATATCATTCAAATTACCTGTGAGCAGCTGAAACATCCTATTTGATCCACTCAAGAAATTCTTAAAAACTCATCTTCTTGAACCTTCGTATACTTTAAAATCCTGTCGAAGCAATCTTTGCCTACCTGCTTTTTGTACATTGTAAAAACTATGTCACCAGTTTAAAGGCTACATTTTATTATGGTGACGAGCCATGCATTTTTTACTTTAGGAAATCAAGTTTAACAACTACTTGCAAGAGTATCCAGTCAGTCTTCTTGGATCTATATATTCTGGAAACTTTGTTGCTACTGGCTACTTTTCTGAGGGTGCATGCCATACATATTTTCATGGTTGAAAGTTGTCGATAAACTTGTTGATTTCATTTTTGGTTTTTATTGTCAAACTCCCTTTTCAGTCCTTTTGTGTATTTGGCTTGAAAGTTATGCGACACTCGAGGTATTCTAAACATTGATGGAGTAGATGACAATTTATTTGTTTTCAGTGATGTTCATGCTCTCATTTTTTCAATAAATGTTTTCTTCGCTCTTAGCCTCCTATTATTTTGCAGATGTATTAACTGGACCCTGATGCCTATCCACATGGTTCAATCTTGAATTTTGAGTAGTCCCACATCGGATGTTTCTTAAAGAAGTTTCTTGTAATTTTTCTTTTTTGAATAATTATACTGCAGGGTCACGTGCTTAATTCGATGATCTGCTATAATCGATCATTTAATCGTGCATACACTACATTGCACACAGTCTGTGCTTAATAAATGCCATAACATAAATGCACAAAAAGGATCTGAAATTTGGGTTGCTCTTATGGGTGGAGAAATATCCCTATACCTGTTTTGCTTGTACAAAACTTGTAAAATATACGTGGGCAAAAAATGGTATTAGCTATTACTTGAGCATGAGTTCAACAGTACCCAGCACCTGATTTATTAGCTTTCGATACTCTAGTGATTGAGAAGAATGGGGTCTTTTTATTATTTTTTTGTTCACAACTGATGGATGAATTACTTCAATCTACTTTTAGAGGCTTGTACTTATAGATATAGTCGGCTAGATCTTCTTCTTCTTCTTCTTCTTCTTCTTCTTCTTTTTTCTTTTGTTAATTCTGTGTTTTGTTTGAATTTTCTGGCCCTCCTTTTATGACAATAAATTTAAATTATTCCTGAGCATGGCTTGACATCTAGTGAAAGTTATGTTCCATTTGCAGGCACGGGAATAACATTTCAGGTTAGCATGATAATCAAGTAATGCATTTTTTTTCTTGCAACTGCAATCTGTCTCCCTTTCTGGTGTAAATTCAGCATGCTAGCAGAGGAACATGCTTGTGGTGGCACCTTTCCCGGAGTTTATTTTCCCCTGTTGTTTCTAATTTTGTTATTTCTACCTCATGTCCATATGCCATAACACTTGTGTTCCTGAATTTTCTTGACTTTGTCTCTGCTTAATAGAGAAGGCATTAGTTTATGGTTGGTTTTGTTGTGCAGAAACCAGGGCAATAAATTCTGTCCCTAATTTATGCTCTTTGACTTTTCTTTCTAAGATACCATTCTGAAATGCAAACATGCATGCATATTCTTTCTGCTTGCGAAGCATCGGCTAAAAATTATGATATGTACTCGGTAGATTGATCCTTTTTGTATTGATGATGAGTCAAACGGTCGAAATCTCTTTTCATGGATGGTTTCTGCTCTCTGAAGCCCAGTAAAAATTCAGATTAGAAGCACGTCTGGTGTTTCCATTTTTAAGAACGTTTCCGTTTATATTTTACATGTTAACTCCTTAAAGAAAAAAAAATAGTGATTCAAAATCTACGATGGGTTACCAAATTCGAGATTCAAATAATTGGATATATACCTTGGAAATACTTAAAAAAATTAAAATTTGTATATTTTAGTGGTCATTGATCTAATCCTTTAATATCAAATGTATGGTTTTAATTTGATGAAAATCTAATAAATTTAGATCCACATATGTTTTAAAATGCAAACATCATCGTCCATAAAATAAAATTTTAAATTATATATCCGATCATGTATCTTATCACATTAATATAGTCAATACTATTTATTTTTGTACAAATTGGATGCATTGAATGGAAATCATCAAAGTATATAAATTTTGATTTCTATATATTTTTCTATTGTATCAATATATATATATATATATATTATGTGTATAATTGATAACATGGGGTATAAAGGAAGTCTAATATCTTACGTCCCTGCTACGTTTAATGTGATCGGAACCTGAACTATTATATTTATTTTTACCTATGACCAGTCAGCTAATAATATTTACTATTTTAAATAAAAAAAATACTTCTTTGAATGATGTGATAATTTTTTCTTGAATAATCTGATGTGATAATTTTTTATTGAATGGTCCCAGGATCTCCCTATCATTGTCTGGATGGGGGAGGGGAGGGTGGAGGAGAGGGGTGAAAGAGAAGAGGTCGGTGGTGGCAGCGACGGAAAGGAAGGGGAGGAAGTGGAGGAGGAGACAGTCAAGGAGGGGAGGTCAGTGGTGGCCAGTGGAGGAGGAGGTGGTGTAGTGGCAAGGTGTCTGGTGGAGGGGGAGGAGGTGGAGGAGGAGACGGGCGAGGAGGGGAGATCGGCGGTGGCCAGCCTCCGACAACCTTGAAACTTGTCTTAATTCCTTCTTCACTACGTTGCCAACCTCCGGACAACCTTGAAAGCCGCACGAACCCAGCCCTCAGATTCCTCACCTGCCACTGCTTGTAAGTCTCTGATCTCTCTACCGTTTCTGAGCCTTCACATGCTATCACATTAAGAGCCTCCCATCCAAAGAGGCCCCTTTCGATCAGCAACCTCCGTTCATCCTCCCGTGGCACATTAGTTTCAAGCATGTCAAACAATGTACAGTAGTGAAACAGAGCCTCAGGGAAACGCGTTACAAAGAAGGGGGAGAACTGTAGCATCAATTCACAACTCCATGGATGAAAGCATCCGGGTTCATCTTTCTTATAGTGTTCAGGAGTTCATTCCTCCGGCTGTCAACAACGACGGTCTCGTCCATAAGATTCTTGAAGCGGTAGAAGCAGCTGACAACGAGCACCTCATCTTTATCAATTTTGAGATCCTCCGCACGAATGTTCTCTGCCTTGATACTCAAAAGGAACATTAAAACTTTTGGCATAATCTGTTAGCCGCCTCCCTGTCTCTTCAATTCGTTCCGCAGGATGGAACCCGGGTCTATACCAGTGATCCGAAGCATTGGGGCCCCTTGAGCTCTGGCAGCAAGGCGTCGGATAAGGCACGGCCACTGGAAGCCAAAATCCATGATGTGCACCCTTGTTGCCTTCTCTGCAACATTCAGGATTGTGTGATGAGAGAAGAAGTGCGAAGCCATCTTGAAAGGGCATGCTGCAACATGGAGATGGTACGCTTTCAATATATCTGTAGCAGTTGTTTGCTTTGCTACAAGGGTATGATAGATCTGACTACTCGTGCCAGCTTAGCGCGGGCCCCCTTGAGTCCATCTGCAAAGCAATAAGCCAACCTTTGAGTTCCATCTCCATTTGGTGAAGGGTGCTGTCTGATCTGTTTCACTAGTTCGCTGGCAGTCCGGCGGTCATGAGCTGCCACTTCTTGAGCACAAAGTATCAGCATGGTTCCAAGATCCACCACTTCTTTCTTGCTTTGTTTCTTCCCTCTTGCCTTCCCACCACCTGATCTTTTAGCATGACCATTCTGCATATTTTTGTTTGCTTCATTCTGCATTGCTTCTCGTAGATCAGATATCTTTTTCGAATTCTTGTCTCCTTGACAAAGCAAAACCATGTCAAACATTTCAGATCGAATGGTGTCCTCGGAATAAACAGCTGACTGTTTATTGCTCCTCCCCTCCTCCAGATCCAAGTCTTCACGGTGCAGATTCTTTCGACCTCTGGACCCATAAGCAAGATGTTCTGTCTCCTCCTCCTCCTCTGCCTTGACACCAACCAATCTACGTACCAGCATTTTTCAGCTTTTTAGGTAATGAAACCTCATCGGTCTCTAGGTCAATTTTCAACTTAACAGTACCAGGAAGGAACTTGCATGCCTCTTCAACTCCTCTCCTGAACTGCCAATCAGGCAGGCTTCGGATCAGTAGATCGGGAGGCCTACTTTTGCTGATCAGGACTCTTCTAATGCTTCAACCCGATGGAGATTGGGAAGTGCGATCAAAGGAGACGGAAAGATTGTGATTGCTGGTATTCATGAAAATCAGGAGCCCCGCTATTATCTGCCACCCTGCGGTTATTAAGTCGTTGGTGGAGTTTCCGTAGTTACTGCTGCTGCTCTCGCCATGGCTCTCTAGAAAGTGATGTGAATAGACCGGCGGCTGATCAGGTGAAGGTGGATACTTCTGACTAAGGATCTAAAAGAAGGGTTTCTCTGCAGCTTGAATGGCCGATTCGTCCTGATAGTTATTGGTCTTCTCATCTATGTCCGATGAAGACAGAAGAGAAATAAAGAAATTTTAGATTCACGCTTGTTGCCGGCTAAATCGCCGTGGCTTGAAGATCTGGAGTGGCTCGGTTGAAGCTGGCCTTCCATGAAAATATTGGGCTCTTCGTTCTCGCATTCTCGCGACCGATCGATCTTGCAAAAAAAGAGATCTAGATTGAGAATCCCGGCAGGAATACTTCGACAATCAAATTAGTAAAGCAATAAAAAAAAACAGTCCAGACGCTTGGAATGTTAACATGTAGAAGGAGATATAAGAGAATAGAAAGCTAGAGTTTTTAGGATATTGGGAGGTTGTTTACTGCTTTAGCCCTTTTACGTTTGCTTGCTTGCTCTCTTTCTCTTTTCTCTTCCTTGCCTTGGAGGCATCTATTACCGTTATATAGAAGTCGATTCTACCAGATTGAGTCTGGAGCCTCGGTTAGGTGCTTCTCCCATGATGTTTCCTGCGAAAGGGATACAAGTTCGTCAGGACCTTGTTGGACAGGGTCTGAATTCTCGGAAGAGAGTCTTTTTGTAGGGGGTGCAGTCGGTGTGCTACAGAGTAGAGGGCATAGTTGGAAAGGGTCTGAGTTCTTGGGAGAGAGCCTGTCCTCCTGGTGGAGCAATTTTCTGTGAAAGGCACATGTGGCATGCCACAAGGCCTGGAGCCCTGACAGAGCATTCCTGTAGGGGATGCAAACGGTGTGCTGCAGGGCTTGGAGCCTTGGTGGAGCACTTTTGCAGGAAGTATAGACAACATGCTATAGAGCTTGAAGCCTTGGTGCAGCACTCCTCTTGCAGGGGGTGCGGGCGGTGTGCTGCAGAACTTGGTGCGGGCGACGTGCTGCAGGACTTGGAGTCTCGGTGGAGCGCGTACCTCCACAAGAGTTGCGGCATGTCCGACGAAGAAGGCGACATCGCGCCTTTGCATCACCATCCAGGTCTCTCTCGTGTCTATCCTTCGGGGATCGTGTCTCACCTTCTGCTCTTCCTTTTGCTATGGTTGGGGTGATATCTTCTTACCTTCGAGGGCTTGGTTCGGTCGGAAGCTCTATTGGATCAAAGCTCTTTTTAGCTAGGAGCTCACCTCGGACAGGAGCTTACCTTGGCTGGGAACTCACCTCGAACGGAAGTTCACCTTGGCTGGGAGCTCACCTCGAACAGGAGCACATCTCGGATGGGAGCTCACCTCGACTGGGAGCTCCCTCTGCCGGGAGCTCACCTTGGACGGAAGCTCATCTCAATCGGGAGCTTACTTTTGCTGGTAGCTCGTCTCGGACGGGAGCTCGTCTCGGACGGGAGCGAGCTCGGTGGCACTCTCCAACACCTCATCAGCCAGCTGTGTTGGATGTGGGTGCCATGTTAGTAGCTTGCCATATTAGATGCCTCCCACTCCCAAGCTCAGGGCACCTTTCGGCCCGGAACGAAGGGAGTAGATCAGCATAGCTGATGTGGAGGGCCTCCAGGCCCTTCATTAATTACTGTGGTTGCTTGGCGATTCGCAGATCACCGATCTACCCCTAAGGGATCGCCACGTGGATGAAGGGCGACGATCAGCAATGATGTCTTCGTCCCTCCCGGTGCGGTGTTCGTGATTCGAGCACGCAACGATTCACGGATCCCCTTTTCCACCATTGAGGGGCTGCCACTTGGGCGGGAAGTGATGAATTGAAATAACGCCTTCATTCCTCCTGGAGTGACGGTTCATGGTCCAAAGCGGCTCACACGATAGGCATCGATATGCATCACGATCTCATTGGTCCGAGGGGAAGAGAAAGAGGGGTATGACCGTTGGTGATAGGCTTGAAAAGGGTTTTGAAGCTGTCTGCGATGCATTTTACAAGGGTTTCGAAGAATGTAAGAAGAAGATGGTGCTGACTTTCAACCATCTGGACCTGTAGGATATAATGCTGGATGACACCGAGGGGAAACGAGACGTAGCAGTCCCCTCCACCCTGCTTGAGTGGGCCATCGAAGCCGCCTCGCCGTCCACCATACCAGGCTCACTGCGAGAGACCATCGCGCAAGTGACGGTTGAGATAAGTGCGCTAATCGGCATCGCCATGGTGGCCTACAAGTCTGGTGAAGCCCCGCCTCCAGGGCCATGAACGGCTCGAAGCCCTCTTCCCCCTTTATTGCCATGTACTCTTCGTGGGACTCCCTGGCCTGCGAGGGGCCCTTTTCTTGTAAAAACTTTTGATGAATGAAATTCCTTTTCCTTTTAGGCTGGGTTTTCTCTTTGTTTGTTTTTTTCTATGACAGCTAGGCTATGAAGTAGGCCATCTGAAGGGGCTATGCAGTGGAGCATCTTGTCTTTACTTCGTCTGACCTAGGACCGGATGGATAAGTACGGGGTCGCGAAGCAGGCCATGCGAAGGGGTGATGCTGTTGGGCATCCGGTCTTTACTTCGTTCGACATGCGGCCAGATGGATAGGTGCGGTCCTGTGAAGTAGGCCATTCGAAGGGGAGGTGTTGCTGGGCATCCTATATTTACTTCGTCCGACCTGGGGTCGGCTGGATAGGTGCGAGGCTACGAAGCAGGCCATCCAAAGGGACGGTGCTGTTGGGCATCCCATCTTTACTTCATTTGGCCTGGGGCCGAATGGATAGGTACGGGGCCATAAAGTAGGCCATCCAAAGGGACGGTGGTCCAGCCTGGGGTTGGACGGATAGGAGTCCTCCAAGGAGGTGAGATCGAATGGTATCGGAAGATGTTTTTTTGTCATTCCTAAATAGTGGTCATACATCATTGATAGTACATCCTTAAATTTGTAACATTTCACATCTGGGAAAGTTGAGCATCATCAAGTCTGGCGATTCGGTAGGCTTCCTAGGATGAGGCTTTGACCATCCTGTAGAGGCCTTCCCAGTTTGAGGATAACTTGCCGCATTGGTCAGGCTGGGAGGCTTCTGCATGTCTCAGGACGAGGTCACTTAGATGGAAGACTTTGGGCCTCATGTGAGAATTGTAAAGTGGGCCACCCACTGCCGGTATGCTGCCATACGGAGCCGAGCCTTGTCTCTTGTTTCATCCAGCTAGTCGAGGTTAAGGAGGAAGCGCATCGGATTGCTTACTTCATCGTATTGTTCCACCTATAGCATGGGCAGGCCTATCTCAACCAGAATCACGACTTCAGTGCTGAAGACTAGGTTGAATGGTGTCTCGCCCATCACCATCCAGGGTGTGGTATGATGGCCCACAACATGCTGGGGAGCTCTTCTGCCCACTGGCCCTCCACGTCATCCAGCCTAGTGCGCAGCCCTTGGAGTATGGTTCAATTTGTTACTTTGGCCTCTCTATTAGTTTGCGAGTGAGCCACCGACGTGAAGCGGTGGTGGATCTTTAGGTTGGTGCAGAACTCCTCGAATGCCTGGTTATCAAATTGCTGCCCATTGTCCGTGATGATAGTATGGGGAAGTTCGAAGTGGCAAATGATCAACTTCTAAAGGAAAGATCTCGCCTTGCTCTCGGTGATTTGTACCAAGGGCTTGGCCTCCATCCACTTGGTGAAGTGATCGATTGCAAAAATCATGTATTTCTGCTGATCGATGCCAGGAGAAATGGTCCTAGGATGTCGATCCCCCACTGAGCGAATGGCCAGAGGGAGGAGAGTTGAGATAGCAGGAAAGCTGGCTAGTGTTGGACGTGGGCGTGCCACTGGTAGCGATCACACTTCCACACAAACTCAGTCGCGTCTTCTTGTATAGTCTCCCAATAGTAACCCTGCCCGAGGGCTTTGTAAGCCAGTGTCCTGCCCCCCCCTATGATTTTCGCAGATGCCTTTATATATCTCTTGGAGGACATAAGCGGCTTTCGAAGGTCTCATGCACTTCAGCAAGGGATAGGAGTAAGATCTTCGTAAAGCTGCATGTCCATTAGCACGAAGCGAGAGACCTTATGCTTTGGGAGGCTGGCCTCCATGCGATCCTCGGGCAGGGTGCTGTCGATTATATACCTGATGTAGGGATCCATCCAGCTCGCCTCGGGAGCGACCTGCTAGACCTCACCCGTGACCTCATGGCTGGGGGCCTCTAGGTATTTAATTAAGGTGCACCCCAGCAATGAGTCCAGCAAGGTTGCAAGCTTGGAGAGGGCATCGGCACGGGCATTCTCTCCGTGGGAGATATGGAAGATGTCGAAGCATCGGAAGCTTGTCATGTATGAGTGTACTCGATCTAGGTACTTCGCCATCATAGGATCCCGAGCTTCGAACTCACTGGAGACTTAGCCCGCCACGAGCTCCGAATCTGTAAAGACCTTCAGGCTCGTTATGCCTAGCTCGCAAGACATCCTTAGGTTTGCTAGGAGCGCTTTGTACTTAGCCTGGTTGTTTGTTACTTTGAAAAGGAAACACAATGCGTACTTAGCGACCACTCCATCAGAGTTGGCGAGGATGAGTCCGACTCCACTCCCTCCTGAGTTAGACATGCCATTAATGTGGAGGATCCACATCATTTCTCATGTAGCTGGGTCCTACTTAGGCTCGATGGGGGCCTCCTTTGATCTTCGTTCGTCCAGGTGCATCCTACTATGAAGTTGGCCAGGACTCGAGCTTTCTGGAATGGCCTCGAGTAATAGGAGATGTCGAACTCGCTGAGTTTTACCACCCACTTGGCTAAGCACCTCGAGGTGTTCGGGTGACTCAGGATGGTCCTTAGGGGTTGGTTAGTAAGGACCACGATCGGATGAGCTTGAAAGAAGGGTAGCACTGAGCAGACATAATAAGTGCAAAAATAATTTTTTCGAATCGGGTGTATCTAGTTTCCGCATCGTGGAGTAGCTTGCTGGTATAGTAAACTAGTCTCTGGAGACCATCCTCGTCAGTGTGGACCAGCATCGAGCTAACTACTCCTAGAAAGATAGCCAAGTAAATGAGGAGCTCCTCTCCGGCCTCCGACCTGGAAAGCAATAGGAGGAGGCGAGGAGCTTCTTCAGCCTCTCAAATGCCTCTCGATACTCCTCCATCCAGGTGAAGTCGTGCATCTTGTACAGTGCCTTGAAGAATGGTTGGCAGCATTCGACAAAGTACGAAATGAACCAGCTGAGGACGATGATGCGACCAGTCAAGCACTGGACCTCCTTCTTGGAGGTGGGGTGCTTTGTATTCATGATCGCCCAAATCTTCTCCGAGTTGGCCTCGATCCCATGCTGGGTGACCATGAAATCTATGAACTTCCTAGCGTGATGCCGAACGCGCACTTCGCCGGGTTTAGCTTCATTCGGTGGAGGCGGAGATTGTTAAAGGCCTCCGCCAGGTCAACGATGTAGTCCGATTCCCGGTCGCTTAAACGAGCATGTCATCCACATACACCTGCATGTTGCTGCCTCCCTGGTGGAGCGATCCCCTGCCAAAGGTGCAAGTGGCCGCTACAAGGCCTGGAGCCTTGACAGAGCACTTCTCCTATAGAGTGTGTAAACGGCATACCACAAGGCTGGAGCCTTGATGGAGCACTCCTCTTGCAGGAAGTATAGATGGCATGTTACAGGGCCTGGAGCCTTAATTGAGCACTCCTCTTATAGGCGGTGTGGGCGGTGTGTTGCAGGGCTTGGAGTCTCGATGGAGCGTGCACCTCCACGAGAGTTACGGCACGTCCGGTGGAGAGGGCGACATCGCGCCTCTGCATCACCATCTAGGCCTCTCTCGCATCTGTCCTCCAGAGGTCATGTCTCACTTTTTGCTGTTCCTTCCACCATGGTTGGGGAAATGTCTTCTTGCCTTCGAGGAGGACTTGGTCCGGTCGAGAGCTCTACTAGACCAAAGCTCTCTTCAACCAGGAGCTCACCTCGGACGGGAGCTCACCTCTGTTGGGAGCTCATCTCGGATGGGAGCTCAGCTCGATCAGGAGCTCATCTCGGACGGGAGCTCATTTCGATCGGGAGCTCACCTCGGACGGGAGCTCACCTTGGTCGGGAGCTCACTTCTGTCGGACGGGAGCTCACTTCTGCTGGTAGCTCGTCTCGGACGGGAGATCACCTCAGTCGGGAGCTCGTCTCGGTCGAGAGCTCACCTCGGTCGGAGCAAGCCAGGCGGCGCTTTTCGATATCTCATTAGCCAGCTATATCAGACGTGGATATCATGTCAGCGACTTGTCATATCAACGCTTATAAAGGATGGCTTTTCTTTTGTTTTTTTTTTTTTTTCATTTTCATTCCTCTTTCTTACTCCTTCGACACCTAGATGGGCACGATAGAAAGATAGAACTTTTATTTGTAAGCTAAAATTTATTTGATCCATGACATAGCAGAAGCTATATCATTAAGTTTTAATTTTTATTTGATCATGTAATTAATGATTAGAATCTGCATGAAATCACATGAAATGTTACCCCTATCCATTTTTTAAAAATTACTTAGTTTAATTTTGTTATTTATTAAATTAATAAATTTAAAATTTCGATCATTCGTGGTTGTTTGGTATTTCCAAATTTTGTTGTATAATTTTTTTTAAAAAAAAGAAAATCAGAGGGAAAGTTTGTTCTCCACGATCCGAAACAGCCGGCGCAGAAGTGGAAGTTTTCAACTACCATCCGATCCCATTTGAAGGAACTCGATTTCAACGAACCAAAGGCATTCACGCCCGAGGCCGAGTTTTTTTTTAAAATAATATTTTTTAAATAAAAAATTATTAAAATAGGTGTTTCGGGATATATTTATCGAAATAGGTGTTTTATACCGACGTGGCGGTGACGGGGCACTAAGTTCGGCTTTTCAAAAGACGAAATTGGATTTTGTCTTTTGAAAAGACAAAATTCTTATAAATCAATATTTTTTTATTTTATTTTAAAATTTAATTTGACACATAATAAAATTTGATTTGATGGTGATGCGATGTTGAAATCGTTTGTTGGAAAGATAATTCAATTTGGAATTCATCTTTCCAACGAACGAATTCAAAATCAATTTTTTTTTATAATTTTATAAATATTATTATTTTTTTTAAATAAAATTAATAAATTTTAATTTTAAATAAATAAATAATAAATAAAAAATTAGTATTAGTTAAAATTTTATATATTATTTTTTGATAATATTAATTATTATATTATTTTAAGATAATATTAATTAAAAATAATAAAAATAATATTAATTTAAAATTAATAATAATTTAACTAAAAATAATATTAATCAAAAATAATATTAATTAAAAGATATTATAATATGTTACAGCCGTGACAGTGACGTGGACAAGCTCGGGTATCGCCGAATGAGAGCAAGCCACGTGTAAGTTTCCCCGCTGGATTTTGCGCCACGTCCACAAAGCTAGGAGCGGCAAAAACCGCACCACCTTACGACTGTCTGAAGCAAACCGCCCTCGCCGAGGTCAAGCTCGGTCCGGAGTTCCTCTACCACCTCATTGGCGCCCGGGCCCGGAGGGTTTCCGCCCAAGTGAGGTCGGCCGAAGTCGGGCGACCCCCTGCCGCCTCGCCAGGTGTCCGCCCAGGAGGGGTCCACCTGAGCCGAGGTCGGCCGATCCTTCGCCTTTCGCCAGGTGGCCACCCGGAGACGGGACCACCTCGGCCGAAGCCAGGCGACCCTCTGCCGCCTCGCCAAGCGTCCGCCCAGGAGGGGTCCACCTGAGCCGAGGTCCGCCGATCCTTCGCCTTTCGCCAGGTGGACACCCGGAGACATGACCACCTTGGCCGAAGCCAGGCGACCCTCTGCCGCCTCGCCAGGTGTCCGCCTAGGAGGGGTCCACCTGAGCCGAGGTCGGCCGATCCTTCGCCTTTCGCCAGGTGGCCACCCGGAGACGGGACCACCTCGGCCGAAGCCAGGCGACCCTCTGCCGCCTCGCCAGGTGTCCGCCCAGGAGGGGTCCACCTGAGCCGAGGTCGGCTGATCCTTCGCCTTTCGCCAGGTGGCCACCCGGAGACGGGACCACCTCGGCCGAAGCCAGGCGACCCTCTGCCGCCTCGCCAGGTGTCCGCCCAGGAGGGGTCCACCTGAGCCGAGGTCGGCCGATCCTTTGCCCCTCGCCAGTTGGCCCCCGGAGACGGGTCCAACTCAGCCGAGGTCAGACCGCTCGTACGGAGAAGCCCCCGGGGAGAGAGACGGGTCCCGAGACCACCCCTCGGGCCGTACAGACCCCAGACGGTGTCCCGTACGGAGGGCGGCGGCACGCGGAACGTTACTTGCATCGGCCCGGCAGGTCCCGCAGCCGAGAAACCCGATCCTGACAGAACAGGCCCCATAAACGGATGGCGCCCACGCTCGGGGAAGGGAGCGCTCTCACAGAGCCCGAGGCCTGACGACCGGCCGCTCTGCCAGCGCCGCCCTCCCCCTTTCTCTCTCCTGTCTTTGCCTTTTCCCTGCTGGGCCCGGCGGACGAGGTCGGAAAGCCGCCTGGCCTCCTTCACCAGAAAGGGAAAAGGAAGGAGAACAGGGGAGGGGAGTCTCCGAGGAAGAAAAGGACAAGCGCACGATGGAGGGAGATAAAGAGGGAAGAATCTGGGGACTGCGAGGTAAGCAAAAAACTAGCCTGGGGACAAGGGAGGAGCACCGGCACAAGGCCTTGCGTCGAAGGAGAAACTAGGGACCCCGATAGGGGAACACTGGGCGCGAGTTCGGCAAGCAAGCCCAGCCGAAATTCCAGTCCCCAGAGCGCTTCCTTCACCAATTAACTCTCTAAATCTGGGACCCTTTCGAGGGCCCGGAGGGGAGAGTCTGTTCCTTCTCGTCGTCTACTGACTTGACCGTCGGAGCCCCCTCGCCGAGATCCCCGGCCAGGGACTTCTAACTCCTTTGTTGCAGGTTCTCCACAGGAAGGGAGGCTCCCTCGCCAGGCGGTCAGGAAGGATCGGCTGGTCCGAGGCACGGGCGCGGCGACGAGAGCGGCAACAGATTGGCGCGCCAGGTAGGGGGGTGCAGGACACTAACCCCTAGTGGGAACCAGCTTTCTGCAGGTGTCGCGCTCTCCAGCAATGGTGGTCACTCGTGGTCACGAGGCGTCCACCAGCCGTGTGGGAGAAGCCCACTCCCCTCCAGGGGGCCACACCCCCGAACGGGAGCTTCCGGCTCCTCCTCCTCTTTCGCAGCAGCCTGCCCCGGTGGACGGATCTCTTGCGGCCATCGTCCAGCAGCTGCAGACCTTGACCTCAGCGGTCCGACAGCTTCAGCATCAGCAGCGGTCCCTGGCCACTCAGCCTCAGCCGGGGACTCCCGCGGCCCGAGCCGCGGGGCAGCATGGGAGCCTGCGCTCAATCCAAGGCAGGCCATCCCATCCGCGGGCTATCTCCAACCCTCGGGGGAGCCACCAAGCTCCCGCGAAGAGAAACTTTTCCGGTTCGGAGGATCACGAGAGTCGATCCCCGGTCGATGGGGCCGAAACGGTGCATCGCAGCAAGCAACGCCGAGGCCAGACCTCGCGCCGAGATCGATCGGCGCCCCCTTCACCTGCAGTCTCGGTGGAAGACTCCACCGACGAGGCCATCAGGCGCCAGGCCGAGAGGCGCCTAGAAGAGCATGAGCACAAGTTGGCGGAGTTCGCCCGACGGTTCGCCGACCTGCAGAACTCGTCGGCTGGCCCGGCGGGCTACGACTCCCGCCCCCCTTTCTCTGAAGAAATCCAGGCGGAACCGATCCCGAAACGGTTCCGCATGCCGCAGGTGGACCCCTACGACGGGACCACCGACCCCCTGGACCATTTGGAGAGCTATAAAGCTCTCATGAGGGTCCAGGGCACCACCGACGCCCTCCTGTGCATCGCCTTCCCAGCGACCCTTCGGAAGGCCGCTCGAGTCTGATTCACCCGTCTCGAGCCCGGATCCATTTGCTCCTTCCAGCAGTTGGAAGGAAAGTTCGTGGCGCACTTCGATGCCTGTCGAAAGGTGCCAAGAGAAGTGGACAGCCTCTTCTCCATCCGCCAGCAGGACCAGGAGCTGCTCCGGGACTACATCACCCGGTTCAAGACCGCAGCACTGGAGATCTACAGCTTGGACGAGCCCGTCGCCATGCTGGCCTTAAAGCGCGGACTCAAGACGTCCCGCCTAACTTATTCCCTGGACAAGAAGCCGCCCAGGACGTATTCTGAGCTCCTCCTCCGCGCCCACAAGTACATCCGGGCGGAGGAGGCCGACCGCACCCGTCGAGAGCTGGACGGGAAGACTCCAAAGAAGCCGCTCCCGAGGGACATCCCGGGAGCTCGGAGGCCCGGGCCATCTGCCGAGCTCCGCCCAAATCCAAAGCCGAGAGGCGAAGCCACTCCAGAGCGGAGGTACACCCCTCTCCTCGCACCTCGAACGAAGATCCTCATGGAAATCGAGGGCGAGCGCTACCTCCGCCGACCTCCTCCTCAGAACCCGAGAGCCGTCCGAGACAAATCGAAGTACTGCCAGTTCCATCGCGAACACGGGCACGACACGGAGGAGTGCCGCCATCTGAAGCGGGAAATTGAGGAGCTGATCAGCAGGGGTTACCTCAGGAAGTTCGTCAAGAACGAGGCCCCCTCTGAAGGGCAGCCGCTCGCGGCCCTACCGCCTGTCCCGACGATCGACAACCGCCCGACGGAGAAGCCCGTGGGCATGATCTCGCGCGGGCCCGGCCGAGCAATGAAGAGAGCCCGGGAAGTTCCGGAGAATGTAATCCCTCCCGAGGGAGGGGAAATTAATGACAATGTAAACAACGATGCCGTGGTGGTCGAGATGACCATCAGCTTCAGCATCAGCAGCGGTCCCTGGCCACTCAGCCTCAGCCGGGGACTCCCGCGGCCCGAGCCGCGGGGCAGCATGGGAGCCTGCGCTCAATCCAAGGCAGGCCATCCCATCCGCGGGCTATCTCCAACCCTCGGGGGAGCCACCAAGCTCCCGCGAAGAGAAACTTTTCCGATTCGGAGGATCACGAGAGTCGATCCCCGGCCGATGGGGCCGAAACGGCGCATCGCAGCAAGCGACGCCGAGGCCAGACCTCGCGCCGAGACCGATCGGCGCCCCCTTCACCTGCAGTCTCGGTGGAAGACTCCACCGACGAGGCCATCAGGCGCCTAGAAGAGCATGAGCGCAAGTTGGCGGAGTTCGCCCGACGGTTCGCCGACCTGCAGAACTCGTCGGCTGGCCCGGCGGGCTACGACTCCCGCCCCCCTTTCTCTGAAGAAATCCAGGCGGAACCGATCCCGAAACGGTTCCGCATGCCGCAGGTGGACCCCTACGACGGGACCACCGACCCCCTGGACCATTTGGAGAGCTATAAAGCTCTCATGAGGGTCCAGGGCGCCACCGACGCCCTCCTGTGCATCGCCTTCCCAGCGACCCTTCGGAAGGCCGCTCGAGTCTGGTTCACCCGTCTCGAGCCCGGATCCATTTGCTCCTTCCAGCAGTTGGAAGGAAAGTTCGTGGCGCACTTCGACGCCTGTCGAAAGGTGCCAAGAGAAGTGGACAGCCTCTTCTCCATCCGCCAGCAGGACCAGGAGCTGCTCCGGGACTACATCACCCGGTTCAAGACCGCAGCACTGGAGATCTACAGCTTGGACGAGCCCGTCGCCATGCTGGCCTTAAAGCGCGGACTCAAGACATCCCGCCTAACTTATTCCCTGGACAAGAAGCCGCCCAGGACGTATTCTGAGCTCCTCCTCCGCGCCCACAAGTACATCCGGGCGGAGGAGGCCGACCGCACCCGTCGAGAGCTGGACGGGAAGACTCCAAAGAAGCCGCTCCCGAGGGACATCCCGGGAGCTCGGAGGCCCGGGCCATCTGCCGAGCTCCGTCCAAATCCAAAGCCGAGAGGCGAAGCCACTCCAGAGCGGAGGTACACCCCTCTCCTCGCACCTCGAACGAAGATCCTCATGGAAATCGAGGGCGAGCGCTACCTCCGCCGACCTCCTCCTCAGAACCCGAGAGCCGCCCGAGACAAATCGAAGTACTGCCAGTTCCATCGCGAACACGGGCACGACACGGAGGAGTGCCGCCATCTGAAGCGGGAAATTGAGGAGCTGATCAGCAGGGGTTACCTCCGGAAGTTCGTCAAGAACGAGGCCCCCTCTGAAGGGCAGCCGCTCGCGACCCTACCGCCTGTCCCGGCGATCGACAACCGCCCGACGGAGAAGCCCGTGGACATGATCTCACGCGGGCCCGGCCGAGCAATGAAGAGAGCCCGGGAAGTTCCGGAGAATGTAATCCCTCCCGAGGGAGGGAAAATTAATGACAATGTAAACAACGATGCCGTGGTGGTCGAGATGACCATCGCGAAGCATCCTGTACATCGAATCATGGTGGATAGTGGAAGCTCGGCCGACGTACTTTTTTACGATGCTTTCTCTCGAATGAACTTATCTCCTGATCGGCTGAAACCAGTACACATCCCGCTGGTGGGTTTTACAGGAGACTCCGTGGGGGTCGAAGGGGAGATCACTCTCCCGGTCACCGCCGGATCCCCGC
Organism: Areca catechu; assembly: GCA_021397845.1. Taxonomy (NCBI): domain Eukaryota; kingdom Viridiplantae; phylum Streptophyta; class Magnoliopsida; order Arecales; family Arecaceae; genus Areca; species Areca catechu. Next base: position 180,712,369 of record CM038052.1, read on the forward strand.
CCCGGCAGGCGACCGTCATGATAACATTCACTGTCGTCAAGCTCCCTTCGCCTTACAACGCCATTCTCGGGCGTCCCGGGCTCAACCAACTGGACGCCACCATCTCCACGAGGAGGCTGTTCCGCTCTGCCTCCAGACGGTCCCAGGCACCAGGAGTGCGGAGCTCGCCCACGATATTGAAGATCTCGATCTGAGAGAGAAGGAACCCAGGGGAGGGCCCGTGGAGCGCCTGCTAACTTTCCCCCTCAGTTCGGACCCCATGAAGACGGTGCAAGTCGGGGCCCAGCTCCCCGAGGAAGAGCGAACCCGCCTGCTGGAGTTTCTCCGTGCCAACGCTGACGTGTTCGCCTGGTCGGCGGCCGACATGCCGGGCATCCCGCCCGAGATCATCATGCATAGCCTGAACGTGGACCCAGGTTGCCGCCCGGTCCGCCAGAAGAAGAGAAGCTTCGCCATGGAGAGACAGAAGGCGATCAACGAGGAGGTAGAAAAGCTCCTCGCCGCCGGTTTTGTCCGAGAAGTCCAATACCCCAGCTGGTTAGCAAACGTGGTCATGGTAAAGAAGAGTAGTGGTAAGTGGAGGATCTGCGTGGACTACACCGACCTCAATCGAGCTTGCCCGAAGGACAGCTTCCCTCTGCCGAAGATCGACCAGCTGGTCGACACCACCTCGGGGCATCGTCTCCTGTCATTCATGGACGCCTTCTCCGGATACAACCAGATCCGGATGAACCCAGAGGACGAAGAGCGCACTGCCTTCATAACTGACCGCGGGACTTTCTGCTACAGGATGATGCCCTTCGGCCTCAAGAACGCGGGGGCGACGTACCAATGTCTGGTCAATAAAGTCTTCAGAGACCAGATAGGCCGCAACATGCTGGTGTACGTGGACGACATGCTGGTAATGAGCAAACTCGATTCGGACCACGTGGCCGACCTGACGGAGGCGTTCGGCAACCTCCGGCGCCATCAGATGAAACTCAACCCGGCGAAGTGCGCCTTCGGCATCTCCGCCGGGAAGTTCCTGGGGTTTATGGTGACCCAAAGAGGAATCGAGGCCAACCCGGAGAAGGTCCAGGCCATCCTAGACATGGAGCAGCCCGCCTCCAAGAAGCAGGTGCAACAACTAACCGGCCGAGTTGCGGCCCTTAGCCGTTTTATTTCCAGGTCGGCGGACCGCTGCCGTCCCTTCTTCAAGGTGCTGAGGAAGATGAATGGCTTTGCTTGGACCGAGGAGTGCCAGCAGGCCTTCGAGGAGCTGAAGAAGACGCTCGCGTCCCCACCTTTGCTGTCCAGGCCCGAGGAGGGAGAGGAGCTAACCCTCTACTTGGCGGTTACCCCGGAGGCCGTCAGCTCTGTCTTGGTCCGAACCGACGACCACGGGCTCCAGCGGCCGGTGTACTATACCAGTAAACTCCTCCGAGATGCGGAGCTCAGGTATTCCCGGCCCGAGAAACTTGTTTTTGCGCTAATAGTGTCTGCCCAGCGTCTCAGGCCCTATTTCCAAGCGCACCCCATCGCCGTCTTGACGGACCAACCGCTGAAAGCGGTGCTCAGCCGACCCGATACCTTGGGACGATTGGCCAAGTGGGCACTGAAACTCAGCGAGTTCGACATTACATACCGACCGAGGTCGGCCACGAAGGCGCATGTGCTGGCCGATTTCTTGGTCGAGTGTGCAGGCTTGGGCAAGGAGCCCGAGGAGGGCCCCCCGGCCCGGTCGATGGACGTTGGCACCGACGAGCCCGGAGAGGACGCCTGGATCCTCCATGTGGACGGGGCCTCAAACTCCGGCGGAAGCGGAGCTGGGCTCATCCTTGCCAACGGCGAAGGGGTCGTCGCCGAGTGCGCACTCCGCTTCCAGTTCCCCGCGACAAACAACCAGGCGGAGTACGAGGCACTTCTTGCCGGACTGAGAGTCTCCCGCGAGCTGGGCGTGACCAACCTTAGAGCTTTTACTGACTCCCAGCTCGTGGCGGGACAGGTGTCCGGGGAGTACGTCGCGCACGACCCCCAGATGGCGAAGTACTTGGAGCTCGTCAAAGCGGGCGCGTCCAAGTTCCGGCGCTTCAACATCTTCCATATCCCCCGCGGGGAGAACGCCCGCACGGATGCCCTCTCTCGGCTGGCAACCCTGCCGGACACGATGCTGGGACGCGCTCATGTGGAGCGACTTGAGGTCCCAAGCCTCGAAGCACCGGTGGAGGTCCATCAGGTCAGCCAGGAGCCCGGCTGGATGGACAAGTACGCTGCGTACATCACCAGCGGCACCCTGCCGGAGGACCGAGAGGCGGCTCGCCTCATCAGGAAGAAGGCCGTGCGGTTCGTCCTGATGGACGGGCAGTTATATCGAAGATCCTACTCTTATCCCCTCCTCAAGTGCATCGGGCCCACAGAAGCCAAGCTTGTGCTCCAGGAGATTCACGAAGGCATCTGCAGGAACCACGTGGGGGGCAGGGCATTGGCATACAAGGCCCTTCGACAAGGCTACTTCTGGGAGACAATGAAGGAAGACGCCGCCGACTTCGTGAAGAAGTGCGACCGGTGCCAGCGCCACGCCACGGTGCAGCGGCAACCCTCCAACCCGATCTCTCAGCTCTCAGCCCCCTGGCCGTTCGCCCAGTGGGGGATGGACCTCCTGGGCCCGTTCCCGCCGGTGTCCGGTCAGCGGAAGTTCTTGATAGTGGCTATCGACTACTTCACGAAGTGGGTCGAGGCCGAGCCCTTGGCGAGAATCACCGAAGCAAACGTCGCCAAGTTCTTCTGGAAGTCCATCGTCTGTCGCTTCGGCCTCCCCCACACCGTGGTCACCGACAACGGACGCCAGTTCGACTGTCGGGAGTTCGAAGACTTCTGCAGCGACCTCGGCATCAAGCATCGCTTCACCTCGGTGGCGCACCCTCAGACCAACGGGGAAGCCGAAGTCACGAACAGGACCATTCTCCAGGGCCTCCGCACGCGGCTGGACCAGGCCAAGGGCAGGTGGGCTGATGAACTTCCCAGCATCCTTTGGGCATATCACACCACCCCGAGGACGGCTACCGACGAGACTCCATTCAACCTCGTCTTCGGAGCCGAGGCAGTCATCCCGATCGAGCTCAGCCTACCCACGCTGCGCGTGGAGCAATACGACGAGACAGAAAACCCGGCCAGGATGATGCTCAACCTAGACCTACTCGAGGAAACGAGGGACAAGGCCCGAATCCGAATGGCGGCATACCGGCAACGAGTTGCCAGATATTACAACTCCCGAGTGCGGCCGAAGGTTTTTCGTCCCGGGGACCTGGTCCTCCGACGCGCAGAAGCCTCCCAGCCACGGGAATGCGGCAAGCTTTCACCCAACTGGGAAGGCCCATATCGGGTGGCGGAAGCCCTCCCTCATGGAGCATATTACTTAGAAGAATCGGGAGGTGCCAAGTTCTCCAGGACTTGGAACTCCTCGAACCTGAGAATGTACTACCAGTGATGTAAGGCTCCCAGTTTCTATAACAAAGCTTCCCCAGTTCGCACACTCCCTCCAAAATTTCGACAAGAAGGCCTGAGGCATCGAGCTCAGTCCGGAAGATCCTGGGTTTCGGCCTGGAAGGTGGCGCCGAACCCAGTTCGCCCACGCAAGCCCGGAGCACAGCTCAGCAAGCCGCGCAAGGTTTGAGAAAGCCTGCGGCATGGAGCTCAGTCCGGAAGATCCTGGGCTTCGGCCTGGAAGGTGGCGCCGAACCCAGTTCGCCCACGCAAGCCCGAAGTACAGCTCAGCAAGCCGCGCAAGGTTTGAGAAAGCCTGCGGCATGGAGCTCAGTCCGGAAGATCCTGGGCTTCGGCCTGTAAGGTGGCGCCGAACCCAGTTCGCCCACGCAAGCCCGGAGCACAGCTCAGCAAGCCGCGCAAGGTTTGAGAAAGCCTGCGACATGGAGCTCAGTCCGGAAGATCCTGGGCTTCGGCCTGGAAGGTGGCGCCGAACCCAGTTCGCCCACGCAAGCCCGGAGCACAGCTCAGCAAGCCGCGCAAGGTTTGAGAAAGCCTGCGGCATTGAGCTCAGTCCGAAAGATCCTGGGCTTCGGCCTGGAAGGTGGCGCCGAACCCAGTTCGCCCACGCGAGCCCGGAACACAGCTCAGTGAGCCGCGCAAGGCTTGAGAAAGCCTGCGGCACCAAGCTTAGTCCGGAAATCCCGAGTTTCGGTCTGGAAGACGGTGCAGAAACCGTGCTGTTCGCCCAAGCATGAAGGTAACTCAAAATCGGACCTGCTCAAGGTTTGCCTCGCTGCAACGTGGCTCAGCGAGCCCCATCCTTCGATTTAAGCGATGGAAGGACCAAGCCTGCAGTTACTTCAGGTGTTCCAGACCGACATCTCAGAAAGAAAAGAAGAGAAGAGTATAACGAAACTACGAACAAGGTTTCGATAAAACTTGGATCTTCATTAATATAAGTAGTCGTTACAAACCTGGGAGCCCCGACAGGCCGGGACTCCCCAAAAGAACAAAAACTACAAAGATGAAATAAAAAGATGGCGCCGGGTCACTGGGGCGCGGGTTCGGAGCCATCTGCCGTAGGCGCGGGCGCTGCTTCCTCAGCTTCTGCAGTAGCCGGCTCCTAGGGCTGCTCCGGGGCCGCGGCATCGCTGGTCGACGGCGCCGCAGGTATCGCTCTGGCCGCGCCGGGAACCCTGCTCTCGCCCCCTGGCTTCCGGCCGCCGACGACGACCCCGCTCAGGTCCAGGTGGGGGAAGAAGGCCCCCACCTTCTCCCGGCACATCCGGAACCCCTTCAGGAAGGAGTCCACGGTGGCCTCCCGGACCTCCGCCGTGAACTCGTCGGAGGCTCGGAACTTGGGGACGGCTTCTTGCGCTTCCCGTTTGGCCGCCTCCAGGAGCCCGTTGACGTAGGCGCTCCGCTCCTTCGCTGCGGCCACCTCTCGTCGGGCCTCCTCCAGCTGGCGCTCTACCCAGTTGGAGTGGGCCTGCAGGCGGGCCTTCTCCGCCGCCTCCTCCTCGGTTCGGTTCTGGTTGGAGGCCCGCTCCTCCGACAATGAGGCCTCCAATTCCTTGTTCCGCTCCTCGGAACGCGTTAGGTCGGACTGGAGGGTTTGCTTCTTGGCTCGCAGCTCGGCCCCCTTTTCCATCAGGTCCTTCACGTCGGCCGCGAGCTTGCCGAGCTTCAGCTCCCGATCGGAGTCCCTCTTGGCGTTCCCTGCGAGGTAATTCCTCAGTAAGAGGACGTCGTTCCCGATCTGCAATACAAAGGCAACACCTGTCAGAGCAGAGGCAGAAAAGCCTCGAGGTTGAAAAGAAGAAAGAAGAGGAAGCCCACACTTACCGTGAAAAGCTGAGGAAGGATGCCGAGCAGGGCGTCCGCATAGTCTCGGCCGCCCCGAGCTCGGCGGTCCCGGATGGTGGAGGCGTACTCCATCATCTTCTCCGCCAGTCCCCTGTCGAGGATGACCGAGTCCCGGTGGGAGATCACCGGTGCCGGACCTTTCGGGCCGGCCCCTGCGGCAGCTGCCCCCTCGGCCGGAACCGCAACTGACGGGCCGGCGGTCGCCACAGACGGCGCTGTCGGGCTGGCGGCGATGACGGGCCCGGAGACAGGCGGAGCGGCGGGCGCTGGAGCTCTCTCTGCGGCGCCGCCAGGTCGCGTGGCCGAAGCACCAGGAACCCCGCCCTGAGGAGGCCTGGGCGGGGAAACGGCAGCAGCTGGGTCGGGCACGGTCGCCGCCACGACCTCCCGGCTCGTCTCTGTACGAGCCCTCTTCGCTGCGGGCTCATCCACCTCAACGACGTCCCGCTGGGCCGCCCCCTCCAGGAGGTTCTCCAGAGAAAACTTCATCCCTGCAAAATGAAAAAGACAGAAGGTCAGACAGCTCGATCTTAAAGAAAGAGGGGGGGGGGGCAGAAATCAATGCGGGGGCCAAGTCTCACCGGTCTCACGGATGGGACTGATGCCGGCCTCATAAAGGTTCTGCTCAGAGAGCAGAACCTCGAGCGCCGGGACTACGTCACTCAGGAGCAGGGCGTAGGACTCCTGGTCCGCAGACTCCACCCGGGAATTCCGGTTCGGCGACCGGTCCGGTTCGCTCCAAGCCCAATCGACGTCGTCGACCGAGGCGAAGAAAAACCGGCTCTTCCATCCCTTGACCGAGGAAGGGAGGTCGAACCGGAGACACCTAGGCCGGGGCGAAATGTACCACCAGCCGTCATCGGTGGAGCACTTCTTCAGGGTGAACAGGGCCCTGAAGAGAGAAAAACGGGCGACAAACCCGTGAAAGTGGCAGAAGACAATGAAGGAAAAAAATGACCCGGATGGCATTAGGAGCCAGCTGGGCCGGGACGAGCCGGAAGTGGCTGAGGAAGGAGAGAAAGAAAGGATGCAGGGGAAAACGAAGACCCCCGAGGAGGAAGTCTTCGTAGAAAGCAATGCGGCCGGGGCCACTCATGGTGACACGCTCCCCGGACCGCGGAGCAAAGAGACGGATAGACCCCGGGATGCCATAGGCATCCCGGAGCAGAGAAAGGTCGCCTTCGGTCATGGTAGAAGCATGACCGGAGGGACCGGCGGGAAGAGATGGTGGAGCAGGAAGAGAAGGCAAGGCAGGAAGAGAGCGGAGGGGCACGGCAGGCGCAACCGGAGGGGACCGGATTCTCCTGGGGATGCCAATAGTGACACCCCGGGTCGCAAACGCCGGCGGACCTCCTCTGGAATTACCTCCTCATCCGAGGAGGAAGAAGATGGAGTCCTCGGCCGGGATGGACCGGCCTCGTCCGGATTGGAAGAGACATGGCGACGGCGCGCCATGGAAAAGAAAAGGACAAGGGAATCGGACAGAGAATGCGAAAGAAGGAGGGGGGCCGAAGAAGGAGAAGGAGGCACTCACCGAAAATGCACAGACGAGCGCGAGCAGCAGAAGTTGTTAGCCTGCAGCAAACCGCCCACGAAGCAAGGGAAAAGGCCTCGTTCTGGAAAGTCCCCTCCCTTTCAAACTCAGCCGACAGCAGCCGTACCCATCATTCCGCCTCCGACCACTGGATGGTCGCCACGTGGGCGCACGCCCGACACCGACGCCTCGTTAGCAGAGTAACGGCCTCTGCCTCGAGGCGACGCATTTACTACGAGCAAGTGGACGACGTGTGGCGGCTCCCCATAGGTCTTCAGCCGCATCGAGCCACGACGAGCAAGGATCGTGGCAATTATGATGCAAGATCTTCGCCTCCCCATGTCATGTCTGCAATTAATCCCGACGTTCCGTTCTACGACGTCCCGACGGAACGGCGGGCTGGGGGGCAACTGTTACAGCCATGACAGTGACGTGGACAGGCTCGGGTATCGCCGAATGAGAGCAAGCCACGTATAAGTTTCCCCGCCGGATTTTGCGCCACGTCCACAAAGCTAGGAGCGGCAAAAACCGCACCACCTTACGACTGTCTGAAGCAAACCGCCCTCGCCGAGGTCAAGCTCGGCCCGGAGTTCCTCTACCACCTCATTGGCGCCCGGGCCCGGAGGGTTTCCGCCCAAGTGAGGTCGGCCGAAGTCGGGCGACCCCCTGCCGCCTCGCCAGGTGTCCGCCCAGGAGGGGTCCACCTGAGCCGAGGTCGGCCGATCCTTCGCCTTTCGCCAGGTGGCCACCCGGAGACGGGACCACCTCGGCCGAAGCCAGGCGACCCTCTGCCGCCTCGCCAGGCGTCCGCCCAGGAGGGGTCCACCTGAGCCGAGGTCGGCCGATCCTTCGCCTTTCGCCAGGTGGACACCCGGAGACATGACCACCTTGGCCGAAGCCAGGCGACCCTCTGCCGCCTCGCCAGGTGTCCGCCCAGGAGGGGTCCACCTGAGCCGAGGTCGGCCGATCCTTCGCCTTTCGCCAGGTGGCCACCCGGAGACGGGACCACCTCGGCCGAAGCCAGGCGACCCTCTGCCGCCTCGCCAGGTGTCCGCCCAGGAGGGGTCCACCTGAGCCGAGGTCGGCCGATCCTTCGCCTTTCGCCAGGTGGCCACCCGGAGACGGGACCACCTCGGCCGAAGCCAGGCGACCCTCTGCCGCCTCGCCAGGTGTCCGCCCAGGAGGGGTCCACCTGAGCCGAGGTCGGCCGATCCTTTGCCCCTCGCCAGTTGGCCCCCGAAGACGGGTCCAACTCAGCCGAGGTCAGACCGCTCGTACGGAGAAGCCCCCGGGGAGAGAGACGGGTCCCGAGACCACCCCTCGGGCCGTACAGACCCCAGACGGCGTCCCGTACGGAGGGCGGCGGCACGCGGAACGTTACTTGCATCGGCCCGGCAGGTCCCGCAGCCGAGAAACCCGATCCTGACAGAACAGGCCCCATAAATGGATGGCGCCCACGCTCGAGGAAGGGAGCGCTCTCACAGAGCCCGAGGCCTGACGACCGGCCGCTCTGCCAGCGCCGCCCTCCCCCTTTCTCTCTCCTGTCTTTGCCTTTTCCCTGCTGGGCCCGGCGGACGAGGTCGGAAAGCCGCCTGGCCTCCTTCACCAGAAAGGGAAAAGGAAGGAGAACAGGGGAGGGGAGTCTCCGAGGAAGAAAAGGACAAGCGCACGATGGAGGGAGATAAAGAGGGAAGAATCTGGGGACTGCGAGGTAAGCAAAAAACTAGCCTGGGGACAAGGGAGGAGCACCGGCACAAGGCCTTGCGTCGAAGGAGAAACCAGGGACCCCGAGAGGGGAACACTGGGCGCGAGTTCGGCAAGCAAGCCCAGCCGAAATTCCAGTCCCCAGAGCGCTTCCTTCACCAATTAACTCTCTAAATCTGGGACCCTTTCGAGGGCCCGGAGGGGAGAGTCTGTTCCTTCTCGTCGTCTACTGACTTGACCGTCGGAGCCCCCTCGCCGGGATCCCCGGCCAGGGACTTCTAACTCCTTTGTTGCAGGTTCTCCGCAGAAAGGGAGGCTCCCTCGCCAGGCGGTCAGGAAGGATCGGCTGGTCCGAGACACGGGCGCGGCGACGAGAGCGGCAACATAATATATATTATATTATAATTATTATTTTATATTCTAAAATATAATGAATATATTATAATTTATTATATTATATATTATAATTTTTATAATATAGTATAAAAAATTTTTAAAAAAATAAAAAATAATCATCATGTCGATACTATTCGGTCGCTAGCCCGGTACCAGTTCGGTCGACAGCCCGGTGTCAGTCCGATCCCTTGCTCAGGAGCGGTGGCAGGACCCCGACGACCGGACCGGCGATCGGGTCTGTGGCATGACTGGGGCTAGACCGGTGACAGGATCTTGGCGGTCGGATAAGTAATCGGACCCGGGTGGCCGGACCGGCTGCCGGATCGGGGGTCGTAACTGGGGTGGGACCGGGGGCCGGATCGACGGCCGGACTGGGACCCGCATCGGGGGCCGGACCGGCGGCCGGATTGGGGCCCGCACTGGGGGCCGGACTAGCGGCCGGACCGGGGGCCGGATAGGAAGTCGGACCCGGGTGGCCGGACCGGGGCTGCAACTGGGGCCGGACCGAGGGCCGGATCGGCGGCCGGACCGGGGGCCGGACCGGAGCCCGCATCGGGGGCCGGATCGGGGACCCCGGTCCGGCCGCTAGTCCGGCCCCCGATGCGGGCCCCAGTCTGGCCGCCGGTCCGGCCCCCGATGCGGGTCCCAGTCCGGCCGTCGATCCGGCCCCCGGTCCGACCCCAGTTGCGGCCCCCGATCCGGCAGCCGGTCCGGCCACCCGGGTCCGATTACTTATCCGACCGCCAAGATCCTGTTACCGGTCTAGCCCCAGTCATGCCACAGACCCGATCGCCGGTCCGGTCGTCGGGGTCCTGCCACCGCTCCTGAGCAAGGGATCGGACTGACACCGGGCTGTCGACCGAACTGGTACCGGGCTAGCGACCGAATAGTATCGACATGATGATTATTTTTTATTTTTTTTATTTTTTTAAATATTTTTTATACTATATTATAAAAATCATAATATATAATATAATAAATTATAATATATTCATTATATTTTAGAATATAAAATAATAATTATAATATAATATATATTATAATATCTTTTAATTAATATTATTTTTGATTAATATTATTTTTAGTTAAATTATTATTAATTTTAAATTAATATTATTTTTATATAGTTAATTAATATTATCTTAAAATAATATAATAATTAATATTATCAAAAAATAATATATAAAATTTTAACTAATACTAATTTTTTATTTTTTATTTATTTATTTAAAATTAAAATGTATTAATTTTATTTAAAAATAATAATAATATTTATAAAATTATAAAAAAAATTGATTTTGAATTCGTTTGTTGGAAAGACGAATTCCAAATTGAATTCTGTGTTTCCAACTGACGATTTCAACGTCGCATCAGTTTATTACACGTTAAATCAAATTTTATTATATATTAATTTAAATTTTAAAATAAAATAAAAAAATATTAATTTATAAGAATTTTATTTTTTTAAAAGACGAAATCCAATTTCGTCTTTTCAAAAGACGAACTTAAATATCCCGTCACCGCCACGATGCAAAACATCTACTTCGATAAATATATCCCGAAATACCTATTTTAATAATTTTTTATTTAAAAAACATTATTTAAAAAAAAACTTCCCCGAGGCCAGCAAATACGACAAACTATCTTATTTTAATCCAACTCCCATTCATGCATCACTGGCCAAACGCCCGTTATGCCACGGAGCTGCGAAGCAGATTTTACAAATAGTAGCGAGAAGTCGGCAATCTGATCAAAACTCGACGGCCGAGATTCCGCCTCTTGGTCTGAGTCGCTGCCCAAACGGAGGGGCATAGCGGTAACTTTCCCCAAAACCTCCGCCCACTTGCACTGCACTCTAAACCCCGCCCCTCGTCATCGTCCACGTCGAAGTCCGAAGTCGGAGTGATCATCGCAGGGAGAGCGGGGAGGGCAGCTCTCTCGCGCCGTGATTCCCGTTGAGGTACGAATTGGAACGTTAATTTGATTTTTTACTGGCGGATTGTGAACTCTGGAACCGATTTTTCTCAGAAAAACCGTCGGAATTTTGTTGATTTTTTTTTTCTTAATTTTGTCTGGGTGGAGGGAGTAAAAACATTATTCATTGTTTTGGAGATCTCAAACGATCGGGGATTTCCGATCTTTCTTGTTTCTTTTTTTTATCAAATCACGTGGTTATCTGAGTTTTTATCGGATTCTTGGGAATCTTTACGCTCTGGTCGCTCTTGGATCTCGGCTTTTTCTGTGTCCCAACATTAATATATAGCTGGAAAGTAGCATTTAGATCTGATCCACCTTTCTTCTCTCTGCCTTTTACCCGAGGCGGTGCCGGAGCCCTTTCCGTCTCGGTTCTGAGTTGCATTTTCCGGAGGTAATCGTCATCCATCCGCCCCCCCTCCATTTTATTGACTCTTCTGGCGGTGGTTCTTTCCGTTACATGATCTTAGTCGTTTGATCCGTGTTCTTAGAGTTCTGTGTTCGTTTTCTGGATCTTGCGGTTAAAGTTGTTCTTTTTGAACTGATCCGAGTTGATACCCTTGGATTAGCTCATGTAACATTTCCTTGATGTGGATCTGTTTTAGTAAATGTAACATGAACTACATGGCCATGGACAATGCTGTGGGTTCATTGGAGAGTTTGTGGTCCGGTCTTTGCATTAGATTGGTTCTTGGTAGGCCTGCATATTCTTTTTTCCTCAATAGGGTTGATATATGCGCATTGTGGGTGAGTGCATCAACCTTCCTATTGGAAGTTGCTATGTTCTTTACATTAGCATAGTATGTGGGTGTTCGATCAGTCACCTGGCTTACCATTATGAAGTCATCTTTTCTGTTTATTGTATTGTCACAACCAGTTGAAGTGATGCTGGATGTGGCACCATGCATCGGCACGGGGTAAACATGATGCCAGATCAGGCAGTTGCAGTAAAATTTCCATCAGTATGTTTAGAGTATAGCTCTGTTCCTTTCTAGTTGGAAGTTTTTGCTGTAGTTCGTATCATAATATTCCCTTTTCGTTGATTTTGAGCTGATGTTTTCTTGTGATTAGTTGAGAATAAAATGATAAGTAGGTTACTCTTCCACTTGCTGGGAAAGCATTCATTGATCATTCTTGATGACTCTGTGTATATGGTAATTTGAGAACACTTTCTATTCTTATTTTATGAAAATTGATTTCTGTGGAATTTGTTTATTTTTTGTCGTAGCATCATCTGATATGTAATATAGCATTCCAGGCTTGTACAGGCAGAATGTAATGCATCTTGCTAGTTAATATTGATTATGAGCAACGCCTGCACAGTCTAAGGCTCCATAGAAGCTTCAGATGGTTCATATTCATGAGCTTACAGCTACCAAATGTGTAGTATGTAGCTTTTCTATTTTGGATGGCCAGTTTAGATGGTAATGATATCAGGAGGACCAGTTTGGTTGTATTAGTAATATCTTCCATATATGTTCAATTTTTAAATACGATGGTCTTTCCAGGTTGGCTAGTAGATCCAACCATCCTTGCTATTGCTCCCTAGTAAGGTATATCAGCTTTGGACTATAAAAGATTTTGTTCAAATTCCAAAATGCTCGGTGCCTTTATGTTATGATTTCTGGAGTCACTTCCTTGGTTAAGTTTCATAAGTTCAGCAATTTTGGCTCCATGTGAGCTGCTGTTTTTTGTCTGCCTATATTCGATCTAGCACCCTTAAGGGTGAGGTGTGGTTTACTTCATTTCATATTTTCGGCACAAGCACTGTATCATGGTTTGCAGCTTTATCTGTTCACCTGACTGTTCAGAAAATTTTCACTTCCCTTTGCCAATCAATCTCAATATTTCCCCTGCAGCTATCTTCCTAGAGACCTAAACAAAAATCAAGAGACATAACCGTGAAAATATTGACCCTGCGCCTAGTATTCTGTAGGTAGGGCCTTTCTTTTAGGTACTTTCTTCTGCTAAGTGTGTATAGTCGTGAAAATCTTTGCATAGTATCTGCTTGCTTGTGGTCAATTCTTGAATCTTTGAAACTTTCATGGAGTCCTGGTCAGGAAATTTTTTTTCCCTAGGTATGCCTTTTGCTCCTATGCTCCTGAAGTGGAAACGAGCATAAAGAGCTATCCTGTCTATTAAATATTAATGGTAGGGTATGTTTGGCTCTTTTAAAATTATATTGAATTTTTTAACTTGTTTAATTGTTCCAAGGTTTATAAGGAAACATCCTCTCTTTAAACTTGTCAAGTTGTCTTTTCTCTGTAGTTCTTAGATGTTTGTTCACAGGCCAGTGATCTAAAATTTCTCTATTGAGGAAATTATGGTGGTCATATTAAACTTGTAAATTTTGAACTGTGAAACAAATAAATAGTTTGATATATATTTATTTTTGTGATTATAATTCTTTTTTTTTTTTTTCCAGCCTTCTGCTTTCAACCATGTCAGACCTACAAACTCCTCTGCATTCCAAAAGGAAGAAGGATTTGGTGGAGTCCTTGGTCCACTTTCGATGGATAGTTGTTATCTTTGTTGTCCTCCCAATCTCTTTCACTATCTACTTCCTTATTTATCTAGGAGATGTAAAATCTGCAATGAAATCAGAAAAACGCCGTCAAAAGGAACATGAAGAGAATGTCAAAAAGGTTGTTAATCGCCTCAAGCAGAGGAATCCAAAGAAAGATGGTCTCGTGTGCACGGCAAGGAAGCCATACATTGCTGTCGGTATGCGTAATGTTGATTACAAACGTGCAAGACATTTTGAGGTGGATCTTTCAGCATTTAGAAACATCCTTGAGATTGACAAAGAGAGGATGATTGCGAAAGTGGAGCCTCTTGTAAATATGGGTCAGATTACAAGAGCTACCGTTCCTATGAATCTTGCCCTTGCTGTTGTTGCAGAGCTCGATGATCTCACCGTTGGAGGATTAATTAATGGCTATGGAATTGAGGGAAGCTCACACATCTATGGCCTTTTCTCTGATACAGTAGTTGCCTTTGAAGTTGTGCTTTCAGATGGACGAGTTGTTAGGGCTACTAAAGATAATGAGTACTCAGACCTTTTCTACGGGATTCCCTGGTCTCAAGGAACACTTGGACTATTGGTTTCTGCAGAGATTAAACTCATACCCATCAAAGAGTATATGAGGGTAATGTATACTCCAGCGAGGGGCAATTTGAAGGAACTTGCGCAGGCTTATGCTGATTCTTTTGCACCCAGAGATGGTGACCAATCAAAAGTTCCAGATTTTGTTGAGGGAATGATTTACACGCCAACTGAAGGTGTCATGATGACTGGGATATATGCTTCCAAGGAAGAGGCAAAGAAGAAGGGCAATGTCATCAACAGTGTTGGGTGGTGGTTTAAGCCATGGTTTTACCAGCACGCTCAGAAAGCACTCAAGAAAGGTGAATTCGTGGAATACATTCCCACCAGAGATTATTACCACAGGCACACCAGGTGCTTGTATTGGGAAGGAAAGCTGATCCTACCATTTGGGGACCAGTGGTGGTTTAGGTGGTCTTTTGGGTGGTTGATGCCTCCAAAGGTTTCTCTGCTTAAGGCCACCCAAGGCGAAGCTATCAGGAATTATTACCATGACAGACATGTGATCCAGGATTTGCTGGTCCCTCTCTACAAAGTTGGGGATGCCCTTGAGTATGTGCACCAAGAAATGGAGGTATCTCTCTGTCTTTTGTATGGCTGATTATATTAGCCTTGTATGCTGTCTAATTTTTCTATTCATGGGAACTTACGGTTTGCAAGTCTTGATTATTAACATCACATTAACTCGTTAAAACAGAAATATTGTTTCTTGAGTCCATTATCTCATACTTATTGTCTTTGATTAGCCCTTGAATTTTTGTCCTAGCACTTCTCAATTACCATACCATTTCTCTATGATATGTCTTGATTATTTCCAAAAGGAGTTTTAGACTCGTGTAAGAAAAAAGTTAGTGCATGCTGGCTCATTCATAACTTGGTTGCCTGGTCTTATATATTCACACATACAAAAAAGGGTAATCTAATAGTTCTCTTTTCCACATATACTAAATCAGAAGAAACAAGGCATTTCTTGGTTAACTGATGGTAGGGATTCGTCTGTCTTTCAGGTATATCCAATCTGGCTCTGCCCCCATCGTCTCTTCAAGCTCCCTGTGAAAACTATGGTATACCCCGAAGCAGGCTTTGAGCTACACCACAGGCGGGGGGACACAAGCTATGCTCAAATGTTCACAGACATTGGTGTGTACTATGCTCCTGCAGCTGTCCTAAGGGGTGAGGAATTCAATGGCACCGAAGCTGTCCACCAGCTTGAGGAATGGCTGACCCAAAATCACGGTTTCCAGCCACAGTATGCAGTTTCTGAGCTCACGGAGAGGAACTTCTGGAGGATGTTTGATGGGGCTCACTATGAGCATTGCCGCAGAAAGTATGGAGCCATTGGGACCTTTATGAGTGTCTACTACAAATCCAAGAAAGGGAAGAAGACAGAGAAAGAGGTGCAGGAAGCTGAGGCGGCCATCCTTGAACCAGCCTATGCTGAAGAAGCTTGATCTGAGCAACTGTTTAGAATTTAGATTTGGTTGGAAGATGTGACCGGTTGTCTGAACCAGTACCTTTCCTATGTTTGATGTTGTAATTTGGAGCATTTCCTGCTTGTTTGTTAATCTTAATCTTCTTTCTACCAATTGAACCTGGCTGGTATTTGACTGTTTGGATGCTGATGCCAATGTTAAGTGGTGTTTGATTCTCTTATTGGTCCTCGGACTTTATGTTTTTGTTTTTTGAAGTTCATATAGAACTGAGAAATAAGCAGAGATACAAAAACAAAGAAAAGAAAAAGAAACATCATTGTGGTCTAGAATACCAGGTCTTCTTCACGTCAGTTTCAAGCCGTTGGGCAGGTCTGGATGGATTGGTGAAGTGTCAAAAAGAAAGATATCGTGCCAGGCCAACCAACCAATCTGTCCCGGCATTTTTTTAAAGAGATAAGTCCGGTATCTTACTATCAATTGCTGATTCGAGAAAGATAACTCGAGAATTTAATCATAGAGTTCATGATCGTTGATGTGAGTAAGAGATCAGAATTTTTTTCGCATCAGTTTCGATTGCTGATTCGAGGATTTTCGCGTCAATTTTGATTGCTGATTCGAGGAAGGATCCTTACGGTAACTCGAGAATTTAATCATAGAGTTCATGATCGTTGGTATGAGCAAGAGATCAGGATTTTTTTCGCATTAGTTTCAAGTCGTTGGGCAGGTCTCGATGGATTGGCAAAGTGTCAAAAAGAAAGATATCGTGCCGGGCCAACCAACCAATCTATCTAGGCATTTTTTCAAAGAGGTAAGTCCGGTGTCTCACTATCAATCGATCGCTGATTCGAGGAAAGATACTTACGGTAATTCAATTAAATCCAGGATTTATCCTGGAGTCCGTGATCGTTGGTGTGAGTAAGAGATCATGATTTTTTTCTTTGTTTCCATTCTATCAATCGGCGTCTTAGTGGTGTCAGGTTGATGTATTCACTTTCCTGGAATCCGTGATCGTTGATGTGAGTAAGAGGTCAGGTTTTTTTCTTTGTTTCCGTTTTATCAATCGGCTTCTTTGTTTCCATTTTATCAATCGGCTTTTTTGTTTCCGTTTTATCAATCGACGTCTTAGTGATGTTAGGTTGATGTACCACTGTGAGGACCGGTTCTTTTGGGCTGGATTTGGGCTGAAGTCGGCAGCCCTTGCCGACTTCAGTTCAAAATCCCTATGGTTCGGAAGGTCGGATTCTCCGGCGAGAAATCCGGACAAATCCGACGCCGCCGCCGGAGAGGGGGGGGAGATAAGGTTTCTCCTCGGGTTTAAGGCTCTGGGGATTACCTAGATTATCTCTGTTGATCGGAGAGCTTCTTCCTGTGGTGGAGCGACGACGGTTCCTCGAGTGCCCTGCCCTCGCCGGAACGCCCTTCGCCGGAGGTCGTGGGATCGGAGACGCCTCTCGCCGGTAAGTCCTCTCTCTCCCTGGTATGGGCGTTGAGGGCTTGTGCGGCTCGACGGAGGGGAGAATCCGGTTGATTTTCCTCTCCGTTGAAGCCTTGGGCGGTGGCCGGCAGTGAGGAAGCCGCCGCCGGACTCCTCTTCCTTCTCCGGCGTGGTCGTCGTGGCGGTCGGACGGGAGGATCGCCGTCGATCCTCCCTGCTTCTCTCGTGAGGTCGGGCGAATGCCTGGCCGAAGGGGGACGGGGGGGCTCGTTTTTGATCAGGCTTGGCTGGGCCAAGCCTGTTTTGGGCCGGGCCGGGCCGGGCCGGGCCGGGCTTGGCTGGGCCGGGTCTCGTTGGGCCAGACTTGGTTGAGCCATGCCTTGTTGGGCTAGGTCTATTTCTTGGTTAGACCGGTCCAGTAAAAAAAACTCCATTGGAAAAAAATAAATAAATAAATAAATAATAATAATAATGATTATATTAATAATATTAAATAAAGGGGAAGAAGGGGAAAAGATCTGTTGGACAAGGTTGTTCCAAGAAAATTTAATTTTTATATAATTTCTTTTTAATTTGTGATTCAGGATCGTCGTTGTCTCTGGAAGATCGGATCTAGGGAATTGAACTGTACGTTGTTGGTGGATGCTCTTGGGTAAGTTATCTTGACCTCTGATATGTATGCCAATATATATATATATTTATAACTTAGTAGATATATGTAATATATCTGCATTGGATTGCGTGCATCATGCTCTGTGTTGGCGTGAGTACATTGTGCTGGTGCGGGTATATTGTGGGATTGCTTTGGATTGCGTGCATCGTGTTGATGTGGATGCATTGTACTGGGGTTGAGTGGTGCAGTTGGTTGTGAGTGCTCTCTAGTCTGACTATGATCATACGAGAACCTAGTCTCCTTTTGGGCCTCCAGCAGGGCTATTGCTGGCACATGACCGTTGAGCGGTATGTGACACAGGAGCTAGATGTCTTATTTTAGCCATGCGTGGCGGGCACATGCAGAGGATGCATGTTTCTCGTATGATACTCAGAGCTAGTTTTCCTTTTGGGCCTCCAGCAGGGCTATTGCTGGCACATGACTGTTGAGCAGTATGTGACACAGGATCTAGTCTCTTTCGGGGCGAGCCATGGGCCGATCGTGGCCATAGTCTGAGGGACTAGGAGAGTTAAGTAAATGGTTGGCCATCCATAGTCGTGTCGTGTCTGTGTCGGTCGCATTAAGTGTACGTATTTGCATCAGGTCGTGGGTTATTATTATTATATTGCTGGACATCTTGTTGCATGATGTATTATGCTTGTTGTTATTAGATGCATATTGGTGTATGTATATTGAAGGTGTTGATAACTTACTGAGCCTATGTAGCTCACCCATGTTTTCTTATATTTTTGTTTCAGATATCGAAGATCATTTGGGTTTTGGAACCAGTCAGTGAGGAGCTAGGATTTAGGTGTTAATCCCTGAGTTTATATTTTATCTGTATTTTATATTCTGTTAATCTTTATGGAAAGTTGTTCCTTACTATTGTTTGGTTGTAGATTTGAAAGTTAGGCCTGGCATGATCTCTAGAAGATATCTAGGATTGTGCGGCCGGTCACGTAGCCGATCCTTGATATGGATTCGGGGCGTGACAGAGTGGTATCAGAGCAAAGGTTAAAGATGTCATAGTTAGTGAGAGTGGGGTGAATTAGGGTATTGAAGGATATTTGATGATTTGAAAAATTTATATCAGTGTGCGCAGCGAAAGTGTGGTAGACTAAAGACATTAGAATTAATTTAAAGTATGGAAGAAGAGATGCTCTTATTGGAATTATTGAAATTGGGTAGAATGGTACTTGTGAGTATTGAATCATGTAAGATTTGGATTGTGTATCTTTGGGTTTAGAAGACTTAAATTTCGAGGGCGAAATTTTTTTTTAGGTGGGGAGAATGTGAGGACCGGTTCTTTTGGGCTGGATTTGGGCTGAAGTCGGCAGCCCTTGCCGACTTCAGTTCAAAATCCCTATGGTTCGGAAGGTCGGATTCTCCGGCGAGAAATCCGGACAAATCCGACGCCGCCGCCGGAGAGGGGGGGGAGATAAGGTTTCTCCTCGGGTTTAAGGCTCTGGGGATTACCTAGATTATCTCTGTTGATCGGAGAGCTTCTTCCTGTGGTGGAGCGACGACGGTTCCTCGAGTGCCCTGCCCTCGCCGGAACGCCCTTCACCGGAGGTCGTGGGATCGGAGACGCCTCTCGCCGGTAAGTCCTCTCTCTCCCTGGTATGGGCGTTGAGGGCTTGTGCGGCTCGACGGAGGGGAGAATCCGGTTGATTTTCCTCTCCGTTGAAGCCTTGGGCGGTGGCCGGCAGTGAGGAAGCCGCCGCCGGACTCCTCTTCCTTCTCCGGCGTGGTCGTCGTGGCGGTCGGACGGGAGGATCGCCGTCGATCCTCCCTGCTTCTCTCGTGAGGTCGGGCGAATGCCTGGCCGAAGGGGGACGGGGGGGCTCGTTTTTGATCAGGCTTGGCTGGGCCAAGCCTGTTTTGGGCCGGGCCGGGCCGGGCCGGGCCGGGCTTGGCTGGGCCGGGCCGGGCCGGGCTGGGCTTGGCTGGGCCGGGTCTCGTTGGGCCAGACTTGGTTGAGCCATGCCTTGTTGGGCTAGGTCTATTTCTTGGTTAGACCGGTCCAGTAAAAAAAACTCCATTGGAAAAAAATAAATAAATAAATAAATAAATAATAATAATAATGATTATATTAATAATATTAAATAAAGGGGAAGAAGGGGAAAAGATCTGTTGGACAAGGTTGTTCCAAGAAAATTTAATTTTTATATAATTTCTTTTTAATTTGTGATTCAGGATCGTCGTTGTCTCTGGAAGATCGGATCTAGGGAATTGAACTGTACGTTGTTGGTGGATGCTCTTGGGTAAGTTATCTTGACCTCTGATATGTATGCCAATATATATATATATTTATAACTTAGTAGATATATGTAATATATCTGCATTGGATTGCGTGCATCATGCTCTGTGTTGGCGTGAGTACATTGTGCTGGTGCGGGTATATTGTGGGATTGCTTTGGATTGCGTGCATCGTGTTGATGTGGATGCATTGTACTGGGGTTGAGTGGTGCAGTTGGTTGTGAGTGCTCTCTAGTCTGACTATGATCATACGAGAACCTAGTCTCCTTTTGGGCCTCCAGCAGGGCTATTGCTGGCACATGACCGTTGAGCGGTATGTGACACAGGAGCTAGATGTCTTATTTTAGCCATGCGTGGCGGGCACATGCAGAGGATGCATGTTTCTCGTATGATACTCAGAGCTAGTTTTCCTTTTGGGCCTCCAGCAGGGCTATTGCTGGCACATGACTGTTGAGCAGTATGTGACACAGGATCTAGTCTCTTTCGGGGCGAGCCATGGGCCGATCGTGGCCATAGTCTGAGGGACTAGGAGAGTTAAGTAAATGGTTGGCCATCCATAGTCGTGTCGTGTCTGTGTCGGTCGCATTAAGTGTACGTATTTGCATCAGGTCGTGGGTTATTATTATTATATTGCTGGACATCTTGTTGCATGATGTATTATGCTTGTTGTTATTAGATGCATATTGGTGTATGTATATTGAAGGTGTTGATAACTTACTGAGCCTATGTAGCTCACCCATGTTTTCTTATATTTTTGTTTCAGATATCGAAGATCATTTGGGTTTTGGAACCAGTCAGTGAGGAGCTAGGATTTAGGTGTTAATCCCTGAGTTTATATTTTATCTGTATTTTATATTCTGTTAATCTTTATGGAAAGTTGTTCCTTACTATTGTTTGGTTGTAGATTTGAAAGTTAGGCCTGGCATGATCTCTAGAAGATATCTAGGATTGTGCGGCCGGTCACGTAGCCGATCCTTGATATGGATTCGGGGCGTGACAACCACCTTTACATGGAAAAAGCTTGTACAAATCCGAGCAATTTGCATCGAATATTACCTGACAGTTTGGGACATGCAGGAATAGTTATACTGGGATTTATCCCCCTGTCCCTTTTTCTTTATATAAAAAAAAAAAGTAAGTCAATGAATGTCTATAAGTAATAGCAATTATAAGGGTAGGGACTGTTTTTTCAAAATTCAATCAATAATTGAAAATGATTGCCTTCGAGAATAAGTTTAGGATATTGGATAGGGTTAAAATCGAATTAGATACATATTGGATATCAGTATATCTATATTTATATTTATTTTATTTGATGAGTATGGATGGATGTTAATTGGATATAAAAATTTATATTCATATTTATATTAAACGGATATATATATAAATTAGATATTAAAAATATTTATATAAATTGAATAATTAAATTATATAATTATAAAATAAAAGATGTTACAATAAATCAAATTAATATTTTATTAATATATTTACATATTTTTTTAAAAATTAATAAATATTATATAAAATTAAATAAAATTATAAATAAAATTATATATTCAGATATGGATCAAATAGTTATCTATCTATATCAATATTCATATTTTTTATAGATATAAATACGGATATATATTAATCAAATATTTAAATTTTTATCTATATCGTGATATTATCTATATTATTTTCATCCTGGATATTGAATTTTAGTTACCACCAACTGGATAGCTATGGAGGCTGCATAGAGTTCAGTTAAAAAGCTGAGTAAGAGGTAAAGGGGCATGCATCCGCACAAAATAACCTGCCTTGATTTATTTATTTAAGTAGGTGGCAAAGTCAAGATGATGATAATACATTGGTTGTACCTTATCCGCTGGCAGGCCTGGCACTGGAAAAGGACATAACTTTGGACGTGGAATCCAATCGGTAGGACGTTGACCGATTTCTCTATTTTGCCGTGTATGTGGATCATGATCTGCCGTCTTATAATTCTGGAGTCAAAGTAGAATAGATCCAAACGTGCAGGTAAAGCAGCGGTGGATGAAACATGGTCATCTCAAAAGAGGGGAAAAAAAAAATAGGCCATTAAAAAAAAAAGGGGCGAGGAGGAGATTCTTAAATCCTGTGTCCATGGGTGACCGATATGATAATTTCTATGGTTTTCATAAAGTCTCGGGTACTCCATCCGTTCTCAAATTGTTTCCAACGGTTTCATCTCTTGCAATGATGCTCACTGGTAACAGTAAAGTATCGAGAGTAAATAATCACAGTGAAGTCACTGCGGCTGCATGGTAAAGTGGTAAAAGGTAGCCAGGGCAGTGGAGGTCATTAATTAGAGAGAAGCCAGAGAACAATAGCCATAAGCTGTTTTAAGAGGCCATCTAATCCACGTAAATTGGATTTCTTTACGTGCTCAAAGAGGGGTTTTGTTTGGTCCTCTTTCATTTGCAAACTGGCAATAAAGACATATATAGCATGTGGTTGAATAAGAGAAGGAACATGACATTTTATTCTTTGTGGATCTTGTGGACCATGGAGATGCTCTATGCTTGATAGAGACGGATACTATCACGTGCATCACAGAGACAAGCGATCAGGGCCGCAGATTACAAGAAATTAAAGATTGAGCCTCTTGTGATTCTTTATGATCATCCAAGTTGTTAAAAAAAAAAACTATGCAAATCATGCATCGCTCCAATTAGCTCCCAAACAATTCTCGATCAGTACAACGAGAACGAGCGGTAGATCATAACAACTTTTATAAAAATCAAAAAAAAAAAAAATGAAAATAAAATATTAATAAATAATTAAATTATTTTAATATTAATTAAAAAAATACAAAAAATATAAATTAGTTTATAGTATTTTTTAATAATTATTATTTGAATCAAATTTTAAGAAAATTCTTATTTCTTGTAAAAGTAATCAGGTTTCTATATATTTAGCAGCTTGTTTTCGTTACATTTAAAATATTTATAAATTATCTTTCATGATCTAATAAAATTAAAAAAAAAATATTTTACTTTCTTCTTTTATAATTATAATTATATATATATATATATATAATTTTTTTGAAAATTAGAGAGCCAGACTCATTATTAGTGGTACTCTATAAGTTAATTTAATATCTTAGATGATTAATAATTGAAGACATATTATAGATTTCTAAGTTTTTCAAAAATTTTTATTAGTTATCAACCATCCCAGTAGGATAAAAATTGACATAAGATGACATCAATTTATGTCCATTAATATGGATTATTGAAACCATATTAACTTCCAAAATAGTAGTTAAATTTTTTGATCCACCAAAAATTTTGAAATGGCACAGGCATCTCGGTGTTATTTTAGAGCACATGTTTATATTTAGCATTAAACAAAATATAAGGAATATTTTAGTAAAAAATATATCTTAACTTATAACATATATTATCTCTCTCGATACAAGAGGATATACAAATTCATCTAAAGTCAAGGTAGGCCCCTAAAGTGCTAGAGCACAAGATAAACAATGCATAATAGCCTTACACAATATGAAAGAGAACTACCAAGACATCCACAAATCCACTTATTAGTTAGCTAAGCGAACCACACTAACTTTTTCAGGGACCAAGGCCTCCCTGCCCTCGACAGTCCACCATTAGGTACAACACTATACGGGAGAGACTGTTCTATGAAAATCATAATTATCTTGAACATATTTTACATTATGAATATTGTTAATATGTCTCAGAGCAGAAAATGATAGGTGATGGTAATAAAATAATTTAAGTTGTTTAATTGAAGAACAAAAATTACTTTCACAGTATCTTTATTCTAAACTATTGATGAAAACAAATATGTAATAACAGTATTTTCGACTAGAATAATGTAATATAGGTGTTTCGAGAAATTTGCAATACCAACTGAATCGAGTTGAATCTTTGTTAATGGTAGCAAACTGGTGGGGGCACAAGGATCAGACACAGATTACTGGGCCCTATTTAGTTTTCCTAGCCATGTGTCAAATTTTGTAATCAACTAGAATTGAGTCCTGTAATAAGTTGAGGTTAGTTGATTTGTCTTAACCCTCAACCTGGTCCAGTACATTGAGTCCTGTATACCAGTATGAGTCTAGTATGAGTTCACATCTTGTACAAGAGATGAGGCTATGCTATTTTGGAATTCCACCAGACCTCATTCTGAAGCCAGAAGCAGTTACATCAGCTTAGGAGACCTAAATTGACACCCAGGTGCCCTGATTGTGCCTTGATTTTTCTGGGTGCCATTTCAGATGCCAGATTCCCTCCAGATGCTTCCGGAATATTCCATATGCTAGGAGCCCATGTTTACTAAGCTACCCCAGTACTCCAGGCCTTCAAATTCAAGCCCAGGAAGCAAGCCCAAAATAAGAGAACTAAGATTTCCTTTTGATGCCGGGAATATGCCAGCCCAGGGAACCAAGCAACCCAGATCCAGGGGGCCCGAGCCCAAGCTTCCAAGCCCTTGGCCGACCTCCCCCATTGCTGCCCTAAAGTCCACATGCCAAGGAGTAGGCGTCCAAAGCTTTGACTAAGTCCAAGGAGAAGAAAAGTGGGAGAAGACCAAGTCTTTTCTATCCTAGTTAGGACTCCTAATCCCTTTAAGCCTTGCAATTCTAACCTAGCTAGGAAAGGACTTGTATTCTAATTTGGAAGAGGACTTGTAACCCAAGTGTAACCATGGTTAGTGAGGGCATGGGAACTCTATAAATATCCCATCCCTCCCCCTCTTGTAAGCATCTCTTTCTTATGAATACAACTTGTTGAAATTGTGATCAATTATCTTGAGTTTGAGTTTTGGTTCTCTCTTTGAGTGCTCTCCTTGTGTTCCTGGATTGAAACCCTGCTGTCCAAGCACCCTCCTGCATCCCTAGAAATCAGCCACGCCCAAGGAATTGAAGCCCTTGCTGCCGTCCAAGTCCAAGAGCTTCTTCTTCCCCGGCTGCCAGCTTTTAGCCCCAATCCTGATTTCCTTCAAACTCTAGTTCCTTTTCTAATTTTTATTTACTACTTTGATTAACCTCTGACGCTTGCAGGATCCCCGAGGTGCTTTCCCTTCCCCGAGGAGGCCTTCCTTGCTGCTCGGATTGTCCATATCTGCCATCAGATTCAAGGGAAACAAGGCTTTTTCTTCCAGGCTCTGATCATAGTTGCGAGTGATCTCTTCTGCTATAGAATTTCAATCTCTGACTGGTAAGAAACCTTTCCTTCTCTGATTATCTGATTTGTTTGAAGATTAACTATCCTAAACAGGGAATTTCTCAATTTTCGAGTCTTGTCTTTTATTTATATTGCATGATTCAGTCTGCGACAAGTTGATTCTTAGAATTGCTGAATACATGCTAGTTTTTTTACTTTGCTTTGAGAAATTAGCCATCAAACCTAAATCTAAAAATTATAAAAAAATTAGTTTACTGCTTTTACTGTATATTTAGCATTCATAGAGTCATCCCGCATCATAAACTATCAGTAGCTTTAGCAATTGAACTAGATAATACTACAAAACTAAAAAAATATTATTCAAAATCATGGATGTATTTGGTCAACTAGCCTAAATGTTTTTTTTAAATTTTTTTTTAATATAGAAACAAGGAAGAAGTGAAAATCCCCTAACATCGGCAGATAAATAATTCTCAACAAAAATCAATACATACAAATTATTGCATAGTCAATTGCTGATTCCGGGACCACCAATTGTCGATGAAGGTGCTAATAGTAATTGAATCTTTTGGCACAATTTGAAATGATTTTGTCATGCCCTGACTCGAGGCCCGAGCCAGTTATATGATAGACAGTCGTATCTTCTTAAGATTTAATTTTATTGAACATGCAAAGCCTGCTTCATTAACAATATTTAAATTAACAATTATCCAAGTAGATAATGGTAAAAGTAAATTAACTAATCAATTTATTCAATAATAGATTGTTCTTCAATACTGATAAGAAACAAAATGAATTTTAACTAAAAATTTAAAATAGAATATAAATCAAGAAAATGACATCTAAATCATAAACTCCTCACTGGCTGGTTCCAATATCCAAATAATCTTTTGGATCTATAACACAAATATAATAAATATGGAATGAGCTTTATAAACTCAGTAAGTTATTATAACCTCTAATTCATTAAAAAATATAATTGAGTGATTATCCATAAAGTATAAACTAATTAGATATGTTAGATCAATCATCATAAATGCATAATTAACTACAATAAGTTTTCAAAAATAATCAAAGATGACCATCCCCTTCCATTCTCCTAATCTCTCTGACTATGGCCACGATTGGCCCATGGCTAATCTCCAAAGAGATTAGATCCTAACTACACATACCATTTATTGGTCATATACTAGTGATCGCCTCTTTGAAGGTCCAAAAGGATACTAGCTTTGATATCACACAAGAAAACATGCTTTTTTAGCATGTGCCAGCAATCATCCCTCATAGCTAGGCCCAGAAGGAAACTATAGTTCCTAATTACATATATTATCTATTGGTCATGTGCTAGTGATCGTTCTATTGAAGGTTCAAAAGAGACTAAATCCTAACTCGTATAATCATAGTCAAACTAAAAAGTACTAATATTAGCAAATAATATATTTTTAATGTAATACAATTCATTATCAATATGCATCCTTAACATTTCATAAAACACATAATATAAATATAACACAATAATTATTTAATCATTAAAATAGATCTTGCATAGTAAAATATACTAGAGGTCAAGATAACTTATCAAAAAATAATTATATCAATGATTCATGATTCAAATCCTAGATCTGATGCTCTATACAAATAGAAACGATGAAAACTTTGATAAAATAAATTAATTTCTTAATTAACCTTAAAAAAAGACTAGAATGATGAGGAGACCAAGTCAGGTGTAGGTCAAAGTTTGATCTAAGGTTCAGCTTAGGTAACCAATTGGATCCAAT
Source organism: Areca catechu (assembly GCA_021397845.1). Classification (NCBI taxonomy): domain Eukaryota; kingdom Viridiplantae; phylum Streptophyta; class Magnoliopsida; order Arecales; family Arecaceae; genus Areca; species Areca catechu. The sequence goes on from CM038052.1 coordinate 180,739,145, forward strand.
TTATAAAAATATAATTTGATTATCGAATGGTTAAATTGAAACCCAACAAATTTCCAAGTTAAAATCCTTCCTAATTTTTTTAATTATTTAATTAATTATTTTTCTCTCTTCTCTTCTCTCTTTCCTCTCTTCCTTCTCTCTCTTATCTCTTTCTTCCCTCTCTTTTCTCTCTCTTTATTATTATATATATATATATATATTCTTTTCTTTTCTTTTCTTCCTCCCTCGGTTGACCCCAGGGTTATTCATGACTTCCAGGAGGCGAAGGAGATGGGAGTATCAAGGTGGGGTAGTCTCGTGATAGCACAGCTGGGCGAGGATGGCATGGCCTGCAATGGCCATGATCGATGGTGGCTAGATCGACTACGATGAACCAAGCGAAGGAAAAAATGGGGGCGTTGCCTCATGCTTTGGTGGCAACTTCCATGGCCAAAAGATAAATAAGGGAGGGAGGAGACTAATAGGCAATGGAGAAGATGGCGACTACATAGCTAGCAATGCTATTTTCCAATAGCAAAAGGTAGCCGAAAGGCTCTAAAACTATTGGACCAAAGGAGGGCAAAGGGAGGTTTGGGAGAAAAGAGAGGGGTTTTTAGGTGGTGGGGGGCTTGGATTCGGACGATTTCTAGAGATGGGGAAGAGAGCGGTGGAAGGTGGAGAGGGCTCGGTGGTGGAGGGATCGAAGAATGGTAGAAGATTTAAAGGGGACGGCTTGGAAGGGATTAACCCGATGCAATGACAGATAAGTTCGACCATTTATCAGTCCAACTACTCCAAATGATCCTCTAGCCATTCCACACCCCCCTGCGACAATCTCTCTGATCATTATGGTGATTTAAATGATTGATTGAGCAGGGGATACGATTTTTCTATTTTGCTGAAGTCGCCAAAACCTAAACTTTAGACCAAAACAGGCCTTAGGCCGGGCCTTAGAATACTCAAACTTTTAAAAGTAATGAATGCAAGACTCCACAAATTGAATGTATATATAATTCTAGAAGATCCCCCAACAAAATATCATATTAAGTTAATCTACACTTTTGCCCTCCAAATTCTTCCTATTTCACTTCATCCAAACCTTCCACAAATCAAGGAACGAACTCGATCTATCTAAATATTCCAGTTGCATACTCAGAATAGTCTAATGCTATTAGGAAATGAGCATCTAAAGAAAAGATGTTCGACACTTTCTAAGCTCTTTCTACATAAAATAGAACCATTACTGATATTCTATCATTTTTTCCGAAGGATCACCTCTATATGAATCTTATTTTTTGTTGCCAAATATATAAAAAAATTTTACCTTTTATGGTACTGGAATATACCACATAGCAGGATAGAAGGGGCATTTAAGACCACCAAAGTTGAGAAAGTTATAGAAATAGCTTACATTGGAAGCTCTCTTGGAAGAAAGCTTTCAAAACTGGATATCCACGGCATGAGATGGACAAATAAGAGTCAGAAGTTGTAGGACTTCCAATTTTGGATTTGTTTGTAATCTTATCAGTGGTCCCAAAGTAGAAATTTTCTATTTAAGACACCTTTTGTTCTAATACAAAGAAATAGGCAAGCCGGTCTTTACAATTTGTTTATATAACTTCTCATAAGTGTCGCACAGTGGCATATCCTGTAGCCACTTGTCTATAAAAAAAAAATTGATAGCGGTGACTTCTCTGATCTTGAATGAAATACAATTCCAAAACACCTGTGCATTTGTATACTCCCTTTTATAGTTCTTTGGTTCCTTTCCTGGTTCTTCCTTCTATAGCGGAGATAGTCCTTTGTATAAGAATCGAGCCCAAATGTATATAATTTGAAAAGGCCATTTGAGGGATCAAATATCTATCATATGGTCTGGGTCTCAGGTGTCATGACCATTTTGCAATCTAAGTTATTGAATTGCAATCCACTTTCGCAACTTTTTATTTTTCTTTCTTATATGATTTAAAGGTGATTACAGTTTTAAAACGTTTATGTTATGCAACCATGCACATGCCAAGTTATCCTCTGATGCTCTGCCTATAACCAGACTTTGGGGATGACTTTTGGAACGAAGCTTAGCCCAAGCAATTAATATCTTGGCCCAGCCCATCATTCAGGCAAGGTTGAACTCGTTTATACGTAAATTTCCCGCGCACTTCCTCGTCTCCCAGGTGTCCACGCTCCACCTCCATTTCCAGCGAGTTCTAGGTTAGGGTTTTACATCGCAATTCTGACGAGAAAAATGTTCTCCAGCCAGCCCGACTGTGGAGCCTCTCTATTCGCCGGCGGGGGCTTCATGCGATCTCAGGCCACCCAAATCTCCGGCGCTAGCCTCTCCAAGGCAAAACAACCCACCAGTTCCTCTTTCTGGATCTCGTTTTCTTCATCTCGTCCCCTTTTCCTGATCTCCATCTCTTTCTCGGAATAGCGGAGGGCCGGGGTGTTTCGCTGACCGTGAAGCAGAGCAGGGTGCCTATCACACGAGTGATGACAAATCCAGCTTGCTAATTTATGGGTTCGATGCCACCAATGTAAGAAAACATAGCTTTTGTACGTTGATTCTTCTTGAAGTTCTATCCTAAGCCCTAATTTGTTTCTGTGGAACGTGGTTGGTGTTCCTTTGGCGGCAGTTTAGGCTCCTGGGGATGGTGTCGAGCAAGGTAGAAAAAGTCCACGTACGGACATCACCTGGCACCGGCGGGATCGATGTCATCAGATGGCGACTGTGATTTTTCTTTTATTCTTACCTTTTTTTAATTTCGAAAGCGTTATACTTGATCTGATTCTATAAAAAGGTCTCATTTTTGAAAAATCTATTTGAGACTATTTGTAGGGTGAATGAAGCTTCAGATAAAAATGAAACAGCTATTCCACAGTAAATGTCTAAAAGCTCTCTATTGGTTTTTCTTTTTTTCTTTGTTTTCCGCAAACTCACCAGGCAATGCCTTATTCCCTTTTATTTTCTGATGAAGGAATGGTATGTACGCCAACGTCATACCATTTTGGTGTTGCTATATAATTGCTATTGCCTTCTCCATTTGGGAAGCTATATAATAGCTCTTATGTTCCAACAAATAATCTTTAAACCCTGTTCTGTCCATGATTGTTGATCGATGATACTTTAGCTTCCTGATTGGTTGGGTGGAGTTGGATTTCTTATTTCTGTTACATCAATTGAGTGGTTCCTTGTTCTGATGTCTTGAAATAATTTTCATGGGTACACCATCTATTGTCATGAAACCAGGATTTGGCAAATCTTATGATATTTCTGAGAACTTATCCACTTTTCCATGGCTAGTTGTTGGATTTTGGTGATTCTTTGGCTAAATCTGCCATGAGTGTATCACTCTATGGAGGTTGATGCATTTCATGTTGCAAATTGCTTGCATGGAATGGTATGCAAGGGAGACTTATGCAGCATGAATTTGAAGTAAGGACATTATGGAACAATTGATAGGGTTTAAATATTGATTTCGCACACAACCTAGTGTTTTTCAGGGAATGCATTTTAGAAATGGATACCGCTATGGTCTTCAGGTGATTATGTTATTGAAAATCTCCAACCTAGTGTCCACTTTATGCACAAAACTTGGTGTAGAATTTGAATGATATAGGAGATTCATGTGTACGCTTGATAAAAGTTGCATTTCTGTTCTATGATAGCATTCATGTGTGCACTTGACCACAAGTATTTTACTAGATGCATGCCCGTGTACATCAACTATTGATCTTACTTTAGATCACCATATATTAACAGATTGGAGGTCCTGCCTAAACTCGGGCAAATCCTGCCATTGGAACCTCTTTTCTGACTGGACCAAAAGAGCCTCAAAATGCTGCTCCCAATCAAGCTAAATTAATATTTCTGATTTCCTCCGCAAGTTGCTTAGTGTGGTAGAACTGAAAACAAGAATACAAACTCATACAATATTCTCTCTTCTAGATATCAGCGCACAAAATCATGGACATATCTGAGAAGGACATCTACAAATTGGTCCTGAATGTTTTCCAGGAACCTGCAAACCTGTAATTTTCTTGCAATATCTTTTACCATCTCACAGTTGTTTCTTGGCACAAGTTTGACTTACATCAGAACAGAAGGCAAGCAATCTTAATCCTTTCTTTTAATATATCAAATATGAAATTAATATGTTACTTAGATTCAGCACAAAATCTGGTTTTACTTAGATTCGGCACAAAATCTGGTTGGCTTTATTAGCCGTGTTAATTTTACATTGGTACAGATCCATCCATTAAGTCTGGATCTATATGGTTATGGAAGCAAGATTGCTTATGTCTAAACTGAAAATAAAACTCATTAAAGAAGTCACTGTTGCCTTCTAATCTATACCGAATAACCTTGCCTCGGTTTAGAATGTCATATTTTTTTCTCCAAAAATCAAAGCCCTCATGGATGCTGGTGAAGAACCTGCACAAGGCTCACCAATTTGAATGTTCTAAGTGGAGGATCCGTTCGAAGGGAGGTTAATCCCCATGGTTTTCTTTTCGTTCGCATGTTATGTCTTCTTCATTTTACCGAATGAGTTGTCATTTTACCTCTACTAGTAGTTGCTACATACTCTTGTCAATATGGTTTTTGGCAAGCAAAATTCTTGACTAAGTAGAGTAACTGCTGCCCGTTTATTGTTATGGCATGCCATTTTTCCTGAAGTGCTGGCAAGCATGGATTGCACGTGGATAAAGTTGCCAGGCAATTGGTAGTACCAATCAATCGGATGAAGTCCCTCTCTCTCTCATACTAACACAAATGAATTTGTTCTTAATCCTTTGTATTGTTTATGGTGCAGAGAAGCTATTGATCACCATGTTGATGCTGGCCATATTTATTCTACAACAGATGACCGCCACTTCAAATCTGCATGCACTGAGACCTTATTCATTTTTATACTTGTGCTGTGGTGTAGCAACAGATTCTGTTGTATGAAATGATCCCATCTTTTGCTATCCGGAGAGCTTGATGTGTTTAAGCTATCTTGCTTCATAAATTCTGTTGTTAAAGTTGAAGTGTAGAACTTTTTTTTTTTTTTTTTAAGAAAATACATATACTGTAAATAGAAATGGAGTGAAGATCTAAGATCCTGATAGATTTTTTCGTCAAAATGTTTGGCTGGCGCCCTTTTTTTCCGTAAGTGTGTTCGTGTGATATTTAATTTTATTTCTTGATCTGTTGAAATTTATGTTTCAAAGAGGTTGCTCAATTCAAGTAATTATGTCCATGGATAATTGTCATAGATGGAATATTCAGTGATGGCCAATGAAAATACCATCTAGAATGCAGCAAGGTTCCCGCTATTTTTATCACTGTCTTGATGTTATGAAATTGTTGGCTAAATCTTCTGCAACAAGATCTGCAGTAGATTTTTGAACCGCTGTGCAACCTTGCACCTCATCCAATCTAGAGGACTGCCAGTCTTTATTGGAGCAGAATTTTGTCTAGTTCTTTATTTGGCCGGTAATCAAGTTGTAGAAAATTCTGTTCCTTTGATTTCTGATTTGCCGAGGGGTTTATTGGTAAGACAATGTGTTAAAAAGTTTTTTTATTTTTACCCCTTTTTATAGGTGGCTTAAAAATAAAAAATAAAACCCCCAAAATCGAATTTAAAGCTTCACCCCGACTTACGTTTTGGTCCAAGGTTTTAAAAATTTTCTAGATCAAGAAAAAAAAAAAAAAAAAAGGTCCTTGGCACGACCACCCCCGCCCAAAAGACGGCCGTCGTGGGTGTATCAATCGTCGAAGGCTTTCTGACTCGAATCCAGGCCAGATTCCACTCTGCAGATTACCGGAAAGCAGGTGTATCCCATTCAGGAGGACACCAAGTGGGCCCGGATCATCTCCCACGAAGGATAATTGGTATAGGGTACCGTTTAGCTGCACAACAAAAGCTTGGCACCATTGATCTCCCTCGAATCCTACCAACTCTGAGAATCGCGTCTGTGCTTTTCTGCCACGTAGATAAGAATCACGCTGGTGAATTTTATCTGGGACCTCTAGAAGCTTTCAGGTGCGCGTGTCCCCCCTAGGCGTGCCACGCTGGTGCACACGTAATACCTGAGCCTAACACGCGTCCGCTAAACCACATGCTTCACCGACTTCCCTTTCTGGATGCCCCTATCCCCGACGAAGGTCGACCGTTAGATTGGCACGCGTCACGCCGGTCACAAACCTGACTGGGTTTTGGCACCAGGGAAGAGTCGGTCAACCAGGGTTCGGGTTGTATCTTCCGCGCGAAAGAACGATTCCCCTTCTTTCGCCAAGAAAAACGTTGGATCGTCCAATATCCGCTTCGAGATCTGTGCAGATAGACGGAAGACAGGGATTGGTGTGCTTTTGAATCTGTGCAACTCACGATGCACGAAAGATACAACCCGAACCTAACCGAGCTCCGCTTTGCCCCACCCCACGCCACCGTCCCACTAAAATAAATAAGGGAGGTAGAGCCGGCCTGGAGCTGCCGGTGACCTGGGAGGCGGTTTTGTCCCTCTTGTCGGCGGGTTTCTTGGTGGCTCCGCGCCGATACCTTTCGCGATCTCTTCTGAGGAAAGATTTCTAGGGTTTCACTCTTTGTCGGTCAGGGCGGCTCGAGTCGGGCGTCTCTCCTACGAGGGGAATTCTCTTGTGAATTCCAGGGCTCCTTTCGTTGACATCGTTTCAGGTGAGCAGATTTGAATTTCTCGTCTACCGATTTGCTGGAGATTGGTTTCTTCTGGGGTTTTTTTATTGGATTTTAACGAACATTTGATGTGTAGGAATCCATGGCGGCGAAGAGCGGGGCGCTTCTTTTGACGGATGATGCCATCTTTCCCGTCCGCGCGGGGCTGTCCGCGATGAAGAATCTTGGCAGCGAAATAGTTTTAGAACATGATGACGTGGTTGTTATTACTCAATGCGGTACCCTGGGTAATCTTTGCTTCCTCTGTCTTTTGTGTCGGCTGCAATCGTTTAAAGTTCCTCTTTTTCTAAGTTTTAATGGTGAAATTGATGGACATTATGAATAATTTTTATGTTTGAACCTGGGATTTGTTGCGGAACTAGTTATCTGAAGCTGATTTTTGAATTAGATTCAAGAAACATGCCAATAAAGATTTTTGAGAACTTTAGGGGGGCGAGAATAGGGATCATCATTCTCACTTCCACACATGAAGTTTCGAATGGAGAGGATAAGGGTTGTTGGCTTTATGTTACTTTTTATCTTTTCGTTTCTCTTAGTAAATTTTTGTAATTTATTGTGTTTCTGGTTGATTGGAATTGTGGATTCTAATTATATAGTTGATAAAAGAAATTAGTTCTTCTATTATGTATCCGAGGTTTAGTTACTTTTGTTGAATAATTGCTGTGAACTGGATGGTTTGGCAACAGGTGGGAAGTTGCCAATTGAGTCGGGGTCTTTGGATGTTGTTGTTTTGGTCTGGAAAGCATCTGAAATTGATTTAGAGCAGTGGCTCTGCGAGATCGGTAGAGTGTTGAAACCTGGTGGGAGGATCTTAGTACAGACACCTCTTCTTTCTACTGAACAGGATAGGGTATGAGTTCATTCTGTTTCATGTTGATGAATATTTGATGCCCTTGTTAAGATGATGTGAACTTGTTTTCTTGCAGCTGAACTCTACACTTGCGCGCAAACTACTCATTTCAGGATTCTTGGAAGTGCAAGCTTTAGAGTTAAAGTCTTTCTTATCTATTGAAGATGTTCAATCCATTACAGTGAGTGAAGCCTCCATACCTAGAGAGAGAGAGAGAGTACATTTTGAGTTATACCTGTCATAATCTATGTTTTCCCTTCAATTCTTCCATCTTTTTACAGATTAAGGGCATGAAGGCATCTTGGACATTGGGATCATCTTTCCCCATAAAGAAGGCAGTAAAGACAGTTCCCAAGATTCATACCGATGATGAATTGGATCTCATTGATGAAGATAGCCTCTTGACTGAGGAGGACTTGAAGAAACCACAGCTACCACCTGGTTTAATTCAAGATCGAACTTATTTTGGTTAAGTTTCTTTGGATGTTTCTTGTGGTAAAAATGATTTTAACTCTTCTTTGATATTGTGCAGTAGGAGATTGTGAAGTTGGAAGTACAAGGAAAGCTTGCAAGAACTGCACTTGTGGTCGGGCTGCGGCAGAGGAAAAGGTGCAGAAGCTGGGGCTGACCGCCGAGCAGATCAACAATCCCCAATCTGCATGTGGCAATGTAAGAAGTCATAGCAAATTTGAGCTATAAATGTTGTTAATGCTTCCTCTTGGTGTTTTACCAACGCTATATTGCTTTTTAATCCTGCAGTGCAGGCTTGGGGATGCATTCCGGTGCGGTGGTTGCCCTTACCGAGGTCTTCCTCCATTCAAGTTGGGTGAAAAGGTAACCACTAACTGTGATTTGTTGCATGGCTCCCAACTTTTCATTTTTACTTGGTTATGCATGCATAGAGATGCAAAATACATTTGTTGTTATGTTATGCTGATATATGATCCTCAATTTTAGGTTTCCTTGCCTGGTAACTTCCTTGCGGCTGATATATGATGGTCAAGACGAGCCAGCATCAGGGTAGAATGATGTACTTTGTTGCAATTTATTTTTGTTCTCAGTGTTAGATCCTTAGTTGTTGGTCTTGCCCTGAAAGAATCAGACTGATACTGGAGAATGATTTGGATGGACATTGTTCTCAAAATGAACTAAGATAATCAAAATTTTGTTCATCCGTTTACAATGCATCATGTTGGTCTCTGTGTGAGTAATTTTCCAAAACTATTTCATGCACATTAATTGTCCAAACTTGTTTAGATTAAGAGCACTAGGAGCCCTAGAAGACCAATTCATATTTCTTTCAAAAAGCAAATCAATCCAAACGAGACCTCAGGGGCTACATCTACCCCACCAAGAGGAGATACCAGCTTCCTTGTTACTCTGAGAAGTGGTTCTGTAGGTGCATACCAAGACATAACTACCCGGAGTATAAATACAGGGCCAAAGGCTGAAAGAAAAGGACCTGATGCCAAGTGCCAGCTTTCCTGTAGCCGGGTCCAGATCTGCTACTACCAGAGCGTGAGGGCAGTCGAAGATTGCGACACCGAGCAGGCAGCAGGCAGCAGGCTCTACTTGAAGTGTGCCATTGTTTGTTTCTTCTTAAGCCTTCCACGAATTCTTAGCAATTTATCTGTATAAGCTCCTGAAATAAATTTTAGCAAGTTGGCAAAATGAATTCCTACAGCGAAGAAGAGCAAGGTGAGCTGAAAAGGACCATCGATGCTGCAAATCATATGCTGGTAAGGCTGCCTGCAGGAGGCATGAGCTTTGAAACAAACCATGAGAACGCGGTCCATAAACATCTCTGAGCTTAAATGTATTGCAGCCCTATGATCTTGTCTTGCCCTCTTAACATTCCATCTGCTTGGATTCAACTTGCTTTTTGGTTCTGAAAAATGTCAAATTGCTAGCCATCTTTTACATCTCCGTAGCTTGGAAGACCGTGTCCATTTGAAGGCAAGTACATGGAGTCTTCTTTTAATCTTTTTTCACGAATTTACCCCCTTTAAAAAAATGATGCATGTTTCAACCTAACCGTTTGATGACCATCTTTATGTGAGAATTACCGAAAATATGGAGATCCATTCCATCCATGGAAGATGTCATGGAACTCTTTTTGCTGTTGCAAGGTTGGCATGACAACATTAACTACAGAGAAGCTATAATGTTTGATATACTTCAGAAGGGGGCTAGCTTGCCAAAGACTAAGCACTGCCTTCCAAGTCTAAGGTGATTCATAGCAACTACATTTTTTCCTCAAAGGAAGGAGTTCATCTTCAACACACAGACCTGCTGTCCGAGTAAGATGCATCAGTGAAATCACTTGTGTCACCATTTATCCTCTCCGAAAGAATTGGAACATCGATGAATATTTTGCGTTGCAAAACTTTCATAATTTTATTCCAAGGCATAAAACTCTCATAACATGGATCGATATATCTCTTCTCTATGGTGGGAGGGTCGACTTCTCATCTGGCCATTCTGAGACTCAGATACAAGAACATTAGATAAATCCGAGGTCTCAGACAACAGTCCGACTGCTCGGCATGGAAAATTTTGATAAATTATTACATTTACACAGATACCTCTCCAAGATCAGCACGCCATTAAGGAAATAGCTCCTGTCATTAGAACATGGCTAGTATCATTACAAATAATGTAACCAACAATCCTAGAATCCATTTTTACCAAGAAACGAGATTTCCACTAGAATTACGGAAGCTCTAACGACAGTGGAGTTCAATTATCCCTAAACTGCATGGTAGTGCCCTTAAAGAGCTCCTACTGATACTTGAAATCCAAATTTGCCAGAGTATGTCGGTCAAGTCTTCACTCCATTCATATCAGCACCATGGGCTGTGGGCTGAGAGAGAAGTAGGCCGGGAAGTAATTGGTTGATCGTGGCCGTAACTCTCCTAAGGAAAAGTTGGAATTGGATGCAATATTAGACCCAGCCTGCTTGGAGCCCCGTATTAGGTCCTGTTTGGTATATCACCGATGATGAAATCATTGAAGTGATATGATCACGAGGATGATATGAGCACCTGGATGATATATAAATAATGAGATGATGTATAATTACTGTATTTGATATGACACTGAAACATCACTAAAAATAGAATTTTAATATTTTTGGTATATCACAAAATAGTGATAATAATAATATATAAAATATCATAAATAGCCTTACATATTAGTATGTAATAATTACTTTACAAATTAATTAAGTATTCTTCATTCATAACTCCTTACAAAAACATGCAATAATAATAATAATAATATAGTAATAATAATAGTTTACTACTATTATTATTACTATCGATATAGATAGATTTGGCTGGTCCAACATGGCACCAAGATTTTAGCCAGTGCCGGATATGTATCAGCTAGCCTAAATGACCCAGCCGCCCCTTAGCGCCTCGCCACTTGGATATCAAACTGTGCGCTCATCAACCCCCTAACAGGATGTTAGCTATTGCTAGGTTCACCCCCGTCCATTCCAGTCACGTGTGCTCCAGGAGTAGTCGCCATTGATGCTCAATGCTTGAAGGGTACCCTTTCATAGGGATGTGCCATGTCAGTTATCCCTCTCTTCTCTACTAACCATAGTATGGTTCCTGCCATGAACTTACTTGCAACCACTGGGATGTGTTAGATGCAACTCCCCTACAATGTATATCTTACCTCTTTTCTATATTTAAGCGTCAGTACATGCTTATAAATTTATTTCCTGGGACCCTTCAGGTAAGCTGAACAAAGATCATGGTAAGCGAGTGTCATGCCCCGAACCCAGCACCAGGATCGGCTACGCAACCGGTCGTACAAATCCTAGGTATCATCCTAGAGATCATGCTAGGCCTAAGTACACAAGATTCTCATCATTTCTAAAAAATTAAATTTAATTAACCAAACACCATTAAAATAATTTAATAATAACTAAATAATTAACTAATTCAATTCATGATCACTAAATGATCAACTTATTTATTACATGGGTATCAAAAATACAACTAACTAAACAATCTAAAAATTCTGGTACTCGATCTCATGCTCGACTCGACCCTTGCTATGCATCCTGTGACTATGAAAAAATAGAGAAGTGGGAAGTGAGCTTTACAGCCCAGTAAAGACTCAATACAATTACACCAATAATAATGCAGTTTGAAAATAACAGGAAAATAATAGTATATCATATCGTGCAATCAAAATACTCAATTGTCATGTATAACAAAACCTTTGGTAAAACCATATTCCTTTTTGATGTGGCGGGATCGCTGACGTGGAGCCCATGTCAGACCCAGTCAGATGTCACGATAGATGAAGCTGCCACGTCGGACATCCTTTGGACTTCTTCGCCAGGTGGCTCCCTCGAGGTCGAGACGCCTTGGCGAGCTCCTGTCCTCTTCGAACTTCTTCGCCAGGTGGCTCCCTTGAGGTCAAGACGCCATGGTTGAAGTCGAGCTCCTGTCCTCTTCGGACTCCTTCACCAGGTGGCTCCCTCGAGGTCAAGACGCCGTGGTCGAAGTTGAACTCCCGCCCTCTTTGGACTCCTTTGCCAGGTGGCTCCTTTGAGGTCGAGACGCCCTGGCCGAAGTCGAGGTCCTGCCCTCTTCGGACTCCTTCGCCAGGTGGCTCCCTCGAGGTCGAGATGCCCTGGCCAAAGTCGAGCTCTGTCCTCTTTGGACTCCTTTGCCAGGTGGCTCTCTCGAGGTCGAGATGCCCTGGTCGAAGTCGAGGTCCTGCCCTTTTTGGACTCCTTCACCAGGTAGCTCCCTCGAGGTCGAGACGCCCTGGCCGAAGTCGAGTTCCTGCCCTCTTCGGTCTCCTTCGCTAGGTGGCTCCCTCGAGATTGAGACGTCGTGGCCGAAGTCGAGCTCCTACCCTCTTCGGACTCCTTCGCCAGGTGGCTCCCTCGAGGTCGAGACGTCCTAGCCGAAGTCGAGCTTCTGCCCTTTTCGGACTTTTTCGCCAGGTGGCTCCCTCGAGGTCGAGTCCACTCCGACCGAAGTTGAGCTCCTCCTCCCTGAACCGACCCCACTTTGGATGAAGGGACCAACAGTTGGAGGACGTTGCCGCCTTCCTTGAGCGGCGGTGAGCCGCCCAAGGACCACGGAGGGGTGCCCGCCAGGCCACAATAATTGCTCTTGCTACCACTTACACCGAAAAGGGGTCCCCTGATCAAGATGCCGCGCTCCCGATCGACTGCCTGTACCACCCAAAAGAGGAAACCATCCTGGGAGATTCGAATCCAGAGGGTGGTTGCCCCCTGATCGAGGATCTGCCAGGTTTCCCCAAGTGGCCGCACTAGCCCAGCAGATGCATCTTCTGACTGCAGCGGTGTGACAGTTACAGCATCAGCACCGATCTCTGGCCACCCATCAATAGCCAGGGACTCCTGCGGCCCAAGCCGCCGCATCCCACGATAGCTTGCGGTCCTTCCAAGGAAGGCCTTCACTACCGCGGGCCACGACAGACCCCCGGGGAAGCCATTGGACCCCGGTGAAGAGACAGTGGACCGGGTCAATCGACCGGGAGAGCCAGTCTCCGACCCTTGAGCAGGCTACTGTTAAGCACTGTCGAGGTCACAGAAGTAGGACCCCCCATTGCGACCCTCCTCAGCCATTACATTCACCTCCTCCGTCGGCCTCAACGGAGGGCTCTACTGACGAGGCCATCGGCGCATGGCTGAAAGGTGCTTGGAGGAACAGGAATGCAAGCTGGCGGAGCTATCCTGCCAGTTTGCAAATTTGTAGGGCTCCCCTCGTGAGCTTGTGGGCTACGACGCCCGTCCCCCTTTCTTCCGAGAGATCCAAGAGGAATCGATTTCGAGTCAGTTCTGCATACCGTAGGTAGATCCTTACGACGGGACCACCGACCCTTTAGACCACCTTGAGAGCTACAAGGCTCTTATGAGAGTCCAGGGGGTGACCGACACCCTCCTTTGCATTGCCTTTCCAGCCACTCTCCGGAAGGCGGCTCGAGTCTGGTTTACCCACCTCGAGCCTGAAAGCATCAGCTCATTTGCTCAGCTGGAGAGGAAGTTTTTGGCCCACTTTGATGCTTATCGAAAGGTGCAACGAGAGGTGGACAACCTTTTCTCCATCAGGCAACAGGATCACAAACTTTTGCGGGACTACGTGTCCCGCTTCAAGGTTGCTGCACTGGAGATCTATAATTTGGATGAGCCAGTTGCCATACTGGCACTGAAGAGGGGACTCAGGACTTCCCACCTGACCTACTCACTGGATAAGAAGCCATCGAAGATGTACTCCAAACTTGTAGGCTCAGGTAGGCAACCCAAGAGGGGGGTGAATTGGATTTTATAAAACTTTTGTACTATTTAAAAATGAACTAAAGCAAGTATGTGCTAATGCAATTCAAGTGCTTGTGTATTTCAAATAAATATAGCGGAAATAAAGAAATAAAAGTACAAGGAGAACAATTACACAAACACAAAGGTTTATAATGGTTCGGTGCCAACCAAGCACCTACATCCACTCCCCAAGAACCCCTTGGAAATTTCACTAAGTTTGGTTTTATAACTTAGGCTCACTAACACCTTTACAACTTGTTTTATCTTCGAGCTCACAAGTCAAACCCTAGTTGGTTTTAAGGCTCACCAACAACCATCCTTGGTTTTACAGGATAACCAAGAACCTAAACAACTTGTTTTGGCTTCGGGCTCACAAGTCAAATCCTAGTTGGTTTCAAGGCTCACCAACAACCACTTTGGTTTTCAAGGCTCACTAAAAACCTCTTTGGTTTTCCAAAGGCTCACAAAAAATCTTAAGTAAAATCATGTAAGAGCAAGTATAAATGAATACAATAAAAGCTTTCTAAAATAAAGCAAATATCTCTTTGAAGTCCATTGAGAGTTGATGAAGATCTTGTCTTCAAGTTGATAAAGCCTTTGATTGATGCTTGTGGATGTAGACTTTGAATGCTCTCTTTGAAACTTGGAAGCTTGAAGGTTTTGAATCACTCAAATCTTGAATCCTTTAAGAATATTCAAGAAACTCACCAAATGATTACTTTCCCAATTGATTTTAGATGATTTTATAGCCTCCCAATACTTAAATGACCGTTTATAGCTGTTAGGGAGGAGAAACTAGCCGTTGGAGCCAAGTTGGGAAAGTTCTGCACTTCAGAAAAACTAGCTGTTATGCTCCAAGTGTCGACACTTGACCCTCTAAGTCGATACTTGACTTCCAAGTGTCGACACTTCATTCTCCAGGTATCGACACTTCAGCTCCAGGTATCGATATTTGACTGAAGGTGCTTTCTGAAGTCTTCTGTTTTGTCTCAGGCCTTGAGTCGACACTTTACTTTTCAAGTGTTGATACTTCATCCTCAGGTGTCGATACTTGATCCTCAGGTGTCGACACTTCATTTCTAGGTGTCGACACTTCACTATGCCAGGCTGAAACTTTGTTGAAACTTCTTCAAATTTAAACCTTGAGCCCTTCCAAGTCTTCCTTATATTCCAAAATCCTTATAACTTGATTTTCCATTAATTTAAGGACATTCTTCAACTAAAAACATATATTTCTTCATTCAACAAGATTGAGTACTAAGATCTGAAAAATATACTTAAAATATAATTAGTACTCATATATACTTAAATATTTTGTTAATCATCAAAATCAAGATCAGAGTTAACAATCTCCCCCTTTTTGATGATGACAAAATCTTTAAGTATATGAATAGGGTAAGCTTAAAAAGATTAATAATTAGATAAACATGTAAGCTCAAAATCAATAAGCACTAAGCTCCCCCTCAAAATATGATCCAAAAAATCTTCAAAAATATTTTTCAAAATATACAAAATTTTTAAATTTTCAAAATTTCTTCTTCTTACTAATTTTTTTCTTTAGATAAAAATATTTTGCATTCTTCTCCCCCTTTTGCACTTTCTTTCATTTTTCAAAAGATTTTTCATATTTATACTATCTTTCCCTTTTCATACTTAATATTTTTCTCCCCCTTTTTGACATCATGAAAAAGGATGAAAGGCAATACAAAATGGGAGTGAAGGTAGAAAGAATAGAAAGTTGAACATCAAAATCAATACATAAAATTAATTTATCATGATACCATTTGAAATTGTTATAGATTGAACATGATAAAGCACTTGAAATATGATATCACTTGAAATATGATATGAATTGAATATGATATGCACATGCCAAAAATATATATAAACTTTGATATGGAAATTTTTCATTCACCTCACTCGTTCATGGGATAAGGTCATAGCGGCATCCCAACACGTCATAAGAGATCCCGGTGAATGGGAAGAGAGGGTCTTTAAACCCTACTTAGCTCCTATGATCGGACGGCCATGGTGACTAACCCAATCCAAATCAGTTACTAGGAATACTTTTAAAAACAAATTTTTGATACCAATAGAATATGATACCATTTGAATGTAACTTTCCTCAAAGAATTAGATTTGAAAATAAGGAGGAGTATCAAAGCAATATAAGCAAAGCATGATATCAACAAGATATTCAAAGCATCAAATATGTATATAATGATAACAAATTTTTGGATGCTCCCCCTGAATGTTATTCCCTCTTAAAAATATACATTCATTTGAGGAATAAAATATAAAAGCACATGCATCATAATTTCAGGAATAAAAGTTTTTATTGATCGATTTTTGTTTGAATGTTTGGAGAAACATTAGATTTAAAATCAAAGTTTTTTTCATTGTCTTAGGCTGTGAGTCGACACTTGGCCTTTGAAGTATCGGCTCATGGGAAATTTTTTCTGAGATATGGTTTCTGTTTTTGTTCTGAAACAGGTTGAAGTGTCGACACTTGTCCCTGAAGTGTTAACACTTGACCCTGAAGTGTCGACACTTGACCTTTGAAGTGTCGACACATGAGCATATCCAAGAAATAGATCGTTCTGTTTTCTTTTTTGTCTCAGGCCTTGAGTCGACACTTGCTCCTGAAGTGTCGACACTTGGGAAGAAAATTTTTGAAAAAATAATGAATTTAAATTTTGTATTTGTTGTAAAATTATTTTACATGGTAAATTAAAATTGTTTTAATTTATTTTAAGGCCATTGAATTTAATTTTGAATTAAGATTGACTAAGAATTCTAGGAATGTGATTCAAAGATCTTAAGTCATTTCAATAAGCCTTAAGGGTCATGGGTTAGCTTCTATTAGGTCCTTGATTGGGTTAGACCTAAGTGTAGATTCATTGGACAAGTTAGAGAACTAATCTAATCAAAAGTTGAGTTAGGATTTTTTCTCTAGATCTATCTAATAGTTAGATTGATTAGTCCATAATCTAAATGGATCTAATTTGTGGCTCAGTGAAAAGCCCAAGTCTTTAGGCTAATCTAATCGAGTCTGATGAACCGATTAATGTCGAGATAAGTTTGGCATTGTGATCATGGTTCTTTGGGGCTACCTCTTACCTAGCCAACTCTGTTGGTGTCTAGGCAAGACGGTTAATGGCGTAACCCAACCCATGATCTCACTTACCTGGCCAATATGGTCAATCAGGATTGATTAGATAGCTCATTGACTCGTGTTAACCCTTGTCACCCAAGGTTAATCAGTCTTGACTGATTTTAGATGCCCATGGATCATTAGTTATGTGTAACCCTCCTTGTTTGCTGATTTGGTCAGTGGGAGATTGATCCATGTCATCTCATCTCTTCATTTGTCACATTAAATAAAACCCTCTAAATTATTAGGTCCTTAAAAGGACAAAGTTATAGAGATAACCTAGTCCTTGCCTCCCATTAAGTGGGATGGTAATGGGTCCAATAGTCGGGTGTTCATCGGCAGATCCAAAGATCGGGTGTTCATCGGGCTATTAGAATTGCTGTTCCTAATATAATGGCTCAGTGCGACTCTCTTAACGGTGGTCAGGTGGGCCGGCCAAAGTTGGGCTTGACTATTCGTTAGTTAGAAGCATTGAATTTTATCATGTTAATGGTTGGACCTAACCGAGTCCTTCAATAGAAGGCCCAAAGGCAGATTGAAGTGTACCTTGGGGCAAAATCCAATTACTAGAGGTTACTTGGAGAAGTAATCGGTTAAAGAACCTAACTTTAGATATGCATGGGTGGGCCGGCCAAAGTCAGGCTCATGTGTTGTCTATTGGACTTTGGTACCCACTAGGGAATTAAAGTAATTCCTTAGATTGGAGGTAGAGGCTACCAATCTGAGCAAAATAGTGGGAGGGACCTTTAGACTTAAGTCCATGTCTTTAGATTAATTATTCTTATACACTAATTAGTTTTGGTTTCCCTTTCAGATGTCTTCCGACCTTTCACTCCGGTCTCTTCTCAATAGCGAGAAGCTCAATGGACCCAACTTTGATAGCTGGTATCGAAGGCTCAGGATTGTCTTGAAGCATAAATGGATCCTGTAAATGATAATGAATCCGGCACCTGAGATCCCTGCTACCAATGCTTGGGGTTTGGTCAGAGACACTTATCATAAGTGGCTCTCTGACAGGACTACTATCCGATACATCATGTTGGCTATGATGAACGATGAGTTTAGTCGCAAGTTTGAGGAAGCCCAGCTAGAAGAAATCCTTCAAAAAATGAAGGAGTCTTTCGGGACACCAGATGACATTGAGAGGTATAGGGTCTCCTGTGCTATCTACAACGTGCGGATGCGTGATGGAGCCTTGGTCACTGATCATGTATTGTACATGATCGAGATGATTGAGTGCCTGGGCAAACTCGGCTGTCCCTTGCATGAACAGCTTGGAAAAGATGCGATTTTGAATTCTCTCCCCTCCTCCTATCTAGACTTTCTCGATCATTATAGAATGAACAAGCCTGCAGTTAACTACCATGGTCTGTTGGGGTTACTGCAGACTTTTGAGAAAGACCACTAGTTAAATAAAGGGATGGTGAATATAGTGGAAGGTTCCTCGGGAGGGCATCATCCCTTTAAGAAAAGGAAGAAGAATAAAGAAAAAAATGTGCTTAGTGCTTCTGGGCCCAGTCAGGCCAAGAAAGTGAAGGTTGATCAGAGTCGTGCAGAGTTCTTCTGCAAGAAGCAGGGATACTGGAAGAGGAACTGTCCTCTTTATATTGCGTTCCTTGATCCGAACAGGTCCAAGAAGAGAAAGCTGCAGGATGGTCCTGGACAAGGTATTTATATGATAACACCTTGTAGTTTCTCTATTTGCGATACTACTAACTGGGTATTGGATACAGGAAGTCCAATTCATATTTACAATTCTTTGCATGGACTTCAAGTTAGTAGAAGATTCGAGGACGACGAGAGGTTCTTGAACATGGGAAATGGAAGTTGAGTTCCAGTTCTAGCATTAGAAGTCCTTAAACTAGTTTTCGAGTCCTGTACTGTCATTTTGAATGAATGTCATTTTTGTCCTTCTTTCATTTTGAATATCATTTCTGTAGGCCAGTTGGCCATGTATGGTTATGAACTATTAATAAAGAATGACATTTGTAAAATCATTTTGAATGGTTCTATAATTTTGAATGGACAAATGCATAATAGCATCTATGTACTATCGTGACCTGTTAGTGTAATGTACACGTCTAGCAAACACCCTATGATAGATAATGTCAGTGAAGTGTACCTATGGCATTGTAGGCTAGGTCATATTAACAGGAACAGGATAAACAGGTTGAAAATCGAGAGTCTCCTTGATTTCAGTGAAGATAGTTCACTTCCAACCTGTGAGTCCTGTCTTCTTGGAAAAATGACTAAGTCACCTTTTACCAGAAAAGGTGAACGAGCCAATAAAATTCTGAGTCTAGTACATACTGATGTATGCGGACCCATGAATGTTAGTTCCAGGGATGGGTACATTTATTTCATTACTTTCATAGACGACCTTTCGAGGTTCAGTTATGTCTTCTTGATGAGACATAAATCTGAGTCATTTGAAATGTTCAAACGATATCATAGTGAAGTAGAAAAACAAACTGGAAAGTATATCAAAACCCTTCGATCCGATCAAGATGGTGAATACCTTTCTGGCGAGTTTCAAATATATCTCGTGGAGAATGGGATTCTCTCTCAGTGGACACCTCCAGGGATACCTCAATTAAATGGAGTGTCTGAGAGGAGGAATCGAACCTTGTTAGACATGGTTCGATCCATAATGGGCTTTGCTTCTCTGCCGGTATCCTTTTGGGGATATACTTTAGAATTAGCCTGTTACCTTCTGAATAGGGCTCCAAGTAAGTCCATTAGTAAAATATCATATGAGATGTGGACTGGACGTAAGCCGACATCGTCACACCTTCAGGTTTGGGGGTGCCCGGCTTATGTAAAATGTTTGGAAACAGACAAGCTTGGACCTAGGTCTAACCGGTGCCTATTTGTTGGATATCCAAAAGAGTCTAGGGGGTATTACTTTTACTTAGCTGAGGAACAAAAGTTGTTCGTCAGTCTTAGGGCTATCTTTTTGGAAAAGGAGTTCCTTGGTGAAGGAACTGTAGCCGCCAAGATTGAACTTAGTGAAATTCAACAAGTAGAAGAACCGACATATTTAAGGGACAACATAGAACCGGCTGTGATTAGACACACTTAGAGCCCATTCAGGAACCATTAAGGAGATCTGGTAGAGTACCGAGCTGACCGGATAGATACTACGGTTTCTTGGTCCGAGATGGTGATCCCATTGAACTCGATGAGAACAATGAGGATCCGATCACCTATATGGATGCATTGCAGAGGTCCGACTCTGAGTCATGGCTAGGAGCCATGAAATCCAAAATGGAGTCCATGGAGATCAACAATGTATGGATATTGGTTGATGCACCTGAAGGGATAAAACCCATTGGGTGCAAATGGATTTTCAAAAGGAAAAGGGGCGTAGATGGGCAGGTAGAGACCTATAAAGTTCGTCTGGTTGCCAAGAGGTATCATCAATGTTATGGTATTGACTATGACGAAACGTTCTCCCCTATGGCAATGCTCAAATCCATTCGGATTATGCTTGCTTTAGCAGCACATTTTGACTATGAGATCTGGCAAATGGATATCTGAATAGCCTTCCTGAATGGTGAGCTGGAAGAGGAGATGTATATGATACAACCTGAAGGGTTCACATCCACAGACGAGTCAAAGGTGTGCAAGCTTCAAAAGTCCATCTATGGACTGAAGCAAGCATCAAGGAGTTGGAACATGCGATTTGATAAGTGTATCAAGTTGTAAGGCTTCGTTAGGAATGGAGAAGAACTTTGCAATTACAAATGGGCTAATGGTTCTGTGATTGTATTCCTTGTATTGTATGTGGATGACATTCTCTTAATCAGGAATGACATCCGAGCACTGCAAGGAATAAAGGTCTAGTTATCATCTCAGTTCTCTATGAAAGACTTGGGTGAAGCCTCTTATATATTGGGTATGAAGATCTATAGAGATAGATCTAAGAGGCTTCTGGGACTGTCCCGGTCTACGTACATCGATACCGTGTTGAAATGGTTCAGCATGGAAAATTTTAAAAAAGGCTATCTCCCAATAGGCACTGGAATTGATCTCTCCAAAAAGAATTATGCGACAACTCTTGAAGAGAGAGAGGTATGAGTAGAATCCCATATGCTTCGGTAGTGGGTTCTATCATGTTCGCCATGATATGTACTAGACAGATGTGGCATACTCACTAGGTGTAGTGAGCAGATACCAGTCTGATCCAGGTGAAGCTCATTAGAAAGTGGTAAAGACCATCCTTAAGTATTTACAAAATACTAAGGACCAATGGCTAATTTATGGAGAACCTGACTTGAAACTTGTGGAATTTACTGACTCCAGTTTCTAGTCAGATAAGGAGATAGCAAGAGTGTGTCAGGATTTATCTTTATCCTGAATGGAGGAGTTGTCTGCTGGAAAAGTTCCAAGCAGCCTACTGTGGCAGACTTAGTTTACGAGGCAGAGTACATTGCAGCATCAGATGCAGTGATGGAAGTTGTTTGGTTGTGGAAGTTCCTTGGCGAGCTGGGAGTGGCACCTTTCCTGGATGGTCCTGTTTCGGTGTACTGTGACAACACTGGAGCCATTGCTCAAGCCAAAGAGTCGAAGTCTTATCACCGCACAAAGCATATTCTGCGGTGCTATCACCTTGTACGAGAGATCGTGGAATGATGTGACATTGACCTTCTGAAGATCGATAGAAAGGAAAACCTGGCTGACCCCTTCATTAAAGCCATCGGAGTTCAAGAGTTCGACTATTATAAATGGAAAATAGGAATGAGTTTCTATACTGATTGGCTTTAGTCCAAGTGGGAGTTATAGGGAATTGTGTCCCAAAATCAATCATCTAGGCTGTAAACGGTTGTGCTATCTTTGTATTTGTATATGAATTCTTTTTAATAAATAAAAGTTATTTATTTTGGCTGACCATCTATTTACATTTTCTTGTAAAGAACTCTTATGTGATGGAGTCCTTAGAACTACATTATTTGATATAGAGAGGATATATCAGGTAATTCTTAAACTGGTTCACAACCAAAGGATACATTATTATAGGATGATGATGTATCAAGTATAGGTTGTTGTATGTCGTATTTGTTGGTTGTCCTCTTAACTAAGGAGTGTGGAGATACTGGTGTGACATACAAGTGAAATGTATGATATTTCACTGAACGTGACCATCCGTGGAGCTCCCTTCTGCCAACGGGTTGCTCGCAAAGGGATATGGATATATGTGTCCCTCATACCTGAGGTCACCATGACAGCTTACAAGCAACTCACTGTACTTTGGTGCCGGACTACCTAGATTTTCAATCCAGTGATGGAAGGTTTCTGGGTGTAGTCAAGTACTTGTGGAGCGGTGGTGGATCAAGATGGAATTGACCTCTCTAAATAATTTGGAGTGAATTGCTCACTTTGTCTCAATTCAGTAAAACTTTGGCCAGGGTAGTTCATGTGAAAGTCACAGAACTTGTGAGGTTGAGACATGATCTGGATAAACCAAATTAGGGTTGGCAGTCTAACCCTAGGTCATCTTGACATTATGAGATCAAAGGGATGAATTATACGGCAACCATATGCCAGAGATTCTTGTGAGGTGCTATGCATCTTCGACCTATCCGGACGTCGGGTATCATTGCTAGATGAGGACTTTGACTGGTACTGAAAATGTTTTAGTGCTATTGGTTTAGTATTCGAACCTATGGGGTCACACACCATAGAGGATTTCTATCTGATCTTTTGGGCTGATCAACAATTGAGAATCGTTTGTCGTTACCTGAAGTCAATATGATTGACTTTGTTCCAAGTGTCGACACTTGGCCATTTTTGAGTGTCGACACTTCCTGTGATGAACTGAAATCTGGAAGGATTTCGTGGGAGTTTTTTTAGACAGGTTTTGACCTAGTTTGAATTTCGAATTCAAACTAGTTTTGGCTTCAAGGCTTTTTGGTATGAATGTCATACTTGCCTTAATGGGTTGGACCCATTTGGTATGGCCTTGATCCTCTCCTCCATTCTCTCTCTCCATCTCTCATCCTTCCTTCTTCTCCCTCTCATGGCAGCCCCTATAAATATAGGTCTTTGTAGTGGCTGTTGAGGTTACATGAATAGCAAGAGAGAAAAGAAAAGAGAGGAAGAAGAAGGGCTTTGTGAGAGGTTTAGGGATTGGGTGTGAGCCACCTAGCAATCAAGCTAGGTCTTGAGAAAGAGGTTTTGGAAAGGGGTTCCTGCTCTCTTTCTTATCTTCCTGGAAAAAGAAGTTCAGCCCATGGATTCCAAAGAGCTAGTACTCCGAGAGAGTTGATTAGAGTCGAGCCCAGGTGTGGACATCCTGTAGAGGCCAGATGCATGCGTGGCTCGAGCACCCTCCTCCTTCTCACAGCACTTCCTTGGCTTCTCTCTTGTAGAAAAGGTATGGTACTTTTATGTTTTCTCTTGCTTTAATGATTATATGCATGCTAGGTTATTATACTAGATCCTGTTACGGGCAGATCGGTAGATAGTTTAGATCTATCTACTGAGTCTTCCGCTATGCATGTCTTAAAAATATTTTAAAATGCATATTCTCTGCCCTATTTCTTGCATATTGTATGCTAGGTGTAGGTGTTTTTCACCTTCATTGGTATCAGAGCCACATGTTCATTTTTGTAGTATAATAATGCTAGCTTGCTTATATCATCTCCTTTCTTTCTTAAGTACTTGGATTGAGTGCTTCACCATGGCCATTCGGTCATAGGAGAAAGTAAGGATGCAAGACCCTCTCTTCCCATTCAATGGGATCTCCTATGACGTGTAGGGGTGCTGCTGTGATTGACTCTTGAAAAGAAAAATAAGAAAAAAGGAAATTGTAGGTTAAAAATGTTTTAATCTAATGACATGATCATAAGACATTTTAGATAAGATCTAAAAGTTTTTATTGATCGGTTTTTGTTTGAATGTTTGGAGAAACATTAGATTTAAAATCATTATTTTTTTCATTGTCTCAGGCTGTGAGTCGACACTTGGCCTTTGAAGTGTCGGCTCATGGAAAATTTTGCCTGAGATCTGGTTTATGTTTTTGTTCTGAGACAGGTTGAAGTGTCGACACTTGTCCCCGAAGTATCGATACTTGATCCTGAAGTATCGACACTTGACCTTTGAAGTGTCGACACATGAGCATGTCCAGAAAATAGATTATTCTATTTTCTTTTCTATCTCAGGCCTTGAGTCGACACTTGCTCTTGAAGTTTTGACACTTGGGATGAAAATTTTTGAAAAAATAGTGAATTTAAATTTTATATTTGTTATAAAATTATTTTACATGGTAAATTAAAATTGTTTTAATTTATTTTCATGCCATTGAACTTAATTTTCAATTAAGATTGACTAAGAACTCTAGGAATGTGATTCAAAGATCTTAAGTTATTTCAATAAGCCTTAAGGGTCATGGGTTAGCTTCTATTAGGTCCTTGATTGGGTTAGACCTAAGTTTAGATTCATTGGACAAGTTAGAGAACTAATCTAATCAAAAGTTGAGTTAGGATTTCTTCTCTAGATCTATCTAATAGTTAGATTGATTAGTCCATAATCTGAATGGATCTAATTTGTGGCTCAGTGGAAAGCCCGAGTTTTTAGGCTAGTCTAATCGAGTCTAATGAACCGATTGGTGTCGAGGTAAGTTTGGCTTTGTGATCATGGTTCTTTGGGGCTACCTCTTACCTGGCCAACTCTGTTGGTTTCTAGGTAAGACGGTTAATGGTGCAACCCAACCCATGATCTCACTTACCTGGCCAATATGGTCAATTAGGATTGATTAGATAGCTCATTGACTCGTGTTAACCCTTGTCACCCAAGGTTAATCAGTCTTGACTGATTTTAGGTGCCCATAGATCATTAGTTATGTGTAACCCTAATTGTTTGCTGATTTGGTCAGTGGGAGGTTGATCCATGTTTTCTCATCTCTTCATCTGTCACATTAAATAAAACCCTCTAAATTATTAGGTCTTTAAAAGGACAAAGTTATAGAGATAACATAGTCCTTGCCTCCCATTAAATGGGATGTTAATGGGTCCAATAGTTGGGTGTTCATCGGCAGATCCAAAGATAGGGTGTTCATCGGGCTATTAGAATTGCTGTTCCTAATATGATGGCTCAATGCGACTCTCTTAACGGTGGTCAGGTGGGCCGGCCAAAGTTGGGCTTGACTATTCGTTAGTTAGAAGTATTGAATTTTCTCATGTTAATGGTTGGACCTAATCGGGTCCTTCAATAGGAGGCCCAAAGGTCGATTAAAGTGTACCTTGGGGAAAAATCCAATTACTAGAGGTTACTTGAAGAAGTAATCGATTAAAGAACCTACCTTTAGACATGTATGGGTGAGCCGGCCAAAGTCGGGCTCATGTGTTGTCTATTGGACTCTGGTACCTACTAGGGAATTAAAGTAATTCCTCGGATTGGAGGTAGAGGCTACCAATTTGAGCAAAATAGTGGGAGGGACCTTTAGACTTAAGTCCATGTCTTTAGGTTAATTATTCATATACACTAATTAGTTTTGGTTTTCCTTTCAGATGTCTTCCAACCTTTCACTCCGGTCTCTTCTCGATAGCGAGAAGCTCAATGGATCCAACTTCGATAGCTGGTATCGAAGGCTCAGGATTGTCCTAAAGCACGAATGGATCCTGTATGTGATTACAGATCCGGCACCTGAGATCCCTGCTGCCAATGCTCGGGGTTTGGTCAGAGACACTGTTGACTCTGTCTTGATTTTGATGATTGACAAATTGTTTAAGTATATATGAGTACTAATTATATTTTAAGTATATTTTTCAGATCTTAGTACTCAACCATGTTGGATGAAGAAATGCTTGTATTTCAGTTGAAAAAGTCCTTAAATTAATGGAAAATCAAGTATATGGACTTTGGAATTAATATGGAAGAACTTGAAGAGGTTAAAGTTTTAATTTGAAGATGTTTTAGCAATGGCACAGGCAAGTATCGATACCTGAAAATGAAGTGTCGACACCTGAGGATCAAGTGTCAACACTTGAAGAGTGAAGTATCGACTCAAGGCCTGAGACAAACAGAAAATTTTAGAAAGCACTTTCATTCAAGTGTCGACACCTGGAGCTGAAGTGTCGATACTTGGAAGTGAAGTGTCGATACCTGGAGGTGAAGTGTTGACACTTGAACAGTAACGGCTAGTTTTCTAGGCTGCAGAACTTCTCTAACTTGGCTCCAACGGCCATATTTTCCTCCCTAATGGCTATAAACGTTCATTTAAGTATTGGGAGGCTATATAAACATCTAAAATCAAATGAAGAAGTAATCCTTTGGTGAGTTTCTTGAATATTGTTAAAGGATTCAATAGTTGAGTGATTAAAAGCCTTCAAGCTTCCAAGTTTCAAAGCGAGCATTCAAAGTCTACATCTACAAGCATCAATCAAAGGCTTCATCAACTTGAAGACAAGATCTTCATCAACAATCAAGGACTTCAAAGAGATATTTGCTTTATTTTAGAAATCTTTTATTGTATTCATTTATACTTGCTCTTACATTGTTTTACTTAAGGTTTTTGGTGATCCTTGGAAAACCAAAGAGGTTCTTGGTTATCCCGTAAAACTAAGGATGGTTGTTGGTGAGCTTTGAAACCAATTAGGATTTTACTTGTGAGCCCGAAGCCAAAACAAGTTGTTTAGGTTCTTGGTTATCCCGTAAAACCAAGGATGGTTGTTGGTGAGCCTTGAAACTAACTAGGATTTAACTTGTAAGTCCGAAGATAAAACAAGTTGTAAAGGTTGTTGGTGAGCCTAAGTTATAAAACCAAACTTAGTAGAATTTCCAATGGATTCTTGGAGAGTGGATGTAGGTGCTTGGTTGGCACCGAACCACTATAAATCTTTGTGTTTGTGTGATTATTCTCCTTGTGCTTTTATTTCTTTATTTCCGCTGCATTTATTTGAAATACACAAGCACTTGAATTGTATTAGCACAAACTTGCTTTAGTTCACACTTTGCAAATAGTACAAAAGTTTTATAAAAGACCCAATTCACCTCCCCTCTTGGGTTGCCTACCTGAGCCTACAATTGGTATCAGAGCGGGTGCTCTGTTTGAAAATCTAACGATTTTGAGCTAAAGTTTATGACAACCCTTGTAGGTATTAGTATTAGACCATCGTTTTTCAATGGCACAAATTACACATTTTGGAAAACTCGCATACGCATCCATATTCAATCTATTAGTTATCATCTTTGGAAAATCATTGTTAGTGGTCCTCATATTCCTTCCATTTTGGTTAATGGCATTTCCATTCCAAAGCTCGAAGAGGATTGGAATGAATATGACATTAAACAAATTGAAATCAATGCTAAAGCATTGAACTTGCTTTATTATGCATTGGACTTAAATGAATTTAATATAATTTTTACATGCACATCGGCGAAGGAAATATGGGACACACTTGAAGTTACTCATGAGGGTACTCTTCAAGTGAAGAATTCTAAAATTAATTTGCTTGTACATTTTTTTAAAATTTTTGAAATGATGCATTATGAATCTATTTCTGATATGTATACTAGATTTATGACTATTATTAATGAATTGAAAAATCTTGGCAAAATCTATACTAATGCTGATTTGGTGAACAAAATTCTTAGATCCTTACCAAAATCATGGGATCCAAAGGTGACGACGATCCAAGAAGCTAAAGATGTAGAAACCTTACCTTTGGAGGAGCTTATCGGTTTACTCATGACCATGAGTTGAACTTATGGCAAAGGATAGTGGAAGTTGATACAGAAAAGAAGATAATGGCTTTCAAAGCCAAAAATAAATTTAAGGCAATGATGGCAACTTGGAGCAATAGCGAAGATTCAAGTACGGATGATGAAGTTGCCCATCTTTGCTTCATGGCAAATGAGAAAAAGGTATGTGCTAAAAATAATTATGATTTTATCTTTAAAGAATCACATGATGCATCTAATGATCTTGTGCATGAATATAAATTGCTAAAAATTGAGCACAAGAAATTAAAATGGCATGTAAATTCCTTTTCTCTTGAGAACACCAATCTTGCCAATAAAAATGATGATTTAAATGCCAAGATTGATATTTTGAAAAATGAAAAGAGTAATTTTTCTAAAGAAAAGAATTTTTGAAAAAAGAAAATATTGTTTTGAAATATTTATGTGATAAAGTTTTGAATAAGAAAAATATTTTGGTTAAGGAAAAGAAGCAAAAACTTTTGAAGAATTTCTCCATTCCTGCTTCTTTCAATTTATCTTATAAATATGGTTTTAATGCTTATCCTTCTAGATTAATAAAAGTTTGGATTCCAAAAGGAACCATAATTATTAATCATAAAGGACCCAAGAAAGTTTGGGTTCCAAAAATGTCCACTTAGTTTGTTTTGCAGGAATGTCTTGCAACCCAACTTGAAGAAAGGAAGTTTTTGATAAATGGCTGTACAAGATAATTTAAAGAAGTGGACAAGCTACATTTTGAACTAAATGGTAAAAGGAAGGACTTTGTATATTGGTAATTCTAAACATCTCCTTCCATAATTAAAAATGTAGATTAATTTTTATTGTATCAATTACTTTGAAAAATTATTTTAAATAGTTAATTAGAATCAAGTTTGGACTTATCATCATTGGCTATGATCATGAACTTTTTGGTGTTGATGAGTTTCATGCTATCATGATTAAACTTATGATTGTAAGACCTTCATTTGATTTTGATTAATGTATTTCATGAAAAATACTTTTAATAATGCATATTGATTTGAAAAATATTTTAATTGATTAATTAGAATCAAGCTTAGACTAATAGTCATTAGTTGTAATCGTGACTATTTTGATGTAAATGAATTTCATGCTCTCATGATTTCAACTTATGATTATTAGACTTTCACTTGATTTTGATTAATACAGTTTTTGAATTATTTCAAGTGAAATGTTATGATTTATGTGTTTTCATGGTTGACATCTATGCTTAATCTAGAAATAATTTGGATCAAGTATAGAACTAGTAGTTAAGGGTTATACTTCAGAAGAAGGTATGCATATTGATAAACCCTTACTCTAGTAGCTATACTTGCTATTAAATTACTTCTAGCATTTGTGTGGATACCAAATCATCTTAAATGAATTTAAAATCATGCTAAAAGTCTAAATGATCAATCATTTGTATTTTGAAAATCATGAATATCTTGAAAAATTCAAATCTTTGATTTCAGACTTAGAATTTATGTTCATATCTCAAAATTGTCTAAAATTATGTTGCATGTGCTTTCATGTTCTTATTCATCAAATGAATGCATATTTTTAAGGGAGAATAACATTTAGGAGGAGCATCCAAATATTTGTTATCATATATGATGCTTTGGATGTTTTGCTTGATATCATGCTGTACTTATATTGCTTTGATACTCCTTCTCCTGGTTTTCAAATCTAATCCTTTAAGGGGAGTTACATTCAAATGGTATCATATTTCAATTGGTATCATGTTCAATTTGTATCATATTCAATTGATATCATAATTATTTGATTTCATGCATTGATTTTGATGACCTACTTGCTATTCTTTCCGACTTCATTCTCACTTTGTATTGCCTTTCATCCTTTTTCATGATGTCAAAAAGGGGGAGAAAATTATTAAGTATGAAAAGGGGAAGATTGGATAAACATGAAAAATCATTTGAGAAATGAAAGAAAGTGCAAAAGGAAAAGAAGAATGTAAAATGTTTTTATCTAAAGGGAAGAATTAGTAAGAAAAAGAAATTTTAAAAATTTGAAAATTTTGTATATTTTGAAAAATATTTTTGAAGATTTTTTTTGGATCATATTTTGAGGGGGAGCTTGGTGCTTATTGTTTTGAGCTTACATGTTTATCTTATTGTTAATCTTTTTAAGCTTACCCTTTTCATATACTTAAAGATTTTGTCATCATCAAAAAGGGGGAGATTGTTGACTCTATCTTGATTTTGATGATTGACAAAATATTTAAGTATATATGAGTACTAATTATATTTTAAATATATTTTTTAGATCTTAGTACTCAACCATGTTGGATGAAGAAATGCTTGTATTTCAGTTGAAAAAGTTTTTAAATTAATGGAAAATCAAGTATATGGACTTTGGAATTAATATGGAAGAACTTGAAGATGTTAAAGTTTCAATTTGAAGATGTTTCAGCAATGGCACAGGCAAGTGTCGACACCTGGAAATGAAGTGTCGACACCTGAGGATCAAGTGTCGACACTTGAAGAGTGAAGTATCGACTCAAGGCCTGAGACAAACAGAAAACTTCAGAAAGCACTTTCAGTCAAGTGTCGACACCTGGAGCTGAAGTATCGACACTTGGAAGTGAAGTATCGACACCTGGAGAATGAAGTGTCGACACTTGAAACTGAAGTGTCGACACCTGGAGGTAAAGTGTCGACACTTGAACAGTAACGGCTAGTTTTCTGGGCTACAGAACTTCTCCAACTTGGCTCCAACGGCCATATTTTCCTCCCTGACGGATATAAACGGTCATTTAAGTATTGGGAGGCAATATAAATATCTAAAATCAAATGGGGAAGTAATCATTTTGGTGAGTTTCTTGAATATTCTTAAAGGATTTAATAGTTGAGTGATTAAAAGCCTTCAAGCTTCCAAGTTTCAAAGAGAGCATTCAAAGTCTACATCTACAAGCATCAATCAAAGGCTTCATCAACTTGAAGACAAGATCTTCATCAATAATCAAGGGCTTCAAAGAGATATTTGCTTTATTTTAGAAAGCTTTTATTGTATTCATTTATACTTGCTCTTACATTATTTTACTTAAGATTTTTGGTGAGCCTTGGAAAACCAAAGAGGTTCTTGGTTATCCCGTAAAATCAAGGGTGGTTGTTGGTGAGCCTTGAAACCAACTAGGGTTTTACTTGTGAGCCCGAAGCCAAAACAAGTTGTTTAGGTTCTTGGTTATCCCGTAAAACCAAGGGTGGTTGTTGGTGAGCCTTGAAACCAACTAGGGTTTGACTTGTGAGCCCGAAGACAAAACAAGTTGTAAAGGTTGTTGGTGAGCCTAAGTTATAAAACCAAACTTAGTGGAATTCCCAAGGGGTTCTTGGGGAGTGGATGTAGGTGCTTGGTTGGCACCGAACCACTATAAATCTTTGTATTTGTGTGATTGTTCTCCTTGTACTTTTATTTCTTTATTTCCGCTGCATTTATTTGAAATACACAAGCACTTGAATTGCATTAGCATAAACTTACTTTAGTTCACACTTTGCAAATAGTACAAAAGTTTTATAAAAGATCCAATTCACCCCCCCTCTTGGATTGCCTACCTGAGCCTACAGATACTTATCAGAAGTGGCTCTCTGACAAGACCACTATCTGATGCATCAAGTTGGCTACGATGAACGACAAGTTCAGTCGCAAGTTTGAGAAAGCCCAGCCAGAAGAAATCCTTCAAAAGTTGAAGGAGTCTTTTGGGACACCGGACGACGTTGAGAGGTACAGGGTCTCCTGTGCTATCTACAATGCACGGATGCGTGATGGAGCCTCGGTCACTAATCATGTATTGTACATGATCGAGATGATTGAGTGCCTGGGCAAACTCGGCTGTCCCTTGCATGAATAGCTTGGAAAAGGTACGATTTTGAATTCTCTTCCCTCCTCCTATCTAGACTTTCTCGATCATTATAGAATGAACAAGCCGGCAGTTAACTACCACGGTCTATTGGGGTTGCTGCAGACTTTTGAGAAAGACCACCAATTGAATAAAGGGGTGGTGAATCTAGTGGGAGGTTCCTTAGGAGGGCGTCATCCCTTTAAGAAAGGGAAGAAGAAGAATAAAGGGAAAAATGTGCTTGTGCTTCTGGGCCTAGTCAGGTCAAGAAAGTGAAGGCTGATCAGAGTCGTGCAGAGTGCTTCTTCTGCAAGAAGCAGGGACACTGATCAGAGTCGTGCAGAGTGCTTCTTCTATGATTGGCAATCTTAGTAACCATGATCTCATAGCATGGCTAGTCCAAACACTTTTTTTTCTTGATTATCACTTTATTGCATCTCAGATATATTTTCAAATTATACTCTTTTCAAGATTTACAATAATCAGTATCATAATCCAAACCATCCAAATAGTCATGTCTGACAGGAATATATCATATGAAAAATATAAATAGCAGTATTAACAATCATAATTATTTGTCATGAGAAATTAAAATATGAAATGCATAAACAATCATGCATGCCCATGCTCATGTCCAAGGATCAAATCATGCCATATAAAATATATTTATAAAACTGATGATTATGTCCTTTCCTTACTGGAGACAAACTAAATATATCTGATATCAGTCCATATCCGGAACTAGCTCAACATCCTTCTACTCAGAAAGCTATCTTTCTATAATAATAATTTTAATATTAATAAATAATTTTATAATAATTATAAATTCAAAACATACTATCCGAATTTTATTAGTGGTCCACCCGTTATACCCTAATTTCACAAATTCCTTGAAAGAGAAATTTTTTAATCTCCCCTTCTAATATTTATATATTTGTCTCCCTTTTTTCTCTCTCCTCTTTCTCTCTCTTCTTTCTTTCTTCTTTATCTCTCTTCTTTCTTTCTTCTTTCTCTCTCTTCTTTCTTCTCTCTTCTCTTCTCCTCTCTCTTCTTTATTTTTTTCTTCTCTTTCTCTTTTTTTTTCTTTTTTTTCCTTTTCTCTTCTCTTTTCTTTTTCTCTTTTCTTCTCTTCTCCTCTCTTCTTCTTCTATTTACTTCTCCTCTCTTCTTTTCTTTTCTCCTCCTCTCTTCTTCTTCTCTTTTCTTCCCCTCTCTTCTTCTTCTTCTACTTGGCCGGATAGGAGAGATCCTCCCCTTCCCTCCTCCTTCCCGTTCATGATGGTGGGGAGGTCCTCGGGTTAGCTACCGTCAGTGGCTTCAACAACAGGAAGACCACTCCAACAGCTATCCCATCAATGGTAGTCGATGAATCGGAAGGAAAAAAAGAGCCGAACTAGTGAAGGCCCTGTTCGATGCTTTGCTGGCCAAAACCCCATGGCAACCCCTCTAGGTGATAGGAATGAAGATGGGCACGCTTATCTTGGTTTCTATGAAGTCCCCCTGGTTGACCGTTGGAGACTCCTAAAGATCCGTCATCGAAATCACTTGTGAATTGAGCCGCTGGTGGTAAGTGGGTAGGGGTGGGATGAATTGTGGGGGAAGGGGTCTTTTTATAGCTTAGGATACTAGGATTTTGGCTGTCCCCCCTTCCTTCTTCCTGACGGAGTTGGAGGAGAGGAAGATTCCCAGAAAGAAGGGAGTCGGAGGAGAGGAAGACTCTCGATGGGAATCTTCCTTCCCATCACTTCTTTCTTTTTTTCCTCTTCGGGTATTACATTCTCTCCACTTAAAATAATTTTGTCATCGGAATTAACATACCTAAAGTTTGAAAAGTTGTGGATATTGTTTCTCATTTCTGCATCAAGCTTCCAGGTAGCCTCTCTCTCACTGTGGTTGCTCCATTGTACCTTCATATATGGTATGGTCCGATATCGTAATACTTGGTCTTTCTTGTCGATGATCCATATGGAAACCTTCTCATAGGTCGATCCTCATGAAGCTACAATGGCCCGTAATCCATTGCATGGCCGAGGTCTGAAATATACCTTCGTAGATTGATACATGAAATATATTACACATATCTGATAAGGCTGGTGGTAGTGCTAGTCAGTAAGCCACCTCCTCGACTTTATCCAAAATTTTAAATAGACTCATATATCTCGAACTCAATTTGCCGCTCATTTCGAACCTCATCACTCCTTTGATAGAAGAAACTCTCAGAAAAACATGGTCGCCTACTTGAAATTCTAGCTCCCTCTTTTCAGCATAGCTTTTCTATCTGCTCTGAGCTATACGTAACCGTTCTCTGATTACTTATACCTTATCCCCCATTTGCTGCACTATCTTTGTACCCAATAACTTTCTTTCTCCTACATTGTCTCAAGAAATAGGAGATCTACACTTCCTGCTATACAATACTTCAAAAGGTATCATCTGGATGCTGACCTGATAACTATTATTATAAACAAGTTCTATCAATGACAAATGACTTTTTCAAGCACCCTCCAAGTCCATGACACAAGCTTTTAGCATATCTTCCAAAATTTGAATGGTTCATTCTAATTGTCCATCAGTTTGGGGATGAAATGATGTACTGAAATTTAATTTAGTTCCAAGAGTTTTATGAAGGCTCTTCCAAAATTATGAAACAAATCTGATGTTCCGCTCCGATACAATAGTAGCCAGAATTTCATGCAATCTCATGATCTATTCTATGTACAAGCTTGCTAATCTTTTCAAAGGGAGGCCGACCCGAAAGGGTAAGAAATGGATTGACTTAGTCAGTCAATCTACAACCACCTGCACTACATTATTACCCTCGGGGTTTTGGGCAAACCCATCACAAAGTCCAAAGTAATATATTCCCATTTTCACTGAGGGATTATGAGGGATTATGGCGGTTCAGCAGGTTTTTGATACTCGGCTTCTATCTGTTGATATACCAGGCATTGAGCTATATATCGTGCTATATCATTTTTCATACCAGGCCACCAAAAGTTTTTTTAAAAAATCTTGGTATATCTTTATGCCTCCTGGG
This sequence comes from Areca catechu, assembly GCA_021397845.1. Taxonomy (NCBI): domain Eukaryota; kingdom Viridiplantae; phylum Streptophyta; class Magnoliopsida; order Arecales; family Arecaceae; genus Areca; species Areca catechu. Next base: position 180,773,730 of record CM038052.1, read on the forward strand.
TGCATTGTATAAGCTAAACTATGAGCCTCTTCTAAAATCTCATTCCTTAATTCTGGAATTTTAGGAATACATAATTTGCTACCAAATCTCAAGGTATCTTTCACACATATATATAATTCAAACTGGGCACCATACTCCACTATTTTTCTAATCTTTTGTAGTTCTAATCCTCTCTTTGAGCTGCTTTAATTCGTTTAATCAAGGTAGGCTACACCGTAAGATTAGCTAGCTGAATTTCAAAGTCATGCAATCGTACTTCAATTTTAGATCTCTCCAAATCTAACATGATATGCTTCTGATTAGTGAGTAAAGCTACTAACTTGAAATCTTCTTGCTTAAAGTATCTATTATAACATTTATCTTTCCTGGATGATAATTGATGGTCATGTCATAATTTTTTTGTAGCTCCAACTATCTTCTCCGTCTCAAGTTCAACTTCTTTTAAGTGAAGATAAATTTTAAGCTTTTATGATCCATGAAAATCTCGTAATGGCCATCATATAAATAATGTCTCCATATTTTTAGAGCAAAAATCATAGCTGTTAGTTCTAAATCATGTGTAGGATAGTTCGACTCATACTGCTTCAACTATCTAAAGGTATAAGCTATCCTTTTTTATTTTGTATTAGAATACAACCTAGATCCTTACAAGATGCATCACCATATATGGTGAAATATCCTGTTTCAGTAGGAACCATTAGCACTGGGGCTGTCACCAATCATCTCTTCAATTCTTGTAAGCTTTGCTCATATTCATCGATCCATTCAAACTTCACCCATTTTTGGATAAGCAGGTTAGAGGCACGGTAATAAGAGAGAATCCTTCCACAAATCTTTGATAATATCCTGTCATTCCTAGGAAATTACAAACTTTTGATATATTAGTTGGTTGTTCCTAATTTACTACAGCCTCAACTTTCTTTGAATCCACATAAACACCTTCCTTAAAGATAACATATCCAAGAAAAGAGACTCTATCTAACCAAAACTCACACTTTTGTAACTTGGCATACAACTTCTTCTCCTTGAGTGTTTACAATACTATTCTTAGGTATTATTCATGTGCTTGTGGGCTTCTTGAATAAATTAGTATGTCATCAATGAACACTACTACAAATTGATCTAGATAGACTTGAACACCCGATTCATGAGGTCTATGAAAGTTGCTGGTGGATTCATCAGACGGAAGGGCATGACCAAAAACTCAAAATATCCATATCTGGTTCTAAAGGCTATCTTAGGTACATCCTCAACTCTTATCTTTAATTGATGGTAGCTAGAATGAAGATCAATTTTTAAAAATACTTGTGCCCCTAGTAGTTAATTGAATATATCATTAATCCTCGGTAAAGGATATTTATTTCGTACTTTCATCCTATTTAACTCTCAATAGTCTATACAAAGCCAAAAACTACCATCCCTCTTCTTCACAAATAATATCAGAGCACCCCAGGAAGACATGCTAGGTCCAATAAATCTTTTATCTAGCAATTCTTGCAATTGCTTCTTAAGCTCTTTCAATTTAGTCGGAGCCATCCTATATGGAGCTTTGAAGATAGCTCCAGTGCCAAGTATGAGGTCAATGGTGAACTCATTTTCTCTGTTAGGAGGTAACCTTGGCAAGTTATTTGGGAAGACCTTTGAAAACTCTTTTATAATAAGAATGTTTTCTAATTTGAGCTTTTCTTATTGTGTATCTATCACTGCCACTAGAAACTCTTCATAACCTTTTCTAAGGAATCATTTGGCATTAAAAGTTGATATTATCCTTCATTGAGAGGTTAACTTGCTATCCACAAAGTCGAACTCCGACTGGCCAGGGACCTGAAATTTTACTATCTTCTCAAAGCAGTCGATGGAAGCATGATATACCGCTAACCAATCCATCCCAAAGATTACATCAAAGTCCTTTATCTCTAGGACTATCAAATCTGCCTTCATCTCTCTACCTTCGATGTCTAATTTGTAATCGTTGCAGATTAGGTTAACTAGAATCTCCACTTGGCGTAGAAACACAAAGATCAATTTTTAGAGGTATTGGAGATAACTCTTTGTTTTTCCTAACCATACTAGCTGATATAAATGAATGTATAGTACTAGCATCAAACAAAACATAAATACTACTGGATGATAACCTAATCGTATCTATCACCATCGAATTAGAAGCATTGGCATCCTGCTATGAGAGTATATATATACCCGTCCTTGGGTTCTCGGCTTTTGCTATCCTCCTTATTGATGTCCATCTTGAGGTGCTTGGCTAGTAGGGGTTCCTTGAGAAGCTTGAGGTGCTTGATGCTATGACATCTTCCACTACAGCACATGATAGCCTTGTGATCATTCTTTCTATAATTATAATATTTTCCTCTGGGCCATATGCAGTCTCGTTGATAATGAGGCCCACCGCACTTATAGCACTTGACATCATCTTTTTGTTGAGCCTTGTCATTTGGGGTAACATTATCAAACCTCCTAATCTTTGTACTGGTGTTCTTATTATGTTGACCTTGATGTCCTCCTGATCTAGACCTCTTTCTCAAAGCTTTCTCCCTTTCTGCTTGAGCAATGTCCAAACTTCTTTCTATTATCAATGCTTTGTTGATGCCCTCTTTATAAGTGGATAGCTCAAAAATAATTACCTGTTGTTGGATCCAACCTCTAAGTCCATTCTCAAATTTTCTATCTCGGACCCCTTCATCCGCTATCAGTTCAGAGCATATCTAGATAGTTTTTCAAACTTTGCAGCATACTAGAAAACATCATACTACCCTGCTCCAAGTGGTTGAACTCTTGGAATTTATGAATTTGAACACTCTGAGAGAAGTACCTCTCATAAAAAATCCTTCTAAAACCTTTTCAAGTAAAAGGTGCATTATTTGGTCCTAGCTTTCCAAGCTCCATATTCCACCAATCGGCTATCTCATCTTGTAGCATGAAGGTAGCAAGATCGACTCTTTCTTCCATTGGACATCGCAATGCCTGAAACACTTTCTCTATTACCTTCAGCCAACCTGCAGCCTCCATAGGATCAGAAATTTCCTTGAATACCGGTGAGGCATACTTCTTGAAATTTCTATCAAGATTATCTGACACTCTTGTTGGGCCCCGACTCCTAGCGTCATCGAGAAGTTCCTTGTTGTTGTTATTATTGTAGTAGTTGTTGTATAAATTGTTGTTGTTGTTGCATGAGTTGTTGTTACTGTTGTTGCACCTCTACTATCCTTATTATATCAGTCTAGCAGTGGCTTGTTATTGCACCAGTAGTTGTATAAGCTGAGAGAGGCCAACTTGATCCCCAAGCTGAATTCCAGGTCTATCCGAGGTTCCCATTTCTACTGTCCTAGTCTTTGGGATGTTGTCCATGAGATTGTGCAGTGGTTCCTGCCGATGCACACCACTGTCTGGTAAGATTCCAGCATCTTCTTGCTAATTCAAGGGCTCCAAAGTATTTGAATCATCCGCAAATCTCGTAGGCCTTCTAGCACATCCATATATCACCTAAGTATACATGAATATGTTATGTTATCCTATCACAACTTAATGATCAACCCACTTTCTCTCTCTATAAACTTGCACCCTAGAATCCAACAACTTAAGCTCTGATACCACTCTATCACGTCCTGAACCCAGCACTGAGATCGACTACATGACCGACCACACAAATTCTAGGTATCATCTTAGAGATCATGCTAGGTCTAAATACACAAGATTCTCATCATTTCTTAAAATTAAATTTAATTAACCAAACACTATTAAAATAATTTAATAATAACTAAATAATCAACTTGTTCAATTCATGATCACTAAATGATCAACTTGTTTGTTATATAGATATCAGAACTAGAACTAACTAAACAATCTAAAAATCCTGGTACTCGATCTCATGCTCGACCCGTTTCTTGCATGCATCTGCAACTATAAAAAAATAGAGAAGTGGAGAATGCGCTTTATAGCTCTGTAAGGACTCCATATAGTTTACCAATAATAATGTAGTTTGAAAATAACAGAAAAATAATAGTATATCATATTATGCAATCAAAACAACTCAATTATCATGTATAATAAAATATTTGGTAAAACTATGTTCTTTTTTATATTCTAATTTAGTTATCCTTCTTCTTTAGGATTATGGACTAATCACAGTCATGCTTCAGTCCATGACTAGCAATCTCAATGTCATACTTTAGCCTGTGATTAGCAAGCTTATTATCACATTTCAGCCTGTGACGGGCAATCTCATTGTCACACTCCAGCCTGTGATTATCAATCTCAGGATCACATTCTAGCTTGTGACTGGCAATCTCAGGATCACAATCTAGCTTGTGACTGGCAATTTTATTATCATACTTAAGCCTGTGACAGGCAATCTCATTGTCACACTCCAGTCTGTGACTGGTAATCTCATAACCACGATCCTATAGCGTGGCTAGTCTAAACATCCCTTTTTCTTGCTTATCATTTTATCACATCTCAGATATGTTTTCAAATCATACTCTTTTTAAATTTATAATAATCAATATCACAATCCAAACCATCCAAATAGTCATGTCTGATACGAATATATCATACAAAAAATATAAATAGCAGTACCAGTAATCATAATTGTTCATTATGATAAATTAAAATATAAAATGCGTAAACAATCATGCATGCCAATGCTCATGTCTAAGGATCAAAATCATGCCATAAAAAATATATTTATAAAACTGGTGATCATGTCCAGAAATCTTTACCTCACTAGAGACAAACTAAAAATGTCCGATATCAGTACATACCCAGAACTTGCTCAACATCCTTCTACTCAAAAAGTTATCTTTCTACATTAATAATTTTAATATTAAAAAAATAATTTTATAGTAATTATAAATTCAAAACCTTCTATCCGAATTTTATTAGTGGTCTACCTGCTGATCCCTAACTTCACAAATTCCCTGAAAGAGAAAATTTTGATCTTTCCTTTCAATATTTATATATTTGTCTCCCTTTTTTCTCTCTCTCCCCTCTTTCTCTTCTCTCTCCTCTCTCTCTTCTTTCTCTTTCTTCTTACTCTCTCTTCTTTCTTCTCTCTTTTTCTCCTCTTCTCTTTCTTCCTTGTTCTTTTCTTTTCTTTTTCTTTTTTTCTTTTTCTCTTTCTTCTCTTCTCTTTTCTTTTCTTCTCTTCTTCTCTTTTCTTTTCTTCTCCTCTCTTCTATGTTTTTCTTCTCCTCTCTTCTTTTCTTTTCTCCTCCTCTCTTTTGCTTCTCTTTTCTTCTCCTCTCCTCTTCTTCTGCTCGACCGAACAAGGGAGATCCTCCCCTTCCCTCCTCCCTCTCGTTCATAGAGATGGGGAGGTCCTTGGGTTAGCCATTGACAGCGGCTTTGACGACAGGGAGACCACTCCGACAGCTGCCCCATCATCGGTGTTCAACAAATCGAAAGGAAAAAAGGAGCCAAACTAATGACGGCACTGTTTGGACCCCGACCTGATGCTTCACCTGCCAAAAGCGCATGTCAATTCCTCCGGGCGACAGGAACGAAGACGGGCATGCTTACCTTGATTTTGGTGAAGTTTTCTTGGTCGATCGTCGGAGACTCCTAAAGATCCATCACTAAAATCACCTACAAATCGAGCCACCGGTGATAGGTGGGTCGGGGTGGGATGAATAGAAGGGGGAAGGGACTTTTTATACCTTAGGATACTAGGGTTTTAGCTATCCCTCCATCCTTCCTTTTGATGGAGTCGGAGGAGCTCGATGGGAGTCTTCATTCCCATTGCTCCTTTTTTTTTTTTCCTTTTCGGGTATTATAGCGAGCCAATTGGAAAGAGTAAGGAAGCAAGGCAAAATGGAATCGAGAACCTACACTACTTCTAAGAGCATGTCACCTTGAGAGCACACCCTGAAGCTCTCTAACTCTATGAGCATCTACTTGAGTGTTCGTCAAAATATTTACTGGCCACCCAACACACTTTTTTCCCTCTACAAAGTGTCTTAGCCTTTGTAACTTTACTCACTGGTATACCATCTTCTTGAAAAAGTATCTCATATGCATTGAGAGTCCCTTCTCCTGCAGATTTCGTTCCATCTCCCTCTTTCATTCCTTTTCCAGCTCCTCACTTTACTTTACTTTAAATTCATAGAAGACTCCAAGTCTTCTCTGTTTGCCCATCTGAAAGATTGACTTAGGTATCAGAGAGTTTACCATCAAAACTCCTAATGTGGACTTTCTGATCCTTCTTTATCTTGCAGAACTAACTCCCGATGATAGGATCATGTGAAATCCGGCTACATGTCAGCAGCCACCTTAATTCTAGCCCTATTTAAGTCGAGCCTGAATCAATACCACCTTTTACCAGGACAATAACTATTATTATTACTACTATTATTAATAATAGTAATAATAATAGAAGTAATAATCATAATTGTAGTAAACTATTATTATTATTGTTATTATTATTATATATATATATATATATTATGATTAGACTATTAACATGATTGTGAAATTTTTTTTAAAAATTATTAAAAATAAATTTATTTAAATTTTATTGATTAAAAATATTTTTTTTAAAAATGATTTTAATATATCATTAGTATTTGGTGATGTAATAAATACTATTATCAAATTTATTACCGAATTTTTAGTAATGCCAGATGAGGTCATCATATCATTTAACTTATATTACTAATATAAAATACCACCCCCTCTCGGACAGCACCTAAAAGTAGAGCTGTCAATATGGGCTGGCCCGGCCCAGCCCTAACCCATATGGGCCGGGCCGGGTTAGGCCCACTTGCAAAAATGGACTGAGAAAACCTAGCCCGACCCGGCCCTATATGGGCCGTGGGCTAGGGCCAGGCCAGCCCACTACCATTTATTGATTCGAATTTCAAAAAATTCTTTATTCTTTAATAAAAGTAAAACCACGTACATCGTTACCCTCTATTCCACTGGTTTTATGTGGCCTTCGGTCCACTCCACATCGGACATGGTCACATGGATGCCTTTCAAAGTTGGTGCTTGACCTAGTTGCCGATCCCCAATCTTTATCCAGTCCGTCGCCTCATGGAGATGGCCCATCAGCTTCGCCCTCAGCTCCTCCAGCCCTCCGTCATCGCCGCCCTCTGAGTCCTCCTCCGACATCCGGATCTGCGCTCCGACAGGAAGAGCTCTTCGTTCGTTGGCCGTAGCCACAAGCAAAGGCCCCCAATCTTTATCCAGTCTGCTACCTCGCGGAGATGTCCCATCAGCTTCGCCCTCAGCTCCTCCAGCCCTCCGTCGTCGCCACCCTCCAATTCTTCCTTCGGCATCCGGAGCTCCGACAGAAGATCTCTTTGTTCGCTGGCCGCAGCTGCAAGCGAAGGCTTCCATCGCCAGACTGGAAGATAAGCTTTCCGATCGCCAGCTTTGCGGTTGATGTTGGTGCAGTGGAGCATGCGCCGGTTGCCCCATCTCTTCAAGATCGGGAAGGAGAAGTCGTCGAGCGGGTTGGAGGACCGGGGCTTCTCGTGCGCACCCGCCGCCACCGCCATAGGATGTAGTGGCCCATCCATCGCCGAATAGCATGCACCAGTTGACCTGAAAGTGTCCGGATCCAGCTTCCTAGAGGTGAGAAATCGAAGACGAAAGGCAAACAAGTTTGAGAAAATCGTCGGTGGATGAAATAGAACAAAAGAACGAGCGACGAATATGAACGGAGAGCGACCTTTTCATAATATTTTTTTTAAAAAAAATTATGGTCCACAGGCTGATCCGGTCCTAACTTAGTTCAGTTTATGGACTACAAGAACGGTGTCAAAAAGCTTAGTTATATAAGTAGATCATTTTTTTTAGTTCGATCTAATTCATTTATAGGATTAAATAGATCGGCCATGGACTTGGCCCATTTTGACAAGTCTGCTAAGAAGGCACCATCCTTTTGTTAAAAAAAAAAAAACTCCAGTACAACCAGAAGCCGTGGGCAAAGTATATTTAAACGAAATATTCTGACTTCAGTTCTTCCAAAGACCAGATCTATCGACAAATCTTCTTGGAAGATTCAAAGTCCTCTCCTTTCCCTTCGCCTTTTGTAGTTTGCGTTGAAGGAATTCCGTTTCTACCAGAGAAACGGCGAGAGGATCTCTTCCTCAACATAACCGATGGATGATGAGCAAAACGTCAAGGTATCATCCTTTTTGTTTTCCCTTTTAGTACTCTGCAATTCTGTTTATGGAGCTCCTTCAGGTTTGTATCTGTATATGGGTTTTCTGGGTTCTGCTGATTTGGTATTGAGAGTTTAATTAGCCGAGCCGTTGGTTTTGATTGGGGATATTTTTGTCTCGATGCTTTCCTTGCCTTTTTGTATTAATAAGTAGTGATGGAAAACCACTGAAAAGTGGAATTTTTTCGCTGGTTCGATAAATTCATTGTGTGCTTCATGGTGTCCCAAGTGGTTGGCTGTGCGGATATAAATTTTGTGCAATTTTTGCCCAGCCTGCAATCCTTTTCCTTTTTTTTAAGAAAGATTCTTGAGCCGACAAGAGTGTCTCCTGGACTTCCCATATGATCTTTTCTTTTCATTTTTTTTCCCCATTAATTCGATTGAATTATTGTTCTACTAATTTTATTTCTTGTGTCTTGTTTCCGTGATTATGGAAGACATGCCTAGAACTCCAATAGATGTAAGAGAGAGTCTATCTCTCCCTTTCCCTTTCTTTTTCTATAAATACCTTACAAGAATAATAACTGGCGGGCCCTTGAGTGAGTTGTAGTTTCTTCTAAAGCCTTTAACATGTGCAGTGCAGTTTGCAATTAATAAGAAATAGTGTCTTTGGTTATGAAGAATGGAAAAATTGATGGAGATATTCAATGTAATTCGAGTGTGCTGGATGGAGTGGAGTTGTGCTTCTGAAGAGTTGACAAGAGTAAGGTCCCTGGTGCTGTACCGAGTTTCAAAATGCTAGGGACAAAAGAAAAGTGGGACACATTGGATGAGCATTGCATAGAATATAATGCCCAAATAAGGGTATGGTACATCTAAGAAAGTTTTGGCTAGAAATCTTTTACAAGTGATTGACTGTTTACAAAGATGATATCATGCACAATAAAGACCAAGAGAGGTTTGTAATGGCTAGGTACGACCTATTGAACTAGCAAAGGCTTTAACCATGTTGGTCAGAGCCATACTAATGTAATCTATTTTAGTTGCATCTGTGTTATCATTAGGGTTTTTACAAGTTTTATCCAAGATAATTATTTCAAGTTGCCAACCACCTGATAGTTCAATTGCTTAGGTGCCCTGCCTTCATGTGAGGTGATCTCATTTTGAATTTCCACTAATGTTGCATTTGACATTCAAAAATGGGATTATCTTGTGTGTGGTCTTGTTTAGTATAAGGTGCTAGGGTTGCAGATTTGTATGGGCTTCAGGAACTCTTTTTTTGGCATGGATGTTCTTCCAGAATTATGTTTGGGCTAAAAGTTCTTTCAGTCTAGGATGGTTTACTAGTCTTCTCCATTAGTCTATTGACTTTTCACTTGGCTGCGGGGTTTTCACTCATAACTTTGCACAACCAACTGCTTGGTAGTATCAGCTAACAGGAGACTTGATGCTGATTCTTGCTTGACCAGTAGCTGGATTGTTTCTTTTAATGTCCTTCGATGAAGAAATACCTTCCAAGACTCAAGATGTTAGTTGTTTCATGTATGAGAAAATACATTCATAGCACAACACTTATTTCCAAACCTTTATTGTATGTAGGAAGAGCAATGTGTTGCATTCATATTAGAGAATCGTGAGACAACATGTTGGGGCTGTGGGTCACGCCTTCTTCTTGAAACATATTCACCTATATTCAAGTGTGGATGGTGTGGAGCAATGACTGACCGAAACAAAGCACTGAGGAAACCAGACAGTGCATGCTTTTCTCGTTGGAGGCTTGTGAGAGACCGATTCTTTGTCACTATTATTCTCTTCTTCATGTTATTTGTGATATGTGAGTTGCAAGGCCTTTCCTTTCTGCACTTACTTTATATGTTTGATTGGTAAATTTTGTTTGCATTTTTTAACATCAGTATGTGGGTATTAAGTTTTTTGATGATGCATTTCAGTTTTTGGATTAAAACATCTCATATATCTTTTATCTTGCATTTTACTCATGACAGGTGCTGGTGTTTGGGCAGTATACCCAGTTGTTTTCTCAGTCAGCTATTTCTGTGGAATTTTTCACTCCACATTAACTGCCATTTTGTCTATCACTACGATATCTAGCTTCTGCCTGGCAGCCTTTAGATCTGCTGGGACACCAACAAACATTCTCTGGGGTAGTTATCCAATTGTGGCAAAAGGAGACCTAGAAAACTACACTTTTTGCATGAACTGTGCAAAGCCAAAGCCCCCAAGAGCACATCATTGCCGTTCCTGTAGGATGTGTGTGTTGGACATGGACCATCATTGCCCGTTTGTAAGTGAAATGATTACTTAGTACCCCTTCTTCCACTATTAAAATTTATTGGACTGTATTTTTCTGAATTGTAACAGAAGATGACGTGTTGACCTAGACATAACCAAGAAGCATTTTTCCATTTTGTTCACTGTATGATTATAAACTTATATAAACTTAGTGCTTGGATGGCTGCACATATAGATTATGCGTATCTTTTGGGAGGCTATTAGGTTTGATACTAGTCAGTGCATGCAAGACATGCTTAAAAAGTTATAATATACTACTTGAAGTAGAGACAGCTTTTAAGGGGATGCGGAAGGTTATGCCTTCATTGTAGGATGGGCGGAAGAAAAATAATCATGACATGTGATGCAGCATATGGACCTGAAGCGAATTAACAAAATTAACGAAAAGAAACTTTTCAAGTGTGTGCATGATTACAATGTTATTTCATGGGGTACATGAGTGGGATAACTCTGGCAACTTCTTTGATGTTTGGACTTGCAAATCTGATGCTGCTCCAACTTATATCAGACTGGGGAACACTTGTGTTATATCTACTACTAGTTTCTTTAAGGGTTTGAGGTATTCTAAGACAACTTATTAATTGAATGTCTTATTTGTCATCTCAAGAATTGGATGGCTTTGCAAGCATTAAGCAAATCCAGGTTGGGAATGGTTTAAATTTCGTAGATGAAATCCATAAGTATATGTGCTATCATGTATGAGGAGAGCACCTGTTTGTTCTGTATGGTTTTTGTCTGACATTGTTATATGTGCTTTATACCTAAGACTGACAGAGTCGGTATGTGAACAAGAAAGGAAATTTAGGAGTTTTACCAAGTGGTAAAACGTAATTGGTATAGCATCTAAAGAGAGAAAGAGACGTGGAACATTTCATTTCTAGTAGCGTTGAAATGGATTGGCTATCATTAATTCTATAGACATATCTGTTTTCATTTGATGACTATGATATAGATATGGATATCAATCAAATGCTAATATTTGTAGCCATACTTATGTTTAACAGATACAGAAACAGATTGGATATTGACAATGTGGGCCTAGATGCATGTACAAATTCGGTAGTAAAATTTAATGAGTCATCAAATAAAAAATATCACTGAATGTAAGATAAATCAAAGACATGCCGATTTTGTAGCTCATTTTCCTTTGAAGTTTATGAGAGCTATATGAGATTAAATAGGGTTGCAAACAAAATTGGATTTTTGGATATGGATTGGGTAGTTGTACGTATCCACTTTTCTTTCATGGATATAGGAATGGATATGTGTATTAGTAAGTGCCAAAACTTGTGTCATATTGGATGGACAGATTCGGAGGTGGAAACAAGTGGTGGATGTTTCCCAATCTATTATCACCCCTAATTTCTAGCATAGATTTGCTAACTGAGATGAATATTTTAAGAAGAGATTCAAGAAGTTATTCCTTGACGGAGAATATAACCTTTTGTTGGAACTGATTTTGAAGAATGATCTATAAGATTTTTTATGTCCTGAATAGATGGATGAGGCTTTTTGATTTTGGTTTGTGCTAGCATTTATTATTTAAATTTGCTTACCGAAATGTTTTTAAGGTTACGTATTCATGTATAAATTAAAATGCATGTTGTATGCAGTGAAAACTAACTTAACTAATGAACATGTGTGAACTTGTAATTTTAATAACAACATTTGTTGGGAGTTCATGTGGATCCATTTATATGTTTTACTTTCTTTGCAGATAGGCAATTGTGTTGGAGCAGCAAACCACCGGTTTTTCATTGCATTCCTTACCTCTGTAATCATTAGTTGTACATATGTCGTCCTGATGACGTTATATGCTGGGTTTCATACATGGCCACCTTTGGAGTTGAGAACTCTTGGCTCAACTGGCTTCCGCACTGTGAGTGGTACAAGATTGGCAAAGGAGATCGTTTCAGCCCTAGCTAGCTCAGCATTGCTCTTGTCAGCAAGAGGCCTTGTTCTTATTTATTTGGCATTTGCGTGCCTGACTGTTAAGATTGGTTTAAGTGTGTTATTGTGTCAGCAGCTGTATTATATCTATGATGGCAACACTTATATCAACCACCTAAATTCACGGAATGGTTGGCATGGAGAAAAGGGGTTCCGAAACCTTTTGCGCTTCTTTGGTTGCCCACCCTTATTTTTCAAGGTATTAGGTCTTGCAAATGCTGGAAAGTTGCAGGTCACATCAGGATCCAAGCTCTTGTAGAGGTAACTAAAAATGTTTTTTATTTTCGTATTCTAGGCAACACAGTTTTATCATTCGTTATGAATTACCTTTGGCATAATACTACAACGTAGATCAGAGAGGTGATGACAAATTGACTAACAGATTTTGGGTCATAATAATTTACATTTGTTTGGCCTAGAATTATGATTACATATAGTGTATTAGTTGGATGAACCAACCATGCTTAGTGGTGTATATGTTATTCTTTAATTATTTCCACAACCAATGCCAGGCAGCTTTCTTTTTCCCATGAGTCACTTGAATGTTGAATTTTGCCCTTAAAGAATTTATCATTGTACATTTTTATTAAATATGTTTGGCTGATTTGCAGATATAATACTCAGATATGCTTGCCTCAAATGATATGGATTTTCACAATTTGCACTGTGAGATACTCTGCTTACTAAGGTGTCAACTGCTAGGAGCTGCCTCTTATGCTGTTCAGTAAGCTGATGAGGTAGCAGATACTTCGACTGAAGTTGAGGACATTCTGGCATAGACGTAAACTGAATGGATTGGCGGTTAGCTGGATTTTTGTTCTTTTTTTTTTATGTTTACATGTAATCTTGCGGTCCACCAGGCTTAATTATTACTGTACTAGCAGGCTTCATTGGTGCAAGGTCCTCTGCTGTAAAGTTAAATGCTTTAAATGCAAAAACTCCATTTTTTGCTTTTATTAAATTCTTTTTGTACAAAGAAGACCTCGACATTGTTTAAATCTATGGTAGTTCTATGGTTAACCATCATAGACCTGTGAATTAATTTGCTAGAGGTACATAGATACATACATACATACATATGAAGTTTTGGATGCTTTCATGGTGAAAAGAAAATGAAGTTTTGGATGCTTTCATAGATAGATGGATGGATAGATAGATAGATACATATAGATAGATAGATAGATAGATGAATGGATATATGAAGTTTTGGATGCTTTCATGATGAAAAGAACATTCAGAGTGATCAAATACTAAGCAGATCATTTGCAATAGAAAGATTAAAATGTGGTTGGAGTTTGATACTCATTTTCAATAATTCAGTATCTTTTCATCTCTATGCAGCAAATTTGTATAGCATGCAATGGGGACATTGAAGCCAGCCCAGAATCTAAAGCAGCCCAGATCAAACCTGAAGTCCAGCCCAGAACCTGAAGCCCAGTCCAAACCATGGGGTCCAAGATCCTGGAGTCGATGAGCACAGATTTCCTAGAATAATTTCATTTGAATTAGAAAAAAATAATTTAGTTTGGTTTAACCTAGCCGATGGTCATTTTTTAATGACCAACGATCCGATTTCCTAGAATAAAAAATTGATCGGAGCTCGCGTCCCACGTCAGCATGCCCACGAGAGTTCCTTTTTATACTGCATCCATTAATTTAATTTTGTGCAACCATCTGAACTGGGCATTGTTTATAAGGTGATAAACATCATTCAGGTCATACACTGCTATCCGGAGCTGATGATGCGGATATTCAGCTATGTGCAGAAGACCAACATTTTTTTTTGTTGCTTCTCTTAAAATTTAATAATCGCTGTGAAGTTTGTCAAAGTTTGTGTGCGTGTGTGTGTGTGTGTGAGATGTGCTGTTTAAATAACATCTTCATGATAATATGGTTTTCTTTTATCTGCACAGATCAGCATATTTGGTGCTGTGATCTTTAAAATTCCTTCCAATTCAGATGTGAAAATTATATATATATATATATATATATATATATATATATATATATATTCTCTCTTTGTTGTTGTAAGCTGAAAATTGCAGTGCCAAGTACAAAGAACATTACTGCTAGTGGCTCTTGATGAATTTTACTTTTTGACAGATAAATGGAAATCTTTGCCTGCTGCTGAAAGGTTGACAGTTTTTCCTTCATGTTTGTGTGTTTTATTAGATGTAACTGGTCTGATGTTTTGCTAAATGAAACATCTGTTGTCACTGCTCGGCATCTTTGATTAAACCATATTTCAACCTTGTATTAACTGTATATTTAGTACTTAAACATCTTTGACTTAACTTTGCTAAGGCGGTGATGTAGTCCAATAGAGTAATCTTACTGTACATTAAAAAAAGAAAAAGAGAGAAAAAAAAGGGGTGGTCTCACAGCCTTGATATAAATGATTCAAAATCAATGAAGAGTGTCAAATTGCAGATCTACGTCTCTCTGCCATTCGGTAATTATGTTTAGAATCAGCTGGGATGTTTGACCATCTTCGTCATCACCAACCTGCTCAACATCCAGTTCACCAAATGCCCTCACCTCCTCGCCCCTCGCATACAGGGTCCTCTCTTGCAGCATCTTGCTCGTCTTGAGCCGCATGATCACATATCTTGGCCGACCACCGGTGGCTTGTAGTCCCTAACTTCGTCTTTCATGGCTACTGCTGCATCTCTCTTCGATGATGCACAGCTTGCACCACTATGGAATGCATAAAATCCTTCCTATGATATCAGATTCTTTTGCGTTACAAGGTGGAAGTAATGGAGACAACAAAGTGGTGGAGTCGATGGCGAGGAGAGAGCAGCTGGCTAAAAGGCTTTGGAGAAGTGGATGAATGGAGGGAAGGAAGGAGAGGAGAGGAGAGGGAGAGAGCTAAGGAGTAGGGATAAAGAAAGAAGGCCAAGGAGGGAGGGTTTTTCTTATTTGAACATGACAAGCTTAACTCAGTACGTCTCGAAGCAAGCCGGTGAGAAGGCTTTGGAGAATTCTAGTGTTTGGATGGACAAGAGAGAAACTAAATGGGTAGGGTGGATCCGTGACCCGACCCGATCCAACCCATTTGTATAGATCCATGGATCCGAATCAGATCTGAATTTACTGAATTTGGACCCGACCCAATTTAACTCGACTCGAACATATTAATACTGTTAGGATTATATCTATTTGGACCTTTAAATTATAATTTAAAATTTGTATAGAACTTATTTTTAATATAGAGATAGAGTTATAATTATTTTTATATCTTAATTTATTTTGAAAATAATATTGTTTGTTATCTATTTTATAGTTAATAATAGTTAGCTATGTAATAATTAAAAATATTTGTTTATATTTTATCCGGATTATATTTAGATCCAAGTTTTTGAGATTAATACCGGATTATATATAGATCCGATCCAACCTGAATGACCTATTAGGTTGAAAATTCTGATAGTGGACCCAACCTGACCCGATTTTTTAGTGGATTGATCTGGATCTAATATTAGGACCCGATCAAAGAATCGGGTGGGATCGAAGTCACTTATGACCCAGTCCGACCCAATCCATTTGCATCCCTAGCTCTCGGTTATTTTGATTGTTTTAAATCATTAGGTTACCACTATGCTAGTTTATATATTTCTTTTGATGGAAATGCTTACATCACAAATAACAAAATTCTAAGGATAATTACAGGCTCCCATTTTTCTTTAACTGCTCTTTCTAATGACGGAAATGCTTACATCGCAAATAACAAAATTCTAAAGATAATTACATGCTATTTTTGCTGCTCTTTCTAATGATTCCCGTGGAACCCATCGACAATGTGTTAATTAAGGCCTGTGGATTGGATTGAATAGGATAGGATGGGATTGGATGTTAATAACTAAAAAAGAAATGATTTACATTGATTTACATTTCATATTATAAGGATATATATAGAACAATAGGGATCTAATAAATTATCTAGATACAATTGATTATTGATTTTTTCTTAAACAGGTTGATCTTCTAATTGATATAATTTTTTGTATAAGGCCCATTGATATATTTTCTTGAACAAGGTCGGTTGATATATTTCGACCAATTGATATATTTTCTTGAATAAGACCAATTGATATATTTTCTTGAATGAGGCTAATTGATAGATTTCCTTGAATGAGGCCAGTAAATCCATATGATTATACTAACATCCCCTTCAAAATCAAGGTGGTACCAAAATACCAACTTGAGTTTGGATGATAGAGTCTGAAAATGATTGGGATGAAGAGACTTTGTAAAAATATTAGTAGGTTGATCAAGGGATGGAATAGAGAGAGGCGAATAGTTCCACAAGCAACGTGCTGACGCACAAAGTGACAATCACATTCAACATATTTTGTATGCTCATGAAAGATATTATTATGCGTAATGTGTATAGCACGTTGATTGTCACAATATTAGGGATGGTAATAAAACCTAAATTCATAGGTACCCAACCCAGCCCAACCCGATTGGACCGGGTAGTCAACGGTTGGACTGGGTTTGGGCCGGGACTAGGTAGATATACACCCGACCCGAATCCGACCCGAATTATTTTAATATTTATATATATATAATTAATATATATTATATTAATAATATTTTATTAATTATTAGTTATTAAATTTTAAAATATTTAAATCCTTTACTCTTTTCAAAGAAGAGAAAGAGAAGATTTGTGATGTTTTTAAAGTTTTACATTTGAAGATAACAATTCAAGTAAAAATTTTTTCTAGTAATTTTTTCAACAAATTCTATTCTTCATGATCATTATAATCAATCATTACTAACAATGATTAATTATTTGTAGGTAGATCGGGTGAAGAATGATGTTGCAACTAAGGATTAATCGAGAATTTTTCTTTACATTTTTCTATAACTTGGAACTTTGAGTTAGATGTACTTTTAAATTATATTTGTCTTTATTTACTTCAGAAGTATTGAATTAAATCTTGTTGAATTTTATTTGTTTAAGTTAATTTAAATTTTATTTTGATTGAATATGAAACTAAATGCTATTGAAATAAAAATGTAGTTAAGTTTTAGTTGTTTAATGTATGTATGATTTATAAAATGGTAGATGATTTTAAAGTTAATAAAAATAAAAAAATATTTAATATGATTTAATTGGGTTTAGGCCAGATAAACCTAAATTACCCGAGACCCGATTGAGATGGATTTGGATAAAAAAATCGAGTCCCGATAGTATTTGGACCGGATTTGGGTTTGGATAGTTATGCATCCGGCCCGTACCCGATCCATTGTCATCCCTACACAATATAAATAAGAAGTACCAAAATGTTATATACCAATTCCATGAAGCAACCAATATAGCCAGACTATTTCTTAAATGGAATCGGCAAGCACATAATATTTAGCTTTAGTACTGGATCATGATACAGAGATTTACTTCTTGCTTCTTTGAAAAATTAATGAATCACCAAGAAAGAAACAAAATCTAGTAGTGGAATACCTATCATTGGGATCGCCAGCCCAACCAGCATCAGAATAACCATGCAATACAAGAGAAGATATAACAAAAAAATAAAAACTTTTGAAAATTGTACTGCATATATAACGAAGAATGCGAAGAACTGTGGCATAGTGAGTAGTGCATGGTGTAGACAAAAATCGGCTTATGATATGGATACCATAAACTATATCAAGATGGATGACGATGAGATAAATGAGGCATCCAACAAGTTATCGATAAAGAGTAAGATCCTGAAGAGAACTACCATATGCCATAAATTTGATGTTAGCTTCAATTAGAGTTGATATAATTTTACTATCAGAAAGACCTGCATAAGATACGAGATTAGTGGCATATTGGTGCGGACACCAGGGCAAGAAAAAAATGATAGGTCGAATCCACATCCCTGTGGATCACCTGTGAATGAAGCCCTAAGCCCAAATCCCAAATCACTTGTAAATAGTTATCTTAAATTCTGTTATTTTAGCTTAGTTGGGTTTAGCCCTAAATCCCAAAATTGAGTCGTCTATAAAAACCCCTAGACCCAAAATTGAGTCTGTAAAAAAATTCCAATTTCAATTGGGTCACAAATTTTGTTATAATGGTCCAGTGCTATTTAGCCCTTTTTACCAAATTTAATTGGGTTTTGTATTTGCAAGCCTAATTAAGTATGATATGGTTCAGGTATAAATTGGTTATGCCTTTTGATCAATTTGATCAAGTTGGGCTATTAGTTATTTAGTTGGTTGAGTCTTGTAATTATTAGTTGAGTCCTGTAATACAAGAGGGGGTGCCAAACTACTTTAAGAAGTCAATCTAATCTTATCTACCTACTTCAAAGAAGTCCAAGGGAAATAGGAGTCCAAGAGAAGGATTGACGCCAATTTTGAGAAGGAAGGGAGGATACCACATTTCTCAATTGTCGCCCACATCATGAAGGAGTCCAACTACAAGGGAGCATTTATCCAATTTAAATTCAAAGAAGTGTGGTTCCAAGATAAGACATTTTATCTCCTTTTCAAGTTTAAAATGCAAGAAGAATGAAAAGGAGTCTAAGCCATAAGTTAGCACCAATTTGAGAAGTTGTGAAGTGCCTCAACTCATTTATTTGACGCCCACTTTATTTGCGTGAAGAGAAGACTCCTTGCCGCCCACCTAATCCTCATCTTGTCGCACAAAGGGATGAAACTTCTCGGCTGATGT
This sequence comes from Areca catechu, assembly GCA_021397845.1. Classification (NCBI taxonomy): domain Eukaryota; kingdom Viridiplantae; phylum Streptophyta; class Magnoliopsida; order Arecales; family Arecaceae; genus Areca; species Areca catechu. The sequence goes on from CM038052.1 coordinate 180,792,782, forward strand.
TGCCCAAGCCAGATAAAGTCAAATCCAAGACTCCAAGACGCCCAAGATGAAATTCCATAGTCTTTGATGTCCAAGAAAAATAATCAATGGAGTTGCTTGCCCTTACTCTACCTGTAGATGGTCTATAAATAGCACCATCAGTCCCTCTTGTAAATTCATTCTATTATTCATTAAATAAAGATGTCATTTTGCCAACTGTGTCAAGCATTGTGGGTTGTGAGGCCCTATTCCTTTGTTTTTCAGAGCATCGCGGGGTGTGAGGCCCTATTCCTTTGTTCTTCGAAGCATCGCAAGGTGTGAGACCCTAGTTATCCTATATCTATCCCACTATCAAAAATCCTAGTCGCCTTCAAGCTTTTTCCTCTCCTTTTCTTTTTTTTATTGAAATTCATTATTCCTTCCACGTTTACTTTTGAGTGTTTGACTGATTGCAGGTGATCGAGATTGAAGTGACGGTTATCTTTGCCTTGGAACTAGTCAAGTTGAAGATCGGAGCCCGAGGATTGACAATCTTGAAGTGCTGCCGCAAGATCCTAGAAAAGTTCCATCAGATCTACATCAAGAGGGTTATCAATCTTCGTTGGTAAAGTATTAACCATCCCTAACTCTTAATTTTGATCCTTTGATAAGTAGAACCCTAGTTTATGGTGGTTTTTTAATTACCAGATCCTTATTTTTTAATTAGATTTGTTAGATCTACTTTACGGGTGATAACTAGTTGACTAGTCTTACTTTATTTGTTGCTTTGAGTCTTTAAACTAAAAAAATCTAGAAAAATTAATCTCTAATTAATCACTGAAATTAGATTTAAAATCAATAATTTGATTTTGCATATTATCCCGCATCATCTTTGGTATCATAGTGGGTTTAAACTAGGGTTTAACTACTAGTTCTGAAATTTCTGCATATCTAGATTTAGGTTGAAAATAAACAGCATAAAAAGCATCATAAGAAAATATAAAAAAATAATTAATTTACTGTTAATCCTCTATTAGTTTACTATCTAATCTTAGAAAAAAAATTAGAAAAAAAAATTATTGCATAGTTTTTCTGGTGGAAGGAAATCATACCTCTTGAGCGGGGGTATATGCAAGTATACTGTCACGACCCATGGGAGTAATGAGCTACGGTCGGACGTGATATCCCGAGATCGAAAATCTAAAATTAATCAGATCTGAAATTTAATTGAATAAAAAAAATTAATTTATTTTTTGCTATTTTTTTAATATTTTAGCTTCATTGCATATTAGGGTTTCATATCGTGTGATTGCATCATCCTGAAATCTAATCTTAAGAGCATTCTACTATCTCAGATTAGGGCAGAATTTTATCACTTGTCCTGGACCCACAACAACCACCTTTTACATCAAACCTAACCCTAATTAAAATTAATTAGAAACCTAAAGCAGTTTAGGGATACCAATAGGTCGGGTTCCAAGTATTGTATGAAAGCTAGTGCACCCAATCCTTTGATTATCACTTGAATCTGGTGTCTAAGATTAGAGGTCTAGAGGCAAACGCCCTAAGTAGATTCGTGATTTTTAATTAGGACCCTATGAAAGCAGGGGGAGCCTCCATGACCCCACATCTTACTTGGCCAGTGACATGGTAATTGCTGAATTGGTTGTAAAGTAAGCTGACCCATTTTACTTGAGCTCTAGGTCTAGGAAACCCTAGCTCGAGTTCTGTGTGTGTGCATTACATATCTACTAGATCAGGAACACCCTATTAGCATACTCAAACCCAACCCAATCCTACCATGGATCCTAATATTGAGACTTTGTTGAGATCCATAATGGAGGAAGTTAGGCAACTCGGTACTAGATTTGACAAGATAGGAGATCGTAGAGGAACCCTAGAGAGAACCCCTGTGACCCATACTAAGCCTAAACTTGAGACCCCATATCCTGACCCATTCCTAGAACCCAACCCTAGGATAGCCCCTCGCCATGACCCAATCTGGGATCTTAGTTCGAAGAGACACAATTATCATTTCATAGACCAGGATGAGAGAGCTACTAGAAACTTTAGGATAGAAGTACCTAAATTTGGTGGTGATCTTGATCTTGAGGATTATATTGATTGGAAACAAGGTATGGATCAATATTTTGAGAGGAATTTAATGTCTGAGAAAAGAAAGTTTAAGTTTGTTAGGCTTAAGTTAGTTTTCCAGGCTAGAATCTATTGGGATAATGTTGAAAGAATAACTAGAAATAAAGGAGAAATCTCCATAGCTACCTGGAGAGCCATGAAGAGCAAACTTAGGGAGAAGTACCTTCCTGCACCTTACCATCCTAGATCCTACGAACCCAGATCCTCTGAGCCCATGTCCTATAAGCCCAAGGAACCCATAACCCCTAGGTATCAATCTAGTGCTAGTCAGGTTTCCCTTAGTTGGCTGGAACCCATTAGGATTAGTGCCCCTTATCAAAAATTAGAATCTAGTCTAGTCCACCCGAGTCGACCCATTCCTCAGCAGAGTCAACCCAATTCTCACTCGAGCTGACTTAACCCTAATCCGAGCTGACCCACCCCTACTAGTCCAGATCCTAGTCAATTTTTTCTTAACCGATCCACTCCTACTATCCCATTGGTTCACCAGGATGCTATTGAAGAAGAAGTTTATGAAGTTGATGTAAGCTTAGTAGATGAGTATGTAGAAGAAGAGATACCTATGGCTGACTTAGAATTAGCCGACCCAGTAGACACCAAGGCTAAAGCCAGTCTAGAGTTAGTTGACCATGACTGTACGCTGACTGAAACTATACTGGTAGGACCCATACAAAAAGAGATCCATGAGGAGTCTAACCCTATGGTTAGGACATTACCTGAGGAAACACTAAAAGAGACTCAAGTCATAGAGCCTAATCCTGAAATCCAAGAACAAGAGGAAATTGGTAAGAACTTAGCTTATTTAGTCTAGTACCCTCAGAAAAACTTTACCCCTATGGTCTCAATTGAAGATCTTTTTCCTGAAATCACTGACTCATCCTTCCATAAGGCTGACCTTTATTTACCTGTTCATGTAACCTAATGTCCAAATCTCAAGGTCAACCCCATTAATCTAGGACAAATCCCATAACCCTTTTTTTATTTCCTACCCTACCAAGTTATCCCCGAATTCACATCTTATTTTCTACCCTTCCTTGAGGTTTCCAATGTTTCTAGAACCATTAGGTTACACTTTGTTGAGGTTAGCATGTTTCATCAATCCTTTAGCCTTATTAGATTTGTCATCTATTTCTGGAGAACCTTATGGCATTTATTAGGAGTTCATGTTAAGTTTTCATTTACATGTTACCCACCAACCAAGGGTCAAGCACAGAATTAAAATTAAGAACTAAAAAAAAATAAAAATAAAATAATAAATAAATAAATAAATAAATCTTCTTCATTAGTAATGCATAGTAAGTCTTGTTGCCGCCAAGATCGCCGTGGGTCGTAGCTGTTGTCGGTGTCGGATCGCGATCACTCCTCGTCTCCGCGATGATGTTCTGCCCGTCGGGTCCTACAAAATAGGAGTTAGTGACCCAGGCCGGGGATTCCAGCGGGGGCACTCCGACGCTCAAGTTAGTGACGATCCAGGAAAATAGATTCTCCTGGTCGAGCCCCTCGTGATGGACTCAATGCTAGGAGGAGTGAAAATAATGTGAGTAGAGTGAGAATAGGGGTGCAAATATGCCGAAAAAGGTGTTGGCCGAGGTGGATGGGTCTTCCTATATGGCCTCCTTCCCGTTTTCCCTCTTAGATTTTTCTTGTTGTTGTTCTTACTTCCTCTTCTCCGAGCGCATCGAAGGTTCTTTTTAAGCATGGACGATCGTTGAACGCCTACCTCGGGATCTCCCTTGTGCTGTCAGGCACGTGCGACGGCGTTCCATGCTGTGAACGAGACGTCTCTTTTGATACATACTATCAGTAGGGCTGGAAATGGGCCGGCCCAAAAGTCCATTATTTGGAACTAGGCTGGGCAAGCTCAATAAACTTTAGGCCGGTCTGAAATTGGTTCAGGCTGTAGACGAAATTTTAAGCATATTCGACTAGTTTTAGGGCTGTAAAATAGAGTCCATTTAATTTTTGGACCAAAGGGATGCCCGAATTCGGTCCAAGAATTTTTAAAATATAATCTTTGGGCCGGTCCAATGGGCTTTGGGCCGGCCCATTTCTAGTCCTAATTGTCAGGAGCGTGCGGTGGTGTTCCGTGCCATGGACGGAATGTCTTTCCTGGTTGGTGTGAGGGAACTGCTGTGCGTTCTGACATTCCTTGCGGTTGTTCCATTCCGGGAAGCCTGGCAGTGTCTTAATTGGGGGAAACTTCTCCCTCTCCGGGTATAGGCGGCATCCACATGCAGTTATTATGATTTGATGGGTGCTTCTTCATGGCCATCGGGTGGCCCGCGGTGCTCTAGGGAGGTGGTTCTACTCCTTCGATGGCCGGCGGCGTTGTCTGAAGTGGTTGCCAAACTAGAGAGCTAGGACTCGGCTCCGGCCCAGGAAGCTCGACCTTGGAGGGGCTCGACCTGGTGGAGGAGGGCTGGGCTCGACTCCGGTCCAGGGGGCTCGACCCGATGGAGGAGTGCTCGACTCCTGCCCAGAGGGCTCGACCTCGAAGGGGCTCAGCCTGGTGGAAGAGGGCCGAGCTCGACTCCGGCCCAGGGGGCTCGACCTCGGAGGGGCCTGATCTGGCGAAGGAGGCTGGCATGCGACCCCTGCCCAGAGGGCTCAACCTCGAAGGGAGCTCGCTCTGGGGAAGGGGGTCGCTCGGCTCCGACCTAGGCGACCCGAGCTTGCGGGTGCCGACCTAGTGGAGGATGGAGCTCGGCTCCGATATATCGGGGTAGCTCGGATCGGCAAAGGAATCCGAGATGGAGTGTCCACCGTGGCAGCTTTTCTTTCATGGCATTCGATTGGGGTCACACATCAGCCTTTCGCCGTATCAAGTCTATTAGACGTTTGTAGAGTCATATGCACAACACATTAAAGAATTGCATAAGAATCATATGGCTGTTCCAAGAAAAAGACACAAAGAATTCAATGAAGGAGACTATCATGGTTAGATTATAACCTGAACGGTTCTCACCTGGAACTATGAAAAAGTTACATTCTCGTAGTAGTGGACCATACAAAGTAATTAGAAAAATTGGACTTAATACCTACATGCTTGAGTTACCACCTGAACTAGGCATTAGTTCTACTTTCAATGTTTCAGACCTTATAGAGTATAGGGAGCCAACGTTGATTCCTAGTGAGCCTTTTGAGCCTAATCCAATCCTTGAGAGTGAAGCAACCCATGTGTGTCCACCTGCCATACTACTAGCCTGGAGAAACAGGATCGAGCGGATCTTGGATGATAAGATTATCGCTACTCGGAGCAAAGACTATCAGCGATATCTTGTTTGTTGGAAAGGACAACCCGAGACTGACGATTTTTGGATCACCAGAGAGGACTTACAAGAATTGACCCAGATTTACTAGAGCACTATCATAGCAAAGTTGACCCATACTTGATATGGTCGAATTTCTTCCACCTGGAAAGAATTGGTGCGGATACTAGGATCAGAAGAAAATGACAAGTCGAACCCACATCCCCATAAATCACCTGTGAATGAAGCCCTAAGCCCAAACCCCAGATCACTTGTAAATAGTTATCTTAAATTTTGTTATTTTAGCTTAGTTGGGTTTAGCCCTAAATCCCAAAATTGAGCCGTTTGTAAAAACCCCTAGACCCAAAATTGAGTCTGTAAAAAAACTCCAATTTTAATTGGGTCATAAATTCTGTTATAATGGTCTAGTGTTATTTAGCTCTTTTTATAAACTTTAATTGGGTTTTGTATTTGCAAGCCTAATTAAGTATGGTATTGTTTAGGTATGAATTGGTTATGCCTTTTGATCAATTTAATCAAGTTGGGCTATTAATTATTTAGTTGGTTGAGTCTTGTAATTATTAGTTGAGTCCTGTAATACAAAAGGGGGTGCCAAACTACTTCAAGAAGTCAATCCAATCTTATCCACCTACTTCAAAGAAATCCAAGGGAAATAGGAGTCCAGGAGAAGGATTAATGCCAATTTTGAGAAGGAAGGGAGGATTCCATATTTCTCAATTGTCGCCCACATCATGAAGGAGTCCAACTACAAGGGAGCATCTACACAATTTAAATTCAAAGAAGGGTGGTTCCTAGACAAGACATTTTATCTCCTTTTCAAGTTTGAAATGCAAGAAGAATGGGAAGGAGTCTAAGCCATAAGTTAGCACCAATTTGAGAAGTTGTGAAGCGCCTCAACTCATTTATTTGACGCCCACTTTATTTGTGTGAAGAGAAGACTCCTTGCCGCCAACCTAATCCTCATCTTGTCGTACAAAGGGATGAAGCTTCTCAGCTGATGTCGCCCAAGCAGATAAAGTCAAATCCAAGACTCCAAGATGCCCAAGAAGAAATTTCATAGTCTTTGATGTCCAAAGAAAATGATCAATGAAGTTGCTTTCCCTTACTCTATCTGTAGATGGTTTATAAATAGCACCATCAATCCCTCTTGTAAATGCATTCTATTATTCATCAAATAAAGATATCATTCTGTCAATCCTTTGTTGTGTCAAGCATCGCGGGGTGTGAGACACTATTCCTTTGTTCTTCGGAGCATCATGGGGTGTGAGATCCTATTCCTTTGTTCTTCGGAGCATTGCGGGGTGTGAGGCCCTAATTATACTATATCTATCCCACCATCAGAAACCCTAGCCACCTTCAAGCTTCTTCCTCTCCTTTCCTTTTTTTCCATTAAGATTTTTTTCTTCCTTCCACATTTACTTTTGAGTGTTTGACTGATTGTAGGTGATCGAGATCGAAGTGATGGTTATCTTTGCCTTGGAACCAGTCGAGTTGAAGATCGGAGCCCGAGGATTCACAATCTTGAAGTACTACCGCAAGATCCTAGAGAGTCCCATCAGATCTACATCAAGAGGGTTATCATCTTCGTTGGTAAAGTATTAACCATCTCTAACTCTTAATTTCTGATCATTTGATAAGTAGAACCCTAGTTTACGGTGGTTTCTTAATCACCAGATCCTTATTTTTTAATTAGATTTGTTAGATCTGCTTTGTGGGTGATAACTAGTTGACTAGTCTTACTTTATTCATTGCTTTGAGTCTTTAAACTAAAAAAATCCAGAAAAATTAATATCTGATTAATCACTAAAATTAGATTTAAAATCAGTAATTTAATTTTGCATATTGTCCCGCATCACATATTTTGTCCAAGATAAAAAATAGCCTAATTGATCAGTAAAAATTTTTATTCCAAGAAAATAATTAAGATCTAGGTCCTTCACGGCAAACTATTGATTGAGATAGATTTTAAGAGCCTTGATGCCATCGAGATCATCATCGATAATGATCATATCATCTACATAGAGAAGCAATTGAATACACCCTTTGTCTGTGGTACGAATAAACAGGGCATTATCATGAGGAGAGGAAGTGTATTTAATACGATATAGAGTAGAATTAAATTTCTTAAACCAGGTCCAAGGAATTTGCTTAAGACCATAAAGAGCATGTCGAAGATGATAAACTTTTCTAGATGTGTAAGAGTAACCTAGAAATGGTTCCATATATACTTCTTTGGAGAGATCTCCATTTAGAAAAGCATTTTTTACATTCATTTAAAAAAGATAGTACTGATGAGCAGTGGCTATTATAATCAAACTACGTACAAAAATTACTCGAACAACTAAAGCAAAAGTTTCTTTATAATCTATACTGTATTCTTGTGAAAAACCTTTTGCTATGAGACTAGCCTTATAGCATTCCACAGAACCATCCGATCGGGTCTTGATCCTATAAACTCATTTACAATCAATTGCAGACTTTTCATGTGGCAAGGTAACAAGATTCCAAGTATGTGTATCGGTTAAGGCTTGTAACTCTTTTTGCATTGCTTGTTGCCAAAGAGGATTAGTATAGACTTTTTTAAAAGTTTCAGATTCATGAAGAGGAGCAATAATAGCATAACAATAAAAGTTACGAAGATGTGCTGGAACATGACTTGCTCAAGTAGAATGTCGAGGTGGTTCAAATGAAGAATGTGAAGGGAAAGAAACAAGATTCTCAAATGAAGTAGAATCTTGAGAATGGCCACTAATTGAATTACTTGCGGAGCCACCGATTGAACTTGTAGAGTTATTTGAAGAGGACTCAGTAGAAACTAGAGTGTGTAAGGAATCCATTGAGAATTGAAGATGACTATCTTTTTCACCATGGAGAAAGAGATTTAGAGATGGGTTAATAAAGAAAGGTTCTCCCATGGTAGATAACTGAAATGAAGATAGTGAGGAGAATATTTTGTGCTTTCAAAAATTTACATGACGAGAGAAACAAAGACATTTAGAAATGGGGTCCCAAAATTGTTAGCCTTTATTTTCAAAGCCATACCCAAGAAAGCAACTTAAACAAGCATGGAATTCTAATTTGGTTCATTCATGTGACTACAAAAATTTAAAATAAGCACAACCAAACATATGCAAAGCATTGTAGTCAAGGATAGTATCGAATAAACATTCATAGGGAGAGGCATTGCCTAATGTAGCTGAAAGAACTCGATTAATAGTATAAATTACAGTAAGGGCAGCCTCCCTCCAAAAATGTTCTGGATAGCAAGTAGAAAGAAGCAAGGCATGCATAAGATTCAAGATATCTTGGTGCTTGTATTCTTCATGTCTATTTTATTAGAATGTTCTAGGATAAGAATGCTGAACAACAGTACCACTTTAACTAAGGGTCTGAAGAAACTCAATTTCTTTATATTCTTAAGTATTATTAGTGCAAAAGATTTTGATAGGACAAGAAAACTAAGTTTCAATCATCGTAATAAATTTTTGATAAATTTCACATAATTCAAACCGATGATGTATGAGATAAAGCCGGGTATAACATGAATAATCATCAATGAAGATGGCATAATATCGCGATCCACCTATGGTAGTAGTTAGAAATGGTCCTCATATGTTAGAATGAATTAAATCAAAGGGAGCAAAAAAAATAGAATTACTTTTATTAAATAGAAATGTATGGTGTTTAGCCAGATGATAGGAAATACAATCTATTTTATCATCTTTAACAATACTTAAAAGATCTCAAGAAATAAGAGGACACAAATAAGAAGAAAAGACATGACCTAAATGAGCATGCCAAGTATTGGAAAAAAATGATGCAACAATTTGAGAGTGTGGGATGGAGACTAAGAGAAGATAGAGAGAGGTAAGTTCATATAAGCATCCAACTTTATGACCGATCCCAATAATCTATCCTATCTTCGGATCCTGCATAGAACGATCATAGGATGAAAAAAGAACAATGAATCCAAGTTCATATACTTGACCCACAGAAATAAGATTCAAAAAAGATTAGGCACAAGAAACACATCAAGTATGGATAAAGATAATGTGTGAATATGTCCCTTGTGACTAATATGCATTTGTGAATTACTGGCAGTGTGAATAGTGGTTACATTAGTGGCAGTATAATTGAAGAGAAATACGAATGATTAACAGTCATGTAATTAAAACAACCAAAATCAGGGAACCAGGAGAATGAACCTAAGGTGGTTGAGAGTATTGATGAAGAACTAGAAAGAGAAGTGTTAGCACAAACCTATTTGAGAAGAATTTCCAAATTTTCCAAGGATATAATATCAGAAGTTGGAGAGGAATCCTTGATGGCAATAGTAGTAGTGGTTACTAAGTTCTTGTTACCTTGAGATTGAGAACCTTGCCATGTAGTCAGCTTTGGAGGTCGGATTGGACATTGAGCAATATGGTATGCAGGCTGTTTGCAGTAATAGTAATAACCCCTTTTAGGTGGTTGAGTTGAAGTTGCAAGTACTGATTTAGAAGAAGCGATAGTCAATTATCTATGAAGAGTAGCCAGCCATGTCTCTTCATAAAGTAATTATGCTACAACCTTTTTCAAGGAGAAAAAAGGATCTCGATGGAGCAAGGAAGCATGAGCTGGATCAAAATCATTTTGAAGGGCCATGAGAAGCTGATACACATGCAAACGATCCCTATAAGCATGGAATTTAATAAAATCATTGGCTTGTTCATGTTCTAATTCGGATTCACTATGTGCTAATTGATCCCAAATGTCCTGTATCTCAGCTAGGAATGCATTGATGGACTGTCCATCCTTTTACTTCAGATAAGACAAGTTACTTAACAATCTATACCGATGAGCCACATTGATGGTAGAATTAAGGCATGCCAAGAGATTCCATGCTTCTTTTGTAGTGGTAAGCCATCCAAATTATTTCTTGACAGAAAGGACATAGATATTCCATAATCATGTAAGGATTTAGTGATTCTTGCAATCCCAATCTTTATAACGATCAAGAAATTTTTCATCACTTTCATCAATTTGTTGAACATGATATTTGTAAGTGCCAGACACAACTCCAAAGCTTTCTACCCTTCAAGAAACTACATATTTCTTATTATCAAAGTAGATAATTGCTTTCATCGAAGATGGTATGTATGGATAATGAAATATCAAGTTTTTTGGTAGTAAACATGATGAAAAAAATGGAAGGTGAAAATAAGAGACACAACTTATACTTTGTCAAAGAATAAAACTATGACAACAATTGCAACGGGAAGTACTAGATGAACGAAAAATCAACCAAAAAATAGGACTTCTTTTACTTTTGTAATGGTTTTGATAGCAATGGTGACGATGCCATAGAACAAAGCAAATATTGCCTTAAGCAATAGGCTCTGATACCATGAAAAAGGAAATGGTTTTCATTGATTTACATTTCATATTACAAGAGTATATAAAGAATAATAGAGATCTAATGAATTATCTAGATACAATCAATCATTGATTTTTTTTTAAATAAGTTGATCTTCCAATTGATATATTTTCTTGAATGAGGCCAATAGATATATTTCATTAAATAAGGTCAATTGATATTGTTGACACAAAACTCTTAATTCTCGAATAGTTCTTGGTGAGTTACTCGAATTGGGCAACGATATAAGCCCCTAATTGATCCTTCATTATCATAGATGTCTTTTCACTTACAAAATAAGTCCTAAACTGGAAGGAGGTTTTCTAGTGGAGGATCCTCAAAAAAGTTTTTGTCATGCAGATAGAAATTTAGAGAATTTAATGGTCGAGATTCATGGCACAGTGCTTAGTTTTTGCTTATCCCTTGAAGGTCATCTCTTACCGGTATTTATAGACCTTTGGTGTAACTAAATTCGATCTGTTAGAAAATAACCTCTTCTAGTTAATCATAACGATATCTTGTTAAGGCTAACCTTTTTTCATTGCTAGCAATAACTGGCACAACAATTTCTTGTTATGATAGCTGTTAATCTTCTGCCCCCTTTGTTGGACATTCTTTGATAGTCGGTGCCTTTGCCTAGATCATTGATGATGCTTTGGTATCTTATAAATTAGTTGTCTTATTTCATAGTCGGTTGGATTTTCTTAAGCAAATAGCTCCATCAAAATTGGTTATTTGATCATCTCATAGCTTTGTGTAAACAATCGACCTTTGATTTGGTAAGCTATCGTCGCTTTTCCATAACCGACATAATTGGATCATCATTTATCGGACCATCTGTTAAACCGTCTTAGATGGCTAAGCTAATCTTTTATTGATGAGTATGACTATTTAATATAACAGATATATTTTCTTGAATGAGACCAATTGATATATTTTTTTGAATAAGATTAATTGATATATTTCCTTGAATAAAGCCAGTAAATCTATATCATTATACTAACAATAATAAAGAAAGGTGGAATAATGATAGGATAGATCCATGGTGGCCTACATGTTTAGAACGCGTGCAAGCTTAAAAAGAACGCAGGTTGGACCACCCATCCATCACCTGGAAGGCAAAAGGGGTTCGACAATTCTCACAGAATTCTCCTCGAGGGGAAGAAATTAACAAAAAAAAAAGAACAACTTCTTTTGTGACTAAAAGAAAAAAGAAGAACGACTTTCTACTTGAAAAATGTAATTTAAGAATATGATTGCATTTGGTAATCCACTAAAGCATGGTCATGATATTCGCCCGCCAACATAGCAAGCTAACTTGTACAGAGTTTGCATGCTTTTTTTGTACTTTAATCAAGCTAATTAAGTGACATTACACTACAAAAAAAGTCATATACATCCACACTTTTTAGACACATAAAACATATACGTGAGTAAAAGTTCAAATTTTTTAAAAAATATTATATATATCCACGTTTGGTAAACATAAAAATGCTATAATCAATTTGTAACTTACGTTTCAACTATTAAACGTGAGTAAATCAAATATAATGGATAAACATTGGTATGCCAATAAAAGAGTGTCCAAAAAAATTAATACTGATCCCAGGTCTGGAGCTATTCCAAACTCGGATCCGATTAACTTTAATATAAATGGATCGGATCTTGATATTTAATATCCAAACCCGAGACCTGACTAAAAATATAATATAATGTATATTTAAATAATATAATATAATATAATGTAATATGATATATTTTATAATTTATTATAATATATTATTTTATATTTTATATTTTAAATATTAAAAATATAACTATACTATATTATAATTATACTATACTTATAAAGTTACTCCCACTAACTAAGTATAATAAAAAAATTCAATATGTCCATATTTTTAACAACGGGTCATTCGGGTTGGATCGGGTTCATAAATAATCCCGTTCTATTCTACAAAGTTTGGATATAATTAAATATAATCTAAATAAAATATAGACAACTATATTTTAATTATTAAATAGCTAACTATTATTAATCATAAAATAGATAACAAATAATATTATTTTTAAATTAAATTAAGATATAAAAATAATTATAACTCTATCTCCATGTTGAAAATAAGTTCCATACAAGTTTTAACTTATAATTTAAAGGTCCAAATAGATATAATTTTAACATTATTAGTATGTTCGAATCGGGTCGGGTCGAGTTGGGTCCAAATTCAGTAAACCCAGACCCAACCTGAAAAATGGAATGGATCTAATTTTAGAATCCAACCTGGATCCATGGGTTCATAAAAAATGTGATAAGCCAATGGCTAACTCTAGGATATAATGCTGAAAATTAAAAAGGTGATGCCAATTCTGGACGATCTGACACGTTCTAAATTCTCGAACCAAGAAAAATTCTGGTCATCCTATTCTGACCCTAGCTTCCTTTACACGCTGCACCCGTGCCTTAGCGCAACTTCAAACCCTATGATTCCTTCGGCCGCCTCCCCTGGCTCTATCCCTCCGTCTCTCACAGTCGCGGAGCCTTTCTTCTTTCTTCTCAGAATCCAGCGGAAGACGCGTGTAGGCCGAGCAAGAAGAAGGTATGCTTTCAAATATTCTTCGATTCGATTGAGTTTACTTGTTTTGTTTCATAGAAATTGATCGATTCCCCCCAGGATTTGCTTTTGATTAGATTCGAAGCTAGGTTTTATATCTGGATAAATATCCCATTCCCTTTAACCTGAAAGTCTTTACATTTTTGGTTTTCTTGGAACATTCGAGCTTTTTTTTTTTTTTGGGGGGGGGGGGGGGCGCATAAAGATCAAATTTTTAGGCAAATTTTAGGGTTTTTTCCCATCTTTTTGTTATTTTAGTTATGTGGATATTAGGTTTTATTCTGTTGAACTATCCGGGCCTACCTTCCCTTCTAACTCATGCCGCTTGAGTTTCTAGGTTAGTTGGATTCAAGAAGTAAAGAGAAAAAACCATGGCTTCTCATTTCTGGATGCAGGTGATATTTGGCTTGCAACCTTCATCCAAGTTTTTAGCTTCAGCCTTCTATGTGTCCTTGATTTTATAAAAACCTGTCCTCTTGAATCGCCAGGGTGGTGGCAGTGAATCCGAGGAGGAAGAGGAGACCAGCGAGTATGGTGATGGAAGTGATGCCGAGGTGGGAGCAACCGAGACCGGCGGCGCCACTGCAGGGAGCCGTTACCTCAAGGAAAATGCAAGCGACAGTGATGAGTCAAATGGGCAACATCGCGTGGTCAAGTCATCTCGAGACAAGAGGTTTGATGAGATGGCAGCCATCGTCAATCAGATGAGGAATGCTATGAAGATCAATGACTGGATCAGCATCCAGGAGAGCTTTGAGAAGATCAACAAGCAGCTAGAGAAAGTGGTCTGGGTAACTGAAGTACCTAAGAATGTCCCAGAGGCTCAATGAAAGTAAGCTATAGATAATTGATCTACTTTATAATGGCAGGTATATAGAAATTGTTATTTTTTATTAGTTGAGATCAATTTTTTATAATGGTTAATGCCGGTTTTAAATTTTGATATATATGGAACAATGATAAAAAAGGATAGATATCAACATTGACTGCAAAAAGAAGTACAAGTATCTTCATTGTGTAGGAACAAGGAGCTTCGTGCAAATCAATCACCTATATGTGAAACCTATCCAAAATTTTTTATACTTCTTCATTATGTAGGAACAAGGAGCTTCGCGCAAATCAATCACCTATATATGAAACCCATCTAAATTTTTTTAAATGCTTGCTCTGATAAATATATATGTTATGTTCAACTAATTTTTTCTTATTTTGTATACTCAGTTCAAAAGGACAGGAAAAAAATTGAGCCGTCCTAGCATGTGGGTGAACACTCGTACTAGAAAGAATGGTAAACCTGTAAATGATGCTGCTGCTAGACTAGTTGTAAGTATCCTTTATTAGTCAATTAAACTATAAGTCTATCTTATTTTTTATTATAATATTTATTTCTTATAATTAATATATAATGTTTATTGGAACCAAAAGAAAATGTTTAAAGATGTAAAAGGGGATGAAGTATTTTCTAAACAGTTTGGCAAAGAAAGACCAAACATGATACGTTGCTTAGGGATAGGACCAACTCCTAGTTCATTGTGGGGCTCTAAAGCAACAAATGAAGTCTTAAAAAAGGAAAATGAGAATTTGCATAAAATGGTTAATGACTTGGCAAGTCAAGTTGGAACACTCCAAGTCTAAGTAGCAAATATTTATGGTTCAACAGTTTCGGTGAGTACTTTAGTTAAATGTATATATTTTTTTTTTATTTCTATATGAATGAGATTGGATAACTTAATCTTTATTTTTAGAGTTATTTTAATTTTTTTGAAAATATATAAATATCATGGAAAAATTCGATGATCATTCATTCTACTTGCTATTTGATTAATGAATTTAACCTGTTATTGTACTTATTTATTAATAGGGTATTTTTAACATGAAAGAAACTGATGATCATTCACCAAAAATAGATAAAATATCATTTGTTAGTAGCAAACATAATCCAAAGGTATCTATGATATCATTATTTTATGCAATACTTATTGATGTGGCAAGACTGCTGACGCGGAGAAGCGTGCAGGCGCCATGTCAAGAGAAGACGTCACGTCGACCCCTCGGCTCGGATCCTCCTATCGAGCTGAGCTGAGCTCCCTTAGGGCAGCAAATCGAGCTCAGTCCTCCGCCAGGTCGAGCTCATGAGCTCGACGTCTAGGTCGGAGCCGCCTTCCGCCCTCCAAAGGAGACCCTCGGAGGTTAGTGCCCTGCGGTCGAGGTCGAGCCAAGAACTCACCCGTCGATGTAGAGCCTCTCCGAGCGTGCGCCCTCTGGACTGGGTCCTCCTTCCGCCCTCCAGAGGAGACCCTCGGAGGTTAGTGCCCTGCGGTCGAGGTCGAGCCAAGAGCTCACCCGTCAATATGGAGCCTCTTCGAGTGTGCGCCCTCTGGACTGGGTCCGCCTTCCGCCCTCCAGAGGAGACTCTCGGAGATTAGTGCCCTGCAATCGAGGTCGAGCCAAGAGCTCACCCGCCGATGTGGAGCCTCTCCGAGCATGCGCCCTCTGGACCGGGTCCGCCTTCCGCCCTCCAGAGGAGACCCTCGGAGGTTAGTGCCCTGCGGTCGAGGTCAAGCCAAGAGCTCACCCGTCGATGTGGAGCCTCTCCGAGCGCGCGCCCTCTGGACCGGGTTCGCCTTCCGCTTTCCAGAGGAGACCCTAGAAGGTTAGTGCCCTACAGTCGAGGTCGAGCCAAGAGCTCACCCGCCGATGTGGAGCCTCTCCGAGCGTGCGCCCTCTGGACCGGGTCCGCCTTCCGCCCTCCAGAGGAGACCCTCGAAGGTTTGTGCCCTGCGGTCGAGGTCGAGCCAAGGGCTCACCCGCCGATGTGGAGCCTCTCCGAGCGTGCGCCCTCTAGACTGGGACCGCCTTCCACCCCACTCCATCTAAACGTCCCCGCGAGTTCGGAGCGCCTAGGCTGGAGCGAGCCTGGCCGTCCCAGCTCGACCCCAGCTCAGACGTGGTCCTTACCGGCTGAGGACACCGGCAAGCCACCCGAGGACCATACCGGAGCGCCTCTCAGACCGTACTGACCGTCTGACATCGCCAGTTACACCAAAAGGGAAGGCAACGCATTGATCGAGATGCTACATTCCTCACCAACCACTCAAATCACCCAGGAAAGAAGGCCAACCAGGAGATTCGAATCCTGCTGGTGGTGGCCCACCATTCAAGGGACTCCCAAATTTTTTGGAATGAGGCGACCAAGAAGAGTGTCGGAGCGCCTGACAACGCACCTTATCATGAATCAGGAAAGGCTCCCTGAGACACCGCCGCGTGCGCCTGACAACCCGGTGGGAATCCCGAGACAAGCACCAAACGGTAACCAAGTTCACCATGAACCTGAAAAAAAAGGGGTGAAGCTCCATGACCACCAAAAAAAAGGAGGGAACCGAGGGGTACAAGGGGAGGCGGAAGAACAGAGCATCCATCTGTTCTAGCCATTACTCTCCCCCTACGACGTTCACACCTTCACCCACATCATCTTTTGCTCCTCCTAGTACGGAGTCCATCAAGAGGGGCCCGACCAGGAGGATCCATTTCCTTGGATCGTCACTGACTTGATCGTCGGAGTGCCCCCACCGAAAACCCTGGTCCGGGTCTCTAACCGTTGTCTCGCAGGTCCAGGAGAGGAGGACCACCGGATGGCGAGGCGGGGCGCACCCAGTACGGAGATCTGGGAGCCGAGAGCGACGGGAGGCGGGGGGAGCGCACTCCGACGCTGGTAGGAGCTACGGGTCACGACGGTCTTGGCGGCAACACTTGTAATTTAATATTTTTTAAGAAAGTTGGCTAACTCTCTATTATTTCTAAAATGGTGATAGAGTTCAACTAAACTCATTTCAAGTGAACATATTATCCATTCTCGAATCATCTAAAATTGTAAGTGAAATTTATTTTAATGAATTTATAGATTTAAATCGAATGGTTCAATGTTATTAAGTGGTGATCATCAGGACTTATTCATTATATTATATGAAATCAGTACTTGCAGGATGAAGAAATAATTTTATTGGATATCTCATAGAAAGAAGTAGGCAAAGGAATATTTATTTCTGATGATAAAGACAAGATGTTGATGGACAAAAGTTTGGGAGATATGTTTTGTGTGGTTTCTGTTTCTTATGCAATTGAGCTCGATGCTCCATTACTTGTAAAGGACAAAAGTCGATCTTTAATAAAACATGCTATATACACTCATATTATTTGGTGGAAAGATTATGTAAGTATCTATGTATATTATTGGTTTAATAATGATTTATACTATCTTTGAAATGATATATATTTATATGATTCCTTAGTTTTTGCAGATTCAAGGAATATAATGGAATGTGTAAGGAAAAAATGGAGATTTTACAAAATTTACTTTATATATCTTTATTCTCTTTATGGTATAGGAAAATAGTTGGAACTTGTTTTATGATATATTTTGAGTTCTAGTATTTACTTTCTTTTGAAATCAATACTATATTTTGTTTGTTGATATTTAGATTTTGATGAAATTAATAAAGTTGTTGGGACAATATTTTTGTAAGACTATCACTATGTATGTTAAACTCTATTTAATATAATGATGAAAATTATCTTGTTTATAGTTATTTTATGTCTTTCTATTTTTATTTGTTATTACAGGTGATCTATATTTTGAAATTGGATTGAGCAAGACTATCTTTAATTATATACCTACATTTTATTATTGATACTACAGGTTCATTTATACCTATACTTTGTTAATTCTAACAAATTTTAATTCGTATGTATTTAATTACTCACGTTTCTAATTCGTATGTATTTAATTACCCACGTTTTTAATTCGTATGTATTTAATTACCCATGTTTTATAAAGGATGTTATAGACTAAATTTATACCCACATATATAATTTTACCTACGTTAGATATTACGTGGGTAAAGCACGTCTACACCGTGGATATAAACTATAATCATGCCGGACATACCTACGTTTAACCAAATGTGTGTACCAATATGGGTGTAGACATATATCCATATATTTTAAGTTTTTATCTACGTATTTTTTACGTGGATGTAGCTCAATTTTTTTTGTAGTGAATTAGCTGTAATCCTAAACGCTGTACAAGTCATTTTCTTTCTCCTTTTCATCCAATTAGAGGTGAGCTTTCTTCCTATTGTTCCCATGACAAGAGTAACGGAAGTTCACAAAAAACCAATCATTAGCGTTTCGAGTTTCAACATTTCTGATGTAGACGAAAGCTACCATCCAAAAAAGGACAAAAGTTTCATTATTCATGAATAGCCAACGACTGTTTTGATTAATAACACATCTGTGAGTAGATGTGTTTCATTTGGAAAGCATTTTGTACTAAGAGGCTCTCCATTCTAATTATACATTCTCACATGTTAACCATGAGACTCGATCGGCTTCCTCGAGACACCTTCGTGCAGGTTTGAATGCTTACCGATGGATTGTGCCAGACTTGGGAGCCCAAGAGTTGATGGACGTATCCTTCCCTACGTTGCAGATGCTGGAGAAGGGAACTAGACATAGCCCTCTACTTCTCAAGTCCTCTTTACCTCCCATTTCTTTTTTAATTTCATAACTCTGGAAAGCATGAGCAAAGACATGATTCACGCATGAGTCTGAAAATTGAAAATTGTCATCAAGGTAAATAAAGGAGGGGAGGAGCTTTCCATTCAAAAGAAGAAGAAGAAGAAGAAATTAAGAAAGAAAGAAAAAGAAAATTGTCATCAAGAATTGCAATGAATGAAGAGAAAAATTCAACAAGATTTTTGTTTTTTTGGTAATTTGAAAACTTTTCAATCTGAAACACAATGGTTGTGTCAATGATCATCACAATTCGGTTAGTTTTAGGCTCATCTCATGATTGTTTGCAGCTCTACTTTTGTTAACAGCAGCAACACCAGCAAACTAATCCTCATCATCGCCTTAGTATTTATCATGTATTTTGGTTTAAATTAATTGCATTTCAGGTAGAATTCAGGTGATATAATTAGTTAGAAATCAAAGTTCACTATAAGATGTATCAAAAACAAATAACATCAAAATTCTCTTTTTCATGGTTAATATATGAAAGATACGAACCATTTTCGCATATGGAGCACATAGCACCTGAAATTATCATCAGAAAAAGTAAAATTCAGCATCTAATTATCAGCAACTTATCATAATCTATACCAAAATGCTGGTTTCCAAAAATTTGGAGTAGAACATACAGTCAACTGATCTTGAAGACACTTGATGTATTCGATCGCATCCAACAATACCGAGGCCGTGTCTGTCTGAAAAGATGCACACAAATCAAGTATGGATTAGGATTTTCCGATGGGATCCGCGGTGCACTAGTGCTGGTATATATTATTGCACTCGAATGAACTATAATATTAAGCTATCGTAAAACCCAGCTTATCATTTATTTTGAATCACAAACTGGTGAGTTCTAAAAATTTGCACCTTCCCAAATGGTGAAACCAGCTGCTGCAGCATGCTAATTCGGTCACCAAGTTTTTCTTTTCGAATCTGGAAGACCAATACAGCATGGTATAAGTTACGAGTTCCTTGGCTTATTTGTAGATGCAAGATTGTTTTGGGACTTACCTTGAGTGGTGCAACATGGTAGGTGATGGGTTTTTCCGAGCGCGTTTGTTGAAAAGAAATGCTACAGCCATCAGGAGATGGCTTCCTTCTTCTACTACCACGGCACGATGATAGATGGCTACTCTGATTCAGCATTGGAAAAGGTGGGCATTTTCCCCCTTCAGTGTTCTCAAGCATTGATGATGGAACTTCAGAAAATCTTTCAAGAGGTTTCTCCAAATCCTGCTGATGGTCTTCTTCTTTGATGGGGTGGATAGGTGCAGCTTCTGCAAACCAATCGCTAATCTGAGAGCTCCCTGGACCACTGCATGTTGGAGAAAAAGAGAACCGAATTAGAGAAGTCAAGTTTGCTTGCTTTCTAGCTTGACAGTAAAAGTACAATAATTAATAACTATAGGTGTTCTTCCTCCCTTGTTCCTTAGAAAAAAGTATAAAAACTACATAAAGAAATCAAATGAGGCAAAGAAAGGTTGGAGAACCTAAGCTCAACCTTGGACTCCTCTCTCTCGATTAGGAGACCATACATACAAATATGTTAAATAAGCAGGAATATTAACACTAACAGAGTCTCATTGGTCCGAGCTCTTAAAGGGTCATTGAATTGGAGAAACGTTGTTGAGTATGTGGAGATCATGGGAACATTTGGAGGCAGGTTGACCCACTGTTGCATCTCCGTCGTCCATCCGCCTCCATGCATCTCTTCACACATTGACTGTCATCTATTTGCTTCCCCTCCTGCAGTATAGTCTCAAGCAATCCAAGAGTATGATGATCTCTCAAACCACTTTACTGTTTCAACTATACACTTGGTTCAAAGATTTTTTTTTTCTTCTATGTCTGTCTTCGCACTCTAGCTTCTATTATTATGTTTGCCTCCAAACATCACTGGGTCCAGGAAAAATTGAGTGGCCAAGGAACATTGGCATGGGAAAGTTCATCATTAGTCAAGTTGATCGAACCTTCAACAAGAAGCAACAACGCATTTGCCCAAAAAAAAAAAAAAATTCTCGGAATAGTTGCTCATTATCTTTCGTGGTGTCAATTGGAAGGGCCATCGTTTTCTTCTTTGTTACTTGGAGGTGTGGGGTGTAAAGTAAAAGAAGCTTTGGAAACACCCTGCCATGGTGAAAGGGCCATCTCTCTAAAGCATAATTGCTTTATGAATACTACAAGAAAAGCAACGCCAAACTCATCAAATAAGAAACAAAGAGGGAGAGAGAGAGAGAGAGAGAAGATCCCATTGCTCCTTCTGTTTTAGTTGATGAATTTCTTTCACAACTCTCTTACGTGCATTCTTTTCCCTAAAACAAGATCGACCCCATTGCTCGTTTTGTTTTAGTTTATGAATTTCTTTCACAACTCTCTTACGTCCATTCTTTTCCCTAAAACAAGATCTCTCCCTCTCTCTCTCTCTTTTATTTCATAAAAGCTCCTCTCAGATTAGCCTTTAATTATTATTTTTCCCCCACTTCTGGACCATAGCAAAAACATTTTTAATTTGATAACTTTATCTGTGAAGCTGCACGTTTCTAAGGTTTCAGGCATGCGATTAATTTTTAATTGCTATGATGATATATTTAAGATTTTATCACAGCAATGATAATTTGGCTATGAAAATAATATTATCATTGTAATATATATTATCCAATATTACATGGGTGTATATTACGAAAAATATATATATTATATTGGTGTAGTGTTGTTTTTAGACCAAATTTTAGAATCCCAGTCAGGCCATTAGTTAGCCCTATTGAAAATCTTGGATAATATAGTTTTTAACCTCACTTATTTTGGCTTATTTTCATGCACATTTTTAGAATACACAGCTTAAAATACATTTATAAAAAAAAAAAAAAAAAAAAAAAACCAATTTTCCTTGTGGTGGGTTTGTCCTTCATTTTTTTTTAATCTAAAAAATATCAATCTTCCTTAGATTATGAAAATTTAACTCCTTAAAGTTTTAGGTGAAGGTCAAGAAAAGGTGAGGCTAAAATTAAGCTAGTCTATTATCCTTTTTTGTTAATAGCGATGCATCATATACTTCCAAAATTACGTCACCATAGCCTTTCAATCTTTTTTTTTGGCTTGCACTTGATGTGCCCCTGGCTTGACTAGAAGGCTGTGAATTTCTAGATTGAATAAATACAAATTTTAGAAAAAAATTAATAATATAGTAAAATATATGGCCAGAAAAGCCAAATAATGACCTCTCACCCACAATGACATTAAAGTTGATCTTATGCATAAACAAGAATCAAGTTGTTGAAAATGGATCACCGATGTGATTAATGATGTGAGTTTGATATGGATAAGATCATGGCTTCAACTTGAAATCAAAGATAATAAAATATTATCTATCCTAGCTAGATGTAATTAAGATGGAGATATAACATGGCCAACTGCCCATTTTATTCTTCCTTTGTTTCATTTGCTTTCTAAGAGTTACTCTAGAAGTGATTGAGAATGCTTTTTAAATTATGGCAATTAAATTGTACAATAATACACTGTATAGTACTGATCTTTTTATAAAAAGCTGCTCATAATCAAAAATTAAAAAAAAAAAAAAAAGAAAAGAAAAGAAAATATGGCCCTCCTTTTCATCCAATAACTTGTTCTTGAAAAGTATATCGAGATTGGAAATTTTGCGATATATTGCATTAGAAGGCCCCTATATATTATCCCATATAACAAATAACAGCTATTTTAATGCAGAATAATAACAATCAAATAACATGGAAGCCTCACAAATTATCATAATCGATTTTGTTGCCTTGAAACTTAGGAGCAATAAATATCTTAAGCTTTTAATGGTCTGTTGCTGTGGTGTATCTCAAAATGGGTGCCCTTCAACGAAAAGTTTTGCTCAGGAGTCAGCAGGATCAAGGATGGATAACTCGAGGAATGGGCAGGAATTGGCCCACCCAATTAACAAAGTGCTAAATCTAGTCTCCTGCCAAAAGAAAGCTAAATCCAGTCCCCCACCAGGCTTAATTCCTTCGGATGTGGCATCACATCGAAATGCTAAATCTAAGACCCATATAGCCTACTTTTTTATGTAGATATGGGACCAAGTTTTCAAATAGGCCTTGTCAAATGACAAAGCTTCCAAGTCTTCCCATTTATGGTCCCAACTGCACCACCACCGATTTCTCTAACTTCTAACAGGCACCACTAAAAATCTGAGCATCTAGATGGATGGTTTAAGCATAGCAAGAATTCTTAATCTATCCAATATGACACTATTATATCTAAATAATTATAATTAAAAGTATTTATGTATTTAGAATATATAGTAGTTTGTAATTGTCATAATTTCACTCTGTTACAAAGATCGAGATTTTTCTGCTGGTCTAAGATCATATTCAAATTAGTAAACTATTTTTTTAAAGATATTAAGATATTTTATTCAAATATATTGTCTGGAAAACAAAACACCTACAATTCATTTGAAGATAATTTATTAGAAAAATAAGAAAATCCAATAGATGAATATGCCCAGATTTGGACATGGGACTTACCTTAAGTCAACAAAAGCAGGACATTGCAATTTCCTTCTTATAGCCACGTCAGGATGTGACCAGATATGATTTGTTTGGCATTGAATGGAACCAAATGAGATGAGATAGATGATGTTGTAAATATTACTGCAGTCCAAGGTCCAGGCAACATGATGTTGATATTTATATCAGAGATTTTTGTTTACATACTTCAAATAAAAAAATTAAAACTTTATTCCTTTTTTCCTTTTTCATGTAAGGCAAAGTTTGGTAAGATTTAATATTTTGTATATATCAAGCCAAGATCTAATATATACAGCCAAAGAAGTAGGTTCCATATAACCTAATATGTTTTTACACCCCCACCCCAACCCCAAAAAAAAAAAAAAAGCCTAATATGTTACTACTTTTTCCCATCCACTGCCCAATTCTCTCTTGTGACTGCTAGCAAAGAAGTTAGAAAGATTGCCATCCCCTGACCTCATAGCTTAGCATTTAGGATCGTGGCTCATGGAGGAACTTCATAAATGATGTGTAATCTTATACTAAATATTGTCTGCCTTCACCTTTTTTTTATTTAGATATTTTCTACATGTACATGTCACACTGGGACCTACTTAACTGCTCCGGTTCTCCTGCTTCTATAAACTCTTATGCAATCGTCGCATACAATGGCGAATGACATAACATATCGGGATTGACTTTCATAGAAAAATTAAAAGAACATCTAAAAATTACTTTGCTAGTTAGAAAGAATTTTTTTTAATGAAATGAAGCATTGCCACTGGCGTGTGGCACGGCCAGTTGTAAGACTTCGAGTCCTGGTTTGAACATATTTCAACTGGAAAGTCCGGGAGTAAAATAAAAAATAGAAAAATAGTTCGGAAGTAAAATCAAAAAAAAGAAAAAAATTAATAAAATAATCTTGGAGCTCTTGTTGGCTGGTGGTAGTGAAAAAGTTAGGGATATATATAATAAATTCCGTTCACTCGGCTGGCGCCAGTGGTAGTCAGGTTGACGTACTGACCTTCGAGTAGGAAACGACTGCGGAAAAATTAATATGCACCGTGTATCGAACATTCCCTGACTGGGATTGGGAGACCGTTTGGAGGTGGCCACGCCCGGGGTCTAACTTCTCCCCCTTTTTTGTTTCATCAAAAAAAAAAAAAAAACATTTATATAAATCAAGTATAAATATAATAAAATTAAAAAAGTAATTCAAAAAAAGAATAGCACGAAATGGAATAGAACCTGGTATGGGAAGAATGGTAAAAACACTTCCAAGCATGCAAAATTAAGTTGCCTCACCTCTATTATGATCCTATCAAATTATGAAATGGAGTACACGTCATTGACTGTGTTCTAAGTAATCGGTGTTGTCCTTGCCATGCACATGCTAATATTGTTGAGAGAAATATCTTGAATTTGATCCTTAAAGGAGTCCAAAATAGATAAAAGAGGACCGGGAAGAAGCCCAGCCCCAAAAAAAAAGAAAAAAGAAAAAAAGACTTGGAACAGCCCATGACAGGCCAGCCTGCATGGCCTAGATTGCATGGCCCAACGTGGTACTTGCATACGGACGACGGCCTAGGCCCAGGCAGGTGCGGGCACGCAGCAGCGCAAGCCCAAGCAGCCTATTCTCTAGTGTTGCTATGGCGGTGTTGCAAGGACTGTCGGTCCACGGGCGGTGTACATGCATTGATCATGCGATATAATGGATGCATGCATTCCTAGCAGCGATTGGACGGTTGCACACGTCTCCAAACATGTTTTGCATGATTTGGGTAGATCTAGCATGGATTTCAGCATGATCAAAGATAAATCGATATCCAGGAGTTGATCTAGAGTTCAATTATGAATTAGAGAGGCTACAAGACTCTGATTTGGACCGTTAGATTCCTGGTGAGACTTTCTTCACAACATAGATTATAAAATCATGGGTAGAGGACAAGGCAAGGTATAAGAATCAAAATAATAGTAAAAGATTTCTAAAGAGCGGTTGAGTTGAAAGCTTATGAGAGGAATTTTAGAATTTGTTGTTGAGAGATTTGTACAGAGTTGAGAATAGAAGTTTTCAATCTTGTAAATTCATTTTTTCATAGTAAAACCTTGCATGCCTGAATTGTTTGTGCCTTTTATTTTATTTTTTCTCTTCTTCCTTCTCCTGCGGCATCGATATCGATAATTATGATTCTAAGAATAGGGATCCATATTCTACATAAGAGATTCTCCAATGAGAGTGGTATTAGTGTAGTTGGAACTACGACAACTAGTATCAGAGCTTAGATTGTCCATGATTGATTGAGATCGAAGAAGATGGAAAGCACAATCAAAGTTGACATTAATTGCTTTAATGGGAAGAGTAATTCTTTTTCTATAACAAGCGAGGGTGAAAGACATACTCAACCAGTAGGGATTGATCGATGCTCTCATATACGATGAGAGACCGACCACCAAGGAAGCAAAGACTTAGAGGTAGTACTAAATGTAGGCGGTGATTATGATTCACTTATATTTGATGGATGAGATGGTGATCCACGTATTAAACGAGACTTTTTCGATAGTACTTGGGTGAAGCTTGAGAAGCTATACATGACAAAGTCCCTCATCAATGTTCTGTTTCTTTGGAAGCAGTTTTATCAACTAATAGATGACCGAGGGATAGAGCATGTAGGAGTATCTAAGTAACTTCTAGAAAATTTCATCGATTCTTCAATGTCAGCAAAAAAATTAAGGAGAAGATCAGGATATTGGTCTTACTTTTAGCCCTATCACAGTCCTTTGAATTCTTGGTTACTGCTTTTCTAATAGGGAAGAGCACCATCAAGATGAAGGATGTCATCTTGACATTACTCCAAAACAAAGTTCTCAAGTGGGAAAACTGATCTTTGAGTTCAAGTAGGAACTCAGCATTGACAATTTTTTAAAGAGCAGGTAATAGAAGGCGAAGCGATAAAGAATCACGAGACAAGCGATCTAAGTTGAAGGATGCAAGCAGGATTAAGTATTGTCGGTGCAACGAGCTGGGACATCATGTTAGAGATTGCTTGAAGCTCAAAAATCGAACAAGGGCTACTACGATGATGACCGATAGTAGCAACGATGATAAATACTATAGTAATGCATGTATAGTATTTAACGAGGTATCTTTTTTCTAGTGGATTTTAGATTCTACCTATCTATACAATATTTATTATAGAAAGAAGCTATTTGACTTTTTAGAGAGTACAGAGAATTTGTTCACTTGCCAGATGGATAGAGCTGTGCGATCAAGAATGTTGGGATAGTCAGCCTGAAGGTGTATAATGGATCTGTGAGGAAACTGGGCAAGATCCAATGCATACCTAGTTTTTGTAAAAATCTGGTTTTTCTCAGTAAACTGGATTTAAACAGCTACACGTGGATAGCCGATGATGGAATCCTGAAAGTCTTGCATGATAGTAGGGTTATTTTATAGAAAAAAATGAGGGTACTATCTCTTGATAGAAAGTCCAATGCAAGGTGGAGTTCCTAGTACAGACAGGAGCACTGTACGAGGTGGAGCTCCGGGAGTAAGTAGATCAAGTAAGAGATAAGATCCCCAGGAGAATGGCAGGCGACATCGCAAGATAAAGTTTCTATTATCATAAGAGGCTTCCTTGAGCATGTCTCAAATCGAGATGAGCATAGCATGTGATGAAGATGAAATCAAGCAGTCTGGCTCAACTTCCATGTTTGCCCATCATGAGCAGTAGGCATTTATCTCGGGATATGGGAGGAAATCCTTCAAGAAATTTTTAAAGTCAAGTGAAGGTCGAATGTCGAGTCGAGGTGGAGGTTGTTGAGAGAAACATCTCGAATTCGACCCCTAAAGGAGCCTATAACAGGTAAAAGAGGATCCGAAAAAAGCCCAAACCAAAGAGGGGAAAAAAAAAAGAAGCTTGGAGTAGCCCACAACAGGCCTGCCTGCACGACCCAACACGGTGTGCACGAGCACGAGTGCCGGCCTAGGCCCAGGCAAGCATGCACGTGATCAGTGGCCCACGCCTAGGCAGGCCCCTCCTCTAGTGTTGCTATGATAGTGTTATGTGGATCGTTGGTCCACGGGTAGTGTATGCACATTGGTTGCACGATCCAATAGACGCTCGCATTTCTAGTGGTGATCAGACGGTCGCTTGTGTCTCCGAGCATGCTTCGCATGATTTGGGCTAATTTAGCATGTATTTCGATGCAATCAAAGGCTGATCGACAAGCATGAGTTGAATTGGAGTTCAACTATAAATTAGAAAGACTACATGATTTCAATTTAGATGTGACTTAGATCGTTGGACTTCTAGTGAGACGCTCTTTGTGGCAGAGGCTATAAAACTATGAGCAAAGAACTAGATAGGACGTGAAGATTAAAAAAGTAGTGAAGAGTTTTTAGGGAGCGGCTGAGTTGAGAGCTTGTAAGAGGGATCTTGGAATTTCTTGTTAAGAGATTGTACAAGATTGAGAGTGGAAGTTTTAAATATTATAAATTTATTTTTTTCATAGTGAAACATTGCATGTCTAAATTGTTTATGCCTTTGATTTTATTTTATTTTTTTCTGCGATATCGATATTGATAATCATGATCCTAAAAATAAATATTCATATTCTATACAAAAGATTTCTCGATGAGATATCAATGCAATTGATATCATAATAAATATTTATAAAAATAAGATCGGAAATCTGATACGGTGTTTAGCTTGGTATAATGTAAACCCTCTTACATAATTTGATGGGAGCAGCCTACATTGGATCTCCTATACCTTATACATCTACGTTTGATTTTGATTATATTATAATAGAACCCAGCCTCTTAGATAAATTTTAAAAAAAAACAATGGCATCAACGTCTATGTCCCATGGTACAACAAATATTGTCCTGTGCTTGCTTCAGAAGCCTCGCCAAAGATGGGATGGAAGAGACGGCGAAAGGTAGTGTCAGTTGCACGGAGTGCATTATGATGCATTGGATTCTTTTGCAGTTCATCCATCACGAGGATTCCAATCATTTTAAAGATGGGTTAGATTTGGCACTGAAATCAAAATTCCAATCGAAATAGATCAAACTCCAAATCAAAAATATTATATTTTTAATAAATTTAATTCATAATAAAAATCATAATTCAAATAAAATTTAAATATTAAAAAAATGGGATTGAGCTTCCAAGCATTTATATTTTCTTTTAATAAAATTAAAATTACCCATTTATATTTTTATTTTAAAATATGATTTTTTTTAATAAGCATGTCCTGATTTTTTTTAAAAATATATTACATTTAATCTAGTCCTTGTAAAAAGTTTTAAAAGTTAATTACAAATCAAGTTTAATACTAGAAGTATGCCTGACACGCTATGAGTACGGCACCATAACTTAAATTCTATGACTGACATGATGAGCTGGTACTTGGATTCCACATCCTCGAAAGGGGCTGAGAGTTTTTATTTCTTGGGAACCCTCTCATTCGAGGTATGTCAAGGTCAATTTTGATGAGAGTGTCAGAGACTCTGAGGGTAGGGCTGCTTTTGTGATCCAAGATTCAAATTTGGACATTATTGCTGCTAGGGGTTGTCATCTTGTCGACTCTACTGTCCCCCAAGCGGAGCTCACAATGGCTTGGATAGGGATTTGGTATGCTCGACGATTTCTCCGTTATGACCACCTGTCATTGAGGGAGACAGCCACGGTTATTTCTTGGATCAGGGGTGCAATTCGTTTTTCTCTGATCCATCCTATGGTCCGCGATATTGCTCTTTGGCTGAGAGGATGTTCCTCTTTTTTTGTTAGGCATGTGTATAAGGAGGCCAACACGGCGGCTAATTGGGTATCTTTCTATATGGTTTGCAACTCGGGATGGGTGTTTTGGTCTCATTTCGGTGAGATGCTTGTAGCTTTCAGGGACTGTATTTTTTCTGACTTTTTTTATTGTATTCATACCAGGACTGTTGGTTGAATTATCCACTTTACCAAAAAACAAGGAGGGGTGAGAATTTTGGTCTTGCATAAGCAAGTGTACCATTGAATTATTACTCTTAAAATAGTATGTTCTATGTTACATCATGCTTTTTTCGTATCGAGCATCCTCAAGGCTTTTGTCGTACTGCATCAAATCAAACTCCATCACCATTGCTATCACGAAACCTAGCAGCTAAGTTTGTCAAGGACTTTGGATGGCTGGAAAAAGTCGTAGAAGAAATTAATGAAGTTGTTAACTATTTTCTTTAGATATAACCATAAAGGCTTCAATTTTATTGAAGGATAACAAGGATGGCCCTATCATTTTCCATTACATTAAATCAGCATGTCATTCCAATTGCATCACGCTATCAATCGATTTAATAATTAACATATATCCACGTCAAAGCATACAGAATAAATTTCTTTATTTAATCAACCATGACGAAGAGTGATCAATCATCATAGCTTAAATTTTAGATATGAGTGACATGAAACCATTATTGGTATCGGCTGAATTACCATCTTAGTAGCATAGGTTTAAATTTTTGGATTCGTGTTCCTAACCTGCATGATAGCTTAATAAAGAATTAAGTTACATTTGATCTTCTCAGGCCTGTTCATATATGGAGAGGGCTGCTCTATATGGGCCCCCATATACTATCAAAATAGGTGCTTTAAGCATTGTTGTGTAATCATACACCCAACTTTGATTGCAAAGCTTTAAATTAAGCATGATGGAAGTGCGGTAACACCCATATGAGAGTAAAAAGAAATTAAACCAAGCCACTCAAAGAGTATGACAAAAAGCAAATAAGAAATGCACCCACATTCCATTACGATGAAATGGACCATTTCATGCAATGTTTACTAAAATATATTTATCCATTCGATAGTAATTTTATTTTTGATAATGTGGATAGTATGAATGTTAGCTCCAACAATGAGGCTTGATCTTTGGGCTTTTGTGATGCCATCATGAAATGGAAAAGGAAAAGGTTGTTGGCTAACAAGCTAGATCATGCAAAGCTCACATGATGCCTCGTTGATTATTTTTCCACCTTAATGGTCCATGATCTATGGCATGGTCCATGATGGATTCATAATGGTAGTAAGCTATATATGATCACCAATGTCACGGGTTCATAATCAAGGTAGGTGATGATCATCAATGTCACAGTCTCATTGTTGTAGGTGAAAAATATCTCAAAACTAGAATCTCAAAGCCGAACAAGACTGAATTGAAGCTTCAAAAAATAGGTCTTTGGAACCTCAAAGGACTTCAAACTTAGTCATTTATCCATTGGCACATATCTGAAAGCGAGCAGCGAGTGATCTAATGGTGGTTTTGCATTACCATTGTTGTTAAACTAAATAGATTTTTTAGCATTGTTGTGACCTAATTATTCGATCTCATTATGATAACGAAGATGGCTATTCAAGCAACTAACTATTTTCGGTTACGGCAACTACTTTCGATTATAGCTACACCTATAAAAATGATAAGAGGGGACCTCCAAGGATAAGCAAGTCTAAGGCAAGCAAGCCCACACTATGCCACGTTGACTCTTTCTTTTTTACATCTCTTTCTTTTAACTCTCCATTTTGTTACCTAGACCACCCCACTGACTTGAGCGTCGGAGTGTTCCCCACCGGAAATCCAGTTCGGGGACCTTGTGCAGGTCTTCATCGAAGAAGAGCGCCCAGGATCAGGATCTCATTCGATCAGAAAAGCAAGCGGGATTGCCCGACGCTGTCAAAGCTTCAGCCATGGATGGTTTATCCATAACAGATTGGCATGCCAGGTAGGAGTTGTTGTTCCCCTCTTGGAAAAAAGAGTTCTCAAGGAATTACAAGATGGTGACAAGGAAAGCGCGTCGGTTAAAGCACGAAGAGAAAGAGACCATGCCCCAGGAATTGTCTTTTTCTTTATTTCTTTTTATTAAACACAAAGTGGATTCGTCACAAGAACCCCCCCTCCGTCTCTTTCTAGATTTCTTCTTCCTTCCCTCTACCATGGAGGAGGAAATCTGGATAGATTCCATAAGTTTGCTTCTTTGTCTTGGTTCATTTTTGGTAGTGATTTGGAGCCACGAGGAAGAAGCTCGACACCTATTTTCCTGCGAGCTTTTATGAGGTTATGATATCTGGTTGGTGCCTTCTTTGGGGTTATGGTTCTTTGAGGGTGGTGATGACATCTCCATCTTCGTCGAAATGAAGAAACATCGCTAGAGAGCTGCCAAGAAACGTACTTTTGCTCATCATCACGAAATGAAGAAAGATCACCGGAGGTGACAATGGAGCTGTTTCTTCCCTCAGTATTCTCCATCCTGTACTCATCGTCCTTTGCCAGCCAAGAAACGAAGGATCTGAGACCCATTATGGAGTCTTGATCCTCCAACCCGTCATCACGCTCGAGAGCTTCGCTCATCCGAACAACACGATCATGGAAGGACCGCCTTGGCTCTAAAGCTCTGATCGGCTATAGTTGGGACGATCGCAAGGCCCCTCGGTGACAGATAAAAGGTCCTGTCTTCACCCCACTCCAATCGGCACCCTTTGCTCGGCATGGATCGGTGTCACAAGACGACCGCAAGCCCCCCCTTAATTCTCGACCTCTCCACTATCGGATCAACGATCGTAGGTTCCTGTTCGGCCACTCCTCCGGACCATGCAACACCCACAAGAGGGACCGCGTCAGCTCCCTAGTTTGGTCGGCACTCAGAGGAACTCTGAGCCAAGGCCATGATCGGCATCCACCTTGGCTTCGGAGCGATCAACACCTAAGAAATGAGCAATCTAGGCTCCAAAGCTCCAATAGAAAAGCTGTTGCCCAGAAATGGTGCCCAAGAGGGGGGGTGAATTGGGTATTTAAAAAATTAAAGCAATATATGTGCTATCAAGTTTTAAGGTGAAGAGTGATAGTGCTCCAAAAAATTGTGCAACGGAAGCAATGAAATAAAATGACAATTAAAAAGCAAAAGAATTTAAAGAGAGAGGCAATGCAAACACACAAGAAATATAGTGGTTCGGTGCACCTAGCACCTACATCCACTCCCCAAGCTCCACTTGGGAATTTTCACTATAATCTTTAGATTACAGCCGACTTGTTTTACCAGGCTCACAAGTCAAAACCTTACACACTTGTTTTGGCTTCGGGCTAACAAGCAACCCTAGTTGGTTTTATCAATTGGCTCACCAACAAACCTCACTCACTTGTTTTGGCTTCGGGCTTACAAGCAACCCTAGTTGGTTTTATCAATTGGCTCACCAACAAACCTCACTCTAGTTTCAAATTCCCTTGAAACTAGCTAAAGACAAAAGAATATCAATACAATGAATTAAAAACTAAACAAACTCCTTTTGAGCAATAATAAATTCGTTGAAGCTCTTGATGGAGACTCTTCAAGCCTTTTCCCTTGGAATCTTTGGACCTCACTAAATGCCAAACACTTGAATGTTGGATTCCTCAAAGATGGAAGACTTTTGGCTAAGGAATCTCTTGGTTTTCTCACTCTTTTGGCTTGGAAGTGATTGAAGGCTTTGTACTTTGAATCTACACTTTTTCACTTTGTCTCATTTTTTTTTGAAGTTTGGTGGAGGTTAAATACCTCATTCATGCTGAAACAACTCCACAAGACCGTTAGATTCAAAAATATGGCCATTTATGGCCGTTAGAAATCAAATCAGAAGTTCAGAAAAACTAGCCGTTATGCCATGAGTCGACCTCTGAATCAAGTGTCGACCTCATGAGTCGACCTCCAGTATAATTTAGGCAAAAGTTCAGAATACCATAGTTCTGCCCATTTGAATTCTCAGGCTATGAGTCGACCTCTGGTGTCGACCTCTGGACAGGTGTTGACCTCTGGTGGTCGACCTCTGGAGCGTGCCACTGAGATTTTGCCGTGCCGGCCATGCTGAACTTTTCTTCTCTTCATGAGTCGACCTCTGGTGGTCGACCTTTGACAAGGTGTCGACCTCTGGGGGTCGACCTCTGATCTGAATTTTTCTGAAACTCTTTGAGATGTGCGTGCCATGCTTGAGTTTCTTTAAGCCTTTGTTTCTTTTGTCAAATATTTCTTAACAAGAAGGTCCATTATGAGAATTTTGATCTTGTCCAAGGTAGAAGAGCTCTTTTCCAAATCAGGCAAACTTAGTTTCATCATTGTACTTTTGATACTCTTTTTGAATAACCTAAGTCCTGAAACTTTATCTAGAGATGAAACATTAGTCCAAATATATACTCAACCTTTTGTTAATCATCAAAACTAAGGAGCCAAAGCCAACAATCTCCCCCTTTTTGATGATGACAAAATCTTGAGTATATTGCAATTAAGTCCAAAAGCAAGATATAGCAATAAAATATTTTCAAAGAATCCTTACATGCATGAGTGTATCATAAAAATTTACTTTTCATCTTCTTTTTGTGAAAATATTTTCAAGAGTTACTTTTTATTTACTTCTTTCTTTTTGTGAAAACATTCTCATGAGTCAAAAAGGTAAGAATCATATAAACTTTACTACTATAAGACGGAGATCTCATAAATACATATATACTTTACTAAATTTGATCTCATAAATACATATATACTTTACTACTCCCCATTTTTGTCAAGAATCAAAAAGTTCATTTTTGTAGTGAAAGATATATTAATGAAACTTATGTTCAATTATAATGAAGTATTTAGGTGCATAAACTACATGCTCCCCCTCAATTTGTGCATTCAATATAATAAAATATTCTAACTTGAGGGTTTAAAAAAAATAAATGTTAAGAGCTGGTATCAGATAAAATGGCACAAGATAGATAAAAACAGATGTATTCAGTTACAAAATTGCTTACAAAGTAGGCACAAAATACTGATACAACAGATCATACAAAAGCAAACTAAGAGGCTACTCCTCATCAGAAGGTATATCAAAAGATACAGGAGCCATGATCCTAGATGAGGATTTTGGAGTCCTATGAGAGGAACTCCGAGTCCTCAGAGAGGGACCAAACCTAGGGGTAGTCCTACGAGATCTATATGTCCTAGGTAAGGGCTCCACAGATGTCGAGACAGAGGCAGTAGCTGAAGGAGTGGACGGATCAGTATGCTGAGTAGACTAAGCTGGAGTCTGCCTGCTGACTAGCTCATAAGCAGTGGGATCATCAATGTCTATCTCTGTATGCTCATCTATGTCATCTGGAATCCCAGTGATAGTCTCAAACAGAGACTCTGTAAGCTCAGCAACAACTGATATGTCTGTGGCTGGAGGATCTGTACTCGGAAGATCAGTAGTAGGAGGATCAGCAGAAGGAGGAATCTCCGGAATCGGATCTGCAGGTGGAACATCAGAACTCCCTGCTCCAGGCTGATCTCCATCACTGTCACTGTATCCACCGGAGCCATCATCATCATCATCATCATCATGTGGAGGAGATACTGTCGGATCTGCAGTCCCTGATGGCAGTGCTAATCTCAATAAGCTGAGGATCTGTCTGAATCCTGTATCCATACTAGCTGAGAGAGCACCAATGCGTGTGTCTGTGTGTATCCGCAGATCATGAAGCTCCTGCCGTACACCAGTGATCTCTGTCCGGACCTCTGAAATCTGATCAGTCACTCTCTGCTCGAAGTCTGATATCCTCACTGAAGTCCTCCGTGGTGTAGCAGTAATAGTAGGAGCTGGAGCTGATGAGGGTGGTGGCGTGAATGGCTCAGGCTCCGCAGTCTCTGTCTCCGGTGCTGGGCGAGGAGGTGTACCATGATCAGTAGGCTCTGAAGGCCCTACCTCAGC
The DNA here is from genome assembly GCA_021397845.1 of Areca catechu. Classification (NCBI taxonomy): domain Eukaryota; kingdom Viridiplantae; phylum Streptophyta; class Magnoliopsida; order Arecales; family Arecaceae; genus Areca; species Areca catechu. The sequence goes on from CM038052.1 coordinate 180,827,996, forward strand.
AGCTCGGATCTCATCCTCCTCATCTGGCTCCTGGCCAGACTCTCGTCGTACCCATCGGTCACTAATCAGTCGAAATCCCATCCTATGTAGGGATTTCTCTCCATAAGTGTCAGTGTGCTGTAGCTGACTGAAGGGTATGCTGTCAAATGAGACACCATGCTCTCTGAATATCTGAGTCAGTCCCATGCCGTACGGCTGAACAAGTCTCCTGTGAGAAGCTGCCTCACCCATCTGCTGAAGCATGATCCTGGGAAGGTTGATGGGAGTCCGCTGACTCAGGGACACCATCAACACCAGCTCACGCTCAGTGATAAAATCGAATCTCCCGCTCTTCGGAATCAAGATACGGGCGATGATGTGATGCAGCACTCTCATCTCCAGTGAAAGCTGGTTAGCGGCTACTGTGGAAATGCCACTAACATCCTCACGCTCTAGGATACACTTGAAGGCGTGCTCTCTGTCGCTGATCGTAGTGGCAGTAGTGCCATGAAGTGGAATCCTCCAGATGCGACTGATGACCTCCGGTGTCACTGGTATCTCAATCCCTCGTACTGTAGCAGACCATCCAATGCCATCAGTGGCCATGGATCCATAAAACTCACTGATGAGGTCTGGATAGAATCTCTCAGACATCGTACAAAAATGAACCAGACCTGCATCTCTCAGTACGTCTCCAATGAAGAAGTGATGCTGATCCCAGAATGGTATATCCACGCGCCTCCCACTAGCAATGCTCTTCCGGACCAAGCTGGCTGGCACTGGTGTAGGTGGCTCTGGGGTCAGCTCACGCTCATGTCTGACTTTTCTTCGGCGCTCAGTACTACCCTGCCCTTGTTCCAATCTCCTTTTCCTTACTGCCTGGTGTTTTCTCGGACCCATGTGAAAGGAAGAGGGGTAACTTAGGGAGAAATGCAAAGAGGTAAGGCTAAGAGGAAAAGAGAGGAAAAGAGAGGTTCACGGACTGGGAAAATGAGGAGAATGTGAAATGGTGAAATAGGGTTTGTGAGAATGGAGAAAATAGAAAGTAAATGGAGAAAGAGTGAGAAACGGAGGGTAGAAATTAGTGTTTTCAATTGAAAAACAACCAGAATTTGAGGGTAGATAGGTGCGAAGGCTTTCGGTTGTCCAAAAACAAGAATACGGTCAAAAAGAGGGTTGGTTCCAAGAAAAGCAAGAGGAGAGGAGAGGATTTCCCAAAAAGATGAAGGAGAAGGGTGGAAATCCACTATTTAGGGGTTTAGGGAAGTTTGGAGGGGGACCACACGAAGAAGAAATGAAAAGAGAATGAAGAAAATAGCTTGCGGACGGGTTTTAAAAATGCAGGTTTTCGTTCAAGTGTCGACCTCTGAAAATTTTCAGGGGTCGACCTCCAAAACTTAGGTGTCGACCTCAAGTGTCGACCTCCGAAAACCTCAAGTGTCGACCTCCAATAATTAATTACCTAAAATAAAATTCTGTAAAATAAAAATGATAAAATTTAGAGAAATAACCTTTAAACATATTTGAGAATTTATAAATCATTTTTGAGGAATTTTGATGAAAATTGAAGAGTTTCAAGCGAAAGGATCAATGACTCCCAGTTCTCTTCTAATCATACAAAATCTATCTTCATTCAATGGTTTTGTGAATATATCAGCCAATTGATAATCAGTACATATAAATTCTAACAACACATTAGAGTTTTGAACATGATCTCTTATGAAGTGATGTCTTATTTCAATGTGTTTGCTTCTTGAATGTTGTACAGGATTTTTCGTTAAATTGATTGCACTAGTATTATCACATCTTATGGGTGTCTTAGTTAATTTGATGCCAAAGTCCTCGAGTTGTTGTTTGATCCATAGGATCTGAGCACAACAGCTTCCAGCTGCTATATATTCGGCTTCCGTCGTAGATAGAGCAACCGAATTCTGTTTCTTACTGCTCCATGAAATCAAATTAACTCCTAGGAATTGACAAGTTCCACTAGTACTTTTTCGATCAAGTTTACACCCAGCAAAATCAGCATCAGAATATGCAATTAATTCATATGATGACTCTCTAGAGTACCAAAGACCAATTTTGATAGACCCAGATAAGTATCTAAATATACGTTTTACAGCTAAGAGATGTGATTCTTTAGGAGCAGACTGAAAACGTGCACACATACAAACACTAAACATTATATCTGGTCTACTGGCAGTTAGATATAGCAATGAACCAATCATGCCTCTATATAATTTTTGGTCTACTGATTTACCACATTCATCTTTGTCTAATTTACATGAAGAGCTCATAGGGGTACCTATTGGTTTGGTAGTCTCCATCCCAAACTTTTTCAATATCTCCCTTGTGTACTTGGCTTGGTTGATGGAGATCCCCTCTTTGGTTTGCTTAATTTGGAGTTCGAGGAAGAAGTTGAGTTCTCCCATCATGCTCATCTCGAACTCACTCTGCATTAACTTAGCAAATTCTTGACAAAGACATTCGTTAGTAGCACCAAAAATAATATCATCTACATATATTTGTACTACTAAGAGATCATCATTTTTCTTTTTCAAAAATAATGTATTATCTACATTACCTCTAGAGAAATCATTTTTCATCAAAAATGAACTTAATCTATTATACCAAGCTCTAGGAGCTTGCTTTAAACCATACAATGCTTTATGCAATTTAAAGACATGATTAGAAAATTCATGATTTTCAAAACCAGGAGGTTGTTCAACATAAACCTCCTCTTCAATAAATCCATTTAAAAAGGCACTCTTTACATCCATTTGAAATAACTTGAAATCCATAAAACAAGCAAAAGCAAGTAAAAGTCTAATTGCTTCTAGCCTAGCAACAGGAGCAAAGGTTTCATCAAAGTCGATCCCTTCTTCCTGGTTGTAGCCTTTAGCAACAAGTCTAGCTTTGTTTCTAGTTACAATACCATGTTCATCAAGTTTATTTCTAAAAACCCATTTTGTGCCAATTACAGAAACATTAAGGGGTCTTTCAGTTAAAGTCCAAACATTATTTCTTTTAAATTGATTTAGTTCATCTTGCATAGCATTAATCCAGTTACAATCTTTTTCAGCTTCTTCTATTGACTTAGGCTCTATCTGAGATACAAAAGCTAAGTAATCACAAACATTTCTAATAGAAGAGCGTGTACTTACCCCCTTTGATGGATCACCAATTATTAGCTCTTTAGGGTGTCCGTGTGCATACCTCCATTCTTTAGGTAATGGTTTTGGTGAAGTTGCATTGATTTCTTGAATTTGATCTTGACTTTCTTGATCATCATCTCCTTTGGGCTCATCTTCATTGATTGTCAATTGTTCAAGCTTCTTTGTACCTGTTTCAACATCAATAGAATCTTCTTTTCTAGAAGATTTTTCGTTAGATTCATCAAACACTACATGAATTGATTCTTCAACCAGAAGAGTTCTTCTGTTGAAGACCCTGTATGCCTTGCTAGAAGTAGAGTATCCTAAGAAGACACCCTCATCTGACTTGGCATCAAATTTACTGATATTATCTTTGCCATTGTTTAATATGAAACAGCGGCAACCAAATACACGAAAATACTTGAGATTAGGTTTTCGATTTTTCCAAAGCTCATATGGTGTTTTCTTCAAAATAGGTCGAATTAAAACACGATTTAAAATGTAACAGGAAGTATTAATGGCTTCTGCCCAAAAATATCTAGGTAAATCGTTTTCGCAAAGCATTGTACGTGCCATTTCTTCAAGAGTCCTGTTCTTTCTTTCTACCATCCCATTTTGTTGAGGTGTCCTAGGTGCAGAGAAATTATGACTAATACCATTTTCATTACAAAAAGCTTCAAAATCATGATTTTCAAATTCAGTTCCATGATCACTACGCAAAGAAACAATAGTGAGATCTTTTTCGTTTGAAACCCTTTTATGAAATTTAACAAAAGCTGAAAATGTTTCATCTTTATGAGCTAAAAACATGACCCAAGTAAATCGTAAGTAATCATCTACAATTACTGGCCCATATTTTTTACCTCCCAAACTAGTTGTTCTGGTTGGTCCAAAGAGGTCCATATGCAATAATTCAAGGGGTCTAGTAGTAGATACTACTCCTTTAGGTTTGAAAGTATATTTGGTTTGTTTTCCAAATTGATATGCATCACAAATTTTATCTTTTTCAAAAGTGAGTTTTGGCAATTCTTTTACAAGATTCTTTTTGCTTAATTTTGAAATCAACTGCATGCTAGCATGCCCTAGCCTACGATGCCAAAGCCAACTAGTTTCACTTGCCTTGGCTTCCTTAGCCACTAGGCATTGACCACTTTCCATGGCTAGATCATCAAGATCAACCATATAAATGTTTTTATGCCTAAGACCAGTGAACTTGATGCCATCGACATCTAGACTAGATACCATGCACAAAGATGATTCAAAAATTACTTTAAAATCTTTATCACAAAACTGACTAATGCTAAAAAGATTATGCTTCAAGCCATCAACAAATAATACATTATCTACATAAGCATTAGAGGTGATATGGATTTTACCAATTCCGACGATTTTGCCTTTTCCATTATCACCAAAGGTAACGTTTCCACCATCAATAGCAGCTAGTGATGAGAATTGCTTCACATCCCCAGTCATGTGCCTTGAGCAACCACTATCCAGATACCACATTCTTCTTTTATTTTTGGTTGCAAGGCACACCTGCAAAAATTGATCAAGTTGAAACTTTAGGTATCCAAGTCATCTTGGGTCCTTTAGGGTTAGTCAAATTGGTTCCTTTTGGAACCCAAATCTTTTTAAAGGTATTTAATTTTCTTCTATTACAAACATATGATTTATGACCTACTTTACCACATGCATAGCAGGTAATATTAGAAGATGCTGGTATGAAAAAGTTTTTGTAAAGTTTTTGTTGATTGTGTGGCTTAAATCCAAGTCCAGCTTTATTAAACACTGCATGTTGACTATTTAAAAGCATATTTAGTTTTTCTGAACTAAAAGTAAACTTTTCTACAAAAGGTTTTACTTTTTCTAACTCTTCCTTGTAATTCTTATTTTGAAGCAATAGTTCTTTATTTTATTTTTCAATGTTCTCATTAGTTTTAAGACTTCTATTATTTTTCAAAGAATTATTTTCTTTTAAAAGATTATCTTTATCATTTGTCAAAGTCTTTACATGTTCTTTTAATTTCTTGTTTTCTTGAGTTAAATTTTCAATTTCACTTGAAAACTTTTCTGAATTTTTGGTAAGCTCAAAATTTTGCTTTCTTAATTTCTTATTTTTCAATTTTAATTTTTCATATTCCATTACTAAGTCATCAAAAGCATCATGCAATTCATTGAAAGTGAATTCAGTTTCAGGTTCAGAATTTACCTCATTATCTTCGTTGGCCATGAAACACAAGTTGGCGACTACCTGCTGCTCTTCTTCACTGCTGGAGTCCTCACTCTCACTCCAGGTAGCCATCATGGCTTTCTTTCTCAACATCCTTCGACTCTTTTTAAGCAAAGGGCAATCCGTTTTGTAATGTCCAGGCTTCTTGCACTCGAAGTAGATGGGTGGATCCCTTTCTTTGTCTTTCTCTTTCTCCTTATTGTGATCACCTTTTTGTGGCCTTTTCTTGTAGAAGCCCTTCTTCTTTCTCATGAATCTTTTAAATTTTCTTGTAATGAGGGCTGTCTCATCATCATCAGCTTCTTCTTCTGATTCATCACTTGACTCTTCTTTTGTAGTGGACTTGAAGGCTATGGCTTTCTTTTTCTTGTCATTGTCCACTGTCTTCTGCTTTAGTGAAAGCTCGTAGGTCATCAGTGATCCAAGAAGCTGCTCGAGAGGTAGAGTGTTGACATCCTTGGCTTCTTCTATGGCTGTAACTTTCGCATCCCATGAAGCCGGAAGAGACCTGAGAAGTTTGTTAACCAGTTCACCATTAGATATAATTTTTCCCAAACTCCTCATACCATTTACTATATTGGTAAATCTAGTATACATTTCACTTATACTTTCAGTTGGTTCCATCCTGAACATCTCATACGTATGAATGAGCATGTTCACCTTAGTGGTCTTCACTTGGTGTGTACCCTCATGGGTAACCTCAAGTGTATCCCAAATTTCTTTGGCGGAAATACAATTTGATATTCTGTTGAATTCACTAGGGTCAAGTGCACAGAATAGCAAATTCATCGCCTTAGCATTTAACTCAACTTGTTTGATGTCATTGTCATCCCATTCTTCTTCAGATTTCGGGGTGATAATGCCATTAACCAAGTGAGTGGGCTGATGAGGCCCTTTCGTAATTACTCTCCATATATGATAATCTACAGCTTGTAAATAAATACGCATACGAGTTTTCCAATATGTGTAGTTTGTGCCATTAAAGAAAGGAGGGCGATTTGATGCTTGCCCTTTAACTATACTCATTCCAATTGGGGCGGCCATGATCTTTCACTCAAGATCGTTGGACCTACAAGAGAGTACCGGTGCTCTGATACCACTTGTTGCCCAGAAATGGTGCCCAAGAGGGGGGGTGAATTGGGTATTTAAAAAATTAAAGCAATATATGTGCTATCAAGTTTTAAGGTGAAGAGTGATAGTGCTCCAAAAAATTGTGCAACGGAAGCAATGAAATAAAATGACAATTAAAGAGCAAAAGAATTTAAAGAGAGAGGCAATGCAAACACACAAGAAATATAGTGGTTCGGTGCACCTAGCACCTATATCCACTCCCCAAGCTCCACTTGGAAATTTCCACTATAATCTTTAGATTACAGCCGACTTATTTTACCAGGCTCACAAGTCAAAACCTTACACACTTGTTTTGGCTTCGGGCTAACAAGCAACCCTAGTTGGTTTTATCAATTGGCTCATCAACAAACCTCACTCACTTGTTTTGGCTTCGGGCTTACAAGCAACCCTAGTTGGTTTTATCAATTGGCTCACCAACAAACCTCACTCACTTGTTTTGGCTTCGGGCTTACAAGCAACCCTAGTTGGTTTTATCAATTGGCTCACCAACAAACCTCACTCTAGTTTCAAATTCCCTTGAAACTAGCTAAAGATAAAAGAATATCAATACAATGAATTAAAAACTAAACAAACTCCTTTTGAGCAATAATAAATTCGTTGAAGCTCTTGATGGAGACTCTTCAAGCCTTTTTCCTTGGAATCTTTGGACCTCACTAAATGCCAAACACTTGAATGTTGGATTCCTCAAAGATGGAAGACTTTTGGCTAAGGAATCTCTTGGTTTTCTCACTCTTTTGGCTTGGAAGTGATTGAAGGCTTTGTACTTTGAATCTACACTTTTTCACTTTGTCTCATTTTTTTTTTGAAGTTTGGTGGAGGTTAAATACCTCATTCATGCTGAAACAACTCCACAAGACCGTTAGATTCAAAAATATGGCCGTTTATGGTCGTTAGAAATCAAATCAGAAGTTCAGAAAAACTAGCCGTTATGCCATGAGTCGATCTCATGAGTCGACCTCTGAATCAAGTGTCGACCTCATGAGTCGACCTCCAGTATAATTTAGGCAAAAGTTCAGAATACCATAGTTCTGCCCATTTGAATTCTCAGGCTATGAGTCGACCTCTGGTGTCGACCTCTGGACAGGTGTTGACCTCTGGTGGTCGACCTCTGGAGCGTGCCACTGAGATTTTGTCGTGCCGGCCATGCTGAACTTTTCTTCTCTTCATGAGTCGACCTCTGGTGGTCGACCTTTGACAAGGTGTCGACCTCTGGGGGTCGACCTCTGATCTGAATTTTTCTGAAACTCTTTGAGATATGCGTGCCATGCTTGAGTTTCTTTAAGCCTTTGTTTCTTTTGTCAAATATTTCTTAACAAGAAGGTCCATTATGAGAATTTTGATCTTGTCCAAGGTAGAAGAGCTCTTTTCCAAATCAGGCAAACTTAGTTTCATCATTATACTTTTGATACTCTTTTTGAATAACCTAAGTCCTGAAACTTTATCTAGAGATGAAACATTAGTCCAAATATATACTCAACCTTTTGTTAATCATCAAAACTAAGGAGCCAAAGCCAACAAAAGCTCTCGCTGCCCGTCCCTATCTTCGACAACTGGCTGCAGGTCAGCGACGACCTCAACCACTGCAACCTCTCCGCCCTCACCCGATGCTTCGGCAACATCCTTCTCCTTTGCATGGGCCAACACAACCTCGTCTTCGTCTCCTCCCTGTGGAAAGCTGCCTGGGATTTTCCTCACCACTATCTCCTTCCATTTCATTGGAAGCTCGTCGGCCACCATTCTCCATCTCCAACGCTACACTTAAGGCAGTACTCTTGAGAAAGGAAAAGTGAGGAAGGCGGCTTCTCTGGTTCGGCTTTGACTGGGTTGGTAGCTAGAAGATACCTCCGGCCCTCCTTAGGGCCCTCAACTACTAAAAGCCCCCACCGATGCTAGCCCTATGGATCTCAGCCATGGAATAGATCCTTGGCTATCTCGTTACTTGTGAAAAGGTCCTATCAGTGACTCTTGATCGACTTCGATTGGTGAGCATAAGAGCCCTATAGCTCCACCACCTCGATCCCTTTTGATTGGCTTCCATTGGTGACCACAAGACCCCACCTCCTTCTCTCCTCTAGTCAGATCGGCACCAAGAGAAGCTCTTGCCTCAGCTTCCTCTAGTTGGATCGGCACCCAAAGAAGCTCTAGCCTCAGATTCTTCCTTCGGTCCAATCAACACCATAAAGGGAACTCGCATCAGCCTCCTCCGATTGGATTGACACCTAGAGAGGAACCCACTTTGGCCTCCGATCAGATCGGCACCAGAGAGGAACTCGCCTCGGCCTCCTCTAGTCCAGTCAGCACCTAGAGAAGAATCCACCTTGGCCATCTTTGATTGATTGGCACCCATAGAGAGAACTTGCCATGACCTCCTCTAGTCCGGTCGCCACCTAGAGAGGTACCTGTCTGATCAGCACCTAGAGAGGACATGCCTTGGCCTCCTCTAGTCAGATCGGCACCCTGAGAGAATTTGACTCATCCTCCTCAGTTAAATCAAAGCTTAAAAGGCTGACCAAGAGATCATAAAGGCCGACCAGAGCTTAAAAGGCCAATCAAGGCACAAGGCCGATCAAGGAGCAAGGCCGATCAACGTGCAAGGCCAATCTACGCACAAGGCTGATCAATGTCCAAGGCCAATCAAGGCACAAGGCTGATCAAGGTGCGAGATTGATCTACGTGCAAGGCCGATCTACATCCAAGGCCAATCCATGCACAAGGCCGATCAAGGCGTAAGGTCGATCTACGTGCAAGGCCAATCAATGCCCAAGGCCAATCCATGTACAAGGCCGATCAAGGCAGAAGGTCGATTTAAGTGCAAGGCTGATCTATGTGCAAAGCTAATCAAGGCACAAGGCCGATCAAGGTACAAAACCGATCTATGTGCAAGATCGATCAACGTCAAAGGCCGATCCATGCACAAGGCCGATCAACGTGCAAGGCCGATCTATGCGCAAGGCCGATCAATGCCCAAGGCCAATCAAGGTACAAGGTCGATCAAGGTGGAAGGTTGATCTACATGTAAGGCTGATCTACGCCCAAGACCAATCCATGCACAAGGCCGATCAAGGTGCAAGGCTGATCAAGGTGCAAGGCCGATCTACGTGCAAGGCTGATCTACGTGCAAGGCCGATCCATGCATAAGGTCCACTGAAGCCTAAGATGGGCCCACTAAAGCCCACTAGATTCCTTAAGATCTAAAAGGCGGGCCTAACCAGCCTACCTTATTATCAAAAGAAATACACATGGTGGCTTACTTTGCCTACCCTAACGGTAAATCCGAAAAAGTGCAGGGGTGGGCCTGACCAGCCTACCTTATTGATATGGCTATTACGCTGACGTGGAGCGCGTCTCAGGTCCCGCCGGACGTGGTCCGGACCACGTGGATTTTTTTCCCGGTGAGCGAGAGAGGAGTCCACCTCGGCCGAAGCTGGTGGCCCCACGCTCCCTCACCAGGTGGTGCCCGGAGACGGGTCCACCTCTGCCGAGGTCGAGCCGGGCCCTCCTGCTCCTTCGCTAGTTGGCGCCCGGAGACGGGTCCACCTCGGCCGAAGTCGAGTGCCTTTCTGCCGCTCCGCCAGGTGTCTGCCCAGGAGGGGTCCATCTCGGTCGAAACTGGCGGCCCCCTGCTCCTTCGCCAATTGGCGCCCGGATATGGTTCCATCTCGACCGAAGTCGAGCACTTCTCTGCCGCTCTGCAAGGTGTCCGCCCAGGAGGGGTCTACCTCGGCCGAAGATGGCGGCCCCTCGCTCCCTCGCCAGGTGGCACCCGGAGACGGGTCCACCTCTGCCGAGGTCGAGTCAGGCCCTCCTGCTCCTTCGCCAGTTGGCGCCCGGAGACGGGTCCACCTCGGCCGAAGTCGAGCGCCTCTCTGCCGCTCCGCCAGGTGTCTGCCCAGGAGGGGTCCACCTCGGCTGAAGCTGGCGGTCCCTCGCTCCCTCGCCAAGTGGCGCCCGGAGACGGGTCCACCTCTGCCGAGGTCGAGCCGGGCCCTCCTACTCCTTCGCCAGTTGGCGCCCAGAGACGGGTCCACCTCGGTCGAAGTCGAGCACTTTTCTGCCGCTCTACCAGGTGTCCGCCCAAGAGGGGTCCACCTCGGCCAAAGCTGGCGGCCCCTCGCTCCCTCGCCAGGTGACGCCCGGAGACGGGTCCACCTCTGTCGAGGTCGAGCCGGGCCCTCCTGCACCTTCGCCATTTGGCGCCCGGAGATGGGTCCACCTCGATCGAAGTCGAGCACTTCTCTGCCGCTCCACCAGGTGTCCGCCCAGGAGGGGTCCACCTCGGCCGAAGCTGGCGGCCCCTCGCTCCCTCGCCAGGTGACGCCCGGAGATGGGTCCACCTCTGCCAAGGTCGAGCCGGGCCCGCCTTCTCCTTCGCTAGTTGGCGCCTGGAGACGGGTCCACCTCGGCCAAAGTCGAGCGCCTCTCTGCCGCTCCGCCAGGTGTCTGCCCAGGAGGGGTCCACCTCGGCCGAAGCTGGTGGCCACTCGCTCCCTCGCCAGTTGACGCCCGGAGACTGGTCCACCTCTGCTGAGGTCGAGCCGGGCCCCCCTGCTCCTTCGCCAGTTGGTGCCCGGATACGGGTCCACCTCGGTCGAAGTCGAGCACTTCTCTGCCGCTCCGCCAGGTGTCCGCCCAGGAGGGGTCCACCTCGGTCGAAGCTGACGGCCCCTCGCTCCCTCGCCAGGTGGCGCCCGGAGATGGGTCCACCTCTGCCGAGGTCAAGCCGGGCCCTCATGCTCCTTCGCCAGTTGGCGCCCGGAGACGGGTCCACCTCGACCAAAGTCGAGCGCCTCTCTGCCGCTCCGCCAAGTGTCTGCCCAGGAGGGGTCCACCTTGGCCGAAGCTGGCGGCCCCTCGCTAGGTGGCGCCCAGAGATGGGTCCACCTCTACCGAGGTCGAGCCGGGCCCTCCTGCTCCTTCGCCAGTTGGCGCCCAGAGACGGGTCCACCTCGGTCGAAGTCGAGCGCCTCTTTGCCGCTCCTCCAGGTGTCTGCCTAGGAGGGGTCTACCTCGGCCGAAGCTGGCGGCCCCTCTCTCCCTCGCCAAATGGTGCCCGGAGACGGGTCCACCTCTGCCGAGGTCGAGCCGGGCCCCCTGCTCCTTCACCAGTTGGCACCCGGATACGGGTCCACCTCGGTCGAAGTCGAGCACCTCTCACCCGCTCCGTCAGGTGTCCGCCCAGGAGGGGTCCACCTCGGCCGAAACTGGCGGCCCCTCGCTCCCTCGCTAGGTGGCGCTCGGAGACGGGTCCACCTCTGCCGAGGTCGAGCCGGGCCCTCCTGCTCCTTCGCCAGTTGGCGCCCGAAGACGGGTCCACCTCGGCAGAAGTCGAGCTCCTCTCTGCCGCTCCTCCAGGTGTCCGCCCAGGAGGGGCCCACCTCGGCCGGGGCCAGCCCTGCTTAGCGAAGCCTCCGGGAAGTGGGGATGCGGGTTTCAAAATTGCCACTCGGGTGGCGCGCGCCGCGCCTCGTAAGGGGCGCCGATATGATCTGCAGTGACGCGCGAAACCTCGTTTACATCGGCCAGACGAGCCCCACAACCGAGAAGCGGAATCCTGGCGGGCAGGAGCCCGCAACAGCGGGACACGCATCGTCAATGCCTAGGAAGGAGAGCGCCCGCGCTCGGCCCAAGGCCTCGCCAGTGTCTTTCCCCCCTCTTTTCTCGCTAGGCACGACAAGCAAGGCGATGGGGCCACCGGGTTCCCAGGCCCAAAGGGGAAAGGAGAAGGGGGGGAAGAAAGGCGAGAAGCGAGAGGGAGCCCCCCGAGGGGAGGGGGGAGCAGGAGGCAACATGATGGCATAAAAGGGATGATAAGAGCGGGCAACAAGGTAAGTGGAAAAAAGGAAGGCACCGACAGAAGGATCCGGGGAATCCGAGAGGGGTCCTTAGGCGCGAGCTCGGTGAAGGAGCTGGGCCCCAATTCCACTCTTTTCGACACCTCTTTTGTTAATATCTTCTCTAAGTCTGGTGGTCCTTTGGGAACCCGCCTTAGGAAATCTATTCCATCTCGCCGCTCTCTAACTTGACCGTCGGAGCTCTCTCGCCGGAACCCCCGGCCAGGGTCTCTGACCTTGTTTTGCAGGACTGGAAGCTCGGAGATCTCGAGGCGAGACGGTCTGAGACCGGTACCAGCTCTGAAGCTACAGGCCACCGCGGTGAGATCGGTAACACTTATAATTAACAAAAAGCACAAAGGCAACTGACAAAGTACAAAGGTTGTTATTTGTTTATGCCAATATCAAGACCGAAGAGATGAAATTACTTCCTTTGCCGAAAAAGGAATCAAAGCCGAAGCATTTCACTAGCAACATTTTTTCGAGCTCGAGAGTGGGGGACAATATTGTGACCCAATCATTCGACCTCATTATGATAACGAAGGTGGCTATTCAAGCAACTAACTACTTTTGGTTACAATAACTACTTTCAGTTACAATAACTACTTTTGGTTACAACAACTACTTTTGGTTACGGTAACTACTTTCGGTTACAACAACTATTTTTGATTATGGTAACTACTTTCAGTTATAATAACCACTTTTGGTTATAGCTACACCTATAAAAAGGATAAGAGGGGACCTCTAAGGGTAAGCAAGTCTAAGATAAGCAAGCCCACACTATGCCACGTTGACTCTTCATTTTTTCCATCTCTCTTTCTTTTAACTCTCCATTTTGTTGCCTAGACCACTCCACTAACTTGAGCATCAAAGTATCCCCCGCTAGAAATCCGGTACGGGAACTTTTTGCAGGTCTTCATCCAAGAAGAGCGCCTAGGAGCAAGATCTCATCTGACCGGAAAAGCGAGCGAGATTGCCCAACGCCGTCAAAGCTTCAGCCATGGGTGATTTATCTACAACAAGCATGAACAATAGACAACTTTGCTATCATCATGATCTAAATAGGAATTTTAAAACCGATATCCTCTTGTTTCACCTCCATCTCTCGGCCCATTCTTTAGAGGATAAATAACTTAGTGAATTCTATTTTTTGGATAAATATTTTTGAGACAATATTTAGATAAATTTTTTTATATATTCTTTATGTACATTAGGAAATTATTTCAAAATTTGTTATTCATGTTTTTTTTTTTTTTTTGCATTACTACTACTTAAATACGTTGCTAAGATCTATATATATTTATCATAATAGTCTTTACTACATATATATATATATATATATATATATATATATATATATATATATATAAGCATAATATATAGTATAATATTAATGAAACATATTGTATAATGTTATATTATATTATAATGACAATATATATTATATTATATTGATAAATTATCTTAAATAATAGATTATATTATAGTAATATAATAATATAATTTATTATTATAATAGCATATTACTATAATAAAATATTATTATATCATAATAGTATATTATATTATATATTATACTATATTATATTATATTATACATAACACATAGTAATATATAATAAGATATTAAATTATATTGTTATTATATTAGTATTATATTACTATATTATTATTATTATATGTTATCGGTATTTTAGAAATAAAATTAAAAAATTATGTTCTAGTTGATGAAAAATTGACTTATTTACCTCCTAGATAAATAAGGCTTGTTTTTCATTTCATGGATAAATGCTATCTTTGAAAAAATAATTTATCCATATAAATATGTTTGAGATATAGATAAGTCAATCGATAGAAAAATTGTGCATTACTTGACGGGATGGAATCTTGCGGGATAGCTACATCGGAATTTATTTTTCCTATCCCTTTTCTGTACCAAAAAAATGATCTAATTTTTTAAAATATTTATTTATTAAAAAGCAAACTCTTAAGATAAAAAATATATATTTGATCATAATAAAAAATAAAAAAAATATCGTGACCTACATTAAATTTCATTGCTATTTCTTGCAGTGATGTAAGAAAATACCAACAACATCCAACACCAACCTCCTTTGAATCACACCAATCCTCTCATGCGACATCAAACAAAAATATGGAAAACTTCCCAAATTATTACTTACCCTTCTAGACCAATTGATTTTTTCCAACCATCTAAAGTAAAAACTAAGCCATTTCAAATGTCTTTATAGAAGCTTTTAGGTGTGCGAACAACCACTCTTCCTAAATTGGCGGCAGCAAAGGGAGCCTGCTAATTGCACCCAGCTTCCGTTCGAAAACAAGCTTTTTATCATGTGACCGGGCCCCATCAAACCAAGGCATCCCACGCTCATGACTCGTACCACATCACCGGGCCCCATCGCCAGTCTGTCCCCTCCCTTCCGTGGCTCCAACCGCAGTCCCAGAGTCTCAGACCACATGTTCTCGAGGGGAATACGGTGCACCAGAAGGGACTTTTACGTAAGTTACATCAGGGAAACACAAAGACACCGACGGAATTGACTTGCAACGCAAAGACTCAAGCGGGGCCCACCAGGGTTAGACGTGGGTTCCCTTTAATTCGGTATTTTTCAAGCCTCATGTTCTAAGATTCTTTTTGTAGAAACGGTTCGGCGGTTAACCCGGCGGGTGGGCCGGGGGACGTGGAGGCGAGCCCGGAAAGGACGGGACGATGGACGACCCACAGAAGCCGGATAGCGGTTCGCTGAACCCGGCCACCCTGGACCATCCAGCATCGGGAACCACCGCGCACGACTTGGAAGGGACACGCGTCGGAGTAATATTTGCAGAAGGCACGTGTGAGGGGAATCCGGACCGGTTTGGGTACTCGGAGATACGGTCGCCGGTTTTCCGTGGCCCGTCTTTGGTTCTTTTCTTTCTTAAATAAAACCCAGGTGGGACTGTTTTTCCCACGGACCAACTCCTTTTTCTTTGCTCGGCCTTCCTCGCCTCTGTTTTCCTCCTTCCTCTTCTAATGTCGCCTTTTATTTCCATTAATTTTTAAATTTTCCTATACCTGCCCTTCAAATCTCTCTTCCAATTCTTCACTAATTCGATGATATAATTCTGTGTATTAAATTTTTGTTCTCCTTTTGCGACCGATTTATACCCCTGGGTTTCTTATAATTATACATTTCCGATTTGGATTCATTTATTTTTCAAAATGATACGTTAATTTCTGTACGATTGATTACCTTGTATTGTTCCATGCCAGCACCTTTTAATTCCATGCTCGTCTTGCATGGTTATCTTTTCTTTTTTCTTCATGGTTATCTTCTTAGCTTAATTTTTCTGGGATTTAGTCTCTTTTTTTCTACCTATTTTTCTATTTGCTCAATTTGGTGGATCTTAGATTAGTAGTGTTTTCCCAAGGCTTTCTTGAACTATGCGCCTGTTTGGATTTCTTGTTTACCTCTTCTTTTCCAAGGAAAGTTCCAAGAAAATAGAAGAAAGGGGCAGATCATTTAGTGTAAGTCGTTGGAAAACATAGCAGGCCTTGGAATTCCACTCTTCGTATAATTGGTAATTGCTTACACCTCCTTTCCAAATTCTAGAAGTTTTTACTGTTGCAGCTCTATTCTAAATTTCCTGATGTGAAGTCAAATTATAGGGAATTGGCTTCTATTTTGGAACCTGTGCACTGTGCAGTAAGTTATTCTTCACATTTCATTTGTCTTCCGAGGCTTTCTAATTTCCAGTGAAAAAAAAAAAAAATCGTTTATTTGATTCTAATATTTTCCAAGATTTGCAGACAAATGAGGTTACTTGTTTTATGCTTGACTAAAGCAGAGTTCATCTAATTAGGGTTATGAAAACCTTGAATAGTTTGAGCCTCCATTTGTCCCATTAGAGAACAAAACAAAGGGGCAAAAAAAAGGTAGTGACCTAGTGGCATGAATCTTAATCCACTAATCTGACAGAATTTTTAGGAATTGTCACTAAAGTTACCAAAATCTGAGCTTATTATCTGACCAAAAACTCTTTGTAATCAAACTATGAGTGTAACACATGGTACAGATCCTTCCAATTGCAACCCATGAACCATTTTCATAAAAAGAAAAAGAAAAGGAAAGGAAAAGATTCATTCGATTTTATTGTGGAAAATAGTGAGTTTTTGATACATTATAGTCTAGCACCATTATTGGCTCAGATGATACTACGAACAAGTGCTTATCATCTGCTCCTTTATATCAAATTAGTATTCATCTGGCTAGCTTTGTTTCAGTTGATCAGTATTCATAATTGATGCTATGATATGCTTATATTTATAGAGATGTTTCTTTTCAAATTCTTATGGATATATTGGTGACAGTATACTTGTCACTGAATTGTCCTGGAAATAAGTATTTCAGTGCATGGAACTGGTCACGGAAATTGGAATTGATGATTATAGTCTTTTCTTCAATTTCTTTTTTTTTTGTCTTTTTCATTTCCAAACTAAAACAGGAAGTGCATGGCTATTGGAATTATTCTTTAGCAGTAATGAGGAAGTGCTCAGCTTTTGGCCTTGTCAGATAGCTGCAGCACTGGGAGAAGGCAGAGGAAACATCAGAAAGAGAAAGGTACGATGGAAGAATACGGGGAGGAAAAAAAAATACTGATCCGAATCCTATGTAAGAGGGGGACTTTACGACACACAAGTCACAAGGGGTGGACGCATGTGGCTTTTAGAAAAAGAGAGAGAACAATGTGCTAAAAAAATATTCCCAACCCGGCCACGTCTGTCCCATGAACAAAGATCCAAGTGATTTGCAAGCAAAGACTTTCGGATGCACTACATATGAAGAAGTTGGAAGGTAAAATGAAAGAGGTCATGGAAGGTGGTCCATTGGAAGTGGGATTCAATCAGAAGTGTTTAAATATGGTAGAGATTGAATGGGAAAGTAGGGATAGATAGGCTGCTGTAATGCCATGAGAAATAAATTGGGACCTTTTAGAGTCACTCCATGATGGTAGTTGTTAAGGTGAAGACATGGGCTGTGAGGATTTAGTGATTACCAAATTTTAAAAGCAGTTCACTTTCTTGAATTACAGGGCTTTTATTTTGAATGACAACATGCATGCATACACGCGCGCATGCATGCATATATATATATATATACATGCATGTATGCACGCATATATCCTGTTATTTTAAATATTTTTTTTTTTTAATTGATCTTAACCATCCTCTATTCATTTTGGTAACTTCTTACTTCGACATTTATGTTAGCATCATCATTGACTCATTATTACAATTAGTTTTGTTTGGTGAGAGAGTGGATATATAAGGTATGCAAATGTGGTTTTTAAACATAGTTCACCAATGCATATCATCAGTCACTAGGGTTTGCTAATACTAATTATATATAACCATGAGACAACACCACATGATATCATGATTTCTTTACTTGGACATTTTGCTAATGGAAAGATGGATGGAGATCACTTTTGCGATAAACTAACATAGGTATAAAGATTTAATTATTAAGGAAATAAGAATGGTACCTTTTACCCTTGTTGCCACTCAAAAATAGAGGATGCCATTTTCCTCTATGGTCGGGACTAGAGTTTATGATGGTGGTCTTCAATTACGATATAGACATGATTGATTTGACCATATAGGTAACATATTGCATAAGTAGGTATTGAGTCTTGGGATGTTTTAATCTTGAGAGTCCCCGCACCAATTTCTTTCCTTCTTCACTTTCTTTACCATGTGCCCTAGTCTCTAATGAAGGTAGTGTAAGGATGGTAATTTAATCATGAACTATTGTTTCTAAAAAATTTTCAAGTTGTATATATATTTTTTGAATATTCGTGAACACATAAATAATTAGCATAAGACTTTTACTAAAGAAATTACTTGGAGATGTGCCTCTATAGCATCAATGAGATTGAAAAGTCTCTACAACTATGTTGGATGGTTAAATGGCCTACCAAAATCCTCTACACCCGTTGTAAGATTTTTCATTCGACTAGGGTTGCAAATGATCCATTTCTGGTCACTACTTGGAGTAATGGAGAGTCATCACATTTGTTTGAAATGTATTCTTCAATAAACAATGAACTCTCTTAGCTATGCTGGCAATATGTTTGGTGATAATAAACGAAGATGCAATGAAAAATTACAGCATTTGTTGAGTGATTTTATTGAGTGTATATCTAAGTATCTAACATACACTATCAACATTTGTCTTATAAATGGAGAAAGCAATGTGAAACCACCATTTTTATTTGTTGATGATTGGAAAGTATTTAGATATGCTAGCAACTTTTAGTTCTCATAAACAACAAGAATTGAATTTCCACATCTAGTTGGGAGGGTTTGTTTCTTGCATAAATTTATAGAAATAAAATTTTAACTTGCACATGCTCATCTCCTTATTCATCTTTGACCGGGTAAATTATTCAACAATTTGAGCCTTTCATATGGAATAGTCTTAACTTTTTAAAAATGAATAAGTATACTATATATAGCTCATCTGATAAAATTGGCCTTATTTGCTACATTATTTTAGTATCAAAAAATATTACTAACCTAAATAATTAAGTGATCTTTATTCAAATTATTCAAATATTTTTGTGACTAAACCGAGATTTTTAGTGAAATGTCTAAGATAGGATAGTATTCCATATTATGTAAATAAATGAAGAAATAGGAAATTGCCACATTCATTAAATATTTTTATTGAATGCATATATCTAAAATATACTAGCAACCTCCTATCAATGGATGAAATGATCTTGGGAAACCACCATATTTGTTGACTTTCTTCTGAGCAGAAAATATTAAAGATATCCAAGTCATTTGTACGTTGCTAATGAATAAATGAGCAATGGTGAATTGCCACATCTACTTAGTATATATTTATTTTTTTCTAACGTAACTTTGTTTGACAATTTGGCCATTTTCTACGAAATAGTTTTAACTCAATGAAGAATAAGTACTTACATGTGCTTCTTTCGTGAACTTAAAGTTCCAAGATTATTCTTTATTGCTATATTATTTGAGCACCAAGAAAAAAGTATTACTAATCTAGATTAGTAAGTTTTATTTATATTTGTTTGCAAACCAAGCAATTTTTTAGTAAAATATCATATATATATATAATATTATATATATTATATTATATTATATATATATATATTAGCAATTCGTATGGTATAAATGAATAAAAAAGAAATGAAATAAATAAATGAATATATAAGCTACCTCAACCTTTCACAATGCTCACCTAGTGTTCTTCAGAATATAACACTAGCTTGCTTTAAGGCATCTCATATATCTAAAGAAGTAAACTTATCTATTTGATAGTATTACATGTGATTCATCACTATTCTACTTTTTTATAGATGGCTACTAATGATTGCCCCTCAGAATCTTAAAGTTAGGCTATATTTTGATGATGCTAGATGTACTTACATTTGTCTTGTATGATCAATCGTAAGTCTATCAACACCATCACCACATAAAGATACAAAGAGAGAGAGAGTATTGGAAAACCACCATATTCATCTACTAGTTTCTAAGTTTAAGATATCTAAGATATGCTAGGGACATGTATATTGCAAATAAATTAAGTACTAAAAAATTGCTGCATCTATTTTATGATATGTTTTATTTCTACATAACTTTAATAAAAATAAAATTTTAACTTGCATAAATTTCTTTTTATTTTCCTATTTAATAGGATAAACATTATTTAGTAATTTGACTTCAAATAGTTTTAATTTAATTAAAAACAAATTTAAGTATGGACAACTAATCTAAAATTTCAAAATTACTATTCTATATCGCTGCAATATCCAAGCATAAAAAAATTATTTTGCGAAGCTAAATAAGTTAACTTCATTCAGGTCAATGATATTTTTGGAGATATATTGAAGATATGCTAACTTTAGTTGATACTCTAAACCCATGGCCTACCCGAGAATATGATGCTTACATGTATACTAGCTAACAGGATAAACGTGACATAGCTCTATAAAAGAAGTCAATGAAAATCTTGACCCATCAGAGTTCTTGCATATGGAGTCCAGTAAATCACACATCATCTTATCTATGGATGGAACGTACCTCGTCTTATATACGTACACGTGCATGCACAGACTCGAGGGTGCGTGCAAATGTGAGCAATCTAATAAGGAGTTCAGATGACATGGACAGAGCATGAAACTATCACCTATTGTTTACTCTCCCCATCTCCTTGGAAATTGTCACATACAACTGATAGCAAAGGACATGCATCGCATAGGTATTGACTACCCATATGTGTGGTGGAGGGAATTGGAAATGTTTCTCGCTAGACAAATCTATTGTAGTTACAGCATCGGACATGGTCGGTTCCTGCAATTCATGCATCCGATTTTGCTAGTTGCTGTTTTACATTATATTTAAAACCTTAGATGGGCCTCGTTTTCATCTCATACCTCCGAACTATTCTTCTTTGCATCTCTTTTTCCTCTCCCCTGCTTTCCTTTTCTCTCTATAGTGTGGCTATTTTCTTCTCTTGCTTTTGCTTTTGGTTTTTGTTTTAGTCTTCCTAGTTTTCTTTACCTCACTATAGATCTACTGTTGTATTACTGTTTTCACTAATTTTAAGGTTATCATTTTATTACTGCAAACAATGTTTGATCTAGGTTTTATTTTTCAGTTATTTTTGATCTATTCACTTTCATTCTCTTGTCATGTGGTGCCATTGTTCTTTCTTGCATCTTTCTTTCTTTTGCTTATTTTGATGATGATTAGTGTAGATTTTTTATGTGATGGGCTTTCTATTTTTGTGATCTTATAATTTTTTATTAAAATTTTTAAATTTAATGATATAATATTTCATCAATTGTTTACAAGATTCTCGACATATTTTTCACAGGCTTTCTTCAACGGTGAACTCAATTCTTATTCTATCTTTCTCAAGAAAACGAATATGGAAAGGAGATTAAGGATAGGCCATGTTCAAAAAGTGTTTAAAAAAAATGATAGATTTTCGAGAATTCCATATTAGCTTATACATCGGGAATTATTGAGTTCTTATTTCCTTACTCTAAATAATTATTTAGAGAATCATTGGAGAAAATAATAGCAATAGAATGGACGTGTCTTCCACTTTTATGAGAATTCTGACCTACCTTCCAAATCAAGTATTGGTGATATCTAAATTCCTCTATTTGTTATTCAACTATTATGATGGAGAAGCTGATAACAAGTTTATGAATATGGCTTCTAGTGGCTTTTTTGAGTTGTTAACTCGGTTTAAGAAAGTCCTTAGAAAGCATGATAGATTTTTTTCAAGTATTTTAATCTATCATCATCTTCAATATTGCAGATATTGGAATTACTTTTCCTCTCAAGAATTTTTGCTTATATGTGAAAAATGATTGAGGAGATGATAACAGGATTATGGGTATGTCTTCTATAGGCTTTCTTGAACTGTAAACTTATTTGGATTTATGGTGAAATAACAACACTTTTGATAGTTCAATAAAGTCAATCCAACTTCCATATCAGGTATTATTGATACTAGAATTACTTCACTCATTCTAGTTCAACAATTTTCACATATATAAAGATTAATGGAGGTGATGATAACAAGATCATGGAAATGTCCTCCACAGGCTTTCTTGAACTGTGAACTCATTTGGGTTTATTCAGAAAAGAACCATATTGTTGATAGTTCAAGAAAGTCTCTGGAAGACATGACAAATCTTTATGATAATTTCAATCTATAAGGTATGGTGATCTCTCTCTCCCACTTCTTCCACATACACATATATTGTAGTTCTTGGAATTTATATTTTCTTCCATTATATATGGAGTCTGAAAGATTTTGGTTTGATATTGCTTGCTATAGAGTGATATTCTGTTAGTTGTTTCTTTTGATCTAAATTTTATTACCAAATCAGGATTCAACATGCTGTTTTGAAATAAATTGATTACAATTTTATTGCTTGTTGTGCAGTGATGTTCCATCTATTTATTTTATTTACTTTAATCTTAATTATGTAAATTAAGATCAAGATCTAACTAGTTCTTTGAAATTAATAGAAACTAATTGATTTTAGTTGCAAGGTAC
Organism: Areca catechu; assembly: GCA_021397845.1. Classification (NCBI taxonomy): domain Eukaryota; kingdom Viridiplantae; phylum Streptophyta; class Magnoliopsida; order Arecales; family Arecaceae; genus Areca; species Areca catechu. The sequence goes on from CM038052.1 coordinate 180,850,437, forward strand.
CTACTTTTAAATATTTTTTCTAGATGCTTGATTTTTTCCTTGAACTGAATTGTGTTTCAGATCATAATTTGATATGCTTTTTGTAAAATTTATCAAATATTAATAATTTTAACTAAAGTTATCTTCTATCTTTCAAATTTCTTTTCTTTGGTATATTATTTATGTATGGATCTAAAAATTTTCATACACTTGATCTTCTAGTTCTTTTTTGAGAACTATCTATATTTCTCTTTAATTTTTTCGATCTAAATTAGCTGTATCCATAGCAGGAATTAGTATTTCTCTTTTAAATAATTCCAGATTTAGCAAACAATGTTATCATTCCTTTTTCTTTTCTTTTATTTTTTTCAAACCTTATATATATATTTTTTATTTTGTTCAATCTAAATTAGCTGTGTCTAGACCAGGTATTAGTGTGCTCTCTCAAATAATTTCAAACTTATTGATCAGTATCATTTCTTTCTATTTTAGACAAGATAAATGGAGATGGAACATAAAAGGTTGATTTTTTTAATGAAAATAATTGAATTGTTCAAGCATCAAGTGGTTTTTTATTTTGCGAAGGCCAAGAATTCACAAGACTTCACCCTTACAATTGATATCTATTATTTGTTGCTGATGGATTGCTATTATTTTTACTATTTTTTAATTATTTATACTGTATTAGTAAAGCATTAATCTTACAATTATATATTTGAATTATGAATTGCTGATGGATTGCTGGTTCTTTTTTTTTATTTTCTGCATTTTTTTTGGTCTACAGGTCTTTAGCTCTAACCAACTTTTCTCCTAGCACTGAAATTTATTTATTTTTGAGGAGTTGCTATATTCATTGTTATGTTTACATTAAATGGAGATTTCTTTTTGTAGCATTGATGTTAGCTAATTAAGTATTTATTGTAGATGGAATGAGTAGAATTGAGGTGCTCTAGTCTAGGAATAAGCTTTTCTATCCCTGGAAGAGATTTTATGGAACATGTTTACATTATGATTGTTTCCTTCTTGTTTTTCCCTTTCCTTTGACTACAGAAATAGACCTAGTGATAACTATTGATTAGGATCTCTAATTTTTCCTCTCCAGATATAGAAAGTGCACAACTTTTAGTTCTGTAATCGCTTCTGTAGGTACAACCTAAGAACTAAAAGGTGAGAGAAAGGGAAAGAATGTGATAAAGAGGAAGTAGATATGAATCATTTCTAAAGAAAGGAACATTAATAGCTTAGCAGATTGGATTGTTTCAGAGAAAGAACTTAATCTAGTTGGTGAAGATTCTCATTCTAAATTTGAATATGTTACAAAAATTTAGTAATCCTTTGTCCATACTTTTTTTTTATTTTTTCTTCTCCTTGCATTATTTGATAAAACAAGAGTGTCCTTTTTAATAGTTTTGTAGAACTCTTCTATAGAACAGTGCTCCATTGCTAACTTCTTATTGCTAGCAGAAGTAAATGATAGTTAAGTAGTGCTCTCTCAATGGCTATTTGAAATTTTATTAGTCTTGATAATCTAAACCCATGGCCTATCCGAGAATATGATGCTTACATGTATACTTGCTAATGTACAGGATAAACGTGATATAATCCCACAATAAAAGTCAATGAAAATCTTGACCCATTAACGTTCTTGCATGTGGAGTCTAGTAAATTGCACCTCATCTCTTTCATAAATGGAATATGGCTCACCCCATATACGTACACATGTATGCATGCACTCGAGACTGCGTGCGAAGACGAGCAATCTGGTAAGGAGTTCGAAGGATATGGATAGAGCATGAAATGGTTGCCTATCATTTACTCTCCCCATCTACTTAGGAATCATCGTGTACGCCTGATGGCAAAGGACACAGGTCGTGTAAGCATTGACTACCTACACATGTGGCTGAGAGAATTGGAAACTTTTCTCGCATGGATGAATCTATTTCAATTATGACACCAGATGTGGCAGGTTCCCATGGTTCATACTTCTAATTTTGCTAGTTAAGTTTCTATATTATATTTAAAACCGTGGATGGGCCTCATTTTCATCTCATACCTCCAAAATATTCTTCTTTGCATCTCTTTTTCCTTTCCCCCGTGCTCCTTTTCTCTCTATGATGTAGATGTTTTCTTCTCTTCCTTTTGCTTTTGCTTTTTATTTTAGTCTTCCTAGTTTTCTTTATCTCACTATAGATCTATTATTGTATTACTATTTTCACTAATTTTAAGGCTATTATTTTATTATTGCACACCAGGTTAGATCTAGGTTTCATTTTTCAATTGTTTTCGATCTATTAACTTTCGTTCTCTTGTCATGTGTTGCCATTGTTCCTTCTTGCATTTTTCTTTCTTTTACTTATTTTGATGATGATTAGTATGGATTTTTGATGTGATAGGCTTTCTATTTTTGTGATCTTATAATTTTTTATTAATTTTTTAGATTAAATGATATAATATTTCATCAATTGATTACAAGATTCATGGCATATTTTTCATAGGCTTTCTTCAACGGTGAGCTCAGTTTTTATTCTATCTTTCTCGAGAAAAAGAACATGGAAAGGAGATTAGGGATGGACCATGTTCAACAAAGTCGTTGGAAAAGACAAATTTTTTCAAGAATTCCATATTAGCTTATACATCAAGAATTATTGAGTTCTTGTTTCCTTACTCTAAATAATTATTTAGAGAATCATTGGAGGAAATCATATCAATAGAATGGACATGTTTTCCACTTTTACGAGAATTCCAATCTACCTTCTAAATCAAGTATTGGTGATATCCGCATTCCTCTCTTTATTATTCAATAATTATGATGGAGGAGTTGATAACAAGTTTATGGATATGGCTTCCAGTGACTTTTTTGAGCTGTTAACTCAATTTAAGGAAGTCCTTTGAAAACATGATAGATTTTTTTTTCAAGTATTTTAATCTATCATTCATCTTCAATATTGTACATATTAGAATTACTTTCCCTCTCAAGAATTTTTGCTTATATGTGAAGAATGATAGAGGAGATGATAACATGATTATGGATATGTATTCTACAGGCTTTCTTGAACTATAAACTTTTTTAGGTTTGTGATGAAAGAACAACACTTTTGATAGTTCAATAAAGTCAATCTCACTTCCATATCAGGTATTATTGATACCTAAATTATTTCACTCATTCTAGTTCAACAATTTTCACATATATGAAGATTAATGGAGATGATAACAAGATCATGGAAATATCCTCCACAAGTTTTCTTGAACTATAAACTCATTTTGGTTTATTCAGAAAAGAACCACATTATTGATAGTTTAAGAAAGTCTTTATAAAACATGACAGATCTTTATGATAATTTCAATCTATCAGGTATGGTGATCTCTCTCTCCCTCTCCCTCTCTCACTTCCCCCACATACACATGCATTGCAGTTTATGAAATTTATGTTTTCTTTCATTATATATGAAGTCTGAAAGATTTTGGTTTAACATTGCCTACTATGGAGTGATATTCTATTAGTTATTTCTTTTAATTTGAACTTTGTTGCCAAATCAGGATTCAACATGCTATTTTGAAATATATTGATTTCAATTTCATTACTTGTGCAGTGATGTTCTATCTTTCTCTTTTGTTTATTTCAATATTAATTATGTAAATTGAGATCAAGATCTAACTAGTTCTTTGAAATTAATAGAGACCGATTGATTTTAGATGCAAATTACTTACTCTTAAATATTTTTCTAAATGCTTGTTTTTTTCCTCGAACTAAATTATGTATTCCATATTATGATTTGACATGCTTTTTTATGAAATTTATCAAATATGAATGATTTTATCTAAAGTTTTCCTCTATCTTTTGAATTTGTTTCCTTTGATATATTATCTATGTATAGATCTAGAATTTTCATACACTTGATCTTCTAGTTCTTTTTTAAAACCATCTATCTTTAGTTCTTTTGGATCTAAATTAGATGTATCCATTTCAGGAATCAGTATTGCTCTTTCAAATAATCCCAGATTTTGCAATTGGTGTTATCATTCCTTTTTCTTTTCTTTTTTTAAAAACTTTTATGTTTCTTTTTTTATTTTGTTCAATCTAAATTAGTTGTGTCCAGACTAGGTATTAGTGTGCTCTCTCAAATAATTTCAAATTTATTGATCAATATAATTTCTTTCTAGTTTTAGACAAGATAAATGGAGATGGAACATAAAAAGTTGATTTTTTTTGTGAAAATAATTGAATTGTTCAAGCATCAAGTAATTTTTGGTTTTGCAAAGGTTGCAAATTCATAGAACATCACCTTTACAATTAACATCTATTATTTGTTGTCATGGATTGTTGTTGTTTTCATTGTTTTTTGTTGTTCCTACTACATTTGTAAAATATTAATCTTACAATTTTATATTTTTGAACTATGAAATTTTTTATATTTTCTATATTTCTTTTGCTCTACATGTCTTCAGCTCTAACCAACTTGTTCTCCTGACATTGAATTTTTCTTATTTTTGAGGAGTTGCCATATTCATTGTTATGTTTACATTAAATGGATATTTCATTTTGTAGCATTGATGTTAGCTAATTAAGTAGTTGTAGATGGAATGGTAGAATTTGAAAGAATAGTGCCTTGCAAGCCAATCATATTTTATATGTGACAGGAACTTTTCTATAATTTTTTTTCAACTCATATATAACATTTTTTAATAAAGAAGTATTTTTGATTCATCATATGTTGTATCCAATACTATTTGTCTTAAGATTATGATGAACCACATAGATTAGGATAATGCATTTAGGATTATGATGAGTTCATAATAGTGAGACCTAAAATCCTGTAAACTCTAATCTAAAATATTTTCAGTCATAGGATCATCGAGTTAGGGATCGATATTTTTGATAAGACTGATACATCCTGTGTATGCTCGATGAAGAAGGTAGTAGGTCTCATGATCCATGCATAGGATCATCGAGCCAGGAATCGATATTTCTAATAACTGTCTCAATAGTTCTCTTCCTTCTCTTGTTAAGACAAGTCTTTAAGATTAATACAAGTCTACCATTTTAAGACAAGGACTTAGAAAGAGAATTAGAAAGGACAAAAGAATAATAAGATATTTTAGAAAGGTCTCTAGATACTCTTCAGTAGGGTATAGGTCTTAGCAAGGCCGAAAGATTGTAAAGAGGAGAAATTTAGCAAGCAAGTTTGAAGAATGAATGCTTCCTTGATCCAGTTCCTGTATATATCATCTCTGGATGGCATGCACTTATATGCCTGTAAAAATACTAGGATTTAATATTATCGGTATTCTTCTAAATCCCTTATATATATTTTTAATTAATTATTATAATCAAGGGATCCTGGATCTAGGATTTCAGTTGACTAGGATTTCAATATTAAAAAATTTGAAATCCATTCTTCCGCTACCAACCATAATCCAACAGTAGTATCAAAGCCACCTTGATTGATTCAAGTAATGGTCAATTAAATGATGAATGTTATATTAAATATCTAGCATGATAGTTATAACATATATTGCTCTATGAATGTTGCTGATTAAGTATTTCACTTAAACTCTAATTGAGATAGAGATATCTTTAGATTCTTTAGTCATCATTTTAAAATAAGGTTATCCTAACACAGTGGTGAACATCTACCATGTTGTAAGGTTATCTTAGAATGATGATACACCTAGTACATATTATGTTATGATGTCATATGCTACTATATAGTATTAGGATATGTATGAGACCATGAAAGCCATCTTAAAAATTATATTTAGTCGTAATATTAGAAATAAAATTGATGTGGCACTATCATTGATGTGGAACCTATGTCGAACCTAGCTAGCAGCCACGCTGGTGGAAAGTGCCACCTGGATGTGGCGACCAAATGCAGATCCGAGGTCGAGCTCCCGACCGAGGTCATGCTCCCACTATCCATGATCGAGCCCCCGATCGAGGTCAGCTCCTATCTGAGGTCGAGCTCCTGGCGAGGTCGTGCTCTCGCCATCCAGGGTCGAGTCCCCAATCGAAGTCAGCTCCTATCCGAGGTCGAGCTCCCGATCGAGGTCGTGCTCCCGCCATCCAGGGTCGAGCCCCCGATCGATGTCAGCTCCTATCCGAGGTTGAGCTCCCAGCCGATGTCATGCTTTCGCAATCCAAGGTCGAGTCCCTGGCCGAGGTCAGCTCTCATCCGAGGTCGAGCTCCTGGCCGAAATCTCGCTCCCGCCAGCCGGGGTTGAGCTCCCGAGATAAAGATCCCTCCTTTCTGCCAGGATCGAAATTCCCAACATTAGCGAAAAAGAAAGGATCGGGAGAAGACTAGACCATGGCATGGAAGCTCCCAGTTACCCACAACCCCCAGGAGGTGGTACATGCCCTGCCAAAGGTTCCAGGTGCTGCAACGCGCTACCTGCATCCTCTGTGTGACGCGCGTTCCACCAAATTTCAGGCCCTGTGGCACACCGCCTGCACCCACCACCATGCAGTCGGGGCTCCAGTTCCCGCGACACGCCACCTATGTCTTCTCCAAGAAGAGTATCACATTAAAGTCCCAAGCCCTGCAACACTCTAACGGTCCTTCCTGGAATAGAAACGCCCCATCATGGCTCGGGGCTCAACGGCACGGTGCCCGCACCTCCCACGAGAAACTGTACCACCAGAGGGACAAGACCTGTACTACACCGACGAATACCCCCAATAGAAAAATCTCCTTCCAAGGATCGGTCCGACAAGGGGGTCGCTGACCAAGGAAAACCCCTCCCAAAAGGGCCCCTAGGAGAGTGACATCCCGATGAAGCTCCAAACTTGGTCTGGGCCATTTCTCTCATATAAAACAGGGAAAGGGACCTCTGGTAAGAAGAGAGACAACTGATAAGACAAAGAGAGTAAACGGGCAAGGAACCAGCAAGGAGAACCTCCCTGCTCTCTACTCTCCACTTCTCTTTATTTTTTCACCTATATGATCTCACTCTCACCCCTCTAACGAAGAAGCTCCAGAGCTCTCCGTCATTGAGACTCTGTTCCCCTTGATCGTCTTAACTAACTTGATCATTGGAGTGTCCCCACCAAAATTCCTGGCCCGGGACTCCTCTTTTTTACAGGTCATGCTGACCCAGGAGCTGACCGGAGAGAGGACTAAATGCCCAGAGAGAGCCTGATGCATCCACGACACATCAAAGCTACGGGTCACGGTGATCTAAGCGGCAACAAAAATTATAGATTCATTCAGGATATAATTAATCAATTGGTATCTAGGTAAGTGGTTCTGCAAAGAAAAAGGGAATGTAGTTTTTAATTTGATCCATTGCTTACCTGGCCAATATTTTGATATCTAAGACAAGCATCGGGGGCCTCCCACCTCTCTCCTACTTACCTAACTAAGTAGATTAATTTAAACCTTAAATTGGAAATGCTAGATGATTAAAATACTATTAATTCCTTCCTTCATGCTAAGCTAAATTTATGTTAAAAATTATAGTAGGTTTGTTGTATAACACAAGGCCTGCTCTAGGGATTGATGTGAAATTATCTTAGTACAATTAATGATTTATAGCATGTTTGATGGTGTTGCTTCGTTGTATAATATAAGGATAATATTATTTAAATATAACTATATGATAATGAAAGGTCTAACTAAACTAAGACATTCTAGTTTATTATGTAATACTAAGCTATAAGTGTCTTAGAGATAGTAGTTATGTTGAGAATTACATAGGTTGCAATTGAAAAAAAAAATTCTATCCTTAAATTCATAAATGTTTGTTGTACAAGACAAGGTATTTGTGAGGAATTAGGATCTCAACCCTACTAAAGAAATCCTGGTAGGATTTTTCGCTTACCATAGATGAGGGCTATGGTATTCATAGTAAAATAATGCGAGATAATTAGATTTATAAGTCCTCATCTAGTTGTGTATGTCATCGTGAGTAGTCTGCTTATATAATATTCTTTAGTTTTATATAGATTAATTTAATGACTTATACTTTATCACTATAGGATATTTTAGATGCCAATAAATTGATTGGTCCTAATTATATAGATTGGTTAAGGAACCCAAGGATTTTCTTGACATAGGAGAAAGTCAACTACATTCTCGACTCTCTAGATTCTGAAACAATCAGAGAGGGTGCTATAGAAAAAGAAAGGGCCACATACAGAATGTGGAAGAATGATAGTTTAACTATCAAGTACATCATGTTAGCCTCTATGAATAATAAATTATAGAGATAATATGAAGACATAGATCTCAGTCCATACTGCTTATATCTCAAGGAGCTATATAGAGAGCAAAATAGAACTGCTTGATATGAAATGTTGAAGTAGTTATTCCATGCAAATATGAGTGAGGGCTCATCCGTACAAGTCCATTTGTGAAAAATGATTAACTTAATCACTCGATTAGGTTAATTAGTATTTGTTATGGACAAAAAGCTTAATCAGGACTTGGTCCTACAATCACTCCCTGATTCCTTTTCATAGTTTATCATTAACTACTATATGAACAAACTGAACATTTCACTGCCTGAGTTTTTAACATGCTTAAGATACCCGAGGGCCATTTTAAGAGAGATAAGGCTTATCTTCTTTTAATTAATAGGAAGAAAAAAATGTCAATAAAAAAGGGTTCAAAGAGAGTGAAATCCTAAGAAAAGCATCCAGGAGAGGAAGACAGCAAAGAAATCCTCTACCGATAGAATCTATTTTCACTATAGGAAGCAAGGACATTGGAAGAAGAATTGCAAGAGTTATCTTGCAAGTTTGAAGCTTGATGCTGGTGGAGAATCAAAAGGCTTGTACATGATACAAACTAACTTATTATTGAGTTCTTCAACTTTTGAATCATGGATGTTAGATACCGCTTGTGGGTCTCACATATGCAAGTCATTGTAGGGATTATAGAGAATTAGAATTTTGAAGAAGGATAACTTCGAGCTTTATAGTATGAATGGTGAAGCTATTCAAGTAAAAACTATGGGCACCTATCTACTATTATTACCTTTAAGCAAGATTTTAGAACTAAAGGATTAATACTATATTCCAAATATCATTAGAAATATTATTTGTGTATCCTTGTTATTACAACAAGATTTTAAAATCAATGTAAAGATCAATGGATGCTCCATTTTTCACTCTAATAAATTATTTGGAAATGGTTTATTCAAAAATGATCTTTTAGTTTTTTCACTTGATGATAAAGTTTTATTTATTGAAAATGAAAAGAGAAAGAGAGAAAATGTTAATGTCACTTTTCTTTGACATTGCTGACTCGATTATATTAGTAAGTCTAGCATAGATAATTATTCTAAGATAATTTCTTTAATCCTTATAATTATATATCATTAGAAATTTGTAAGTCCTATCTTATAGAAAAAATGACCAAGTCTCCATTCACTGGATATAGAGAAAGAGCAATTGAGTTATTAGGTCTTATATACACAGATGTATATGGATCTATGATAACTCAAGTTAGAGGAGGATACTCTTATTTCATCACCTTCATTAATGACTTATCTAAGTTTGGATATGTGTATCTCATGAAACACAGATCCGAAGCTTTTGATAAATTTAAGGAGTATCAAGGTATGGTTAAGAAACAAACTAAAAAAAATATTAAAATCTTCTGGTCTAATCGAGGAGGAGAATACTTATCTAGTGAATTTCTTAATTATCTTAAGGACAAAAGTATTCTCTTTGAATGTATACCTTCTTATACACCATAATTAAATGATGTAGTAAAAGGAAGAATCGTACCTTGTTAGATATGGTGAGAACCATGATGAACTTCACAAATCTTTTTGTTTATTTCTAGGGTTATATCCTAAATACTGCTGCCTATATACTAAATAGGGTACCATCAAAATTAGTAACTAGCACTTCATATGAGTTATGAAAAGAAAAAATGTCAAGTCTTAAATATTTTAAGATTTAGGATTGTCCTGCTTATGTTAAAAATATTTTTAGACATAAGTTAAGTACTATGACTGATAAATATAGGTTCATAAGTTATCCTTAAGAGGATATTGGATACCTCTTTTATTATCCTACTGAATAAAAGGTCTTTGTCGGTATGCATGCCACTTTCTTAGAAAAGAAATTTATCCAAGAAGGAGGTGTGGAAGGATAGTTGAACTTGAAAAATCTCAAAACCTATAACCTACTCTTATAGACATTCCATGAGAAATTTCTTAACTATAAATACTTATTGATTAGGTACAACCACAACACACACATCCTCTCCATAAGTGAGAGAGAGTGCGAGGTGCACCTCTTATATATAGCTTTGTTATTGGGAATGATAATAAAACCAGTATCATTTAAGATGATAATCTTGTGACTTATACAGAAGTTGTTGAGAGTAAAAACTCTGACAAATAGCTTGAAGCTATGAATCCGAGATGGACTCCATGTATTCTAATCAAATTTGGATCTTGATTGATCCATCTAAGGCAATAAACCCAATAGGATCTTAAAAAAAAGAAAGGAGCAGATGGCCAAGTAGAAACCTATAAAGCTAGGCTAGTGACAAAAGGTTTTAAACAAAAACATAGAATTAACTATGATGAAGCTTTTTTGCCAGTAGCTATGCTCAAGTCCATTCAAATTTTGCTTGCAATAACTACATATTATGATTATAAAATCTGATAAATTAATGTAAAAACTGCCTTCCTCAATAGGTATCTTGAAAAAGAAGTTATATATCACAGCCAAAGGGATTTGTCTCAAATGAAAGATTGAACCAAGTATACAAACTTAAGAAATCTATTTATGAATTGAAGCAAGCTTCAAGAAATTGGAACATTCACTTTGACGAAACAATTAAAAATTTTGATTTTATCAAAAATATGGATAAACCATGTGTGTATACGAAGGCAAGTGAAAGTGCCATTATTTTCTTAATCTTATATGTGGATGACACACTTGTCATTGAAAATGATATCCCAATGTTACAATCGATCAAAGTTTGGCTATCTAAAAACTTTTCCATGAAGGATTTGGAAAAAGTATCCTATATATTAGGTATAAAGTCAATCCAAATCTAGTTCAATAAAATTTCAATAAGGTTTGGGTTTGTGATGAAAGACAATATTTTTGATAGTTTAATAAAGTCAATCTAGCATCCACATCAAGTATTATTGATACCTGAATTACTTCACTCATTTTAGTTCAACAATTTTCACATATATGAAGATTAATGAAGGAGATGATAACAAGATCATGGAAATGTCCTCCATAGGCTTTCTTGAATTTTGAACTCATTTGGTTTATTCAAAAAAGAATCATGCTATTAATAGTTCAAGAAAGTCTCTAGAAGACATAACAGATCTTTATAACAATTTCAATCTACCAGGTATGGTGATCTCTCCCTCCCTCTCCCTTTCCCACTTTCCCCGGATATGCATACATTGCAATTCATGGAATTTTTGTTTTCTTCCATTATATGTGAAGTCTGAAAGATTTCAATTTGCCATTACCTGCTATGAAGTGATATTCTATCAATTGTTTCCTTTGATCTGAATTTTGTTGCCAAATTAAGATTCAACAAGCTGTTTTAAAATAGATTGATTTCAATTTCATTGCTTGTTGTGTAGTAATGTTCCATCTTTCTCTTTAGTTTACTTGAATCTTAATTATGTAAATTGAGATCAAGATCTAACTAGTTCTTTGAAATTAATAGAGGCAAATTGATTTTAGTTGCAAATTAGCTACTCTTCAATGTTTTTCTAGGTGCTTGTTTTTTTTCCTGAATTGAATTATGTGTTACAAATCATGATTTGACATGCTTTTTGTGAAATTTATCACATATGAATGATTTTAACTAAAGTTATCTTCTATCTTTCAAATTTGTTTCCTTTGATATATTATCTATCTATGGATCTGGAAGTTTTATATACTTGATCTTCTAGTTCTTTTTTGAGAACCATCTGTATTTCTCTTTAATTTTTTTTGGTCTAAATTAGCTATATCCAGACTAGGAATTAGTATTGCTCTTTCAAATAACTTCAGATTTAGCAATCAATGTTATCATTCCTTTTTCTTTTCTTTCCTTTTCTTTTTTTGAACCTTCTATATTTTTTTAAATTTTATTTAATCTAAATTAGCTATGTCTAGACCAGGTATTAGTGTGCTCTATCAAATAATTTCAAATGTATTGATCAGTATCTTTTTTTTTGGTTTTAGACAAGACAAATAGAGATGGAATATAAAAAGTTGATTTTTTTATGAAAATAATTGAATTATTCAAGCATCAAGTTGTTTTTGGTTTTGTGAAGGCTTAGAATTCACAAGACTTCACCCTCACAATTGACATCTATTATTTGCTACTAGTAGATTGCTATTATTTTTGCTATTTTTTATTGTTCCTACCATATTAGTAAACCATTGACCTTACAATTTTATATTTGAACTAAGTTTTTTCTATTTTTTTATTTTCTATATTTTTTTTGCTCTAGGTCTTCAGCTCTAGCCAACTTGTTCTCCTGGCACTGAAATTTTTTACTCTTGAGGAGTTGCCATATTCATTATTATGTTTACATTAAATGGAGGTTTCATTTTGTAGCATTGATGTTAGCTAATTAAGTATTTGTTGCAGTTGGAATGAGTAGAATTGAGGTACTCAAGTCTAGGAATAAGCTTTTCTATCCATGGAAGAGCTTTTATGGAATATGTTTATATTGTGATTGTTTTTTTTTCTCCCCTTTCCTTTGACTATAGAAATAGACCTAGTGATAAATATTAATTAGGATCTTTGTTTTTTTTCTCTCCAAATGTTGAAAATGCTCCGCTTTTGGTTCAAAGATAGCTACTGCAGGTACAACCAGAGAATTAAAAGGTGAGAGAAAAGGAAAGAATGTGATAAAGAGGAAGCATATATGAATCATCTCTAAAGAAAGAGACATTAATAACTCAGAAGCACAAACATGTAGGTTGAACTATTTCAGAGAAAGAACTCAATCTAGCTAGTAAAGATTCTCATTCTAAATTTGAATATGTTACATAAATTTAGCAATCCTTAGACCATACTTTTTATTTCTTTTCCTTATATTATTTGATAAAACGAGGGTGTCCTTATGATAGTTTTGTGGAACTCTTCCATAGAACAATGCTCCATTACTAACTTCTTATTATTGGCAGAAGTAAACACTAATTTACTAGTGCTTTCTCAATGGTTATTTAAAATTTTATCAGTCTTGATACTCTAAACCCATGGCTTACTCAAGAATATGATGCTTACATGTATACCGGCTAACAAGATAAACATGACATAGTCCCATAATATAACCCAATGAGAATCTTGACCCATCAGCATTCTCGCATGTGGAGTCCAGTAAATTACACCTCATCTCATCCATGGATAGAACATATCTCGCCCCACGTACGTACGTACACACATACTCTAGAGCACGTGCAAATGCAAGCAATCTAGCAAGGAGTTCAAAGGATGTGGATAAAGCTTGAAATGGCTACCTATTGTTTACTCTTTCTATCTTCTCGAGAATCGTCATGTACAACTGATGGCAAAGGACACGCATCGCATAGGCATTGACTACTCGCACATGTAACGAAGGGAATTGGAAATGTTTCTCATGCAAATGAATATGTTCAGTTATGACATTGAAGGTGGCCCTGCAATTTATGCATCCGATTTTGCTAGTTGTATTTCTATATTATATTTAAAATCCTGGATAAGCCTTGTTTTCATCTCATACCTTCGAACTATTCTTCTTTGCATCTCTTTTTTCTCTCCCCCGCTCTCTTTTTCTCTCTATGGTGTGGTTATTTTCTTCTCTTGCTTTTGCTTTTGATTTTTATTTTAGTCTTTCTAGTTTTCTTTATCTCACTAGAGATCTACTACTATTGTTATTTTCACTAATTTTAAGGCACTAATTCTTAAGTTATCATTTTATTGCTACAAACAAGGTTAGATTCAGGTTTCATTTTTCAGTTGTTTTCGATCTATTAACTTTCATTCTATTATCATGTGTTGCCATTATTCTTTCTTGCTTCTTTCTTTCTTTTGCTTATTTTGATTATGATTATTGTAGATTTTTTATGTGATTGGCTTTCTATTTTTGTGATCATATGATTTTTTACTGATTTTTTAGATTTAATGATACCATATTCCATCAATTGATTACAAAATTCTATGCATGCTTTTCATAGGCTTTCTTCAACGATGAACTCAATTCTTATTTCATCTTTCTCGAGAAAAAGAATATGAAAAGGAGATTAGAGATAGACCATGTTCAACAACGCCATTGAAAATGATGACAAATCTTTTCGAGAATTCTATTTTAGCTTATACATCAAGAATTATTGAGTTCTTATTTCCTTACTTTGAACAATTATTTAAAGAATCATTGGAAGAAATCATACTAATATAATGGACATATCTTCCACTTTTATGAGAATTCCAATCTACCTTCCAAATCAAGTATTGGTGATATCTTCATTCCTTTCTTTGTTATTCAATAATTATGATGGAGTTGATAATAAGTTTATGGATATGGTTTCCAATGACTTTTTTGAACTATTAACTGGGTTTAGGGAAGCCTTTGGATGGCATGACAATTTTTTTCAAGTATTTTAATCTACCATCCATCTTTAATATTGTGGATATTTAAATTACTTTCTCTCTTAATATTGGTGAAGAATGATAGAGGAGATGATAACATAATTATAGATGTCTTCCACGGGCTTTCTTTAATTGTGAACTTGCTTGGATTTGTGATGAAAGAACAATACTTTTGATAGTTCAATAAAGTCAATCCGGCTTCCATATTAGGTATTATTAATACTTGAATTACTTCACTCATTCCAGTTCAACAATTTTCACATATGTGAAGATTAATGGAGGAGATGATAACAAGATTATGAAAATGTTCTCCATATAATTTTTTGAACTGTAAACTCATTTAGGTCTATTCAGAAAATAACTATACTGTTGATAGTTCAAGAAAGTCTCGGGAAGACAACAATTCTTTATGATAATTTCAATCTATCAGGTATGGTGATCTCTCTCTCTCTCTTCCTCTCTCGCTTCCCCTACATATACATTGCAATTCTTGGAATTTATATTTTCTTCCATTATATATGAAGTTTGAAAGATCTTGATTTGACATTACCTGCTATGGGGTGATATTCTATCAGTTGTTTTCTTTGACTTGAATTTTGTTGCCGAATCAAGATTCAACATGCTATTTTGAAATAGATTGATTTCAATTTCATTGCTTGTTGTATAGTGATGTTCCATCTTTCTCTTTTGTTTACTTCAATCTTAATTATGTAAATAAGATTAAGATCTGACTAGTTTTTTGAAATTTATAGAGATTGGTTTATTTTAGTTGTAAATTACCTACTCTTAAATGTTTTTTTCTAGGTGCTTGTTTTTTTTTCTTGAACTGAATTATATGCTCCAGATCATGATTTGACATGCTTTTTATGAAATTTATCAAATATGAATGATTTTAATTAAAGTTATCTTCTATATTTTGAATTCATTTCCTTTGATATATTATCTATGAATTTGGAATTTTCATACACTTAATCTTCTAGTTCTCTTTTCGAAACTGTATCTCTCTTTGATTTTTTTCGATATAAATTAGATGTATGCAAACCAGGAATTAGTAATCAGTGTTATCATTCATTTTTCTTTTCTTTTTTTTTTTCCAAACCTTCTAAATTTCTTTTCTGTTTTGTTCAACTTAAATTACTTGTACCTAAACCAGGTATTAGTGTGCTCTCTCAAATAATTCCAAATTCATTGATCAATAATATTTCTTTCCAATTTTAGATAAGACAAATGGAGATGGAACATAAAAATTGATTTTTTTGGTAAAAATGACTGAATTGTTCAAGCATCAAGCAGTTTTTGGTTTTGCAAAAGCTGAGAATACACAGGATTTCACCCTCATAATTGACATCTATTATTTGTTGCTAGTGGATTGCTGTTGTTTTGCTATTTTTTATTATTCCTGCCATATTAGTAAACCATTATTTTTACAATTTTGTATTTGAACTATGAAAGTTTTTCTATTTTTCTTATTTTTCTACATTTTTTTTGCTCTACGGGTCTTTAGCTCCTACCAACTTGTTCTCCCAGCACTGAAATTTTCTTATTTTTGAGGAGTTGCTGATGTAGCAGGATCGCTGACGTGGAACCCATGTCAGACCCAATCAGATGCCACGTCGGAGGAAGATGCCACGTTGGACATCTCTCTTCGGACTCCTTCGCCAGGTGGCTCCCTCGAGATCGAAACGCCCTGGCCGAAGTCGAGCTCCGTCTCTCTTCGGACTCCTTCGTTAGGTGGCTCCCTCGGGTTCGAGACGCCCTGGCTGAAGTTGAGCTCCGACTCTCTCCGGACTCCTTCGCCAGGTGGCTCCCTCGGGGTCGAGACGCCCTGGTCGAAGTCGAGCTCCGTCTCTCTTCGGACTCCTTCATCAGGTAGCTCCCTCGAGGTTGAGACGTCCTGGCCGAAGTCGAGCTCCTACTCTCTCCGGACTCCTTCGCCAGGTGGCTCCCTCGAGGTCGAGATGCCCTGACCGAAGTCGAGCTCCTGCTCTCTTCGGACTTCTTCACTAGGTAGCTCCCTCGAGGTCAAGATGCCCTGGCCGAAGTCGAGTTCCTCCTCCATGAACCAGCCCCACTTCGGACTAAGGGACCGGCTGCTGAAGGGTGTCACCACCTTCCTTAAATGGTGGTAAGCCATCCAAGGACCACGGAGGGGCGCCCGCCAGGTTGCAATAATTGCCCCTGCTACCACTTACACTGAAAGGAAATGGGTCCCCCGATTGAGGCACCGCGCTCCCGACCGACCATCTGTGCCACCCAAAAGAGGAAGTCAATCCAGGGGACGGCTGCCCCCTGATCGAGGCTCTGCCAGGTTTTCCAAAGTGGAGCGACCAGAGGGAGGGTCAGAGTGCACAGTGCAATTCCCTATCGCGGATGGGGAAAGGCACCTCGAGCATGGCACGGAATGTCACCGCAGGCGCTTGCAAGCAAGGGGAGGATCCAAGGTAGGCAGCGTGCAGCCATCCTGGCTTAAAAGAGTTCTCCAAGGTTCCAAGAGGGAGGTAAGCAAACAAACGGATGGGAGAGGCGGCATACAGGAGAGCAACTGAGAGGCCAAGTGCTCTAGGCTACCGGAGACCCACCGGAAGGGTCTCGACAGACATAGCCATCCAGCCTAAACACTCCTCCACTGCCACTTCCCCCGCTCAACTCTCAGTCTATTCAAACTCTCCAAGTACAGAATTTTCTCCTCCTAGCATGGGGTCCATCTACAGGGCTCAACTAGGAAGATCTGTTCTCCTAGATCGCCACTGACTTAAGCGTCGAAGTGCCCTTGCCGGGATCCCCGACCCAGGTCTCCTCTGTTTTGCAGATCCGAGCGCGCGAGCAAGTTCCCGAGCAATGAGGGCGGGGTCCAAGATCATCTCCAACTATAGGCCACGGTGGTCGGGCAGCAACAATTGCCATATTCATTATTGTGTTTACATTAAATGAAGATTTCATTTTATAACATTGATGTTAACTAATTAAGTATTTCTTGCAAATGAAATGAGTAGAAGAATTTAGGGACTCAAGTCTAGGAATAAGCTTTTCTATCCATGGAAGAGGTTTTATGGAATATGTTTGTATTATTATTTCCTTCTTTCTTTCCCCTTTTCTAGGAATAAGCTTTTCTATACATGGAAGAGGTTTTATGGAATATGTTTACGTTATTATTTCCTTCTTTTTTTTTTCCCTATTTCTTTGACTACAAAAACAGAAGTAGTGATAAACATTGATTAGGATCTCTGATTTTCCTTTTCAGATGTGGAAAGTGCTCAGCTTTTGGTTCTATGATAGCAGCTGAAGGTACAACCAGAGCTAAAAGATAAGAGAAAGGAAAAGAATGTGACAAAATAGAAGTAAAAACGAATCATCTCTAAAGAAAGGAACGTTAATAGCTCAGAAGCACGGACATGCAGATTACATTGTTTCATAGAAAGAATTCAATTCAACTAATGAAAATTCTCATTTTAAGTTTTAAATATGTTACAAAAACTTAGTGATCCTTTAACCATATTTTTTTTTCCTTATAATTTAATAAAACAAGGTATCCTTTATGGTAGTTTTATAAAACTTTTTTTATAAAACATCCGTCCATTGTAAACTTCTTGTTGTTGGAAGAAATAAGCACTGGTTAAGTAGTACCCTCTCCATGGTTATTTAAAATTTTATGAGTCTTGTGAGCCTAACATCGATGGACCACCAACTTCCAATCGATAAGACTCCTACCAAACCAAGTAGATCTTAGAGGAATGAAGAGCATACCTGAATCCAGTTTAGACTTAATTGAGAGGGATAAACATCAAGATTTCGCTGAAGAAATTGTAATGCATCATAAGAAATAGCTAGTGGGAGATTTAGAACTGCTTAAGCACACCAAAAACAGAACCAAAAGAGAAATCTAAGCTAAAAAATGATAACATTACTTCTATCAGGAGTTTCTGCACCAAAATCTGATTCCTAATGGAAATGCTGAGTAGTCTTAGGATCTTCTTATTCGTGAAATTAGAAAGGAGCATGTTCGTGGGAGTGCTGAGAATTTATGAGGAGAATGAGGAGACAGAATACCAGTATTTAATTTTACAAAGCAACTTGGTTCATACGATATCATACTCTAAGAGCTATATCAATTTTAAATTTAATCTGAAACTGCCCTCCCTAATCCAGTGTATCCCACATGAAAGTGATGCAGTAATACTTGAAGGCTGCTGCAACGCTAAGATGGTATACAGGAGTAAATACTAGGATGATTCTGCTTCCCTGTTATACCCCCTCTACTTCATTTCCTGTCTAATCTACCAACTCTGCTTATAATATTTCTCTACCACCTTGCGGTTCTCGAACCATGGAAACTAAGATAATGTTTGAATGTAGGTATCCACCTTAGCATTCATGCTCCTTGACAGAAACTTCATGCATATGGGTGGCTTCACTTGAGCAAGGGCAAGAACTGACTGGGGCAGAGTCCATATCCCATCACCACAAATCAAACCAGATGCCACCGCCGGCCCAAAAGTAGCAGCCTTTGCCTTGTCAATCCTTTGCCACACAAATAATATCAGGCTCCCCACACACATGTCAATTGCAAAGTATGATCCCAGATAAAAAGGTATCGCTGTTGCCATGGGGAGTGGAATAAACCTTGCCACCTTCTTTCCAACAACATCTCTCAGCAAATTGATGAGAATGGCAGCACCAAAGAAGATATAGCAGAGCGTGAGGCAGTGCTTTGGCAATGATGAAAATCCATCAACTCCAAGTATTGCCATGTTCCGATAAACAAGTGCATTAGGTGATGGGTATTCTGATCCAGGCATGCCAATGTCTTTGAAGGCCTTGAAGAATAGCCAGAAGACTGATGGTGCAATGACACAACCCATGGCAGTGCCAATCACCTGGCTAACAAACATGGACCTCGGAGAGGTCAGAGTCAGGTACCCAGTCTTGAAGTCCTGCATAAGATCTGAAGCAGTAGACACGATGCTCATCATGACACCACAGGCTGCAAGGCCTGCAAGGACTCCACCATTGGAGGCCCCATCCCATGCTCCAATGGTGAAAATTGCCAGCTTACCATAGGTGGAGGCAAGAGACCAGTCCGTGAGGCCACTACCATAGGCATTGCAGAAGGCAAGCACTGGTGCAAAGATGTAGGCAACCAAGACGTGGTACCATTTGAGTTGTGGGAAGATGTGAGGAAGGGTGGCAATAGAGACAGCAGCAACAACAATATAACCCCCAAATGCAATTCGCTTCTGGATTTGATCCTTGAGAAAGAGTTCAGTGCGACGTTTGTCATCAAAGGAAACACCAGATGTCATGATTGGAGAACCGTCATCTGAAATGGGAAGTGCTGCAGCATAGCTTTGGCTCTTCACTTGTGATATGAATGCGGAGATTGTTCGGCCCAAAACCTTAAAAAAGTTGTAAAGCCCATCCCCGAGAATCAAGGCAATGGCTATAAAGACCTAGAACATACAAGACATGGATGATATTACTATGTATGTTGATGAACTTCAAAATCTGAAGTATTTTGGATGACTTAAAACTAGCTTTGAGCTTCTATTTTGGCATATACAATATGTTCCAATTATTTCATGATTAACATTGGTTTGTGAGTAGTGTTATGGCACCTATGATGACAATAGAACTTTTTTTACTTTAAAAGGACAGCGATGATCGGAAACTCTGGATAAACTACAAAAAGGGAAGAATTGAAGAGGAGAGGAGATGGTTGTTACCCGGTATCCTTGCAAGCCATGAAGACTAGTGGGTGATAGATCTGCTGGGTACCAGTCACCTTTCTTAGCATCGATGAGAGGCCACAAGATTCCCCATGACAGAATGCCTCCCAAGAGGACGGAGATATTTACAAGATATGGACAAATCATTCCAACCCCAACATAAGTAGCTGAAAAATCAAAATAGAACCTGCATGAAAGTATACTGTTTTAACAAGAAGTCGAAATCAAGTGAGAAAAATAGTGGCAGACATAAAACATTCATGAATACATGAAGAGATACTAGAAATTTGTTCTTTATTTCAAATTAATATATGTTTCATTTCCAGGAATAAGAGACTATACACTGGCTGGAGAGAGAAATATTTGGAAGAAAATGTTTGAAGATAATGCGTGCATACTTATGCTCATAGGCTTGGAGACCTAGTGTTGGAAAGGCTGCGAATCCACAACCATCCCCGGCAGTGTAAAACCATTGAAAAAATCCCCACAGGAAGCTGACTAAAAAGAATTTTCCCAATGCTCTCACTTGTTTCCTGAAAGATATCAAAACGAGGTAAACGACAACAGATCTTCCGTCTAATGTCACAAGAAAAGAAAAACACAAACATGCTTGATTCTTGAGATTGTTTGAAGTTACTTTGCTTGCTTGGCACCCTGAGGAGTGTGGAAACTGTTGATCAGATAAGCTGTTGCAGTGCCACTGGGATATGTCAGCTTGTAGTCAATGATCATGATCTGAAAATAAATATAAAGTAAGAACTTCATAACAAATATAATCAATTCCTTAGTATGCAATCGAATGAGATCTGTAATATTCCCTTTATCTGCTAATTCACTCAGCTATCGAACTAATGCTTTGGTGATCACTGAGCAATTTTAATGTTCTCATTTGTCTTCAGATTGTAAAAAGCTTGGAGGACATACCTTTCGAAGGGGCACTAGTGAGAATAGCCCAAGGAAACTAACAATGAATAGAAATCCGATCATCCATTCTAATTTTGGGTTCTTGATGTTTTGTGCATCATCCTCTTCAGTAGTCTGCTTGGCAATGGTGTCACTCATAGCAAAAAGGTAACTTCCAAAGCCTCCTGTTGCTTGTCACATTGTTCAAACAACTTAAATAATTCTACTAATGATAAGAGGAACATGCAAATATTTAAAAGACGCTTAATCCTGCGATAACATGACAATTGCAGTGCTCTCATTTTGTGATACCATCTGAAGTTGAATGATTTAGAAGGTGCTGCATGTTATCATATGTTTAATCTTTTTTCTCTCATGGAGCTAACGGAGCAGATTACTCAAACGAATAAAAACAATGGATGAATTCAGTCTGACCTGTCTCCTATTAAATTAGTTTCGAGAAGAAATATGATCTCTTCTCCATTATTTAATTGAACAAATAGAATCTAAGGTTAGCTGCTGTCTAAATACCGGCCTCAAATCTCAAGAAGGAAAACAATTAATCGAACTTTAGTAAACATGGATTGGATTCATAGAAGCATAGAACATGCTACCCAATTCGATGCTGAGTTTCTATCATGCTTGTCCCTAACCTGACCCAATTTCCTTTGCAGCCAGATGAATTATCCATAGGGCTGTCATAACTGACTGGCCATCGAGCCCAGGACACCCCCTGTTCTGGTCCAATGGGCCAGTTTTCTTGTTTCTGGTGCAACCTACCTAGCTCTCGTTAAAGGAGTTTTTTTTGCATATTACCCTCTATCGAACTTAATGTCATACATAAATCACTGCAAACTTTTCCTGACCATGTTTAAATTCAAACATGAAAGTGACCATAGTGGTCATCTGTGGTTCTGCTCTGATCGCTGATCAATGAATATTTACAAACCAAAACGAGTTAAAATCTAAAAAGGAAAAATTTTACAGAAATTTCATTTGAAAATTACATTTCTACAGAATTATAACATCATTCCTTTCTGGCAAATGGAAAGGATTGTAAGAACGTGTATGTGGAGATTTCTGCAATCTTTCTTTCATTTTCCACAAAATAAACACACATACCAAGAGTGTGAACATGGTCAGCAAAAAAACCAGGAGGTTTCATAAAAGAAAAAATAAAACAAAACAAAACAAAAACACAAACTAATAATTAAATCTATCAGACTTAGTATGGATTTGATCAACCTAAATTTAACCATAATAAACCATTCTAGCCCAAATCCAACCGAACCTTGAAGCATCTGGTCATCCCCACTGTTGTGACAATGACTCAGCTCTTGGCCTCGATGAACCAACAATGAGTATGACGAAATTGGCTGATGATGAAGTTGGCTAATCAATGAGTATGACGAAGTTGGCTAATCAATGAGTATGATGAAGATGGCTAATCAATTAGTATGACAAAATTGGCTGATAATGAAGTTGGCTAATGATGAAGTTGGCTAATCAATTAGCATGACGAAGTTGGCTGATGATGAAGTTGGCTAATCAATGTGTATGACGAAGTTGGCTGATGTCAAAGTTGGCTAATGACAAAGTTGGCAGATCAAGGAGTATGATTAACTCTAGCTAATTAACTTTGGTTGACTAACTATTGTCAGACTTTGGCTGACGAACTTTGACCGAAAAACTATGGCGACAAACTTTGGCCGACAGAACTTTGGCCGAAGACAATATACTTGAATAACTTAGTTGAATGTAAGATGAAGAAGCTGACTATCTAAAGAAGTTCTACTAAATAGATAAAAAAGAAAAAAATTGCCACAATAGAAAGCTGTTACTTTTAACTAAAAGAGTTGGCCTCAACAAAAAGTTATCATGCTCAACCAAAAGAGGTTATTTCCCAACAGAAATCAATTATCCTTGATAACTATAAAAAGGTAAGAGGGAACTCCCAATAGATGGGGTTTTAGGGCTACCCCCGTGCTCACTTTGGCACTCTCACCATCTTGTTCAGCTTCGACTGTTGCTTAGATCACCTTTTTGACTTAAGCGCCGAAGTGTCTCCCACCGGAAACCCAGCCAGGGAACCTTTTGCAGGTCTCCACCCAAAGGGAGCGCCCAGGAGCAAAACTTTGTCCGGCCAAACCAACGAGCGAGATTGCCCGGCTCTGCTGAAGCCTCAGCTACAGGTGATTTATCCGTAACAGATTAGCACTAGAGAAAGAGCAAAAAAAAGATTTAGGAGTTGAGAGGATTATGGCAACGACCAGAGATCGATGCTTCCCAACCAGTAGATCAATGTTAGCCGTTCGCAAGCTTGGGGGTAGATTAGGAGCTCAAAGAATTCTTTTCCAAGGATCTAAGGAGCGATCTTGAAGATAAACCTGGAGCTAAAGAGAAACTACACAAACTTTCGAAAAAAACAATAATTTAAAAAAAAAATTGGTTTATGCATGTGGTCTTTTCAGATATTTACTTATCCTTCTGATGCTTTACAGCTTACCCTCCACTTTATTTCCTGTGGATGAGGATTCTGTCACTCTACGTGACAGAGGATTTAGGAGATGGGTGGCATTGGATGGAGCACGCAAGACCTCACCACCACCCACCGGAACTCGCGAGGGCTCGTTCAATCTCCTTTCTTTGCTGAATGGCGGAGCTCTTGCAGACGTACATGCAAGGGCGGACCACACCAATTTTTCTAAGAGGGACCAAAAAATATAAAAATAAAAAATATTAATAAATAATTAAAATTAATTTAAATATTTTTTATAAATATTATTTAAATTATACTTATTTTATTTCATAAGATTAAATTCATTAATAATGAAATCTACCATAAAATTTTCAGCTCTCCTTATCGATATAAGTGACTAAATAATTGATAAAAAAATCGTCTTCCATCTTGTTACATAATCTGGTCATGACAATTTTCATTTTTGAAAATATTTTCTCTATAGTAGTAGTTGAAACCGGAAGAGTAATAAGCGTTACGGACTCATAGAGGATGTGCGCGCACCGGCCACGGTAGTGGTAGCGTTGCGCCGAGTACCGTTGGCACTGCACAACGGGATGTGACATCCATCGAGCAACAGTGCCAAAGATGATGGGATGTGAGTGCAGTAGTATTGGTGGGAGCCTGAGGCATGACAGGCGCCCACCCGTCCGTGCCCTCCAAGATCCGATTATACTACGTGATGGATCCGATCGCTAAGACGGTGCGCGACTTCACCGCATGCAGTGTTCGTCAGTGTGACGAGGTTGACGAAGGCCACCAAGATGGTAGTCATAGGCCAGCGCATCAGTGGTATCCGGTCTTATGTATGCGCAACCGCCTAGTCTCGTCGTGGGAGCGTTCTCGTCGATCGCATCACAAGACAAGTCCAGCCGCCATTTTATCCATCAGTGTGGTGAATGGGATGGTGCTGACTGCGTGCAGTGGCTTCGACCACGACGAATTCTGGAGACGAGCGCTGGTCGAGTAAAAAAAAATTTTGTTCTAAAAAATTATGAAAATAAATTTAATGAAAATAAAAAATAAAATTGGTAGTGATCCAACTTTCAAGTAAAGAAAGTTAATTTATAGTATTTATTTCATTTTAATTTTTTTTTTAAGATTCTTCTAGTTATATTTAATATCCCCAAGTTTAGAATGGCCAAATATATAAATATATATATATATTTAAAAGTTTACATAAAATCTTAATTTATAAAAAAAATAAAAAATTAAGGGGGGCCAAGGGGCCTCCTTGCCCTCTTGGCGGTTCATCCTTGTAAATATTTAAAAGTTTATAAAAAAGTCTTAACTTATAAAAAAATTTAAAAAAAAATTAGAGGGGGCCAAGGCCCCCCTTTGCCCCCCCGGTGGTCCGCCACTGCGTACATGTGCGCACCATCAGCCAAGCATAGCCGCGGGATCCTGATCTCCGGTGACCCTATGACCTATTCCATTGTTTACACCAATGGCTGGTTGGTGATCATCCACTTACTAGACGCCCCCTAGAGGCGTCCATCTATGGTAAGCATGCTTACCAAGCAATCGCCGCTTGCTTCTTCCTTAGCGGTAGTGGGTCACCTCTGTCATCGTCTCCGGCACTGTTGGTCTGGATCTAAGCCGCCATGGTGACTACATCCTCAAGAACCAATTCCACATCCTCTCCAACCACATTAAGGATCCTTAATAATCCCCTGACGACCTCCAAGAGCTACTGCATGTTTCCCATAAGCTGCCACTCTTGCTCAATGGATTTGTTAGAGCTACAATTACTACTTGGGAATAGAGTTAATGAGCATGGACGACCATGAGCAAGTCACCAACAAATTCGACAGCATTGCATTTTGGTGGACCTCCATGTCTATTCATCAAGCCTAGCAAATCTCCATTTACCTTGCTCAAGAAGAAAAGAGATCCTATGGACTCACTTCCACAAAAGTAGTCAACAGCCTATCCTCAATTCTTATCTCGGCCATGTATTGAAAGAAAGGCATGAGGTCCGTATCTAGAACCGGCTCCAGAAACTGTATTGCAACAGCCCCAGCAACAACCGGTATGGCTATAAGAGTACGGTGTGGAGACATGATGTTCGAGCACCCGTCCAGCTTCACCGCCCTTAACAAGCTCTTCTGCAAGCCCGGCTTTGCCCCACTGAACATTGACTCACACCCCCTAGTTTCTCGGACTCCATACATAGGTCAACCTCTGGATCAACTCCGAATACAGCTCTGACATCATTGACAACATCCTCGACACAAACATTTGGCTTAAGCGCCGAAGCTTCTCCGATCAGACCTCAACCCCGTTCCGATGATTCCCTTTGTCATTCATGTGGAAGAACACCAACTCCAATATGGTTAGCTATGAGAAACTTCGGCATCGTCAGCTCCGAGAAATTCAGTGAGGTTTGGCACCTTGCCGAGACTACTGGAGGCCGAAAAACTAGTGCAAGTAGTGAGAAAAGGGTCCAACATCCTGGAGCCTTCAACAAGTCCGACCACCTCCCCTGGCACCAGTTCTATCTTTACTTCCATAAGAAAATATTTGGCAACCACTTCGACAACAAGTCCTACAAGCAAGGCCGAGCTGGGGAGAGGATCGTGTTCGAGATGCACCCTCTTCTTTCAAGGATCGACAAGTCCATCGTGGGGAACTCCCATAATATTATTCTAATGTGAAAGAACTAGGAGGAGAGCTAGATGTCATACCATCGTGCACTTATGCCAGCAATGGTTGCAACCCATCCCTACCCCATTAGAAAGGAAGAGCAACCTTCCAAACTAGTCCTCTTCCAAAGCCGACAAGCGAGTCTCGCCATCATACCAGCTTATGACTGTATCACATGCCCCAAAAGCATCGTGTACTCATAAAAGCGTCAGGTTTAGTGAAGAAGATCAACGAGAAGCTCGATGCCTAGCCAAAACTCTTCATTCACATCGTCCCTGACAAAGTCCAAGACCAAGAAATTTATGGAGGCCCCTGTAGCTAGGGGCCGATGTAAACAAGATAGGCTAGTTCAAAGTAGGGCTCTACTTTGCCTATCTCATAGCTGAGAAGACGACAGACGGTTAGCAAACAAACAAGGCATTGCAGCTTCCAGAACACCCAAATAAGGAAAAGCTGAAGTCGATTCTCCGGACGATCAAGGACTTCCTATCGATCATCTTCGCCAGGAAGGCCCGGCACCTTGAGGAGCTTCGAGGAGTACGACGCCTTCTTCAGCCCTGACGACTTTGCTGAGGTGCACCCCAAGTACAATGCCTTCTTCGACCCCGATTACTTTGCCAAGGTACACCTTAAGTACAATCCTTTTTCGACCCTGACAACCGCATCACGATACTCGACAAGTACAACTAGAATGAAATGGTGCTTGCCGATGATGACACCATCTACCCCGATACCTCATCACAGTACTCGGCATTTAGGCAGAAACTCTGGTGCTCTCACTCGCCACGAGCTTTTTGCTAGCCTTGGCACCTCCACTCCCCTAAAGAAGACTCCCTCATCATCCAAGTTGGCAAAACAGGAAGAGGTTTTCCGATTATCGGTGAGGGATGTTGTTCATGGTTGCTTCCCTCATGTCTCTCTTTGCTTCTTTGTGGGTCTTGTCAACTCCTCCAGCTCCAACCCCAACAACCCTAACATCATGGCCTGCCAAGTCATCAAAGAACGGCAGATGTCCAAGATGAGGGTCAAATCTCTAGAGGCACTGAACTATGACATCTGCTACCTCGATGCTGATGTCCGGGCCCTTGTAAGATGCAAATCGAGTACCTTGAAAAGTATCCCAGGCTTTATGGCAACAGCGACTGCTTCCACGCATTCATTACGGAGTTCGATGCCTCCCTCACATAGAAGTATGGCTTCCTCGATATAATGACTAAGCTTGAAGCTAGGCTGAGTTGGATAGCTTGTGACCAAGTAGCCTATAATTAAATAATATCGACCGGCTAACTTGCAACCGAATAATCCATGGAAGAGTACCAAAGGTCGACTAAGAGTACCAGAGGCCAAGCAAGGCAATCCATTACCCAACGGCTCCAACCACTCGATGACCATGTAGCTAACGAATGTTCAATTAGAAAAGTGACAAAATATATGGTTGACGAATATTTGGCCGAAGAAGTGACAAAATCTATGGCTAATGAATACTTGGCAAAAAAAAAAGAGCAACAAAATCTGCGGCTGACTAATACTCGATCAAAAAATCAATGAAAGAATTAACAAAGATAGTTGACTGATACCCAACTATCTAACATCAATCAGTATGTCCGACAAAAATATAATTAGCTTAATTGTCTAGCTAATCGGTATGTCCGATAAAAATACAGTTGGTTTAATTGTCCAGCTAATCATAATCAGTATATCCGATAAAAATACAGTTGGCTTAATTGTCCAGCTAATCGGTATGTCTGACAAAAATACGGTTGATTTAATTATCCAGCTAATCGGTATATCCAACAAAAATATAATTGGCTTAACTGTCCATCTATAATCGGTATGTTTGATAGTACAAAAATGATTGGTAGCCATTTAAACTAAATCAATGTACCTGACAATGCTACGAAGACTAATTGATCATCAAAAGATAGTTGAAGCTTTCAAAAAGGTTCAATTGATCGGCCAGAATTTGTTCATCGGCTATTACTTATTTATCAGCCAGTGTAAGATGATTTCCCACATTAAGAGATTTTCAGAAATCTAACATTAACCGAAAAAGATAAGCTTCATTAATATTTGAAAAGAAGTTTTTACAAAAGTCAAATCAAAGCTGACTATTAAAAGGTGAATATTTAAAGAAACATAAAGCCATGACACTTAGTTATAAAAAGTCAGAACTCCAGACCAAAGTGCCAACAAAAATCTACTGTCATCTCAAAATATGAATGCCATCATAGGTCGAGGCCGAAGAGGTGATGCTACTCCCTTCATCCAAAAAAGAATAAAAGTTGAAGCACTTCATTAGCAGTATTTTGGACTCGGAAGTGGGAGGCAATGTTGTGACAATGACTCAGCTACTTGGCCTCGATGAACCAACAATGAGTATGACAAAGTTTGCTGATGACGAAGTTGGCTAATCAATGATTATAATGAAGATAGCCGATAACGAAGTTGGCTAATCATTTAGCATGATGAAATTGGCTAATAATAAAGTTGACTGATGACGAAATTGGCTAATTAATTAATATGACAAAGTTGACTGATGATGAAGTTAGCTAATCAATGCGTGTAACGAAATTGATTGATGATGAAGTTGGCTAATCAATAAGTATGACGAAGTTGACTGATGACGAAGTTGGCAGATCAAGAAATATGATTAACTCTAGCTGATAAACTTTGGCCGACTAACTATTAGCCGACTAACTTTGGCTGACAAACTTTGATCAAAGAACTATGGCCGACAAATTTTGGCCAATCAACTATTGGCTAACTAATTTTGGCCGACAAACTTTGGCCAACTAATTTTGATCGGCGTACTTTGGCTGAAGACAATATACCTGAATGATTTAGTTAGATGTAAGATGAAGAAACTATCTAAAAAAATCTTACTAAGTGGATAAAAAAGAAACAAGCTGTCACAATAAAAAGCTATTATTTTTAACTTAAAGAATTGACCTCAACAAAAAGATATTATGCTCAACTAAAAAAAAATATTTTTCAAAAATCAATCATCCTTGATAACTATAAAAAAGATAGAGGACTCCCGACTGGTAAGATTTTGGGCTATCCCTACATTCACTTTGGCACTCTTGTCATCTTCTTCAGCTCCTACTGTTGTCCAGATCATCCAACTGATTTGCCGAAAACCTGATCCGGAAACCTTTTGCGGGTCTCATCCAAGGGGAGCACCCAGGGCAAGACCTCGTATAGCTAGAAGAGCGAGCAAGATTGTCCGGCTCCGTCAAAGCCTCAGCTCAAGGTGATTTATCACAAACACCCACCAAAATAACTATCAAAAATAAAGGGTATTAATATATAATACTTAAATTCGAAAATGACTCGCATGCAAAAATCCTAAACTAATTATAACAATAAACATTTAAATAACATTAACGTAAGCGACGGAAAGGTTACCGCTGAAGGCGATGCCCGAGGTGGCGACGACGCAGGTCTGGATTACGGTATTCTCCTGGCGGGTGAATGGTTGCCTCAGGAAACCGGTCTTCTCCAGAACCTTGGCCCACGTTTGGACAAAGAAGAAACCCAGCAAGCCGGCGGAGACGTTGAGGGAGGGGATGATACCGGTGGTTAGGTTAAGCTTCATGACGATGATGCTGAACATCACCCCGAGGAGTGCGCTCACCGCGAAGGCCCGCACCGTCAGCTGCGCCCGCCACGCCGGCACGGGCTTCTCGTCGAACACCCTTTCGATCGACATCGCGTCCGCCTCTCCGTCGCCGGCGGCGCCCTCCTCTCCCCTCCGACGGCGAAGTTGGTGGCTGCTCTCCGCGGCCACCGCCTCCATCTCCACCTCGGCCAAGTGGTTCTCGCCGGCTGTCATCTCTGATTCCGCTCGCCAAAATGGATCGTGCGGTCCGCACACAGAGAGGGGTGGAGGATGGGATTTTAAATTGGGTATCGCGCCGCGGTGTTTGGAATCCTTCTGATCGTAGGGTAGGGCGCCAGACCAAGGAATGGGGAAGAGATTTTTTTAAAAAAAAGTGGATGAAGATAGGAGGCTGTGCAGCGTCTGATGGAAATTAAACGGCGGTGGTTATTGTGGCAACGCCTCAAAAGAGAGTATGATGAGTATGATAGCGATGGAGATTTTCTTGCAAATTACAGTCATATTAGGTATTGAACTAGTAAACAAACCTTACCAATATATATATACATGTATATATGTATGTATGGAACATGTAAAGCGATGCTGCCACTGGGGGCTTGCGCCTGAGAGTTCGAAATCGGGTTTTGCGCGAACTTTTTTAGGTAGGAGTAGAATTTTGCTTCGAGGTGTTGGGTTCGATGAGATTTTTGTGCCGGATTTGTACGGCTTGGAAAGGTAAAAGAGGTTGTGAAGTGGGGAGGTCGTTCCTAGTTGCAAAGACCCTTGGCGGTGGCAGTGCTGTGATTTGGTTTTCATGCCACCTATCGTGCCTTATTCGACATTTCATCGAACGACTCAGTGCTGCCTTGAGCCATACGGCTAGCGACGGGAAGAATAGAAAGGATCTGGCAGTGAGGCTTCGGGCACTGACGGGGAGGACCGGAGTTGGTCCAATATCGTGCAGGGTTTCCCTCGAGGGGCTTCGTGGATAGCTCATCATGTATTCCGAGGCTCAGATCGAGCAGTTGTAGGATTTCTTTTCTAAGGTGTTGGAGCTCCCTGCTTCG
The DNA here is from genome assembly GCA_021397845.1 of Areca catechu. Taxonomy (NCBI): domain Eukaryota; kingdom Viridiplantae; phylum Streptophyta; class Magnoliopsida; order Arecales; family Arecaceae; genus Areca; species Areca catechu. The sequence goes on from CM038052.1 coordinate 180,881,429, forward strand.
GAGATCGAGGACTCTTGCAAGCTGTGGGAGGGTCGGACTCTCTTCATCCGGAGTTTGGAAAGGAGAGTGTCGGCGGGATTGGTGGCGAGGGATTTTAGGATGAAACTGAAGCTAGAAAAGGAACAGGAGGTGTTCGCATTGGCTGCCGATCACTTGATGGTTCGGTTCAAGGACGAGAGTGAGTGTTCTCGGGCAAGGGTGGGAGGCCCATGGTTCATCGGCGGGCAGCTCCTGGCGGATGAAGCTTGGCGTCCGGACTTCGCACCTAGCTGTTGTCCAGTGTTGAGGACTGTAGTGTGGCTGCGACTCCCGGAGCTGCCGATGGAGTTTTGGTCACCGAATGCTCTGAAGACGATCACTGTGGAGGCCGGTACCCCACTTCTCATCGACGAATTTACTGAGAATCTCAGGAAGTTTGGTTATGCGAGGGTGAAGGTTGAACTAGACTCGAGTAATCCTCTGCTACCGCGGGTGAGGCTTCGAGGGAGGGAGGATTTGTTCTGGCAACCTTTTCAGTACGAAAACTTGTCGGAAGTTTGCTTCCGACGTGGGAGACTGGGCCATGAGGAGGTGCGGTGTGGTTGGGGTGTTGCTTCATCCGGCCGTGATGGAGGGGGAGCTAGAGTGTCCCTTGGCTAGGGTGCTGCGGAGGAGGGGGCGCCGCCCAAGCCTAGTCCGTCTCCCCTTTCACAAGAGTCCATGCGATCGGCCGGGGTGGAGCGGCCTAAAGTTGGGCTATGGCTGGTGACCTCGTGGATCCAGCAACCTCGGGCCCCCAGGGCTCCTGTTCGTGGTGTGAGGGACCATTTGAAGACCAGGGAGCGCTACTTGGAGTCGTCGGATCCGGCCTCTTCTTCCACTCCTTCTAGGCTCCTTGCGGACTGCCTCTTCTTCGATGAATTCTCCACCGGACTCTGATAGGTGGCAGAAACCATCGAAGGTGGCTCGGTGCCGGTCTCCGAGAAGCAAGGGTGAGGAGCCTTCTCAGGAGGAGGTGACGGCTAGAAGGGGTTTCTCTACTCTTCGCATTCTTAGGGATAGAATGGAGCTCGGTGGTGGTGATGATTCCGATCATCGGAACATGCAGATGGTGGACCTTGCTGCGGGGTCTTTGAAGAGAGCTAGGAGCCCGTCGAAGGTCGTCTCCCCCGCTTCTGCTGCACCTGATCTAGGCTGTCTTGCTATTCCGGCTTTGGGCAAGTACCAGGGTTCATCCCCGCCAATCAGCCCATCGTCTCCAGCTTCCATCAAGGTTAGTGCTACTTCTTCTAGCCTGGGTGGGGACCGGAATGAGGGGATTTTGATTATTTCTTGCCCTGCTGCCCCCTATTCTGGGTGTTACTGTGTCTGTGGGTCTGCCTTCGGTGGTCGAGAGCCCTGACAGTGGGTTGGAGGGTGGGGTGCTTGTCCCTATTGTCAAAGCAGGAAGGCATAAGGGGGGATCCGGGTTTGGAGTGGGAAGATTTTGTTGGGAAGGTTTCGGTGGGTGTGGTGTTTATTGACTCCATTACTGATTTTGATGATAAGCAAAATGGTTAAGTATAAGTTGAATACTAATTATTTCTTTGAAGTTTGTTTTTATAAAAAAATGTGCTCATCAACTTAACAAAAGATTGATTGATTGAAAAGTCTCAAATATAGATAAAAGATCTGCTTAAAGAGGACTTTGAAAATTGAAGAATGCTTGAAAGGATACATGAGTTCAACATAAATTTGTTTTAGCAGAAGTTCAGCTATTTTTATGAAAATCTCAATCGACTCAATGTATCGACACATGACTCAAGTGTCAACACATGACTGAGGAAGTGTCGACTCCGTTGTTGATTTTGATGATAAGCAAAACGGTTAAGTATAAGTTGAGTACTAACTATTTCTTTGAAGTATGTTTTTATAGAAAAAGGTTCTCATCAACTTAACAAAAGATTGATTGATTGAAAAGTCCCAAATATAGATGAAAGATCTGCTTAAAGAGGACTTTGAAAATTGAAGAATGCTTGAAAGGACACATGAGTTCAACACAAATTTGTTTCAGCAGAAGTTCAGCTATTTTTGTGAAAATCTTAGTGAAGTGTCGACTCAATGTATAGACACATGACTGAGGAAGTGTCTACTCAAGCCGGTATGCAAACAGAGTTTCAGTGGCATGGTCGAAGTGTCAAACATGGACATTTGGTATCGACTCAAAGTGTCGATATATGGATTAGCTCATCGCCTGAGATTTTTAGGTTACAGAACTTGTTGAAGTTGAAGATTTGTCTGAAGTGTCGACACATGGATGCTATGTGTCGACTCAAGTGTCAACTAACCTGAGGAAGTATCGACACATCTGAGATTTCCAGAAAGCTTCTTTGAAGATATTTGAACTAGGTGTCGACTCATGGAGTGCAAGTGTCGACCCTAAGTGTCGACTCACAGCCTGAAGTATCGACACTTGGAGTTCTGGAAACAGTAACGGCTAGTTTTTCAAACACAGAACTCGCTCCTATTGGCTCCCAATGGCTAGTTTTTCATATCTAACAGCTAGAAACCGAGTTTGAAGCATTGGAAAGGTATTTATATGATTCAAATCAAATCTAAACATAAAAAAATGAAAAAAGGATAACCAAGAAAAAAGAAAAGAAGAGCATTCACTCCTATTCATTGAGTTCAACCACCTTCAAGCAAAAAGAAGTTTCCAAGCAATCAAGAGCCTTCAAGAGCATTCAAGTTCAACCTTCTTGAGCATTAAAAGAGGCTTCATCAAGTTGGAGGCAGCACTACGACAAAGCTTCAAAGAGATATCCGCTTTTATTAGAAAGCTTTCGTTGTTTCTTTACTTCAAACTTATATTTGTTGTAAAGATTTTTGGTTAGCCTATTGAAAAACCAAAGAGATTATTGGTGAGCCTTTGAAAACCAATTAGGTTCTTGGTTAGCCCGCAAAACCAAGGAAGGTTGTTGGTGAGCCTTAAAATCATTTAGGTTCTTGGTTAGCCCGGAAAACCAAGTGAGGTTTTGACTTGTGAGCCTTGTAAAAATAAGTCAGGTTTTAATTAGTGAGTCCGAAAAACTAATCGGTTGTAATCGGTTAAGATTATAGTGAATTCCCAAGTGGATCTTGGAGAGTGGATGTAGGAGCATTGGATAGCACCGAACCACTATATTTTCTTTGTGTTTGTGATTGCTTGTCTCTTTAACTTGCTCTTTTGCTTATTGCTTTATATTTTCGTTGCATACTCATTAAAGAGCACTTTGCACTTGTATTCATAGTACTTTGTTAAATTGTTGGATTGGTTCACACACTTGCATTTAAATTTTTAGAGACCTAATTCACCTCCCCTCTTGGGTTGCTTACTGGGCAATAGTGTTCAAGGATCCTGTTTGGGTGGAGTTGGAGTCTACTAATGGCTCGATTGGTTTGCTTCCTGATGGGGATGACCCGGCTCATGGGAGGAAGGTTCTATCTATCAAGGGGAAGGCTGCTATGAAAGGTGTCGAGCAGGAGGAGGATAAGGATTCTGATCATGAGAATATTGCCAAACAACTTAGAAGTGCTCTGTTTGCAGGTGATTTGGAGGGCTCTAAGCCTTGGCGAAGGAAGACTAGTGGTTTTCCTTTGTTTTTCTTCTTCTTGTCAATGAAGGTTATGGTGTAGAATGTAAGGGGTGCGGGAAAGCCCTCTTTTTATTCTACTTTCCGGTGCTTTGGACAGCTGTATAATCCTGATATGTGTGTCTTGTTAGAAACCAGGCTTTCTGGATCGGCATTGGAGAGATTTCAGCACCGGATTCAGGGGGATTGGGATTGTTATGTGATTGAATCCCAAGATCTCTCGGGAGGTATTATTGTTGTGTGGCATAAGGGGGTGGCTAGGGTGGACACGTTTAATCGATGTTCCCAACAAGTGTCCATTGTAATATCGGAGAATAGGGGGCTTACGTGGCTTTTGTCAACTGTGTATGCTAGTACCAATTATAGGGACAGGAGAGCTATTTGGCAGAAAGTTTCGGTATTGGTGGATCAGGGTATTCCTATGGTGGTTGCATGAGATTTTAATTGCATTCTTGTTGCGGAGGAAAAGAGAGGAGGTCGCCCTTTTGTGGAGGACATTGCTTCTAGGGAATTTGCTTATTTTGTACACTCTAATGGTCTGGTGGATATGGAGTTTGTGGGCCCCAGATTTACTTGGTGTAATAACAGGACAGGGGCAGCCAGGGTGTGGGAACGTATTGATAGGGTGTTTGCTACTCCAGATTGGCTTCTCTTGTATCCTGACCACCAGGTTCGACATCTTCCGAGGATTGCTTCAAATCATTGTCCGATTCTTCTTTCTACCTCTCTGTCGATGCCTTGTCGTGCACCATTCAGATTTGAGAAATTTTGGCTGGAGCATCCGGGTTCTTGGGATATTGTTAAGGAGGTTTGGAAGCTTCTGATTCGGGGGGAGGTGCAGTATCATATTTCTTGCCGGTTGGCTTTATTGAAGCGTCGCCTCCTTAAATGGAATAAGGTAGATGTTGGAAATTTAGCTTCTTCTTTGACTTTTGTGGAGTCCTCTATTATTGTTCTTCAGGAGAAGGAGGAGAGGGAAGGGGGGTTGGGAGAGGATGATTTGGTGGCTCTTCGGCAATTCATGTCTAAGCATTATTCCCTTTTGAGTTAGCAAGAAATCATGTGGAGACAAAAATCCAGAGTTCAGTGATTGAAGAAGGGGGATAAGAATACCAGGTTTTTTCATCAGGCTACTGTGGTGCGCAGGCACAGGAACCGTGTTATGGCTCTTTGATCCTCGGAAGGGACTTGGGTGGAGGATGGTGATGACATCAGGTGGGAGATCTTCTCCTTTTTCTATTCCAGATGGGCAGGGCCCCAGGAGGTTCCCCCGGCTTTTCATTCCCCTAGTCCTGACTCCCAGGTCTTGGAGGAGGAGAACGACCGTCTACTTAGTCCCATTTCTGTGGAGGAGGTCCGTGGTGTGCTATGGTCTATGGAGGAGGACAAAGCATCAGGGCCTGATGGCTTTCCTCCTCTATTCTTTGGGAGGTATTGGTGCATTATTTAGAGGGAGGTTGTTCTGCTATGCAGGATTTCTTTGCCATGGGCCATTTGGCTGATCCCTGGAAGCAGACCTTTGTTACTTTAGTTTCGAAGATGATTGATCCTTCTGAGCCAGGTCATTTCAGGTTTATCAGTCTATGCAATACCCTATATAAGTTATGTGCCAAGTGCTTGGCTAATAGAATGAAGCTGATTCTTCCTAGACTCATTTCTCCTGAACAAGGGACTTTTGTCGGGGGCAGATGTATTTCTGATAATATTCTTATTGCTTAGGAGTTCATACATGATCTGAGAAAAGCCCCTGCAGGCGGGCATTGATGGCAATCAGCAGACATGGAGAGGGCTTATGATCGGATGTGATGGAGCTTCTTGGAGGAGGCTTTGCATCAGTTTGGTTTTCATCGATGCTGGATAGACCAGATTATGGCCTGTGTTACGAACCCTACTTATGCTATTATTATTAATGGGACTCCATTGGATTTCTTTCACTCCACGGTCGGTCTTCGCCAAGGTTGCCCCCTCTCTCCCTTCTTGTTTATCCTTTGTACTGATTCTCTCTCGCGAGCTCTTCGGGTAGCGATACGGGAGTCGGTGGTTCGACCATATTGTCCTGCTCCTGGTGCTCCCCCGATCTTGCATTTGCTTTATGCAGATGATTGCCTTCTATTGGGTCAGGCTTCTGTGGCTTCGACGATGGGTTTCAGGACTATTCTTGAGCATTACTGTAAGTCCTCGGGCTAGCGGGTGAATTTGCAGAAGTCCGAGGTCCACTTTAGCCTGAAGACCCCTATCAGGCTTCGCCGTTTGATTCAGGAGATTTTGGGTGTTGTTGTCCAGGAAGGTTGCTTGCAGTACCTGGGTGTCCCTATCTTGGATGGGAGGTTGCAGAGCGTAGAGTGCCGGAGAGTGGTTGCTGCTATTCAGGAGAGGGTGGAAGGTTGGCAGAGTAGGGTCCTTTCTTCTATTAGTCGGTTAACTCTAATCAGGCCTGTTTTTACTTCTCTTCTGGTGCTCTTACTCTCCAATGTTGTCATTCCCAAGTCTATCATTTGCAAGGTGGAACAAACTATTCCTTCATTTCTATGGTCTTCTTCGAGTACTCATCGAGGGGTTCACTTGCTGGGATGGAGCGTGGTCTGCCAGCCGACTCGAATTGGGGGTCTGGGTATTCATTCATTGAAAGTTTTAAGGGAGGCCAGCGTTGCAAGGCATGCTTCCAGATTTTTGCTGGGTCCGGAGACGATGTGGACCTCTATGATGCGGACCCGGTATGGTTCCTTGAGACTGGTCGAGGATGCGGATAGTGATGCACCTTGGCAGGATTCTGTTATGTGGAGAGAGATGAATCGAATAGCCCCTACTATCATTCCACAGGTGAGGTGGGTTATAGTGGATGGTACTTTGATTAGCTTTATAGATGAGCCGTGGATCTCTGAGTTCCCTTTAGCCCGATGGCCTACTTTTATGGCGATGGATGGTCCGGTGTTGATGACTACTGCAAATCTCTTATCTCCTGATGGATCCTACTGGAGTTATGCTTTGGTTCTTCAGACCTTCGGGGTTATCTTGGATGAGAGGGTCCTCTTTATTACTTTGACATCGCATTCTTGTACTGATATCCGAGTGTAGAGGTCTTCAGTGTTAAGTCGTGCCCTATGTCTGACCTTTTTTCGTTTGTTCCGGGAGGAGCCCCACAAGAACTGTCAGATTGGGTGGATCTGGTCTTTAGATGTGCATCATTTAAGCACGTGTAAGATCTATCAGGAAATATGCTTTTACATAGACATGTTTAGAATCCTGCTTTAAAAAGTCTTTATGTGAAAAAATTCTAATCACGTACTAAAATAATTATAATAATGTTTTATGTTTTCGCTATATATATATATATATGTTGCCGACCTTACTGTCGTGGCCTGCAGCTATGAGGTGGCGCTGGATATCTATCCCTTTACTCCGAAATCCTGGTGTTTTCGGACCTGCAAAACAAAGTTAGAGACCCGAGCTGAGGATCCTAGTGAGGGCACTTCGACGATCAAGTCAGCGGATGGCAAAGCGAAATGAATCCCCTAAGACGGATCCTCTCCTTTTTTATATGAGTTTTGAATAAAGGATTGAGTAGGAGAAAATGAAAGAGAAACGGTGCTTGAGTTGTGGAGACTGTGCTCGTGGGACTCGCTCTGGTAGTCCTCGGGAGCCTCTTGCCTTCAAGTCACTTGTCTCACTACTTCGTGTGTTTGCCCTCTTTTGGTTGCTTACCTTCCTTCTCACCCATTGGTATCTTTTTAGATCGTCGATCGCTTCAGTGCCTCGATTTTTCCTCTCAGGAGGCTTAGGGGTCAACGGTGTCCGTTGGCCGCTCTCCCAAGGTCATTTCCTCTTATAGTTGGGAGTTAAGTTGTGAACATATTTCACCCGGCGTGTTGTCACGAAGGGGAAAATTGGACGGAACCTCGATTTGGGCAGAGACGCCCTCAGATCTGAGGCCCTGAATGTGGCCTTCTCCTTTATGGGGTTTCAGGTGGTCGGCCGCAGGATCTGACATCTCGATTGGGACACCCCTCCCAAATTGGTGCAAACGAGGTTATGCATACTATTACAGATTTGGGGCGCCGTACTGGGTGCGCCGCGCTGTGCGCACCTGCATCGGCGACAGTCTTGGGGCTGGCACCTTCGTTCTTCCCAATGCTTCCAAAGAGAGGGCTCGACTTCGACCGAGGTGAGCTCGACCCTTGGGGAGCCATCTTGGTCCTTGGGGAGCGGAGGAGGGCTCGACTCTAGTCGAGATGGGCTCGACCCTTGGGGAGCAGAGGAGGGCTCGACTCCGGTAGAGGTGGGCTCGACCCTTGGGGAGCCACCTGGCGAAGGAGCGAAGGAGGGCTCGACTCCGGCCGAGGTGGGCTCGACTCCGGCCGAGGTGGGCTCGACCCTTGAGAAGCCACATGGCAAAGGAGCGGAGGAGGGCTCGACTCTAGCCGAGGTGGGCTCGACCCTTGGGGAGCCACCTGGCGAAGGAGCGGAGGAGGGCTCGACTTCCGTCGAGGTGGGATCGACCTTGGGGAGCCACCTAGCGAAGGAGCGGATGTGCCGAGCTCGGGTCGAGGTGGGCATGGCCATTGGTGGGGCCACCTGGCGGAGGAGCTCGAGAGTAAACTTGGCGCGACGCTATCTGCCTACCTGACTGCCAGCTGGATCCGAGGTGTACTCCACGTCAGCGATCTTGCCATATCATTTGCCCCCCACTCCTAAGTCCCATCGAAGCGTCGTGGCTGGGACGTAGGGAGTTAATGCAGAGATGACATGGGAGAGCAATAATTTGGTGTAATTATTGCTATGATTGCCGCCACTCCGCATGTCACGCCCAAGGTCCAATACGCAGGCGCCACGTCCGTGATTTCAACGGACCATAATTGCGTCATGCCAGACTCGAGGTAGTTTTCTGCAAACCAATGCATCGCCGCTGTGTGCCTTCACACGTGGTGCTCATCCGATGGTCTGGGCGAAAAAGGATTGTATGGCCACTGTCGAATGGCTTTGAAAAGGGAGGAGACTTTCCGGAAATGAGGTCTTTTGATTTTCTCGCATCTCACCGGCGGTTCCAGCGATCCTTCTTCTTCTCCTGGGTTGTCTTTCTTCACCAAAACAAGCAGGTGAGTGCCCTGTGATCTTTTCTTCCTCTTCTGCTTCTTCCCGGTCTTTAGTTCTTCCCTTTGCCTTAGGTGAACCGAACCCTTCCTTAGATTTTCCGTCCCCTTTTCCTTCTTCTTGAACCTTTCTTGCTCGAATGGCTCCTTCGGACCGACGCCCTCGTTTCTTTACCAACCCGAACAAGATAGGTCCCTCCCGGTCGAGGACTCCATCGTCCTCCGATGAGGAGGACGAAGTTCCCCTCGAAGTCCGGAGGTGCCTACATCCTGGCGGGATAGTTATTGGAAGCCCTCGGGTCCCTAGGGTTCCTTCTCCTACTCCTGTTTCTCTTCCTGCCTCTGTCGTTGCCCCTCCGACGGTAGAGGCTTCCTCTGGTCTCTCCGGATTCATCTCGACAATGACCGGAGAAGACCTTTCCTTGATCCGGGAGTCGTTCAGGGTCCTGGATTCCATCAGGCTCTTGCTCCTGAGATCGGGGGAACGAGTTACTTCAAGTGGCCCTGGCTGGATTGCTTTCTATGAAGACTTCCTCGCCGGCGGTCTTCATTTTCCTCTCCATCCCTTTTTCCTTTCCTTTCTTAGTCACTTTCGCCTCGTCCCGGCTCAGTTGGCCCCTAATGCCATCCGGGTTATTTTTGGCTTTATTATGTTCTATCATTTCCACAGGTTTGTTGCCCGTTTTTCTTTGTTCAGGGCCTTGTTCATCCTGAAACGCCTCTCGACTGACGACGGATGGTGGTACCTTTCTCCTCAGCCCAAGTGCCTCCAGTTCAACCTCCTTACGTCCATCAAGGGGTGGAAGAGCCGGTATTTCTTTGCCTCGATCGAGAACGTTGACTAGGTCTAAAGTGAGCCAGACCGGTCCCCGAACCGTAATGCCCAGGTAGTGCCGGTCGAATAGAAGGTCTTCTCCCAACTGTTTAGTGATGAACTTCCCTCTCTCGATGTTCTGCTCTCGGAACAGAACTTGTTCGAGGCCGGGGTTAGCTCGATTCGAGGGATTGGTGAGGCTCCATGCCTTTCTCTTTCTTTCTTCCTTTTTTTCTTTCTTTCTTTTTTGCTGATTCTCCTTTGACCTCTTTCTTTCCCCAGGGATGAAGTTCTCGGTGGACAACCTGATGGAGTCGGCCTGCAAGAGGAGCGCTTCGACTGGGGCCCGAGACACCACGTCGAAGAGGGCCCGGGTGGAAACAAACCAAGGGCCCAGGCCCACTTCGATCTCGGAGCAGAGGGCGATGGAACCGGCTCCCCGGCCACCTCGGCAACAGATTTCTACCCAGAGATCGTCAACATTGACGGGGGGAGGGAAGAGGAGTGACCGTGCCCGCCTCCTCCGATAGTCATAGTGGCCAGCATTTCGGTGGCGGCTGCGACGGTTGCGGTGGCCCCGCAGCCCATGTATTCGCATTCCAAAGATGCTCTTGCACAGCCCTCCTCCAAGCCCCACCATGCACCGATGGGGATTCCTGGGAATGCCTCTGTCATCCGGGATCAGGGCCTAGTAGAGAGGTTGATGGAATACGCAGTCCAACCTCGGGACCGCCGCTTGAAGGGAGGTAGGGACTACTCGACGGCCTTGCTTGGGATCCTCCCATAGCTCTTCTCGGTGAGTATCTAGTATTCTCTTAATGTTCCAGTTGGATTTTAGAGAGTCTGACCTCTTTTTTTATGCAGATCAGCACCAACATGCTCCTGCTCCGGGACTTCCTTACCAGCATGACGAGGAAGGAGGCCGAAAGAGAGAAAAGGTTGGCCAAGCTTGTGGCCGATGTGAAGGAGTTGATGGAGAAGGGCCAGGAGATGAGGGAGAGCAACAAGGTTCTTCGAGGAGATCTGGCTCGTGCTGAGGAGCACACCAAGGACCTCAAGACATCCTTGTCCGAGGAGAGGATATTCACTCAGCACTGCACTGAGGAGACCGCGGCGGAGATCGATCGCCTGGAGGGGCGGTCCCGGGCCCTTGAGACCCGGGTCGAGGAGGTCTTGGCGGAGCTGGCAGCGGCCAACGAAAAGATGGCATACGTCATAGGGCTACTGGAAGCTGCACAGAGGGAAGCCCTCGAGGTCGTGCTGAAGTTCCGGGCATCGTAGGAGTTCAAGGATGAGGTCCACGAGGCTGCCGTGGATTCATTCTTGAAGGGGTTTGGAGTCTGCCGGGGGAAGGTGGCCTCACTCTTCCCGGAGCTCGACCTGGGATGCGTCATCATTGGTGACGCCGAGGAGCAACCTGAGGAGCTGGGGGCATTGGGAGCGGTGGAGGAAGTGGTCGCCGGGTAGCAAGCCAGCTAAGCAAGTGACTGCGCCGGTGGTAGCTGACGACATAGAGGCTTGCCAACCTGAGAAGGAGCCGGCGACCCAGTGACCCTGGGTCCTTCATTTTGTATTCTGTATATAGCATAGGGTTTTTCATTTCGTCTTTTTTGGGGTCACCGGGCCTGTCGTGGTCCCCTTCAGTTGTAAAAACCCTATGATAGGAATGAAGTTCTCTTTTCCTTCATACCTTTGCATTTATGTTTTGTCTTGTCATGGCTTCTTGTAATTTCATTTGCTTCGATTTTTTCAGACTTCAAGCTTTGATCCTCCCTGAGGTCGATGGTGGATCTGGGATCCCTTTGTATCTGCCAGAGCCAAGTTTGTAACTTTGGCCAGAAGTTTGACTTCGACTCTTGGTTAGAGAGTAGGTTTCTGGAGCTTATGTTGCCAGGGCTTCCGGTCTTAAGTTCCCGGCTTCATGAGTTTCCGGTGCCGGGGTTTTCGGTCTTTAGATGTCGGGCTTCAAGAGTTTCCGGTGCTAGGATTTCCGGTCTTTAGATGCCGGGCTTCAAGAGTTTTCGATGCCGGGCTTAAAGAGTTTCCGATCTTTGGTTCCCGGGCTTCAAGAGTTTCCAGTGCCGGACTTAAAGAGTTTCCGATCTTTGAATGCCGGTCTTAAAGAGTTTTTGGGCTTTTGTTGCCGGACTGGACTCCGGGCTTTTGTTGTCGGACTGGACTCTGGGCTTTTATTGTCGGACTGGATTCCGGGCTTTCGTTGTCAGACTGGACTATGGGCTTAAGTTACCGGAATGGACTCCAGGCTTTTGTTGCCGGACTGGACTCCGGGCTTTTGTTGTCGGACTAAACTCTTGGCTTTTGTTACTGGACTGGACTCCAGGCTTTAGGCACTTCCTGCGAATCGCTTGCAGGACTTCTGCCTCATCTTCGATTGCTAGATCTAAGGTCGGGCGACAATAATCCTACGAGACAGAGACAAGCATTGTGCTAAACAGAATTTGATTATTAGTGTTTAGGAAGTCTTACATTATTGGTAATACATCCTTAAGTTGGCGGCGTTCCAAGTCCGCAGAAATCGTGCCCCATCGAGCTCGGCGAGGTAGTAGGCCCCGTAAGGGAGGGCTTCGACCATCCTGTAAGGGCCTTCCCAGTTCGGAGAGAGCTTGCCACACTCTCAAGGTTGGGAGGTTTCTGCCCATCGCAATACCAGATCTCCCGGGCAAAAGGACTTCAATCTCATCCTGGAGTTATAATATCTGGCCACCCATTGCCAGTAGGCTGCCATCCGGACTCGAGCCTTGTATCTTGTCTCTTCAAGTAGATCTAGATTAAGCAGGAGGCGTGCTGGGTTCTCGACCTCGTCGTACTGCTCCACCTGCAGCGTTGGCAGACTTAGTTCTACTGAGATCACCGCTTCTACACCAAAGATGAGGTCGAATGGCGTTTCATCTATGGCCATCCTCGGCATTGTGTGGTACGCCCACAGAATAATGTGGAGTTCTTCGATCCACCTACCCTTGGCTTGGTCCAGCCTGGTTCAGAGCCCTTGAAGGATAGTCCGATTAGTCACCTTGACCTCCCCATTGGTCTGAGGGTGTGCCACCAAGGTGAAGCGATGGCAGATGCCGAGGTCGTTACAGAACTCCTCGAACTCCTGATTGTCGAACTATCATCCGTTGTTGGTGATGATTGTGTGGGGGAGCCCAAAGCGGCATACGATTGATTTCCAGAAGAACTTGCTTATGTTTGCCTCAATGATCCAGGCCAACAGTTCAGCCTCGACCCACTTCGTGAAGTAGTCGATGGCAACTATCGGGAACTTGCGCTGCCCGGATGTAGGAGAAAAGGGACCAAGGATGTCCATGCCCCACTGGGTGAACGGCCAGGGGGCAGAGAGTTGGAAGAGCGGCCTAGCCGACTAGCATTGCACAACAGCATGATGCTGGCAGCGGTCACACCTCTTGACGAAGTTGGCTGCATCCTCCCTCATTGTTTCCCAATAGTATCTGCATAGACCTTCGTGTATCTCCTGGAACACGACTGCTGCCTCTGAGGGTCTCAAACACTTAAGGAGTGGGTAGGAGCAGGACCTTCGGTAGAGTAGTCCGTCCATCAGCACAAAGCACGTGGCCCTCCTTTTGATGAGGCCAGCTTCTATTCGATCTTCGGGCAAGGTATCGTCAACGATGTACTTGACATATTTGTCCATCCAACTAGGCTCTGGGTACTTCATAGCTTGGGATTTGAAGATGCTCGATGTAGGCTCGACCCAGGGACGAGTCTGACAAGGTTGCCAACCAGGAGAGAGCGTCGGTGCTAGCATTCTCTCCACGTGGAATGCGGGAGATACCGAAGTGCTTGAAACCTACCACACTTGCACGTACCAGCTCCAGGTACTTTGATATTTGAGGGTCTCGGGCCTCGAATTCGCTCGAGACCTACCTGGCCACTAATTTGAGTCGGTGAAGATTTTCAAACTGGGTATGCCTAATTCGCAAGAGACTCTTAGTCCCGCGAGGAGCGCTTCATACTTCGCCTGGTTATTGGTGGCGGCGAACTGGAAGTGAAGCACGCATTCGAAGATGACTCCTTCGCTATTAGCGAGGATGAGTCCAACTCCACTTCCGCCGGAGTTGGATGCTCTGTCCACATGTAGGACCCAGATGTCTCCCTCTGGTTCAGGTACCGGTTGTTGCGTCTGGGGCCTCTCTTCCGGCCCCTCGCCCAGGCCTGCGCACTCAATCAAGAAGTTAGTCAGTACCTGCACCTTCATGGATGACCTCGGGTGGTAGGCGATGTCAAGCTCGCAAGCTTCAGCACCTACTTCGCCAGGCATCCGGATGTGTCAGGGCAGCTTAGTACGGCTTTCAGCGATTGATCCATCAGGACCGCGGTCGAGTGTGCTTAGAAATAAGGCCTGAGGCACTAGGCAGACATAATGAGTACAAAAATTAACTTCTCAGATCGAGAGTACCTGACCTCGGCATCGCGGAGAAGCTTGCTTGTATAGTACACAGGCCTCTGGATCCCTCCTTCATCTGTGCGGACCAAGATCGAGCTGATGACCTCCGAAGTGACCGCCATATACAAGAGGAGCTCTTCTCCCTTCTCTGGTCAGGAGAGTAGCGGTGGTGATGCTAGGGTCTTCTTCAACTCTTCAAAGGCCTCCTGGCACTCCTTCATCCAAGTGAAGTCATGCATCTTCCGTAGCACCTTGAAGAAGGGTTGGCAACGATCGGCAGATTGTAAGATGAATCGGCTCAGGGCTGCTATCTGATCGATGAGTCACTGGACTTGTTTCTTAGAGGTGGGCTGCTCCATGTCAAGAATTGCTCGGATCTTCTTTGGGTTGGCTTCGATTCCCCTCTAGGTGACCATGAAGTCAAAAAATTTCCCTGCTGCTATGCCAAAAGCGTACTTCACCGGGTTCAACTTCATTTGATGGAGGCGAAGGTTGCGGAAGGTCTCTGCCAGGTCGTTGACATGGTCTGAGGTCGGCTTGCTCATGATGAGCATGTCATCCACGTACACCTGCATGTTGCGATCGATTTGGTCTTTGAAGACCTTGTTGACCAAGTGCTGGTACGTGGCACCAGCATCCTTCAGGCCGAATGGCATCATTCTGTAGTAGTACGTCCCGCGGTCCATGATGAAGGCAATGTGCTTCTCGTCCTCCGGATGCATCCGGATCTGGTTGTACCCAGAGAACGCATCCATGAAGGAGAGGAGGCGGTGCCCTGAAGTGGCGTCCACGAGTTGGTCGATCTTCGGAAGGGGGAAGCTATCTTTTGGGCAAGCATGATTGAGATCGGTGTAGTCTACACAGATCTTCCATTTTCTGTTGTTCTTCTTGACCATGACTATATTTGCCAGCCAGCTGGGATACTGCACTTCGCGAATGAAGTCGGCGGTGAGGAGCTTCTCCATTTTGTCATTGATAGCCTTCTGCCTCTCCGAGGCAAAGCTCCTTTTCTTCTGCCGAACTAAGCGTCATTTTGGATCAATCTTCAACTGGTAGGTGATGATGTCCAGGGGAATACCTGGTATATCTACCGCAGTCCAGGCAAACATATCCGTGTTCGCCCGAAGGAAACTCAGTAAGCGAGTCCGTTCATCTTCTGGTAGTTTGGCTCCTATCTGCACCATCTTCAGTTGATTCGAGCCAAGAGGATACGTCAGGAGGTGCTCGACAGGGCCACCCTTAGAGTCCTGCACCCTTTGGTCGATGTCGTCGACGTCAGAGTCGAGCTCAGCATTTCAAGCCCTTGGGATAGCCTGCAAGCAATGCGGGACGGGTTGAGTTGCCCCCTCATCTCTCCAACACCATGAGGGGTCGGGAATTGCACCAACAATCTCTTGGTGGATATGACCGCATCAAGTAGGTTGAGCCCGGGGTGGCCTAAGATAGCATTATATGGCGATGGGAGTCTGATGACGGTAAAGGTCATCATGACTGTGCTCTCCCAGGGTGGTGACCCGGCGGTGATAGGGAGGGTAATTTCTCCCTCGACTCCTACAAAATCTCCGGTAAAGCCCACGAGAGGGGTGTGCACTGGCCTTAGCCGATTGGGGGACAAGTTCATCCGAGAGAAAGCATCGTAAAAAAGCACATCCGTGGAGCTCCCACTATCAACCCTGATGCGTCTTACAAGATGCTTGGCGATGGTCATCTCGACCATGACAGCATCGTTGTTTACATTTTCTCCCTCACCTCCCTTCCCTTTCACAAAAGGGAGTACATTTTTTAGATCTCTTCCCTCCCGGGCTCTCTTTAATGCACGCTCCATTCCCTAAGAAATCATGCCTATGGGCTTCTCGGTGGGTCGGTCGTCAACTGTAGGAACAGGGGGGAGAGCCACAAGTGGTCGATCCTCCGCCGGAGCCTCGCTCCTCACAAACTTCCTAAGGTAGCTTCTCCTGATCAGGTCTTCGATCTCCCTTCTCAGGTTGTGGCATTCCTCAGTATCGTGGCCATGGTCATGATGGAACTAGCAGTACTTTATCTTGTCATGACTGCTTGACAGCTTCAGCGGGGGAGGTCGGTGAAGGTAGCACTCGCCCTCGATCTCCATAAGAATCTTTGACCTTGGAGCTAGGAGTGGAGTGAAAGTTTTCTTGGAAGCGGGGCCATCTCTTGGCTTCGGTCCTGTCCGGAAATCCGCAGGTGGCCCAGGTTTCCGCGTCCTCGATGCATCTCTTGAGGTCGGCTTCTTCGGGGGCTTCCCGTCCAGTTCTCTCCTGGTATGGTCTGCCTTCTCGGCGTGGATGTACTTGTGGACACGAAAGAGGAGTTCAGAGTATGTCTTCGACATCTTCTTGTCCAAAAAATAAGTCAAGCGAGAGGTCTTGAGCCCTCGCTTTAATGCTAGCATGGCTACGGGCTCATCCAAATTGTAGATTTTTAGAGCGACAGCTTTGAAGCAGGTTACATAGTCTCACAGGAGCTCATGGTCTTGCTACCGGATAGAGAAGAGGCTATCCACCTTTCGCGGCACCTTTCGACAAGCATCGAAGTAAACCATGAACCTCCTCTCTAGCCGCTGGAAGGAGTCGATGCTTTCGGGCTCGAGACGAATGAACCAGACTCGAGCGACCTTCCAGAAGGTGGCTGGAAAGGCGATGCACGGGAGGGCGTCCGTCGCCCCTTGGATTCTCATGAGAGCTTTATAGCTCTCCAGGTGGTCCAGGGGGTCAGTGGTTCCATCGTAAGGATCCACCTGAGGCATGCGGAACCGACTCGGAATCGGTTTCTCTTGGATTTCTCGAGAGAAGGGAGGTTAGGCGTCATAGCCCACTGGCTCCTTGGGGGAGCCTTGTATGTTGGCAAACTGGCGAGAGAGTTCCGCCAGCTTGCACTCTTGCTCTTCTATGCGCCTTTCGGCCAGGCGCCTGATGGCCTCATCAGTGGAGCCTTCCACTGAGGCCGCTGGAGAAGGAGTTCATAGCTGAAGATGGTCGCGATGGGGAGCCTTGCCTCGGTGGCGCTTGCTGCGCCTGACGATGGCATTGTCGTCCACCGGGGATTAGCTCTCACGGTTCGCCGACCCGAAGTGATTCCTTTTTACGGGGATTTGGTGACTCCCACGGGGATTGGTTGTGGCCTGCGGATGGGATGACCTGCCTTGGATGGAGCACAGGCTTCCGCGGGAGCCCGTGGCTTGGGCCGCGGGGGTCCCTGGCTCGGATTGAGTGACCAGGGAGCGCTGCTGATGCTGTAATTGCCTCACGGCTGCGGTCAGCACCTGCATCTGTTGGATAAGTGCTGCGTACTAGCCATCTACCGAGGGTGGTTAAGGAGGAGCGGGAAGCTCCCTCTCCGGGCTATGCGGGCCCGGGAGAGAGGGAGCATCTCTTGCCCGGCTGATGGAAGCTTCTCGTCCACGAGTCACCACCATGCTTCGAGTGGAGCTGTTTCCAAGCTCGTGGGGGGCTTGTTTGTATAGGGCCTTTTCCCCCCTACCTGGCGCGCCAATCTATTGCCGACTTTACCGTCGTGGCCTGCAGCCGTGAGGTGGCACCGGATATCTACCCCTTTACTCAAAATTTTGATGTTTTCGGATATGCGAAACAAAGTTAGAGACCTGAACCGGGGATCCTGGCAAGGGCACTCCAACGATCAAGTCAGCGGACGGCAAAGTGGAACATATCCCCTAAGGCGGATCCTCTCCGTTCTTAGAGGAGTTTTGAATAAAAAATTGAGTTGGAGAAAATGAAAGAGGAATGGTGCTTGAGTTGCGAAGACTGTGCTCACAGGACTCGCTCCGGGAGTCCTCTGGGAGCCTCTTGCCTTCAAGTCACTTGTCTCGCTACTTCGTGTGTTTGTCCTCTTTTGGTTGCTTACCTTCCTTCTCGCCTGTTGGTGTTTTTTTAGATCATCGATCGCTCCAGTGCCTCGATTTTCCCTCTCAGGGGGCTTAGGGGTCAACGGTGTCCGTTGGCCGCTCTCCCGAGGTCATTTCCTCTTATAGTTGGGAGTTAAGTTGTGAACATGTTTCGCCCGGCGTGTTGTCACGAAAGGGAAAATTGGGCGGAACCTCGATTTGGAAGCAGCCGCCCTCGGGTCTGAGGCCCTGAATGCGGCCTTCTCCTTCGGGGGGTTTCAAGTGGTCAGCCGTAGGATCTGACATCTCGATTGGGGCACCCCTCCCAAATTGGTGCAAACGAGGTTACGCGTACCGTTACAGATTTGGGACGCCGTACTGGGCGCGCCGCGCTGTGCGCGCCTGCTTCGGCGACAGTATTGGGGCTGGCGCCTTCGTTCTTCCAGATGCTTCCAAAGAGAGGGCTCGACTTCGACCGAGATGTGCTCGATCCTTGGGGAGCCACCTGGCGAAGGAGCGGAGGAGGGCTCGACTCCGACCGAGGTAGGCTCGATCCTTGGAAAGCCACCTGGCGAAAGAGCGGAGGTGCCGAGCTCAGGCCGAGATAGTTACGGCTATTGGTGAGGCCACCTGGCAGAGGAGCTCGAGAGAAAACTTGATGCGATACTATCTGTCTACCTAATTGCCAGCTGGATCCGAGATGTACTCCACGTCAGCGATCTTGCTATACCAATATATTTGTTAGAGATATAAAATTCATGTTTTTGTGCAAAGAAAACAAACACATGTTAGGTCCCTAATAATATCTGCCAAATCTAAGAGCAACATATTTGGGCTTTGAGATTTGCCTTCAGTACACGCTTGATACTGAACGGACAAATAAACAACTTTGTCCCCATCATCCTCTTAACACATATCTGAGGGCTATCTTGTGTTGCACTTGATCCTGATGGATCTAAATTGTGCCCACAGTTCACATTTCTTCCACGTTACATGGTTTCTACCATCCGATATCTCATAATTTCATCCAGCCTTGATATTTCTTAGTCCATGAATGGCGCGGTTCCTGTGGGCGGGGCTACGGTACGCGATACTGCGGCTTCATGGTGTTGTCACGTTGCGTCGGTTGGCCTTCGTGGGATATTCGTTGAATTTTTTTTTAATATTAAAAAAAAAAAAAAAAAAATGTTAGGAGAAATATTTATGAAAATAGATGTTTTTGACTGCCATGGACAAGCGGTGCCAAAAATACCTGCCACATGACAGGTAGGTTGGCAGCTGGCTTGAAATCGTCTTCGGAAAAGATGATTTCCTGCCGAGAAATCATCTTTTCAAATGATGATTTCAGGCTTTCTCACATCCATCCATGCTGGTCCGAAAAATCGTCTTTAGTAAAGACGATTCCTCGACTTGAAATTATCTTTTCACAAAGACGAATTCAAATCAGACAGTTTCATAAATTCCTAAAATACCTTTTTAAAAAAATTTAAAAATAACTATAAATGACATTTTCGTAATTAAATTAAAGATTACGAAGAGCATTTTCGAAAATAAATGTTCTTGTTTCAGATCGATTTTTAAAAATTTAATTTCCAAAATACCCTCCATAAAATTTGGTTTAATTACAAAAATATCATTTATTCAAATTTTTTAAAAAAGATATTTTAAAAATTACATAAAAATTTTAATAAATACGTCTGTCATAATTAAATTTTAATCTAATAAAATTTTAAAAAATATATAACAAAATTTTAAAAATATAATAACATTAATTAAAAATAAAATTAATTTAAAAAATATTATAATAATATATTACAATATATTTTTATATTATAATAAATATTTTATATTCTAAAATTTATTCTAAAATATTATAATAATATTTTATATTAATTATGATATCCCGGTATGGCCCCCAGTCCGGCTACCGGTCCGGCCCCCGGTACGACCCCAGTACGGCCCCCGGTACGACCCCTGTACGGCCCCCAGTCCGGCCCCCTGTACCGCCCTGGTACGGCCACCAGTACGGCCACCGGGAGCCAGACTAATATCTTGTAATTAATTTTATTTTTAATTAATGTTATTTTTAATTTTAAATTAATATTATTTTTATATAGTTAATTAATGTTATTTTAAAATATATTACTAGGGTCGGACAGGTGGCCGTACCTGGGGCCGTACAAGTGGCCATATCGCCGACCGGACCGGGCCTGGACCAGCGGCTGGACCGGGGGCTTGGACTGGTGGCCGGACCGGGGGCTTGGACCGGTGGACCGGGGTTGGGATCGACGGCCGGACCGGCAGCCGTACCGGGGGCCATACCGGGTATCATAATAAATATAAAATATTATTATAATATTTTAGATAAATTTTAGAATATAAAATATTTATTATAATATGAAAATATATTATAATATTATATTATAATATTTTTTTAATTAATTTTATTTTTAAGTAATGTTATTATATCTTTTAAATTTTGTTATATATTTTTTAAAATTTTATTAGACTAAAATTTAATTTAAAAAATAGTATTTATGGGTGTCAACATTTATTAGAATTTTTATGTAATTCCTAAAATATTTTTTTTTAAAAATTCCTATGAATGGTATTTTCATAATTAAATCAATGGCATTTTTATAATTAAATCAAATTTTATGGGGGATATTTTGGAAATTAAATTTTTAAACATCTGAAACGAGGACATTTATTTTCCAAAATGCCCTTCAAAATCTTTGATTTAATTATAAAAATATCATTTATTTAATTATAAAAATATCATTTATAGTTATTTTTGAATTTTTTTAAAAGGATATTTTAAAGATTTATGAAATTATCGGTTTGAAATAGCTTTTGGAAAAGACGATTTCAAATTAAAAAATTATTTTTACCAAAAACAATTTTTCAAGCCACGCACGAATAGTACGGGAAGGTCTGAAATCGTTTTTTGGAAAGACGATTTCTCCGCATGAAATCGATTTCAACCCAGCTACCAACCCACCTGCCACGTGGCAGGTATTTTTCGCGCCGTATATCCACGTCAGTTAAAAATACTTATTTTCGTAAATATTCTCCCTAACACCTATTTTCAAAAAAAATTTTAATATTAAAAAAAAAAATTCATTGATTGTTCATTTATACGGTCCGGATCCCTTGGCCATGCAACAAAGCACATAACGGTATCAGTATGTGTTTAAACGTAAATACCAAGTCAGCGTCAAAAGACAAGATCCCCATGAGAAAGAAATAATAATAATAATAATAATAATTTATTAAAAAATTAGTAAAAAAATATATATTATTTAATTTGATTGATTTTTTTTTTATCGTATAATTTGATTGGATCATAAAATTTTGAATGATAAAAATATCTCTCCATCCATTGGTTTAGATTATAATATCCGGTGATTAATTTATGACATCTCCATATTCATAAAATATCATAATATCTCTCATCTTATAATATTATGTTCATAAAAAAATATAATATTTATTGTTCAAATACATATTTAATAATTATCATTTATTTTTTATTTTTTTTGATGAAAAAAATGAAAGGAAAGATTAAATTCATGTCGTAGCTACCTTCACTGGGCCCCTCCCAACTAGATCATGTTCGATGTGGGCCCGCGCCCCAGGGACCCCACTAAAGCGCCAAACGCTCCCCCGCGCCCCAGGGACCCACTAAAGCGCCCAGTCACGTGCCCCAGGAAAAATCCCTAGATTTAATCGTGTAAATCGTATGGCTCAAGCCTCGAAGAAAAATCCCTAGATTTAATCGCGTAAATCCTATGGCTCAAGTCTCTAAAGCGCCCAGTCACGTGCCCCAGGAAAAATCCCTAGATTTAATCGTGTAAATCGTATGGCTCAAGCCTCGAAGAAAAATCCCTAGATTTAATCGCGTAAATCCTATGGCTCAAGTCTCGAACCCGTGATCGGGGGGACGAGGGGCAAAACACCTACCAATTACACTACCACCTTAATAATTTAAAAAACTTTGAATAATAAAAATATCTTCCTCCCATGACATTTGTTTGTAAAAAAAATTAAATTTTTTTAATAATAAAAATATTTCTCGACCTTATGATATCATGTAAACAGCATCATGATACATTGTTTATAAATGAATACCATAAAAAAAAAAAAAAACATTTTTATTATTCAAACATATAATTAATATTTATAATTTATTTTTAAAAAAATTAAATGATAAATTTTTTTTTATGATAATTATTTATGAACGGATATCATATTTTAAGATATTATAAAATCAAGAGATATTTTTATTATTAAAAATTTTAAAATTTTTTAATAATAAAATATCTCTAATAAGTATAAAAATATCATAAGTTAATCACCACATATTATTAAAATATTATAATTTTTTACAAAAAAACATTTTTATTATTTAAAATTTTTAATAATAAGATAAAATTAGATATTAAATATATATTAAAAAATGATATTATAATATTTTTATAATCTCATTGCGGCCCAAATCGAACATAGCCTGACGGGGTTGGGGCCCAGTGGGGACAGGGGCGGACCACACCAACTTTTCTAGGGAGGCCAAAAAAATATTAACTTATCTTAAGCAAGTTGTTCCTAAACTTAATTTAATTAACTCAAACCATCCGAAATATTATTTACATTTACTTTATCATGCCATAACCTTCACATATTCTATGTTTTTTCATATTGTTTAGCATTTCAACTCAAAAAAAAAAAAAAACTGTTACGTGGAACTTCTCTTTTAAAAAATCCATCCTTAATATAATAAGGAATAGCTGTACCAAAATTATTAGACTAAGTGGCTTACCATTATTACTGAAGAGTAAAAATTTTAGAAGATGACCAAGAGGTTGTTGTTACGGTGGTGCCGTCAACTCCGGCATCGCCGTGTTGAACCATGAGAGGAACCGAGGAAGAGTCGTCGCCGAAGAGAGGAGATGGCAGATGGCTGGGATGAGGTTTGGGATCTTTAGGTTTCGAGATTTTGGAGTTGAAAGACATGGCTGGGTTGGTCGTTGACAAAGGAGATGGTAGGTGGGGTGGTGCCGCAATGGGTGGGGGTAGTGGTGCCCTGTCAAGGGCACCAATGGCCAGCCGGTGGGATTTGGTTGGGCTTCAAGATTTTGGAGAAGGAGACTGCTGGCTACTACGATGGCTGTCGGTGAAGGAGAACTACGATAGGTGGACTGGCATCGTGACGGATGGGGTCAGTGGGTGCCGTGTCGAGGGCGGCGATGGTCGGTGCAATCTGATTTGGACTTCAGGATTTTGTAGATGGAGATGGCAATCGGCGACGCCTCTTAGATTCATCTTTTTTTTAACAAGATTTTTTGAAATTTTTTTATACATGAAAAATTTTTTTCATTAATTTTTATTCTGTTTCAATTTTATTTTTGAAGCATTTTAACTGATTTTTTAAAAATTATTTTTAAAAAATTAAAAGAGCCAAATATCTATTTTATATTAATTTATCTTAAATAAAACAGGTTAATCATTAATTTATAAAAAAAATTAGGGGGCCAAGCCCCCCTCTTCTGATCCGTCTTGGAGTGGGAGCAGCTGTACCAAAATTTATTTATTTTTTTATTTTTTATAAATTACATGATTTAAGGTACTCGAGAATCTCTGTTTTTTCCGGACCATCATCAGCTGGCGGACAAAGAATTACTTTTTTTTATATTATATTAGACTTTATCCGTATGTACTCATAAAGACCATATATTTTTAGCTTCCCACCATGGGCCCATCTCGTCTCTACAGCAGTGTTATCCACCGGAGACCTGAGAAGCTTTCTTGAGGCCCGCGAAACCGGATAAAAGACAGAAACGGAGAGCAAGGAGCCGAGAACCTCGGAGAAGCCTCTCCCATGGCGATGGCGAGCCTCCAACTCACCGATTCAAACCCCGTCCTCCTGAAACCCTCCCTCTTCTCTTTTTCATATATAAGCCGGCGTAGACACCGTCTCGCCCTCCCTCGCGCTTCTCTTTCCTTCCCCCCTCCCTCCTCTCCTTCCTTCAAGACTCGCCGCAGCTTCATAGCCGAGACAACCTCCGCCCCACTCTTGCTCGCCCCCCTCTTTGGCCTCCAGCCGCCGCCCGCGAGGTCCGACGAGTCCGCCGTCTCCGAATGGGAGCGCGTCTACCTCCCCATAGACCCCGGCGTCGTCCTTCTCGACATCGCCTTCGTCCCCGACGACTTGAGCCGCGGTCTCTGTCTACCTCTCTGTTTCCCCAAATCCTCCTTTCCTTGGATTTTTCGAAAGTTCTTGGTTTTCTTAAAACCTTGTTGAAACTAGCTCAACTGAATAGTTGTCTTAAAGAAACCGAGTGTAGGACATCGTAATGGAACCCTGCAATCGCAAGCTATTTTAGTCATCTTAATTTATTCTTCTCTTTGTGAATCTTGAATTGGAATTTGATCCTAAGTGGGCCAAGCAACCACATCTCAACCAGCAATACTGACTGTACAATTTTCATTGGAAATTACTAACGTTTCTGACACATAAGAAAAGAATATTGGAAAACCTTTTCTTTCTAACTTCGACTATGTAATTACCATTTCAATTTTAAAAAGTTTTTTCCAGTTTATTTATTTTCTATGTCAGGAATATTATTTTCAAAAACATTCTTTACATGCTTCCTCATCAATTCGGCTCTGTTTAGGTTTCCCCTGTTCTTATGGATAAACGATTTAAGATCCATATATACTCTTGTTTGTGTTTTCCATGCTTGCTAAAATTTATTGTCCTATTCCAGCTTCTTTATTTAATGTACTCATCCTTAATTGTTTTTCTAAGTTTGTCATGCATGGACGTAAGTAAACTTTTCTTTGCTCTTAAATTCGTACTTATGTTGTATCATCTTAGTTGTGCAATGTTTTGATCCATACAATGTATTTGCTTTTATTACTGTATTATAAAGTCTCTCAATTCCAAGTTAGGTTTGTCAACAATTTTAAAGCAAATTTTCATTTTACACTCCCTTATCAGGTTTTATTCAAATTATTGTCATGGATATATCATCCTCTAGTTTGTTTCAGCCAAGGCTTTTATGAATATTCTGCAATTCTTTAACCATATTTCTAAGTTCACCATTACAAACATTTCTGCAAATTTGTAATGCAAGTATTGTTGTCCAGAGGTTCTTTTGCAGATTATTTAGATGCCTGGTTGCTGCATAATATGATGCGGTAGGAATATACATGAAGCATCTGAGGAGGAGGAAGGATTGTATGAGGACCAGAGAAGTCCTTCTTCCTGCTATTTTCAAGATTTTTGGGATACTATAGTCCATATACAGATGAATCATGGTATCCCAAAAATCTTGGGATTACTGCATCTGCTGCTATCTCAATGCTCTTGCTTCCTCTATCCCCTCAACTTCTTCAAAATTTAATTCTTCATTTGTTTGCTTTGATGGGTTGACTTAATTTGTACAATGTTAATCACCTTTATGGTTCGTAGCCTTTAGTTTAGTTTAGTAGTGCTAAGGAAGGATGTGATATTACAGGCATACTATTGTCCTACACACTCTTCCAACCAAGCTAGTATGCATGTTCTTTGAAAATTAAATTAAGGTGGTTTAGTCCATTTCCTTCAGGTTTTCTATTGGGAACAAGGCAAACCATATTGGAGACTAAAGATGGAGGTAATATTTGGTTCCCACGGTCCATACCTTCTGCAGAAGATGATGACTTTAACTACAGATTCAATTCCATAAGCTTCAAAGGGAAGGAAGGTTGGATTGTTGGAAAACCTGCAATTTTGTTATATACATCAGATGCTGGAGAAAGCTGGGAAAGAATACCTTTGAGTGCACAACTTCCTGGAGATATGGTAGCTGCACCGTTGTGATTAGCACGCGCATTTCCTCATGTGTTCTGCATTTCCAGCTATCTAATGCTTAAATCTCAGAAATCTCTGCAAACATTTATTGTTTCTGCTTTTGTGGTTGCTTTACTTTCTGTAGATGATCTAGGTTTTTGGTCTCTTCTCTATAGATCAACATTATAGGAGATAAGATATGTTCATAATCAACATTATAGGAACATTATATGTTCCTGACTCATATGACCCTCTTCTCACCACATAAATATGATAAATGCACATGCCCTGTGCTTATAATGCATATCTCCATATAATAATAATAATAATTAAGAGATATACTACATGCTGGATGGTATCTGTTCCACCAAAGTTATTTGTCTGTGCATAATCAGCTTCAGTATCTTAAAAGCGAATCTTGTTCGTTAATACTTCAATTCAACTTTTGTCATCCAAAAAAATATTACCTCATGGTATGTTCTTAAAAGTGAATCTTGTTCTTTAGTATCTTAAAGGTGAATCATTTTTATTGCCTCCATTTGCCCGTTTTGGTATGTTGATGTTTCCCTGCTCAATTGTTGGCTTTTTCTCTGGAATATTTTTATCTAACTATTATTGGTTGCAAGTAAAGTTCAAGTGATTATATAAGAAGAGTAGAAGACTACTGGAAATTGAGTTCTTTCAGGTAGTACAAATAAATATCTGAGACTAGATGACAATTAAAAACCACAGGCACCGAATGGAAGCAATCTACACAACAAATAATAAGTTCAATGTTGATCTAAAATTGGTGATGTACAAGAAGCTACCATTATCAATGGAATCAGGTTTTGAAGTTTCAGCAAAAAATAATTTGTTTTAAATGACTCCAATCATAAAATCCATTAATCTGGATATTTTGGCTGACACTTTATGGTTTTAGCCAAAACTGGTGAAATTGCTGAAACTGATCAAATCTGAATGGTTTCTTTCAATTTCAGTCAGCACCAGCTGAAACTGACTATTTAGCAAACAGTCAATAGTGAACAGTGATTTATATGTATGCTATGCATGTTTTTGAATAAGACAAATATGGGCACTGTAATTTCTTAAAACTATCCATATTTTCTTAATAATCATATACTATTTTAAAATTATAATATAAATGTATGAAGAATTTCTAAAATTGTCACGTTGTGAATAAAACATGTAATGAATTACTGTCAACAATTTTTTTTAAAAACATGTTTCTGTTAATTTTCTTATTTTTTCTATCTTTTTTTTTTCTGTATACATGTTGTAGTCTTAGGCCAAAGCTAGCGAGATCATGAACATATGTTTGTCCAAAAGAATGCCTATGTACTTAAATATGTTCTGTAATTTACTTTTTTTACTTTTGCTTCAATTTTATTATTTAATATATCTGCACAATATTTTTGTGCCATTTTTGGCCAAAACTCCAAGAAACTTGGACTGAAATTGGAGAAATTGAATTCGAGGGCCAGGAGGCAACATCCACAATTTTGCAGGAAAATCTGGGACCCTGGGTTATACAATCCTTTGAGCAGCAGGCTGTCATTTCTTGATTAATTATGGCATCTGAAAAAGATTTATTTTGGTTAAAATATATGTTACTGCCACTGCAGGTTTACATCAAAGCAATTGGTGAAAAGAGTGCAGAAATGGTCACTGATCAGGGAGCAATCTATGTCACATCAAATCGAGGGTACAATTGGAAGGCTGCTGTGCTAGAGACTGTATCAGCTACTCTTAACCGGTATATTTCTTGTTTGATGTTTCTTATCATGTTAATCTACTCCAATGTATGTAATTCAGACAAAAATGTGAATGTGTGTCAGCCTCGTTGGTTGGTTGTGCTTTGTGGCCTTTTCAGCTAAGAACTAGTGATGTCGTCATATGAAATGTTGAGGTTTTGGTGAATGCTGAGAATATATGGGCTCTGAAAGTGCATACATTGGGTGACCATATGCTTTCTCATCCAGGGAATAAAGATCACAAGTTCCCAGTATTGTTTGTTTTCATTTTTTCTGCAACTTGTATGTCATTGTGCTTTTGGGCCAGCATGTAATTTGCTGTAATCTGTATATCTGATTGACTACTATCCCCTTTCATGTGGTAATCGATCTTTTATCTGCATCTTGCATAACCAAAATTTCTACTTTTATAATTTCATTTTAATATTGCATTATCTCTTAGGTATATAAATAACCAATGCCATAAACATGCTATTTGGTGTGTTTGTCACTTAGAGATTACCACCAAGGTGCCTTTTTGAATGTTGTTTTGTATGTCTTTCTTACATAGTTAAACTAACATACTATCATGTATCATGCAGAACAGTTTCTAGTGGCATTAGTGGTGCAAGCTACTATACTGGCACCTTTAATACAGTAAACCGCTCTCCTGATGGCAGATATGTTGCTGTCTCAAGTCGTGGGAACTTCTACTTAACCTGGGAGCCTGGCCAGGTGTGCTTATCATATGTTGCTTCTGAGATCACCCAAGTTAAAATTTTTGCTAACATGTGTTCCTGTTCTTTCTTGAGGGTAAAGAAAGAAAATTCTCATTGCAACCAAATCAACATATCTGGTCCAATAACTTCCGCAAATAAATAAAGAAAACATTTACATTTATCCTAAAATAGGTTGAAATAGTGTCTAATTCAATCATCAGACCTCCATCTATTCTTCTTGGACGGTAAGGACAAATTTTAGGATATTTAAAATATAAAAAAAAGGTGGGATCTGAAAATCATCTTTGCAACTGGTATTTTCATGCCTAAACATAAATCTATACAATGAGTTATGCATCCAGAATTGAGTCAGTCACTTTACCAAAGCTTGATTTTTTAAAACTGTATTTTGTTCCTACAGGACTACTAACAAGAGAAACAAAGTTATGACAGCCTCTAATTATTTAAAAGAAAAAACTAATTAAGATATCTCATCTCAGGCCCCTATATATAATTTAGAATATGTCAAAGTGACAGGCATAGCTGTTAATATTGGATCAGGGTCCAGTGACTTCAGGATCTGGCTACTTTGCAGGGACTATGAGGCCTGAATGTGAATCTAATAGGATTTTTGACATCCAAATAATAATTTTACTTATATTTGGTTTGAAATTTCGTTTCGATAATTGAGAGTAACCTGAGCACTGCATTTCAATTCTATAAAATTTGAATAATTATTGTTTAATTTGTTGTATCTGGTCAGATAACATTCAATTAGTAAACCTGTTGAGAGCCCTAGTAATGAGAATGTCAACTCTGCCTGCATTGTCACACAACTCTCTCTCTCTTTCTCTCTCTCTCTCTCTCTCTCTCTCTCTCTCTCTCTCTCTCTCTCTCTCTCTCTCTCTCTCTCTCTCTCTCTCTCTCTCTCTCTCTCTCTCTCTCATTTTACTAATTGAAATGCATCATGTTAATATTTAATAGGTCCATCTTCGTAAGTGCTTTGTGTTACTTTGAACTGATAGATGGACCAATGAGGGATGCCTTGCTGTAGGTGGACCTGAGGAAAGGGATTAAAATAGGCTTTTGGGTGAAAAAAAAGACTTTACTGTCTTATTATTATATTTTAGGGCAAAAGGCAGTTTTTGGTTATCGTAAATAAAATAAGGGTCGAGAAATTTTTGTATGAAGCTTCGAGGGAGGTGTATGTCTTATCAGGTGACCCGTAAATTTTGGCTTTATGTTTTGATTAATTAATTTTGGCTCTATGAAATGAAAGTGTGTAGAGATATGTTATGCAAAAAAGACAAATATATCAACTTAAATGCAGCAGCTATGCGATTTCGGTCGGCACAACAACAGGAAAATTGCAGACATCTGTAGTGAAGAAAATCAGCAGATAAGAAGAGTACCAGTAGAATTAAGTAAAATAATAAGAAAATAGTTGGGTAAAGAAGATTTAATAAGAATTAAGAACGAGATAGGAGGGAGAGGGAAAAGGAAGGGGATGGGGGAGAATAGTTGGCTGAATCCATCCTTCAGTCCTTTTTTCTTTCACCAATAAGAAACCAACCTAATGTTGCTTTTTCTAATGCCTGGCCAAGGGGATTTTTCATTGCCTTTATCATGGCTTGTTCTCCAATTAATCTAGCATTCTTAAAGTGAATCTCCTAAATAATTCATCAAACTTCCCTTTGTTCACCCACCTATGCAACGCCAAGGTCCCTAAAATCTTCTACAACAGACTTGTCACCTAAGATTGGGACTCTGTTGGACTCTAAAAGGAAATAGTGAACAAATCCTTTCCACTGTTCACATTACTATTATGTGAAGAATAGTCCATGAAAAGTACCTTTGACAAGAAAAGAATTCCAATCAATTTATAATTCTTCCAAACATTCAGATCTCAACTTGGACTACTATAAAGCTTTTGTCTTAATGATAGATATGGACTTGATTGATTGATACTCTATTTTTGCACCTTTGATGCTCTAGACAGCAAATAATGGAATCATATGATTATTGGAAAACTTGTATAGCAAATTCTAAACCATCGAATTTATGATGAATCAACACTTTGGATTGTTGGATCTCCTTTCAATTATTGTAGTAGCCTCTGCTGCTATTGTATCCTGCTAGTCTTGCACAACAAATCAAGGGTATCCTTACTATGTGCTGGCAGCATTAAGTTTGTTCATTGATAGTAGATGGTCATGATTGTTGATAGTTTTGTATAAAAATTTGCAGCCTTACTGGCAACCTCATAACAGAGCAGTTGCACGGAGAATTCAAAATATGGGATGGAGGGCTGATGGTGGTCTTTGGCTTCTAGTGCGTGGTGGCGGGCTTTACCTCAGTAAAGGCACCGGGGTAATTGCATTTATAAATTAGTGTTACATTGATGCAAAGTACAGATCAAAATATGACCTCATTCCTTTTTGCTATTTGATGCGTGTCAAAATTTTCATTTGCTTTCTTACAGGCACAAGTTTGTCCATTACATTTTGGTGACAGATGACAATAGGAAGAATATCTGACATTTTCTTCAACTATCAAAAGATATTAATATTTATCTGTAGCTTCTGTACACTCTTGATTTATATGATTATATGCCATTCTTTGTTGGCACATGATACCAGGAAACAATGACCCTTTCATGATTTTGTTCTCACAGAGTTATCAACTTTCTGAACTTATGACACACAAGTTTCATGAGATGCCAACCTGACATGCATGTCATGTCTCATAGCAATAGATGTCTGTCTGATTTACGTGACTATTGCTTATTCTGTGAACATTTGAGTTATTCTATTGAAATTACAAAGGTTATTTGTGCAATTATCAAGTTTTATGTATTTGCAGTTCTATGCTATTTATCATCCTTGTAAAACTCATGAGTTAGTAATCCATCAAGTATATCATCATGAAGAGTATAACAGAATTCTTGAAATTTCATCACCTTGCTGTGCCATGGGACCCTTTCTTCAATCCAGTAACCACCTCTTAATGTTTCAGAGAGGTCCATTCCATTTCAACACATCGTAGAGGGGAGGACAAACCCTCCTTTCCACCTAGGGTTGGAGCCAGAGTTTTTTGGTTCAAGTTATAATTCTTTTGGTAACTCACTGTAGCTGGAAGCAAAACCAAGGCTTGACTACTAGGAAAGAAAAAAGAGAGAACCAAGGATTAGATTTACCGGGGATCAATGTACTGATTGTAGGCACAAAACACAGTAAAAAATGATGAAATGCAGCCTATTGTTTAAAATCTATTTGGTGATGGAGGCACATCATTTCCACCTCATTGAACTTGAATAAGCTTTTATTGGTGTCTCCACAATTTAAAGTGCCAAGGGTGTGAGCTGTTAAGGGCTGGTTGAGCTTTTAAAATTTCATTACTATTATCATGTGTTATCCTGATTTATTTGCATAATCCTTTTTGTTACAATATTTAGATAAACTTATGTTTCTTTCAGCATGCTTTGAAATGAATATAAAAAAAAATCATAGAAAATAAATAATGGTTAGAATTGCATGCATGATATTATTTGCTTAGTTATATGGTTTACAATGAAGAATGAATATCTGATTGTGGTGGTTATTGCTTATATCAGATCACAGAGGAATTTGAGGAAGTTCCTGTTCAGAGTCGGGGATTTGGTATTCTTGATGTTGGTTACCGTTCAATGGTAATTCTTTCAAAGCCCTAATAATAATTGAGCTTGATGTCAAAGTGGCTGTCATGCTGTGGACTTCCCTGTGCCTACACATTGACCGGCCATGCATTTGGAGCAATGTTTCCTAGGTAGAAACATGCCGGACCTGAGGGAGGGGAGGCAAAGGTATCAAACCCATGATGCAGGCCAATCACCACGGAGGTGCAGGGGAGGCCATTCCTTGGTGGCCACAGGAGATTGAAACTTGTGATAATTACAACAGAATTTCGTTCTTTTTTTTTATGAAATGGTTACAACAAATTTGTCTTGGAATTTCTTGGGATATATGAACATGGCTGTTCAAGTGTTACCCAATCATCAATAGAGACTAGGCAGATACAGACACAGTATTCTAACCATATATTTTACAACCTTATGTTTTGTGTAACCTGTTCCACTTTCTTGCTCATTAATCTTGTTCAGTTATTTAGTTCCAAGTAGAAGATGGCTTGTGGATTTGATCAGAGGCAGATCTTAATATGTTTTTCTTAATATGTTAGTTCCAAGATCAGAGGCAGATCTTAATATGTTTTTTGGTTTTACTTCTCTTAACCTTTTTTTGGGAGTTACTTAGCAAAACATTTTGTGATATATCTGACATGGTTCTTCAATGAATTTTTCCCAACTATGGTGTTGGTTTTCTTTAAATTTTTCTTTGCAAAAAGCATACCATCATATTGTGGTTTTTATTAGACTGAGTTTCAATTTGATCTCATTTCCTTTTCAAAGTGTTGCATTGGCACTTGGTACATTGAAGAGTGATGGATCTTGTTATTCTTCTGCTTCCACTGTATCTGTCATAACATGACAAGCTGACATGTTATCCATAATTTTTCAACTTGTGGAATGGACATGTTTATTTGTAGATGTCCAAATATCCTATGGTAGAAGTTTTTTCTTATCTGAAAGAGAGAGAAACTATGGTAACCAAGGTGGCATGTATCTTATATAAAATCTATATGTTTGTTACCATTAAGAGTAACCATAATTCTGAAGCCCACTCCTCAGTTGTGAAGCAGCAACCACCCAGTGGCCAAAAACACTTTAAAACCAACTGCACAATTTTTTATTTAATGCTAATTCAAGCTCCTGGTTAATCCAGCGTATATGTTACTTTCAATTTTCCCATCATCTAGAATGCACCTGATGATGTTAACTTCTCTAATGTCCTCCAAAATCTTCCTTGGTTGTTCATGCATCTCCATGCTCCATTTGGCACAAGGGATACTCTGACTTCCTACATGTATTGCACTCATATGCCTCAAATCATACTGTTACTCCATGATACTCTTCGACTTTGTTTGGGTCAGTTGTTGAGATGTAGTGTGACTTTGAATTGCCTGGATTGTGAATGACTCAATATCTTTGCATCATGGCGATATTTTTGGGTTAAGCGCATAGTTTTGTCCTTGATTTTGCTTGCATCTTATAATTTACAGTTGTCTTTTTGGCTAGCTATGCCTTCGAGGGGATATTTTGTATGTTAACACTGCTTCCTCTTTCATGCCATCCTTTGTAATTTTTTTTGCAGTTATTTGCATATTATTTATTATAAATTTATTAACTCTGTTTATAGGAAGGAAAAGGAACCATTGGGCATGACTGGCTGTCAACTATTCACAAATGAACATTATTGTTATACATCAACATTAGTGGTGTCTTCAAAAGTGTGAAAAGTCTAGACTCTAGAGATGCATGCGTGTATGTTAAGTTTTTCTTTTGCAAATATTCATGTTTCATTTATTTAAACTATATATATGACTTTAAACATTGTCAAGTAATTCAAAAGTGAGATCCTTATGAGATTTAGCAATCAGGTGATATCTTCATTGTTGACAGAACTGAAATGCTGTAAAAAAATAAAATTTTGCTTTCTATGTTCCTACCAGGGATCCAAAATCTCATTCACTCAATATTATGTTTTGATTCCTTGTGTGATTTGTATGGTCACTACCTTGAAGTTCTCTTTAAATTTAAAAAGAAAAAAATCTTTGCAGCATTCATGTTTACTTTTCTGTTTGAATTTTGTCTGTCTAGCTAATTTTGGCTTTTGTTTTTATTTCTTTTGGACATTTTGGTTCTGTTTCTTTCTTCTTTTTTTTCTGTGTTTGTTCATGTGTGTATTTGTGTTTTGGGGGGCAGTGGGGTGCGGGGGCACGGGGATTTTGATGGAAGTTGAAGGATTTATGAAGCAAACTCATGTATATATAGAATGCTAAATATTGTTAGTCACCCAGTTGGGATTTTTATAAGTTTTAATAAAAATAATGGTCTTCTCAGGCTGACCATAGTGGGAGGTTGCACCATGCCTTACATGAAAGCATCTGTCAAATTTCACATATACAGTTCACATCATGGTTGTCTTTTGGTGGATCCAATCTTTGATTGGCATTCAGGTTTTGAACTCAAGCTTGTCACCTGCTGTAATGTCGCATGCTTGCATGCTGTAAAACAAGTCTAGCATCAACCTTCTTGTACGAGACCTTTTGATCTTCATTTCCTAATTCTTATATGTTTCTCATGCTGAGTATGCGTGAAGTTGCCCTGAGTGGTGCTTGATCAAGCACATCAAGCCTGGCATAAGAAAATATTAAAAAAATTGCCAGCCAAAGCAAAAGTTGTTGCCATAATTTTCTCCGATTATCATCATGTACTAAAAGATGTGCATTTTCATATTGGTTGAACTAGAGCTGCAAGAGGGTTGTACCTAGTCATCTAGGTACATTCAACCAATGCATGACCCCAAAAGTTCTTATTTGGGGCTTTCCCAAGTGTACCACTAACTGGGCCTCTGTTAATGAAACTATCCACCTGCAAATCACATATAAATTCATGGAGGTTTGGAGGTGCCAACCCAATCTAGCTGCACTGCAAGATTCATTGAATTGGTGAGATGCATATAGGCCTTTGGTTTGTAAGGTTACATGGAAATCGTAAATGATTTAATTAATCAGAACCAGTTTCCCAGATTTTATAAAATTTAGTTAGCAATTCTGACAAGATCATATAACACTATTGATTTAAATCTTGATGCAGGATGAAGCATGGGCTGCTGGGGGAAGTGGTGTCTTGTTGAGAACGATAAATGGTGGAAAGACCTGGACACGTGATAAAACTGCAGATAGTATTGCAGCAAATCTATATTCAGTGAAGTAATGATTCTTTGATCTCTATCTTAATGATTTTCCAACTGAATTTTTTATTGTTCTGACGTGTATTGCAGCCAGATGAATGCTTCTCACAGCAGTCTTTCATGTGTACAATGATATTTTACCTCATTTAGCTATATTACTTCACCCACAAAAGAAGTGCAAAAATAATAAATCTATTGGCATTTTATTTCTTTTCTTTATTTTTAAGGAAAAAAAAAGGGGGAAACCAAGACAATATATTTGGTGCCATTGTTTTTATTTTGTGTTTTTCAAAATTTATTTTCATTATTTCTAAAAAAATAGAAATCAATTATTTTTATTTTCAATCTTTAAAAAATATTTTTAAAAATAAGAAATTCATGTTTTTACCATCACCTTTTTCTCCACCACTATCATCACCTTTGGCACCACCACTACCACCATGGTATTACGATCTTGTTACCACCATTATCGCTATTATTATTGCTTCTATCATAGTATCATCTTTTTTACTCTATCATTGGTTTCCCGGCCATCATCACTATTGCCACCACTTCCATCACCACTATTATTATTGTCTCCATTATGCCACCACCATCTTTACTTTATTGCTGCCAATCCTATCATCAATACCATAACCATTTCCAATGTTTGCACCACCTTTATTATATTTGTTTTTAAAAAATCACAAAAGAATGAAAACAGAATTTTTATTTTGCTGTTTTAAGAATAGAAAAATAAAATTGATGCCACATGGCACCAAAATTTAGAAGCTGGAAGCCTGGAACAACCCAAAACCTTTTCAGTTACCTTAAATATTGTCATCGAGTTTATGATATGCGCACTGACGTGCCGCATTATTCTTTTATGCATCTTTCCATGCAGGTTTATCGCCGATGACAAAGGTTTTGTACTAGGAAATGATGGCGTCTTACTGCGATATCTTGGTTGATGCAATGAGCTCCGAAACAAAACTCAGTTTTGTGTAGCTATATATTTTCAATTTACAGTATCATCTACAGTAATCATGATATTTCTTTAGCTCAGAATCTCACTTGAGCTGTACAAGTATCTACAGTAATCATGATATTCCTTTCACTCAGAATCTCACTGTGAGCTGTACAAGTATCTGTAACTTTGCTCCAACCGATTGCAACTGCTTTTTACATGAGCTATATAGAAAGATGTATAAATCTGCATTTAAAAAAAAAAAAAAAAAAAATCTGCAGTGAGAATGGTGCCTTTTTTTCCCCGCTCTTCTCCAAACAGTGTTTTCATCTTCATGGGATGCGGCCACCATTTCTATGATCTTATAAGCTGAGGTAATTTACCAATGGAAAGACTTCTGTTTTATAAATAATTTAGACCTTGCACCTAACCATCTGTAGTTTCCAGCAGGGGGCGCCTCCACATGATCAGAGGTCATTCTAATGGTGACGTGGGGCACCATGATTTCATCAACTCCACGTGTCTTTCGTGGTTTGAAGTTTTCATTTTTCGGGAAATCTGGTTACAGCAAAATGGGCTGCGCGTAATAGCAGCGAATATCTATGATAGCTATGTTGAATCTTTGTTTCATCTACGTTGATCACAGCATTTTGAGAGAAATGATATGATGTTTTAGTGGTTAAAACAGGATTTAAAAAAATATGGATGTGATAAAAAAATTAATAAAATTTTATTATAAAAATTTTGTAAATAATTTATAGATGATCATAAAATAGAAAAATCAAATCTGTAATTACGCAAGGCATTGTTTTAAAATATATTTACGTCTTTTGTGCGGAAAGAATTGAAAATATCATTTCAAAATATACTCGTGATTTCTTTATTTGCGAATATGATCGTGAAAGCGATTGACGAAGATTCTTTCAGCATCTTAGAAGAAGTTATAAGAAATTAAGAATAATTTTTGATGGCTTAGAATGGCATACTGGATAAGGATTCAGAAGATCTTTTTATAATCATTAAGCCGGATCATTTTGATTTTTATTGGTTCATCAAAATCTATAATAAAAAGTCTAATGATCAGAAATTAAAAATTTAATGATTAAATTATTAAAAAATCAATGATCAAATAATTAAATATGGTAATAAAATTCAATGATTAAAATTGATTGGAAAAAATTTTGGATTTTTTCGACATTAGCTGCTGCATTAGCTTCTTTAGTTAAAATTGATTGAAAAAAAAAAGAAAAAAAAAAAGATTTTTTCAACATTAGCTGCATCAGCATCTTTGGTTGCTACATCAGCCTTTTCATGCAAGGTTCGTATCAGAAGTAGACAAGCTGGCATGAAAATTGAACCTTTGTTTTCGAGGGCTAAGCGATCTGCATGATTTCAAGAGTTGCTTTCGTAGCTAACCTCCTTTAATGGGGATTGCGAGCATAATTTAGAAATAAAGAGTGGAAGCATTGCAGGAAGAGTGATCAAACATGACTAAGATGTTCGCAGAAGTTATATGTTTATAAGGTTATGCCACCACATACTCCATGTCTCATTACGTGGATAATTTTGCTATGACACTTAAGAAATATGTTTTATCTCCACTTATTCAAGTTCGTCTTTATAAGGGCTCCTGATACCTCCTGGCATGTCCAAGATTTCCTCGCAAAACTTATTAAAACCCTTTATTATTGTTGTGGGACTATGATAATGTTCCTTATCCAATCTTATGCTGCCCTCATCATACATTGGCTCTTAGAATGGGGGACCATCCATGGCTTGGATATTATGAGATCTTGGTATTCCAATCTAAGGGATCCTCTTAATTGATTGATAAGGTTGTGACATTTATTAACACTGGCTTTGATGCCACTCGTCACCAACTCACAAACCAAAAATATAAATTATTAGGCCGGGGATCAGATCTATAAGTTAACGTGTCATCCTCTTATGAACCAATGTGGAATTATAACACCCTGCCACCAAGCTCTTCCTCGACATGATTAAGTTCACCAGCAGCACGCGAGACCAACTTCATTCATATCTAACCCTGGGTTACACGACTTTTCTGGATTGGATTTGCGTCATCGCACGTGATTTTGTCGCGATTTCTGGAAGGGTCCATTTCCGAATAAAACCTGCCATTCCCCGCGG
Organism: Areca catechu; assembly: GCA_021397845.1. Taxonomy (NCBI): domain Eukaryota; kingdom Viridiplantae; phylum Streptophyta; class Magnoliopsida; order Arecales; family Arecaceae; genus Areca; species Areca catechu. The sequence goes on from CM038052.1 coordinate 180,919,433, forward strand.
TTCCCCGGTGCCGAGGGCTATATAAAATTATAAATCCAGACCCACGTGATCTGGCTATATATCCCGTGACCTTGGTGCAACCAGGACCATTCATTTGGCGAGGCCCTGAAAAAATCCGGCGGTTGTTTTTAAGGATGCATGCACGACGTTATTGGAAGCTCAGCTGTAAATCCCGTTCCCCTCAGAACTCATTGTTAGAACTTAGAACCGTCCTACCACATTAATCTTCGATCATCAAATAAAAAATTAATACATCATTTAAAACATATATATATATATATTAAAAAATATTGATTAAAATCATTTTACTGCAAATCATCCAATAAAAAATAAATATATTATTAAAAAATATTTAAAATAGTAAAAGATAATCATAATTAGCAGTAAGTTTTTCTTATTCATAACTTTTAATCAAATTTGAATAATATTTTTTTAAAAAAAATAATAGATAATTTATTATTTTTTTATTGAATGGTGTTGGATATGATCCTAGCCAATAATTTTTCCGTTGGAAGATCCTCCATCCGCACCCCGGGTCTGACCTACCCGGCGGTCCCCTCTCCAAACCGGAACTGGTTCGCACGTGCAGCACGCAGCGGCTCTGCAACCAGAGGCTGGGAGTTGTCTCTGGCGCGCGCCTTCCCTCGCGTGAATCCACTCCTTTTTCACCTATCTGAGGCCCCGGTGGCCGGTGCCGGTTGGTGACCGGTTTGTTGGTTTATCGACAAAATGGAGGCCTGGAGGGTTCGTGTACCCGTTCGTGTCCCGTGGGCCGCACCTTATGGACATATTTTTTTTTTAAAAAAAACAAAATCTAGAGCCCGTCGTGCGCTGTTCCACGCACATACAATGCACGACGGCTCGTTCCTCTAGATGCACGCACCTGTTTTTTTTTTTTTTTTTTTTGTCCTGCTGACGAACTCTGACCCGGTTATGCGGCGGTCGGCCATTGGTGAGTTCTGACATACATCGGGTTATATGAAAAAATTATTCTCTTCACTGCGTGCATCAGGTGCCATCCATGACCAAATACATGCTTGATGAATAAAGTCTATAAATAAGAAAAAATATGCGGTTCCCAGGCCATGGGGGTGAAAAGGCAAAAATTTTGGTAGCGTAAAAAATAATAAAAAAATAATAATGGGCTGCGGTATTCGTTTTGAGCTGGAGCTTCATCCTGGGATCAATATTCCGCGATCGTTTGTTTGTTCATTGACTTTAGTTTGGCTGAAATATATATATATATATATATATATATATATATATATATATATATATATATATATATATATGATGGGACTCCTCCATGTAATTTATTCATTTTATCAGTCACAGCTAATGATATACGCACGGAGCGTAGTTGCCAATTCGGCACAGGAATCGATCCACGTAATAACCTTGCAAGCAATTTTGAAAATAACCTTGGCTTGTCGAAGACCTTTTTGCTCGAGCAAACAAGCTTGTACATTCGACCATGATTATTGAGAGGCTAACCTCATCGATCAAAAATTATTTATATTGTTATAGCATTAATTAATTTTTCCTGAAGTTTTCACATGCCAATCAAACTAAGCACATATCCATTGCGACAGTACAAGTAACCCTACTCTACTTTTTTTTTTTTTTTTAATAAAATATTTATACAAGTGTTGTGTGAAATTGCCTTGGAGCCACCCCATATCCATCTACAAAAATCCATGGAATGTTCTGCAATAAAAACAGCTATCCAGTCGGCTACTGTAATCGCCTTATGAAGGACATGTTTGATAACAAAGCCTGTGCACTCCACTAACAAAATTGATATATCCTATAAAAGGGGGTGATTGACAATCCCTCGGATATATCTGATATCCAGGTCATCATTGAAGCAGTCTTCCTCGATAACAAGGTGGTTAGCATGCAGGGTCTACCACATGTACATGATCCTTGCCTGGGTTGCTCAAAGCTACGCTCCTGAAACCAAAGGCTAAAAAAATGGCTCTCTCTAGCTGCCACCAACCTAGAATCAAACCTGTGGATGACAAACCAGCATCATCCCACCTATCTCTGATATTGTCATCACAATTAACCTTGAGGTATACTGGAGGAGGGGGCTTTTAAAAAATGAATACCAATCAGGTTACATCATGACCAAGGTGGGAGTTTCGAGTCTCCAGGAGACTCGATGCCACATCAATTAGCTCTATTGCCATGGTGAAGGTTCTCTTCAAAATAAATCTTGCCGAGCACCTTTTGAACTCGAACGCCGAGGTGTTACTAGATAGCGAAATATGATGGACAATATAAGCTGCTCAAATACCTATCGCCCTAATCCCACTGCCCTTGGTCTTGTCTCATATAAACTCTAGGAATGCCTAAACTAGAGCATCAATCAGAATAATTGACTGGTGTAAGCTTGCAAGGTGCCAAACCTGTCTGGCCCTTAGACACAAAAAAAAGGATATGTTCTATTATCTCATCCTCCAATCCATATGATGGATAGGCTGACTAAAGATTTATGCCCCTATCCCTCATGATAGACTTAGCCAGAAGCTAACCCTAGGTTACCTTCCATAAGAAAAGGCTCACCCTCAGGTGTACTCCGATCCTCGAAATCGATCTAACATTTAGATGCATGGAAGACTCCCTCTAATACTATTCATAAAAGTCTGCTATCATGGCTCTTAAAGTACGAGAGAATCATTAGATTCTAACATTCTAACTGCTATGTATAGGGATGGCAATGGACAATACATACTCTCCCAACTACTTCTCAAAAAAATGCATGACTATTGCCTGATCCCAACCTCAACTCATTGGATGATATAGATCGTAAATCTTTATAGAGTCCGTCACCTTGGTGCTAATGAAGGTCAACCACCAACTCAAAGCTTGGTCAGCAATCCGCAAGTTGAGTAGAAGATTGATGGATCGGTAATCCCCACCTTATCTACATAATCACATTAGGGGCTTGTATGCAGATCTCTCTTTATAAGAAGGAGCTACTCCGACTAACTTAGATATCATCACCTAATGGTAATAATCTATACCTAGACCTCATCATCATGCTCCAAAAGACTATCAGGGCCAAGAAAAAGTCTAACCATATGCCACGCAATCGAGCCTCTCACCATGTGGCCAAGGATTGAATACCAAGGCCATCCTCTTTCGGTGGATGGCATAGACTTCCCAAGCCAGAAGGTGAACACCACCATCTTTGGGGTGTGAGCCCCATAAGAAACTTCGAAAATGTTGCTCAAGTTTCATCACAAAAGTCTTGGACAAGATCATATTCAAAAAGAGATACCCTACCTATCATAGAGAGAACTTTGGCCTGTCAACCCACCAACTACTCCTAGATCGCCCACTCCATGCCTACACAATCGGTCCTCTGTTTGTACCCAAAGATGGAGACTCCTAGGTATTGTAAGGTGTTACCATGCTACACAACCCTTAATCTATCCTTAATGGTGTGTCATAGCTGAATCGGTGTCCTCAAGTTGAAGTACATCACTGATTTGGAAAAAATTACCTTATGACCCAAAATAATAGAATGTTGTTCCAAATCCTTTTGAAGCTAATGGCATTTCGAACTAAAGCCTGCCCACTAGAAGGCAGTAATTTGTGAAAAAAATAAATACAATATTAACTAGACTCTAAGACTGGCATATATAAATCTAGTACCGATCCCTAAGATGCAGCATGTTAGGCTTGCAAGAAGGCATCGGCATAGATAACAAGGAGATAAGGGGCATAAGATAACCCTACCATAACCTAACCATGGAGTAAAAGAATTCCAATGGCATCTTGTTAATCCGATGGCACTATTGGAATGAAGACAACTTCACAACAATACCTGATATGGCTACTTCGCTGACGTGGAACGTGTGTCAGATCTAGCTGGAAGCCGCCGGTGCCACGTGGATTTTTCTTTCAAAATTTCTGCTCCTTCGTCAGGTGGTACCCCAAGACGGCTCCATCTCGGCCGAAGTCGAGCACCTTTCTGCCACTCTGCCAGGTGTCCACCCAGGACGGGTCCACCTCGGTCGAAGCTGGCGGCCCCCTTGCTCCCTCGCAGGTGGCACCCCAAGATGGGTCCACCTCTGCCGAGGTTGAGCCAGGCCCTCCTGCTCCTTTACCAGGTGGCGCCCCAAGACGGGTCTACCTCGGTCGAAGTCGAGCACCTCTCAGCCACTCCGCCAGGTGTCCACCCAGGAGGGGTCCACCTCGGCCGTAGCTGGCGGCCCCTTGCACCCTCGCCAGGTGGCACCCTAAGACGGGTCCACCTCTGCCAAGGTCGAGCCAGGCCCTCCTGCTCCTTTGCCAGGTGGCGCCCCAAGACGGGTCCACCTCGGTCGAAGTCGAACACCTCTCTGCCACTTCGCCAGGTGTCCACCCAGGAGGGGTCTACCTCGGCCGAAGCTGGAGGCCCCTTGCTCCCTCGCCAGGTGGCATCCCAAGACGGGTCCACCTCTACCAAGGTCGGGTCGGGCCCTCCTGCTCCTTCGCCAGGTGGCACCCCGAGACGGGTCCATCTCGATCGAAGTCGAGCACCTCTCTGCCACTCCGCCAGGTGTCCATCCAGGAGAGGTCCACCTCGGCCGAGGCTGGCGGCCCCTTGCTCCCTCGCCAGGTGGCACCCCAAGATGGGTCCACCTCTGCCGAGGTCGAGCCGAGCCCTCCTGCTCCTTCGCCAGGTGGCACCCCGAGACAGGTCCATCTCGGTCGAAGTCGAGCACCTCTCTGCCACTCCGCTAGGTATCCACCAAGGAGAGATCCACCTCAACCGAGGCTGGCGGCCCCTTGCTCCCTCGCCAGTTAGCATCCCAAGATGGGTCCATCTCTGCCGAGGACGAGCCGGGCCCTCCTGCTCCTTCACTAGGTGGCACCTCGAGACGGGCCCACCTCGGTCGAAGTCGAGCACCTCTCTGCCACTCTACTAGGTGTCCACCCATGAGGGGTCCACCTCGACCGAGGCTGGTGGCCCCTTGCTCCCTTGCCAGGTGGCACCCCAAGATGGGTCCACCTCTGCCGAGGTCGAGCCGGGCCTTCCTGCTCCTTCGCCAGGTGGCACCCCGAGACGGGTCCACATCGACCGAAGTCGAGCACCTCTCAGCCACTCCGCCAGGTATCCACCCAGGAGGGATCCACCTCGACCGAGGCTGGCGGCCCCTTGCTCCCTCGCCAGGTGGCACCCCAAGACGGGTCCACCTCTATCGAGGTCGAGCCGGGCCCTCCTGCTCCTTCGCCAGGTGGCACCCCAAGATGGGTCCACCTTGGTTGAAGTCGAGCACCTCTCTGCCACTCCGCCAAGTGTCCACCCAGGAAGGGTCCACCTCGGCCGAGGCTGGCGGCCCCTTGCTCCCTTGCCAGATGGCACCCTAAGATGGGTCCACCTCTGCCGAGGTCGAGCAGGGCCCTCCTGCTCCTTCGCCAGGTGGCGCCCCAAGACGGGTCCACCTTTCGGCCGAAGTCGAGCACCTCTCTGCCACTCCGCCAGGTATCCACCCAAGAGGAGTCCACCTCGACCGAGGCTGGCAGCCCCTTGCTCCCTCGCCAGGTGGCACCCCAAGACGGGTCCACCTCTACCGAGGTCGAGCCAGGCCCTCCTGCTCCTTCGTCAGATGGTGCCCCAAGACGGGTCCACCTCGGCCAAAGTCGAGCACCTCTCTGCCACTCTACTAGGTGTCCACTCATGAGAGGTCCACCTCGGCCGAAGCTGGCGGCCCCTTGCTCCTTTGCCAGGTGGCACCCCAAGACGGGTCCACCTCTGCCGAGGTCGAGTCGGGCCCTCCTGCTCCTTCGCCAGGTGGCACCCCGAGACAGGTCCATCTCAGCCGAAGTTGAGCACCTCTCTGCCACTCCACCAGGTGTCCACCCAGGAGGGGTCCACCTCGGTCGAGGCTAGCGGCCCCTTGCTCCCTCGCCAGGTGGCATCCCAATACGGGTCCACCTCTGTCGAGGTCAAGCAGGGTCCTCCTGCTACTTCGCCAAGTGGCGCCGCAAGACGGGTCCACCTCGGTCGAAGTCGAGCACCTCTTTGTCACTCCGCCAGGTATCCACCCCGGAGGGGTCCACCTCGGTCGAGGCTGGCGGCCCCTTGCTCCCTCGCCAGGTGGCATCCCAAGACGGGTCCACCACTGCCGAGGTCGAGCCAGGCCCTTCTGCTCCTTCGCTAGGTGGCGCCCCAAGACGGGTCTATCTCGGTCGAAGTCGAGCACCTCTCTGCCACTCCGCTAGGTGTCCACCTCAGCCGTAGCTGGCGGCCCCTTGCTCCCTCGCCAGGTGGCACCCCAAGACGGGTCCACCTCTGTTGAGGTCGAGCCGGGCTCTCCTGCTCCTTCGCCAGGTGGCGCCCCAAGACGGGTCCACCTTGGCCGAAGTCGAGCACCTCTCTGCCACTCCGCCAGGTGTCCACCCAGGAGGGATCCACCTCGGTCGAAGCTAGCGGCCCCTTGTTCCCTCGCCAGGTGGCACCCCAAGATGGGTCCATCTCTATCGAGGTCGAGCCGGGCCCTCCTGCTCCTTCGCCAGGTGGCATCCCGAGACGGGTCCACCTCGACCGAAGTCGAGCACCCCTCTGCCACTCCGCCAGGTGTCCACCCAGGAGGGGTCCACCTCAGCCGAAGCTGGCGGCCCCATGCTCCCTCGCCAGGTGGCACCCAAAGACGGGTCCACCTCTACCGAGGTCGAGCCGGGCCCTCCTGCTCCTTCGCCAGGTGGCTCCCCAAGACAGGTCCACTTTGGCCGAAGTCGAGCACCTTCCTGCTCCTCCACCAGGTGTCCCCCCAGGAGGGGTCCACCTCGGCTGATGCTGGCAGCCCCTGCTCCTCTGCCAGGTGGCGCTCCCTGACCGGTCTACCTCGGCCGAATTGGCCCTACTCTGCAAAGCCTCAGGGAGGCAGAGACACGGGCCACGAGGTCGTCACTAGAGCCAACGCGCGTCGTGCCCCGTACCGAGCGCCTGTACGTCCTGTAATGATACGCGAAACCTCGTTTACATCAATTAAACAGGGCCCCATAACCGAGGAATGAAATCCTTGTGGGCAGGAGCCTGAAATGGCTAGAAGCCCACCATCAACGTCCCGAAAGGAGAGCTCTCGCACTTGACCCAAGGTCTCGCCAGTCTTCCCCCTTTCGTGACACACGACGAACGAGGCGTGCCGGCCACTTAACTCCCAGGCTTGAAGGAGAAGGAGGGGGGAGGATCTAGAGATCTTGGACACAACAGAAGCGGCGGTAGGGATCATGGCAATTATGGCACGGGATTTCTGTCTTCTCCACGTCATCTCCGCATTAACTCCCCATGCCCCACGCCGCGACGCTTCGATGGGACCTGGGAACGGGGGGCAACTGATATGGCTACTTCGCTGACGTGGAACGTGTGTCAGATCCAGCTGGATGCCGTCGGTGCCACGTGGATTTTTCTTTCAAAATTCCTACTCCTTCGCCATGTGGTACCCAAAGACGGCTCCACCTTGGCTAAAGTCGAGCACCTTTCTGCCACTCCACCAGGTGTCCACCCAGGAGGGGTCCACCTCGGCCGAAGCTGGCGGCCCCCTTGCTCTCTCATCAGGTGGCACCTCAAGACGAGTCCACCTCTGCTGAGGTCGAGCCGGGCCCTCCTACTCCTTCGCCAGGTGGTGCCCCAAGACGGGTCCACCTCAGCCGAAGTCGAGCACCTCTCTGCCACTCCGCCAGGTGTCCACCTAGGAGGGGTCCACCTCAGCCGTAGCTGGCGGCCCCTTGCACCCTCACCAGGTGGCACCCCAAGATGGGTACACCTCTGTCGAGGTCAAGCCAGGCCCTCTTGCTCCTTCGCCAGGTGGCGCCCCAACACGGGTCCACCTCGATCGAAGTCGAGCACCTCTCTGCCACTCCGCCAGGTGTCCACCCAGGAGGGGTCCACCTCGGTCGAAGCTAGCGGCCCCTTGCTCCCTCGCCAGGTGGCACCCCAAGACGGGTCCACCTCAGTCGAGGTCGAGCCGGGCCCTCCTACTTCTTTGCCAGGTGGCACCTCGAGACGGGTCCACCTTCGCCGAAGTCGAGCACCCCTCTGCCACTCCGCCAGGTGTCCACTCAGGAGGGGTCCACCCCTGGACTCTCATGAGAGCTTTATAGCTCTCCAGGTGGTCTAGGGGATCAGTTGTCCCATCATAGGGATCCACTCGAGACATGCGAAATCGACTCAAAATAAGTTCTTCTTGAATTTTTTGGGAGAAGGGAGGTCGGGCATCATAGCCCACTGGCTCCTTGGGGGAGCCCTGTATGTTGGCAAATTAGCGAGAAAGCTCCGCCAACTTGCGCTCTTGCTCTTCTAGGCGCCTCTTGGCTAGGCACCTGATGGCCTTATCAGTGGAGCCTTCCACTGAGGCAGCTGGAGGAGGAGTTAATAACTGAAGATGGTCACAGCGAGGAGCCTTGCCTCGGTGGTGCTTGTTGCACCTGACAATGGCATTGTCATCCATCGAGGATCGGCTCTCATAGTCCGCTGACCTAGAGTGATTCCTTTTTGCGGGGGTCTGGTGATTCCCCGGGGATTGGTTGTGGCCCGTAGATAGGACGGCATGCCTTGGATGGAGCACAGGCTTCCACGGGAGCCTGCGGCTTGGGCTGCGGGGGTCCCTGGCTGGGGTTAAGTGACCAGGGAGCGTTGCTGGTGCTGTAACTGTCTCACGGTCGTGGTCAGCGCCTGTATTTGTTGGACAAGTGCAGCGTACTGGCCATCTGCTGAGGACAGTTGAGGGGAAGCAGGGAGTTCCCTCTCTGGGCTACATGGGCTCGAGGGAGAGGGGGCATCCCCTGCTCGACTGGTGGAAGCTTCTCATCCACTAGTCGTCACCATGCTTCGAGTGGAGCTGTTCTTAAACTCATGGGGGGCTTGTTTGTACAAGGGCTTTTCCTCCCTACCTGGTGCGCCAATATGTTATCGACCTTACCGTCATGGCTTGCATCTATGAGGTGGCACTGGACTATCCCTTTATGCTAGAATCTGCAAAACAAAGTTAGAGACCCGGATCGGGGATCCCGATGAGGGTACTTCGATGATCAAGTCAGCGAATGGCAAAGCGGAATAGATCCCCTAAGACGGATCCCACTTCGGTCACCATGCTTAGAGGAGTTTTTAATAAAGGATTGAGTAGAAGAAAATGAGAGAGGGGTGGTGCTTGAGTTGCGGTGACCGTGCTTGCAGGACTCGCTCCGGGAGTCCTCTAGGAGCCTCCTACCTTCAAGTCACTTGTCTCGCTAGTTTGTGTGTTTGCCCTCTTTCGATTGCTTACCTTTCTTCTCACCTGTTGGTATCCTTTTAGATCGTCGATCGCTCCAGTGCCTTGATTTTCTCCGTCGGGGGGGGCTTAGGAATCAACAGTGTCCACTGGCCGCTCTCCCGAGGTCATTTCCTCTTATAGTTGGGAGTTAAGTTGTGAACATGTCTCACCCGACATGTAGTCATGGAGGGAGAAATTAGACAGAACCTCGATCTGGGTGTAGCCGCCCTCGGGTCTGAGACCCTGAATGCGGCATTCTCCTTCGGGAGGTTTTCGGTGGTCGGCCATAGGATCTGACATCTCGATTAAGGTGCCCCTTCCAAATTGGTGCAAACGAGATTATGCATACCATTATAGATTTGGGGCACCGTACTGGGCGCGCCGCACCGTGCTTGCCTGCTCCGGCGGCGGTCTTGGGGCTGCCACCTTCGTTCTCCCCAATGCTTTCAAAGAGAGTGCTCGACTCCGGCCAAGGTGGGCTCAACCCTTGGTGAGCCACCTGGCAAAGGAGCGGAGGAGGTCTCGACTCCGGTCGAGGTGGCCTCGATCCTTGGGGAGCCACCTGGGGAAGGAGCGGAGGAGGGCTTGACTCTGACCGAGGTGGGCTTAACCCTTGGGGAGCCACCTGGCGAAGGAGCGGAGGAGGGCTTGACTCCGGTCAAGGTGGGCTCGACCCTTAGGGAGCCACCTAGCGAAGGAGTGGAGGAAGGCTCGACTCCGATCGAGGTGGGCTCAACCCTTGGAGAGCCACCTGGCGAAGGAGCGGAGGAAGGCTCGACTCCAGCCGAGGTGGGATCGACCCTTGGGGAGCCACCTGGCGAAGGAGTGGAGGAGGGCTCGACTCCGGCCAAGGTGGGCTCGACCCTTGGAGAGCCAACTAGCGAAGGAGCGGAGGTGTCGAGCTCGGACCGAGGTGGGCACAGCCATTGGTGGGGCCACCTGGCGGAGGAGCTCGAGAGGAAACTTGATGCGGTGCTATGTGCCCATCTGGCCGCTAGCTAGATCCGAGGTATGCTCATGTCAGTAGTCTTGCCATATCACCTACCATTCTCATACGAACAAAAATTATTAGACCAATGGCAAAAATTAACTCAAGAAAATAGATCAGTAGCTAATTATATTGCCGAATTTGATGAGTTCGTTATGAGGTGTAGTGTAGTCGAGTTCGAAGCTGTCACCTTGTCAAGGTTTAGAGCTGGCATACATGAAGATATCTAGAGGGAGTTATGTTTAAGGGAAGTTAATGATTTGGAACAGGCTTACCAGATTGGTAGGGATTGTGAACGTTTCCAGAGAAGACCTGTTACCTATAGACCTGAGTCAAATATGTTTAATACCCCTGGAACTAGGCCTAGCCCTAATTGATTTCCAACTAGCCAACCCAATCCTAGTTCTCAACCAGTTCGTAGGGAAGATAAAGGAAAGGCACCCATGGTCCCTAGAGATAGGAATCAAAATACGGTATGTTTTAGGTACCGTAAAATGGGTCATTTTGCTGCTGACTGTCTCGTACGAACATTACATATAGGTGAATGTGAGGAAGAGAATGTAGAGAATGTAAAATAATTTGAGGAGAAAATTTACGAAACTGAGGAAGACTTGGTAGAAGAGTACGAAGGTGATGAAGATCTCATAGAGTCATCTGACCTACTAGGTGTAGTTAGATGTATTCTAGCTCAAATTAAGAAGAATGAGGACTGGCGTAGAACGAATATCTTACAGACCTTCATTAAGCTAGAAGATAAAGTATGCAAGATTATTATAGATAGTGAAAATTGTGTGAATGCCATATGTACCAATGCTGTTAAGAGCTTAAGCTTTCCCACAGTACCACTTCCTAGCCCATATAAGGTATCCTGGATTGATGCGACATCCATTCCTATTAGGTTACAATGCCAGGTCCCAGGTTAAATTCAATCTTACCAAGAGAAAGTATGGTGTGATGTGATTCTAATGGAGGTTAGTAGTATCATACTAGATAGACCATGGTTATATGATCATGATGCAACCCTCTTTGGTTGATCTAACTCGTGTTCATTTAAACACCATGAAAAGAGAATTGTGATCAACTCGACCCCACCCAAAGATAATACTAAAAGAGGGTCTAGTCATTTAAGGGAAAAGGAACCAGGATTGAACCTAATTAATGCCAAAGAATTAGAACACGAGGTCACGGGAGGATCAACAGTCTGGACTCTAACCTCTAAGGAAATAGATAAAACAGACCTAGAGTTAGTTGACCCTGATCGTACCCTGACTGAAACTATACTGGAAGGACCATTAGACAAAGAGAACCATAAGGAACCTAACCCTACTGCTGAGACTTTGCTTGAGGAGAAATTAGAAGAGAGCCAAATTATAGAGCCTGGTCCTGAAAATCATGAACCTAAAGTAATCGGTGAGGACTTGATTTTTCCAAACCAGCACCCTCAGGAAGAGTTTACCCCATTAGTCCCAATTAAGTATCTCTTTTCTAAAATTCTTGATTCATCCTTTTTTCAGGCTGACCCTTTATTACCTATGGACATAATTCAGTGTCCAAACCATAAGGTCAACCCCATTAGTCAGGGATTGTTCTATAAGCCCTTTTCTTATGTCCTACCCCAACAGGCTAGCCCCGAATCCACTTCTTATTTCTTATCCTGGCCTGAAGTTTTTACTCTTTCTAGAGCTACCTGATTGCATTTTGTTGAAATTAGTAGGTTGCATAAGTTCTTTAAGCACATTCAATTTGCATCCTATTTTTGGAAAACACTATGGCATCTATTAGGAATTCATGCCAAATTTTCATCAACATGTCATACATTAACCAAGGGTAATTTTAAGAGAAGACTCAAGGAATACAATGAAGGAGACTTTGCCATGGTTAGACTATGACCTGAACGGTTCCCACCTGGAACCATGAAAAAGTTACATGCCCGTAGTAGTGGACCATACAAAGTAATTAAGAAAATTGAACCTAATGCCTATGTGCTTGAGTTGCCACCTGAACTAGGTATTAGCTCTACTTTCAACGTTTTAGACCTTATTGAGTATAGGGAGCCAACGTTGATTCCTAGTGAGCCATTTAGGCCTAATCCAGTCCTTGAGAGTGAACCAACCCAAGTGTGTCCACCTGCCATACCACCAGCCTAGAGAGACAAGATCGAGTAGATCTTGGATGACAAGATCATCACTACCCGGATCAAAGATTACCAATAATATCTGGTTCGTTGACAAGGATGACTCGAGACTGATGATTCTTAGATCACCAGAGAAGACTTGCAGAAAGTTGACCCAGACTTACTGGAGTGCTATCATAGTGACATTGACCCATACTCAACAGGGTCGAGTTTCTCACATCCAAAAAGAATTGGTGTGGACACCAGGACCAGAAAATATCAACAAGTTGAACCCACATCCCTGTGGATCACCTGTGAATAAAGCCCTAAACCCAACCCCTTTTACCATGTAAATCTTTTATTTTAAATTATGTTATTTTGGCTTAGTTAGGGTTGGCCCTTTTTACCAACTGTAATTAGGGTTTTGTTATTTAGCCCTTTGGGCTAAACCCTTTTTACCACATTAAGTCAAAATCCCATTTATCGGTAGTATCAAATCCTATTAGGCTAAACCCTGTTTACCAAATTTATTCTTTTTTGTTGCATGAGATCTTGCCTTTTGATCAAATTGGGTTTCAATTGATCAAGTGGGGCTTTAGTTATTTGGTTTCGAGTTTTGTAGTTATTTGGTTTCGAGTTTTGTAATTATTAGTTAATTTAGTTATCGAGTCCTGTAATACAAGGGAGACCCAATTGAAGACCCATGTGACTTTATGTGCACCTAAATCAATATCATATGTGCACTCAAGTCAAGGCCCATGTGACCCCATGTGCCAACCTAAGTCAATTTGTTCTAGGCGCCACATGTCATCCATACTTGGTGCCACCTTTACAAGATTTTTGGACATCACTGCCACATCATTAGGGGACATCAACACATGTCATGTTTGGACATGTCATGACACTTTATTGGGACAACACCACTTGGTACTTCATCTTGGACAAGAATACTTGCCATGTCACTTCATGTTTTATACTTTGGTCGGCCAAATGAATTCCAAATTGGCGCCCCTCCTTTTTAATATAAGTGTGAAGGACTCTCCAAATTGGTGCTCCTCAACTCTAGTAATTCATGCCAAAATAAGAGAAGTCGGCCAAAGCAATTAACCTCTTCCTTGTCGCCAACTTCAAAGGAGTTCTAAGATATTTGCTCACCAAAGTATTGGAAGTCCAAGGATTTCTACTTCAAGTATTTCAATCAAACAGATTCAGAGCTGCTTAAGTTTTGAGAACTCAAGAGTCTCACCAAAACTCTTGAGTCCTCTTCTATCCAGATTGAAGAGTCCACCTACCTGCAAAAGCCTACAGCATCAAGATTCCAGAGTCCAACAACCATGGCCAAGTGATGGAGCATCTTGACCCTACATCAAGCCACCTCACTAATCCTCATCTTGGCGCCTAAATGAGATGAAAAGCTTCATGTTGTCGCCCACTTTGAGAGGAGTCTAGATCAGCCTAATAAGCAAGAGACCAAGACATCCAAGAGCAGGATTCCAGGAGTTGTAGTCCAAGGGAATACAAGTGTAGTCTTTGTATCCCTTACACTACTGGTTGTGGGTCTATAAATATCCCATCAACCCCTCTTGTAAATTATCATTATTCATCAATAAAGAGACTCTGTCAAAATTTCTTCCTTTGCTGTGTGCATCGCGGGGTATAAGGCCCTTCCTTTATTCTGCGAAGCATCACGGGGTGTGAGGCCCTACCTATCCTGCTAACAAGAAACCCTAGCCACTACTTCTAACCCTTCCCTTCCATTCTTTTTTTTTATTTGCTGCTTTCTAATCTGAGTTTTCGTTATTGAGTATTTGCAGGTGATCAGGAATCGAAGTCAGGTATTCTTGTCTCGAAACCAGCATCGCACGGAAGATCGGAGCCCGAGATCGAGTTCTTGAAACCCTATCATGATAATCTTGAGAGTCCTGCCAGAATTACTTCAAAGGGACGATTCTGTGTTGGTAAAACTTAAACCTCTTCCCTTCTCTTTAATTCTTGAATAATTGATAAGTAGATCCTAGTTTATGGTAGTTTTTCATCCACCAAGTCCTGTTTTTCTAGTTATTTTGCAAGTTTACTTGCGGGTAATTAACTAGAACTAATTTCCTTTACTGTCTCCTTTAAGTCTCTCTTAAAAATCTGAAAAAAAATATAAAAAAATTATTCTCTATTTTTCTCTACTAATTAGATCTTTATATTAACTAGTAATTTAGTTTTAATTATTATCTCGCATCAGGCTTCAAGAAGGTCGATCTTCGGGCTTCGAACTTTCATGATATTGGTTTCAAGGCAAGAACACCCTGACTTCGAATCCTCGATCACCTACAATCATTCAAAAGAAACTCAAATTAGATGGTTGAAGAAAGAAAAGGAAGAAGATGGAAAAGGAGGAAGGGAAGGGATGGAAGATGGTGGCTAGGGTTTTCTGATGATTGGATAAGTAGGGCCTCATATCCTGCGATGTTTCGAAGAATAAAGAAAAATGGCCTCACACCTCGTGATGCACACAACAAAGGAATTGACAGAATGTCAGCTTTATTTCATATATGTGGAATGAATAATACAAGGAGGGGGTTGATAGGGTATTTATAGACCATCAACCAGAAGTGTAAGGATTACAAAGACTAGCATTAGTTTTCCTTAGGCAATAACTCCTTGGAATCTCCTCTTGGACATCTTGGATTCCTGTCTTTGGGCTGATCTGGAGCTTCCTTCAAAGTGGGCGACAACAAGAGATCATCATCCAATTTGGGTTCCAAGATGAGGATGGGTGATGTGTGATGATGAGTGGCCAAGATTGGTTCCTTGATTGGCCATGATTGGTGGTCTCTGGAGTCTAGATGATGTGGGCTCCTGTGTGAAAGTGGACTCTCCAGTCTGGATAAGAAAAACTCATGAGTTCTAGTATGATTCATGAGTTTTTAAAACTTGATCTGCTTGGAACTTGATTTGCTAAAACTCTTATAGTAGAAAATCATTGGACTTTCTTCACTTTGGGTGACCAAGATATGATTGAAACTCCTTGGATGTAGGCATCGAAGAGTGGATAAGAAGGGCTTGGCCGATTCTTTGATTTGGCGACAATTAATAAGAGGAAGTGGCGCTCACATTGAAGTCTCCTCATTTACTCCTCTTAAAAATAAGTGGCGCTAAATTCATGAATGCATGTGGTCGACCAAGGGTATGACATGGCAAGTGATGTTGTCCCAATGAAGTGGCATGGCATGTAGATGGATGAGGTGGCATGGGCATCCTTGACTTGATGAAGTGACATATGATGAAGTGGTGCCAAGTGGTGGATGACATGTGGCGCCAAAGCTTGACTTTTCTTGAGCTAGCACATGGTGTGTTGGGTTGTCACATGGGGTCACATGTGTCCTGACTTGAGTGCACATGGTGTCTTGATTTGAGTCCCCTCTTGTATTACAGGACTCAACTAATCACATGACTCAACTAATTAATTACAAAGACTCAATTTAAAACCCAACTTAATCAATTTGATCAAAAGGCATAACCAATAAAATAAAAGGGCTTAAGCTGGTAAATAGGGTTTGGCCCAAAAGAGTTTAAATAGGATTTGACACAACCTGATAAATGGGGTTTATATATAAAACCCTAATTGGTAAAAAGGGCTAAACCCAACTAAACTAAATAACTGAATTAAGATAACTATTTACAATTGATTGGGGTTTGGGCTCAGGGCTTCATTCACAGGTGATCCACAGGGATGTGGGTTCGACTTGTCGATTTCTTCTAGCCTTGATGTCCGCACCAATTCTTCCTGAGTGAGAGGAACTCGATCCTATCGAGTATGGGTCAACCTTGCTGTGATAGTGCTCTAGTAAGTCTGGATCAATTCTTTGCAAGTCCTCTCTGGTGATCCAAGAATTGTTAGTTTCTAGTCATCCTTGCCAACGAACCAGATATTGCTGATAGTCTTTGTCCCAAGTAGCGATAATCTTATCGTCCAAGATCTGCTCGATCCTGTCTCTCCGGGCTGGTAGTATGGCAGGTAGACACATATGGGTTGGCTCACTCTCAAGGATTGGATCAGGTCCAAAAGGCTCACTAGGAATCAACGTTGGATCCCTATACTCGATAAGGTCTAAAACGTTGAAAGTAGGACTAATACCTAGTTTAGGTGGTAACTCAAGCTCATAGGCATTACGTCCCATTTTTCTAATTACTTTGTATGGTCCACAACTATAGGATGCAACTTTTTCATGGTTCCAGGTTCACCTGGAACCATTCAGGTCATAGTCAAACCATGACAAAGTCTCCTTCATTGAATTCTTTGAGTCTTTTTTTAGAATTACCCTTGGTTAATGTATGACATATCGATGAAAATTTGGCATGAATTCCTAATAGACGCCATAGTGTTTTCCAAAAATAGGATGCAAATTGAATGTGCTTAAAGAACTTATGCAACCTACTGATTTCAACAAAATTCAATCAGGTGGCTCTAGAAAGAGTGGAAACTTCAGGCCAAAGTAGGAAATAAGAAGTGTATTCGGAGCTATCCTGGTGGGGTAGGACATAAGAAAAGGGCTCATGGAATAGTCCTGGGTTAATGGGGTTGACCTTAAGGTTTGGACATTGAGTTACGTCAACAGGTAATAAAAGGTCAGCCTTATGGAAGGATGAGTTAGTGATTTCTGGAAAAAGATCTTCAATTGGGACCAAAGGGGTGAATTCAACTTGAGGGTACTGGATTGAAAAGATCAATTCCTCACTTATTACTTTGGGTTCTGGAATTTTGGGGCAAGGCCCTATGATTTGAGTCTCTTCTAGTGTTTCCTCAGGTAAAGTCTCAGCAGTAGGGTTAGGTTCCTCATGGATCTCTTTTTTTACTTGTCCTTCCAGTAGAGTTTCAGTTAGGGTACAATCAGGGTCAACTAACTCTAGGTCTGTTCTATCTATTTCCTTAGTGGTCATAATCCAGACTGTTGATCCTCGGGTGATCTCGTGTTTTAATTCTTTAGCAGTAATTAGGTTCAATCCTGGTTCTTTCTCTCTCAAATGACTAGACCCTCTTTTGATATTTTCTTTAGGTGGGGTCGAGTTAATGACAATCCTCTTCTCATGGTGTGTAAAAGAACATGAGTTAGTACGGCCAAATAGAGTAACATCATGATCATATAACCATGGTCTGCCTAATATAATACTACTAACTGTTAGATGTATGCCCTGAAAGCCATGTTGGCTTGACACATTGTAATTTTTAAGGCATTAACCTTATACTTAATTCTTCTTTATCAATAAAGAGCATTAGTTTTATTCATATTGATGTGTTTATGAATCGTCCATAGAGTTAATGGACAATGACACATGTTCTTAAGAGTTGAGAATCTGAGGCACATGTCTTTATAGATTAACTCCTAAAGGCTCCCGATTGTTGGAATATCACGAGGATGGTGATTGACCCGTTAAAATCGGTGCATAGATCACTTCTCTTTCTGGGTAGATGAGTCTCTGACCTACAGTGTGGTGACACTGGAGTGAGAATGCAGGTAATTGATAGAGATCAATGGTACTGAGCATGACCAAGTACAGGAAGTTATACGGATGACTACTCACTCGTCGATAACTTCCTGAAGCTGTAGTTGTGTGAATAGTTCCTTGACCTAGAGTGTCTCGGCTACTCACAATAAGGTGCTGTAGTTTGATAGCACAATCACATTGTTCCTATCCATATGGGACTTTGCGGTGTTCATTGGCTGCAGTAAGTTTATTGTAGGAGTGGGGTGTTCACTTGTAGGGATCTATCAGTCTTAGTAGTAAGGTATAATCCTATGCAAGCTTAATGAAACTAAGTCTAGAAGTCTATGGCCATAGCAGGGTGATAATGAAAAGGTGTTTTTATTAGTATCACAATTGGACTTGAGTCGATTAAGTTAAGCATACGACTCATGAATTTGACGAGTATTCGTAACCAATATCATGTCAAGATTTTGATAGAGGAACCGAATCACATGGTAACTACACCTAGGGATTCTAATCTTATTCTGCTGGGCTGCTACTACATACTGCTAGGTGTCATTGGTGGATTATGAGAACCCGTTAAGATCATTCTCGGATCGATGATCCTAATTAGGGTTGAGCTGAAATTATTTCAGTCCATCGAAAGGAGTTTCGATGATGTATAATGGAGATTATAGCATGTCTCATTACCATATAGGATAGGATCTGAGGGGTCACATACATTAGGAGCTCAAGTAACCAATCAGCAAATCAATTTGGACCTAATTGTAAGTGTTACAATTAATATTTGACCTAATTATAAATGTTACAATTAATTGATTATGGATTAATTGTTAATTAATTTAAATTAGATTTAATTTAATTGAGTTAGACTCAATTAATTAATCCTAATTGATTCCGGTCAATGTCCGCTTCGAAATGGCTAGATCGGATTTAAAATCGATTTCAGTTTGACTGTAAAATCATTATATTTGGACTAAGACCTAGAGTCCAGTTAGACTGGGACTCTCTCTCTTTGTCTCCCCTTCCCTCCACATGCCTAAGTGGGCCCCTCTATGTTTGTGCGACAAAAGAAGGATGGGAGCGTGAATAGGTGGGTGCTAATATGAGATTGGCATGAATGAATTTTAAGAGGAGTCCTATTCTACTCCTCTTAAAATTTCAAACCAGATAAAACTAAACTCCTTTATTTGTGGCGTGTAGAATTGGGGAGATCTATCATGAAAGAAAAAAATAAAGAAAAAAGGGAGGTGGCCGGATATATGGTTTTTGGTTTTGGTGTGCTTTCCTTTAGACATCTTCTCCAGAGAATCTCTCTCCTGGGGCGCCATCTCCTCTTTCTTCTTTTCTAGTTTATTTCTTCCTTGAGATCTTCAAGAGTATTGAGAGGTCTTCTACATAAAAAAAAGAAGAGAGAAAAGGGTCCAAAGATCTTGCATAGACTGATTTGCAAGACAGAAGCTGAAAGCCGGTCCAGATTCGGATCGGCACAGTTTTTAAAGTAGGTGATTTGCTGAAAGAAAAGAGGGTTGCAAGGATATAGCAGTTCGGTGCCCTCTACGACTCGGTTGCAAGAGCTTCGTGTGGATACCAGCAAAGGCCGGGTGATTGTGCAGCTTCGACAGAATCCTGGCTTTTCAGTAGCAGATTTGCATGCTTTTCAAAGCATGCTCATATAGCGATCCAAGTAAGCATTTTATACTTAAAATAATTTTTATTTCATATCTAATATTTTTTTCATGTTATTCAGTATGTTAGGAATTTATGATAAATAAATTAGATTTATTTATGATTTGTATAATTAGATATAAAATTATTTTTATATCTGCTTCCGTTGGTCAGGTTTTTGATGCCTAATTTTATGCATCATACTTTCCTGTTCCTGGGAGAACTCCAACACTAACCCCATTGGAATTACATCACACCATACTTTCTCTTGGTATGATTGAATTTGGACTGGGACCTAGCATTGTAACCTTATGGGAATAGACGTCGCATCAATCCAGGATACCTTATATGGGCTAGGATGTGGTACTGTGGGTAACCCTAAGCTCTTAACAGCATTTGTAGATATGGCATTCATACAACTTCTACTATCTATAATAATCTTGCATACTTTGTCTCCTAGCTTAATGAAGGTCTGTAAAATATTCGTTCTATGCCAGTCCTCATTCTTCTTGGTCTGAGCTAGAATACACCTAACTACACCTAGTAGAGTAGATGACTCTATAGGCTCTTCATCATCTTCATATTCTTCTACCAAATCTTTCTCAGCTTCATAGATTTCTTCTTCAAATTCTGCAGTATTCTCTAGATTTTCTTCTTCACACTCTCCTATATGTAAAGCTCGTACTGGGCATTCAGCAGCAAAATGGTCTATTTTTTGATACCTAAAACATAGTGTATTCCAATTCCTATCTTTTTGTACTACAGGTGCCTTTCCTTTATCTTCCTTACGAGCTGGTTGGGAGATAAGATTAGGTCGGCTATTTAGGAATTGATTCATGCTAGGTCTATTTCCAGGGGCATTAAATCTACTAGGTTCATATTAGTGGATAATAGGTTTTCTTTGAAATCGTTCACAATCCATAGCAATCTGGTAGGCTTGTTCTAAGTCATTAACTTCTCTCAAGAATAATTTTCTCTGGATATACTCATTTAAGCCAGCTCTAAACCTCGATAAGGTAACAACTTTTGATTCGACTACACTATACCTCATAATGTATTCGTCAAATTTGGCTATGTAGTCAGCCACAGATTTATTACCTTGAGTCAACTTTTGTCATTGATCCAACAATTTTTGCTCGTATGAGAATGGTAGATATTTTTTCCTAAGCTTTACCTTCATTGCTCACCATGTGTCTATAGGTAAATCACCTCTTTGTCGGTTCAATCGTTTCACATTTTTTCAGTACAGTCTAGCCTGTCGGACTAGCCTAAGCTTAGCAAATTTAAATTTTCTCTCCTCCGATATTTCGTACCATTCAAAGTACTGGTCTATATCACTCTCCCAATTTGTATAAACCTTAGGATCTAAACTTCGCTCAAATGTAGGTGCATCTAGTCGAATGCTCTTAAGGATCCTTTTTTCTTGATCATTCATATCAGAGGTGTGGCGCATAGGAATTAGGTCAAGAGTAATTTTCCTATGTTGGGCTCTTGGACCCAGGGAACTAGGTTCTCTGTATTGACCTCTTGGATCTGGGGGAGTGAGTTGGGCTCTTGGAATTGGGGGAATGGGTCTAGGTGTCTCAGAGCATTGACCTAGGGAGTGGGTCTAGGTGTTTCAGGGTCTGAACGAGTCGCATGGATTCCTTAAGGTTACCTAGTCTCTCTTCTTCTTGGTCAAACCTTGTATTAAGCTGTCTAAATTGCTCAGTTATAGTTCTCATAAAATTCTCCATATTAGGGTCTATGGATAGATTTGGTTGGGTTTGAGTAGGCTGATAGGGTGTACCTGACCTAGTTGCCATGCAATGCAATCACACAAAACTCGAGCTATGGTTTCCTAGACCTAGAGTTCAAGTAGAATGGGTCAGCTCAAATTACAGTCAATTCAGTAATTACCCTATCTACTGGCTAGGTAAGAGATGGGATCGTGGGAGGCTCCCCTTACTCTTGCAGGGTCCTAATTAAAAATCATGAAACTGCTTAGGGCGTTTGCCTCTGGATCTCTAGCCTTAAACACCAGATTCAAGTGATAATCAAAGGATTGGGTGCACTAGCTTTCACACAATACTTGGAACCCGATCTGTTAGTGTCCCTAAATCACTTTAGGTTTCTAACTAATTTTAATTAGGGTTAGGTTCGATGCAAAGGTGGTGGTTGTGGGCCCATGATAGGTGATGAGATCCTGCCCTGATCTGAGATAATCAAGTGCCCTTAAGATTAGGTTACTGGATGATGCAATCACACGTTATGAAACCCTAATATGCAATGAAACTAAAATAATTAAAAATAGTAAATAATAATAATTTTTTTTTCAATTTTAGATCTAATTAATTTTTAGATTTTCGATCTCAGGATATCACGTCCGGTCGTAGCTCATTACTCCCATGGGTCGTGACAGTATACTTACATATACCCGCTTAGGAGGTGTGATTTCTTTCCACAAGAAAAAATAGCAAATAGAAATTTTTTTCCTGATTTTTTTCTGAGATTAGCAGAGGATTAATAGAGGATTAACAAAAAATTTATTTATAATTTTTTTGTACTTTTTTAGGATGGTTTTTATGTAGTTTAATTTCAGCCTAGTTCTAGGTATGCAGAAATTTTAGAACTAGAAAAATAAACCCTAGTTTAACCTTCGCTCTGATACCAAAGATGATGTGGGACAATATGCAAAATTAAATCATTGATTTTAAACTTAATTAACAATAATTAACAGAGATTAATTTTTTTTAGGATTTTCAGATTTAAAGATTCAAAGTAAATAATTAAAGCAAACTAGTCAACTAGTTGTAACCCGCAAAAGTAGATCTAACAAGTAAACTAGGACAACAAGATTTGGTGGCTAAGAAACTACCGTAAACTAGGGTCCTACTTCTCAAGAGATCAGAAAATAAAGAGTTTGAGATTGTTTGAATTTACCAACGATGACCTTATGCACTCTGATTGTGGATCCGACTGGACTCTCAAGGAACTTACGGCGGGGCTTCAAGAAGGTCAATCTTCGGGCTTCGAAATTCCATGATGTTGATTCCAAGGCAAGAATACCCTGACTTCGAATCCTCGATCACCTGCAATCACTCAAAAGAAACTCAAATTAGATGGTTGAAGAAAGAAAAGGAAGAAGATGGAAAAGGAGGAAGGGAAGAGATGGAAGATGGTGGCTATGGTTTTATGATGGTTGGATAAGTAGGGCCTCACACACCGCGATGTTCCGAAGAACAAAGAAAAAAGGCCTCATACCCCGCAATGCACACAGCAAAGAAATTGACATAATGTCAGCTTTATTTCATATATGTGGAATGAATAATACAAGGGGGGTTGATGGGGTATTTATAGACCATCAACCAGAAGTGTTAGGGTTACAAAGACTAGCATTGGTTTCCCTTAGGCAACAACTCCTTGGAATCTCCTCTTGGGCATCTTGGACTCCTGTCTTTGGGCTAATCTAGAGCTACCTTCAAAGTGGGCGACAACAAGAGATCCTCATCCAATTTGGGTGCCAAGATGAGGATGGGTGATATGTGATGATGAGTGGTCAAGATTGGTTCCTTGATTGGCCATGATTGGTGGTCTTTGGAGTCTGGATGATGTGGGCTCCTATATGAAAGTGGACTCTCCGGTCTGGATAAGAAAAACTGATGAGTTCTAGTATGATTCATGAGTTCTTGAAACCTGATCTGCTTAGAACTTGATTGGCTAAAACTCTTGTAGTAGAAAACCAATGGACTTTCTTCACTTTGGGCGACCAAGATATGATTGAAACTCCTTGGATGTAGGCGTCAAAGAGTGGATGAGAAGGGCTTGGCCAATTCTTTGATTTGGCGATAATTAATGAGAGGAAGTGGCGCTCACATTGAAGACTCCTTCTCATTTACTCCTCTTAAAAATAAGTGGTGCTAAATTCATGAATGCATGTGGTCGACCAAGGATGTGACACAGCAAGTGATGTTGTCCCAATGAAGTGGCATGGCATGTAGACGGATGAGGTGGCATGGACGTCCTTGACTTGATGTAGTGGCATATGATGAAGTGGTGCCAAGAGGTGGATGACATGTGGCGCCAAAGCTTGACTTTTCTTGAGCTAGCACATGGTGTGTTGGGTTGTCACATGGGGTCATATGTGTCCTGACTTGAGTGTACATGGTATCTTGATTTGGGTCCCCTCTTGTATTACATGACTCAACTAACTAATTACAAAGACTCAATTTAAAACCTAACTTGATCAATTTGATCAAAAGGCCTAACCAATAAAATAAAAGGACTTAAGCTGGTAAATAGGGTTTGGCCCAAAAGGATTTAAATAGGGTTTAAAAAGTCTTATGCATTTTGATGATTGCTTGGACATAAATTTTTAAAGTTTTTTTAAAATAATATAATTTGATATATATTTATTAAAATAGGTGTTCGATGCTGAGATGAAAGGCCATATATGAAATCGTAGGATCAACCTGCAATTTCACGAGTGAAAATGCATGTTCATCCTACGATTTTGCCAACTGAAATCATAGGTTGAACCTGCAACTTCGCTAAACTGAAATCACAGGTTCAACCTGTAATTTCTTGTATTAATAGATTTTCAAAAATTAAAGTTTGTAACAAATGAAGTTTACAAATTTTGAAAATATATTTTGTATTCTAAATTTAAAATATTTATTATGAAAATAATAATTTAAAATTAACTTTTTAAATATTCGATAATTTATAATAACATGAATAATAAAATTATTATTATATAGAATTTAATTTATATTACAATTTTGATAAATTTATTGATTAATTATATTATTTCTAAACATTTTAATATATATTGTTACAGTAAATTATAATATAATATATGTTTAACTATAGATAAGTTATGATATTTTTATTATAATAAATGATTAATATTAATTAATATAATAAATTTATATAAATTGAATATGTAGTTTTTCCTTCTTTTTTGGTCTCTTTAATTAATTTGAAATAATATTTAAATTAAATATATATAAGTTATAGTATGTTTATTATAATAGTTGATTCATATTAATTAATATAATAAACTTATATAATTTTAAAAAAATTATTAATATTAATTAATATAATAAACTTGTATAATTTAAATATACAAATTTTCCTTCATCTTTAACCACCTTAATTATTTTAAAATAATATTTATATAATATTTTTATTAAAAAAAATATGAAAAACTTTAAAAATAATAAAAAAATATTTTGTTGTATATGCAATCCCTAATATGAAATATTAAAAATATATTTTTTAAAATTTTTAAAATTTATTATATAATAATTTATTAGGTGTTAATTATTTAATTATTATCAAAAAAATAGTATAGATGTAAACATTATTTTTATTAACAAAGAAAGTTTACAAATTTTATAAGTATATTTTGTCTTCTAAATTTAAAATATTTATTTTGAAAGTAATAATTAGAAATTAACTTTTTCAATACTTGATTTTTTTATAAAAACATGAATGGTAAAATAATTATTATAAGGAATTTAATTTATATTACAAATGTGATAAATTTATTAAATAATTATATTATTTCTAAATAGTTTAATATATATTGTGATAGTATATTATAATATAATATATGTTTAACTATAGATAAGTTATGACATATTTATTATAATAAATGATTAATATTAATTAATAAAATAAATTTATATAAATTAAATATGTAACTTTTTTCTTCCTCTTCAGTATCTTTAATTAATTTAAAATAATATATATATTAAATATATATAAATTATAGTATATTTATTATAATAGTAGATTCATATTAATTAATATAATAAACTTATATAATTTAAAAACTTAATGTAATAAACTTATATATTTTTTGTATAGATTATTTATATTTTAATTAATTATAGTTAATTTTAAGAGTGGAATTTGTTTGACATTGCAACTATTTTTTTATTCCTTAAAATATATATAGATTAAAAAATCTCATGTCACCTATGAAAATTTTGAATTAATTATGATTCAAGTTAATAATAGCAAATACAAAAATTTATAATAAAATCTCATAAATGTAATACATAAATAAATAAAAAAATAAAGATCCTATGTTCCACAAGGTGACCGTCTCTCCTGCGTGCGTGTTGCTTTTGACGAGGCATTGGCTCCACTTCACTCGGTCCATGATGCTCCGTCAGATGCTCTATATCAGTGAATGCCTGCTATGTAGATACTTGCTAGGTTGATCCCTCGCTTATATACTGTCCTTCATGTACTAAGTAATCCTGATGCATCATGTAGTTCGGTACAACAGTATAGTCAAAATGTGCAGTAGCATTCTCAGTAGATGTGAAATATCTTAGTTCTCATGAAGATAACTGGCTACAAACATGTACGGAGTGAACTCTGGCATTGAATATGGAGAAGTATTGTATTGTTGAATATCTCATCTATGCTGAGTTGGAGGAGGTGCTTTTGATGATGATGCATACGGAAAAAGCAAAGGAGTTTCATCATCTCTGTTGACGTCTTGAGCAAATGCTCATAACTAAATATATGCACGCTCGTCGACAACGTGAAGGATGGAATGACATATCCCCTGAATGAACTGTGAGGCCATTGATATGGAACCTGGCTGAGCAAGATGATGTATCATAGCAATGCCACTGCTATGAAATTTATAAACATTTAATGAGTTATAGAAAATAAAATAAGTATATGTTAACAATGTCAAATACCAAAAAAATTTCTTACTAGATAATCATACATCGTACCATTATGATCGATGAATCGCCGAGTGATGCAGCAATACCACTATATATGGATTGTGATAATCCATGGTACCATCGACGGGAGCACCATCTATAATATAATCTTGATGACTCTTTCATAACTGAATATGATGCTAATGAGTAATGGACCAGTTATGATCGACTCGTCCTTTAAGATCGATACGGTGCAGTGCAGTATCTGTATCACACCGCTCTGGTATGATCTGTTAGATCCTAAAATGCCGCAACACTCTATCAACGAAGTGCCACTTTACAATATGAAAATATATAAGTACATTCAAGTATACCATATATCCTGACCATGCAATCAGTAATCTAATAGCTATATAAGAATGTCAAGAGTATACAGCTATCATATCACCTGTTAATAAAGAATATATAGTATAATATATTAAACAATAAAATATAAACAATATTAATCATTAACAAAAATAAGCTATAGTTGTCACTTGCTCTGCTCTCAGATGATCTAGTAAATATTGATACGAAGAGACAACATGTATAGATACCTCTGTGATTAAAAAATCATTTCTCTATCTACACATAAAAGGGATTGAACGAGTTACATAACTCAGTAAATATCGGTAATTTTAAAATATGATACAATTTAGTACTCACCGTATCCATAACGGACCTTGTAGTAAACCAGCTCCACCATCATCTAAATCCACCATAAGATCTGGAGTCTATCGAAGTAATTTGTAGGGTGCCGAGATCGAAAATTTATCCCATGCCTATAACTATAGTAATAACAAAGATCTAGCTATATCGGTAGCATCTCTCCTACTCGCCCTGCACAACTCTCTATATAACCATGCAAGCCCTGCACTACTCTAACTATAATGTCCAGCAGTCTCAAAATCTTCTAGTAGGGATAGAAACATAAGATGCATTAGGCCTCCAGACTTATCTATGAACAAGCACCCACCGATCAGCTTCAAAATATATGCTCTAACATAGCGCTGTATCGCTATCTTGTTAGCATCAAAGGCTAACTTATGGAACTGATCCGCTGGTTAGACTATGCTCAATCATAATCCCTGGAGTCCGCCCTATGGTGGGATAACCCCTAATAAATCATGGCAAACCTGACTCCAATCTATTTATGTAGTATCTGTTATCGGTAGACCATCAACTGGCAAACCTAACTGAATAGCAATATCTTGAAGGGTGATGGTGTACTCTCCATGCGGTATATAAATTATATGTGTCTCTGGACGCCAACACTCCATGAGTTGTACTTAAATGCCAGTCCAAATGTATATATTCTACACGAGCAATCCTATAAAATCCTGCTTACTGCAAATAAGGCAAAATGTGCCTATCAAGTGGTATCGACCTGTGTATAACTAGCTCTCTATGTCGACACTGCAATATAACAGTCTCCTGCCTGTTCCATGCTAAATATGATCGATGTCTATTCTGATCGTATAATACGGAATGATATGTTGGACCGGGATTTATAACTGTAATATGCAACCAATTAAAATAAATTTATTAAGTAAGCACAAACTTCACTTGAATAATTTTTTTTAAAAAAAATAATAATTAAAATATTTACAATGAAAATATGAACAAAAAATTTTTAAATAGATAAATACCGTATATATAAAAATTTATTAAGTAAGCACAAACTTCACTTGAACAAGAAATTTTATATACCAAGATAGAAATAAAAATTTATCAAAATTTATATAATAAATACATTCATTCAAATATAATACATGGTCATGAGGTAAACATAATACATAGTCAAGGAGCTGAGGGCTGCTTGGACAGGTATTCGGTATGCCTATCGAATCATGCAGTTTGATCTTCTCATCATTGGGGGTGACTCTGTATCACCTGGATTAGGGAGGCTTTCAGGTCCACTCCTTCTCACCCTCTGATCGGGATATAGCTTTGATGTTGCATGGTTGTTCTTATGTCATTGTTTATCATGTTTATCAGGAGGCGAACACGGTGATGGATTGGGTAGCATCTTTTGTCATTAATCATTCTGGTCTCGTGTTATGGACTCATTTGTTTTAGACATTTTTAGCTTTTCGAGATGTTTTTTTTTGAAATTTTTTTTGATGTATTTATTTTGAAATTATTGGATAAATTATTCGTTAAAAAAAAGTTTATTTATAAAATAAAATCTTTCCGATTTTCCACCTTCTCTCGTAGGGCTAGAAATGGGCCAGCCCAAAATCCATTGTCTGGAACTGGGCTGGGCCAGCTCAATAAATTTTGGACCAGCCTGAAATTGGTTCAGATTTCGGACCAAATTTTAAATATATCGGACTAGTCTTCAGACTATAAAATATAGTCTATTTAATTTTTAGATCAACGAAATATCCGAATTCGATCTAAAAATTTTTAAAATATAATTTTTGAACTGGTCCAATAATTTTTGGGCCGGCCCATTTCCGGCCCGATTCTCTCGTTCTTATCGGAGATATTTCTCGGCTGATCGCCGAAATAAGCATTAAGGAGGTGAAGCCATCCGAGACAAAAACCGAAAAAGAGGAGGGAGGGCGAGAAAAATCGGAAGAAAAATAGAAGCGAAGCGCAGCGCGCACGGATTTAGGATAGCCGCAGCTTGGCTCGCTCGCCAAGGTCTCCTGTCTATCTCTATCTTTCGGCGGAAATATGTGGGGCTTTGCCGAGGATTCTGCGATCCTTGAGCGGCTCCTATTTTTAGCATAGCTGTTCTCGGTGTCCAAAGGATCGAGAGATTTCTTCTCCTCAATGTCCATGGATTGACTCTCTATTCCGATTGTTACTGTTGCTAGTAAACTTTTCCAGCTCGATTTTTGCTGTCGGAATCTTTTCCCCTGTTTCTTCTTTGATCGGAGTGCTTTTTTTTATAGATTAAAATCTATTTTCCTGGATTTTGGATCGGTAGTATATTCTATTGCTAGGAGAATTTTTCTTGGTTCTAGTAGGATTTTGCCCCTCGTGAAGTTTTAACCCTGTAAGTTTATTTCTTTCCTTTTTATATCTTTTTTAGGGATCATGATGTGGTTTTTTTTTAAAAAAAAAAATAGTGGAGGCTAATATCTGATGAGATTTTTGGTGGAAATGGTTTTTCTGATTTGAATTGTTATTTTATTTTGGATTTTGGATGTTTTGGTTTGAAATGGCGGTGGGACTTCTTTTCTCTTTTGTCTCCATCGTGGTTGGCAAGTGGGGAAATTCTTCAAAAGACGGGATTTTGCTTCAGAAAAAAAGGACGTTTAGATAACTAATGCATAAAAGAATAAGCGAAAAGAAGCTCTCAAAGAGTTTAGGTTTTCTGTTCTTTTTATTTTCATGCATGTTTTGAATTTAGGATCATGGGGGTCGATTTTTTTTTTTTTTTTAAAGGAAGGAATTAGGTATAAGGGTGTATATGAGTAAGTATTTCCCCCCTTGGAGTTGCTTGTTATGGATTGAAGAATCCATTTTCTTTTGATTTCTCTCATTATCTTTGGACTGGTTTGAAGTTGCATCTATCGAATTGTGAGAATGGGATGGATGGATTATGGGGATATATGGCCTTGATTTCCTAGGGATGCTGGTTTTGGAACTTATGCCTTATTTCGATGGCCACAAGGTACTCTTGTTGAGAATTTTTCTGTTACTTTTTCCCCTTCTTCTTTTGTTAGCTGTTACATTTGTTCTGTGCCCTTCTGGTTACACTCTGTTTTTTATTTTTTATTTTTTCCCGATCAAATATAGTTAATACACTACTGTTGGTTATAAAGAAATATCCTCTCGTCAGGTCCTCTTTTCATATGAATCTTGTGACTGGCAATGGATTTCTGTAGCCAGGTAGCGTTGTTATATGATAGCATAGTGGCATTATGAGCACATGGTGATGAGGACACATTGCATGGTTCTTGGATGTCAAATTGAGGACCTGAAGCTGAGACATGTTCAGGAGTTCATTGGAAGGTTATACGATAAAAGGTTCAAGTTGAGCTGGCAGATGGTAGATATTACTAATAGGAGATGTCCAGTATGATCTGATTGGGTAGGTTAAGATGAGGTGCATAATATTTTCTCCCCCCCTTGCTACTTATGAAAAGGGTGTCGCTGTAATGAGGCAAGCCATAAATTATATGATTCGTTGATCCATGAAGCTGACCCATTTTGATGGGATATGTATTGGCGGTTAGGATTAAGAATTGTAAGACATTCTATTCTCAGTGAAGATATTGTGGCAGTAGAAGATTAAATGCATAAATACTGCAATTCATTTTTTTTTTTTTTGCATGTCTATTAGCTTATGTGATAATCTTTCCTGAGATTGAGTTATGGTTAACCAATTCTGACATTTGACCTTGTCAAATACTTGCTACAGAGAGTTAAAAAGTGCTAGTAGATGATGCAGTAATCTGCTAACCATGCTGCTATTTTAAGTTTACAACTATTTGGAGGATGGTTCAAATAGCTATTGGAATTTACCGAGGAGGAACATGCTGGTATTATTTTAGAATTTGCCTTTGCATTTTGTTTCAGGGAAAGCAGAGAGATGGAGATAGATGAAACAGAATTAGATCTGATTCTGAAGCAGAAAGTTCTTTTTGGGTTTCTATGCACAATGTCATGACTTGAGGGAGAATCCTATGAAATGATAGTGAGACCCACAATGTTGTATGACTCCCAATGTTGGGCAATAAAGAGAGTCCAAGGACAAAATGTGAATGCAACATAAGTAGGATATTGAGATGGATGCACGGCAAAACTAGGAAGGATAGTACTGGGAGTTACAAATATTGGGTGAGAGTTAAGTAAGATAATATGGGCATGTACAGCGAAACCTGTGGGGGCTACTTCAAGTAGAGGTGCTTGAATCTTTGTCGAAGGATTTTTGTAGAGAAGCGGAGGACCAGGATAACGTGAATGGAAGTTGTGCAGGAGGATTTGAAAAACTTTGCAACACCAAAGATAGCCCTAAGTGGGAATAATTCATGAGAAAAGATTCCACCCAAAATAGGTCAGACAAGGGTTGACTGTTATAGTTATAGTTAACATGTAGGTATAGAGGAAGTCAAACAAGCATTACAATATGATTTAAAGGCAAATGCAAGACTAGAATTATGACATGAGAATGTTTGTGTAAACTTCTACTACTTATACATGCTATATAAAGTTTATACATTTATTTTATGGTTACCAAGTGCCATATTTAGACCTCATGGATCCAAATCTGATGTAATGAGAATTCAGATGCAGTCTTTTGGATCCTGACTTGATCAGCTTACTGCATTACCAGCTAACATTACAATAATTTTTTCAGGTTAGCTTTGTAATGAATAGGTTGAGTTTCAATTTTTTTTAAAAAAAATCTCTTTTCTAGTTCTTTATTTTATCAATTACTTTCTTATTATTATTATGATTATTATTATTATTATTTCTAACTTTATCTCAATCACAAGCAATGTAGATTTCAACTATTTATAGTTATTCCCTGATGTGTATATTACTAATGGCTAAGACAAATTGTTCCTCATCCTTTTAGTGCTTTACCTCCTAGAATTTCTCATGAAACCTCTCATCCCATTCTGCTTCAAGACTAAATTTAAGCAAACTGTCATTTTGAGATGTTAATATGATAAAGGTGTTTAGATGATGCCATCCACCAATTATAATGTGTTTTCTTGTTTCCCCCTTTTCTGTGTTCATACATTCAGAAGTGTATAACTTGGTTCCATAGTGCTGTTTTACCATTGTTAGATGAGCATTGCATATGACTAAACATACAGTTTTGGGGTAATACCCTAGCATTACTGTTCACTACTTCCATCTTCGGTTTAGCACTGTCACTGTGGTTCTGCGTAATGATCCACCTGGTTAACAGATACATCTACTTGCCTAGAAAAGCACATGTGACATTATGTTTTCCTCCCATTAAAACATTGAATCCTTTTAATTTATTCAAAACTAGATTGCTTGTACTTGGCAGTACTTCCAAATGGGAATAGCATCTTTTCTGTTGTTGCCGTTTCATTTTTATGTATTTCCTTATTTATGTGTAGACAGGCATGACTAAAGATGCCTTGCGGCTACACAAAGACCGATAGCAATGCAGCAAAGGGCATTAGATCATAGCAACTACAACTTTTCTCTAAAGGTTAGTTACTTTTTAATGCATACTTTTTTTTTTTTGTGCATGAAAATTCTAAATTATTCTTTTCTTGGATGCTGACTTGAGATTTGGTAGTTGCTGATAATGCATGTCATATCTTTATTCAGGAGTGTGAAGTACCTGGACTCAAGATTTTAAATTCCATGAGACGGGATTGTCTCGGTTTTTACATGGAACGGGACGCACCGGCATCCCGTCCCGTCCCGATACTTGGGACAGGGGATGTTCCAAGACGTCTTGATTGGGATGCTGGGATGCTGGCGGGACGTTCTGTCCCAACACATGGGATGGTACCCCATCCCGGTGTCCCACGAGATGTCCCGCCAGCACCTGAATCCTTGCCTGGACTTGTCTTGAGGAATTCTGAGCAAAGGTACTCTTTTTTGATTCTATATCATCATCTACCACCATGATTTATTCTAATTTCATGGTTGATGTAGGTATAAGTAGAGGCTATTTCTTAACTTTGATGCTAAACAGCAAAACAAACTTTTATTCTGCTATATATTTTGAATGTGATCTGTTGTTGTGAACATTGCTAGTTCACCTTTATACTAATTTCATGGTTTACATATGTTTAAGCGGAGTTTGTTCATTGCCTTTGATGCTAGTCAGCAAAACAAACTTTCATTCTGCTGTATATCTTGAATGTTATCTTTTGTTGTGACCATTGCAGATCCACCTTTTTATTTTTTTATTTTTTGACATTGGGTGGCATTTGCTTGTTTTTATTTGGATCACCTACTTCTTTCTGCATGCATTATCACTGGATATGACACCCCAAATAGGGGGTCGCAATCAAGTTGGATTGGACAAGATACAGGCTGTGTTGGATACAACCTATATAAAAAATTGGTCAACCCAAACCTGACACGTTTATTAAACAGGTCAAAAATCCATATCTGCACCTAACCATTTTATTAAACAGCTAATCTAACCCGATCAGCAATGAGTTGAAACAACTAAAACGGGTTAAATGGTCGAGGATTGCCACCCCTGTTCCCAATGTGCAATAAGTTAATAATCACACTCCAAAAGGACAGAAAATTCTTGATCATATCTTTCTTGCTCTTATTTAAATTGTCATTTGAAGTTCAATTTTTTTGCAAGAAATACAAAGGCTGGTTTGTCCTCTGAAAAAGATAATGTAGCTAATTCCTTTTAAATTTCCAATGTGATTTCTGACTTTTATTCTTTGTTGCCAATTAAGTGTCCTCTACTCATTTGTTTTCCTATTCTTGTATACCAGTGGGATTATAGTCTCATTGTTTAGCCTTGAACCTGATGCATACTGGAAATTGGCACCTTTTTTACCACCCTTGCAAGGGGTTGATTGGAAAAACCATGTGGGATCTGGAGCTTCATCAGACATGGATGCTCTTGTCCCTTTATCACTGCCACCAGCAATTATTTTCCAGCTTGACCTGCCAAAAGATCAGAAGATCAATCAGCTTGAACATACAGATTCTGCAAAGCCACTTCCAATGTGCAGCTCGTTTGGAGGAGTTGTTCCCAAAGGGGATAAGATTGTGAAAAGAAGTTTAAGAAAGAAGGGAAAAAAGAAGGGAAAAAAGAAGGGAAAACAGCACAAACGAGCCACATACAAAAAAGTTTTCACCAGATTAGAAACTCATCATGAACAAAGCATATGTGGTCCTTCTATTTCTGATACCACAACCAACAGTGACCAGGTTTGTTTGGGTGAAGGCATGTCAGAAAATATTGTATCCGAGAAGGCAGTTTCCACAAGTTTGTCTATTGAGGATACTTCTGTGGAAAAGGATGGTAGTGAAAACAATCAGGAATTTGCAAACTGTTCAACAACTTCAGCATCATGTACATCTTACAGCGTTTGCATGGATGAGTCTGACGAAGTAGCATCTTTGTCTCAGGAACATGCTGGTGAGGAATCCAGCTGCAACAGTACCGATTCTAGGAATAATGCATTAAGCACTACTCAAACACCAGAAATAATTCTTTCCACCTTTGATGAGAATGATAAAAATGTTAATCCAAAACAAAATAGCAATTTTTCTGACAATTCTCCCAGCATTTCTTTGTATCCCGATAATACTTCAGTGCAAGATTCACATCTAAATGGTCGGAACAGTGATATTGGTGAAAACTGCATCGATGTTGAAACTCTGTTATCCATCAAGGATGAAAGTGGACTTAATTCTTCCGGAGGAGGAATGATTGCAGACTGCAGGAATTCTGACACTTCTTGTCAGACCACAACTGTAAATTTATATGATATAAATACTGAGATGTTAAATGATGGTAGCATTGGTAACTCTTGTTGGTCAAAGGATGCCGTCAATTCTTGTAATAGTATTGAAAGAGCTCCATGCAGTAGTCAGGCCTATTGCAGCAATGACTTCCATCCCGTAGTATCAGGAAAGAGAGGGAGGCGAGCTAGGAAAATGACTGGTGGTGCAAGTCAGAATGTGCCAAACAGGCTTCATGGTGTCACAGGAAAAGAAAATAATCGTTCAGTCTGGCAGAAGGTCCAAAAGGTTGACATGGAGGCATGCATCTGTGAAACAGAGACTGTCAATGCTGCATCCCCTCAGGATAACACTTCATCAAGACATTCCAATATAAGGACTAGATCTGGTACATCTGTGGGGCTGAAACAGAACCAGCATGGAAAAACCTGCAGGAATGCTTGTTCAGATGAAATGGTTAAAACAGATTTGTGCAAAGTAACCTCTAATATTGTCAGTTCAAGTGAAGCAGCATCTGGATTGAGTGGAAACTCAATGAATAATGTCCAAAAGAAAGCCAGTTCAGCTTTTGAACAGGCAAATCAGTATTCTAGGCAGAGATCTTATGCAGCTAAAGTTAATATGAACAGGGTTTCCAAAAATCATGTTCCACAAAACGATGAAATGCCAATCTTGCTGCAAGTGAATCATGCAAAACAGATAAGCAGTGGATTAAGATCAGCTTGTAGCATTGATTTCCAACAATTTTTGGTTGTGCCAGCTGACAAAATTGACCACAGTCACCGAGAGTCACAGCAGAAGACAGAGAGTTATATAGAGGAAGTAACAGCATCAGGAAATAGTTGTAGCACAGTCTGTGATATGAGTTTGCCAGTTTCTTATAATGATGTAGGTGCATCACCATCAGATTCTTCAGATCAAGTGTGCATTGAAATGACTTCTGATATCTCTAGTGCTAAGTACTCAAAGGAAGAGCTTTGCCATACGGACTCTGAAGAAAATCATTGCTTGAAATTAGTAGCAGAAAGTTCACATAAGGAATGTAGCAAGCCAGATGGTAGTACCGGATCTGTATTGCAGAAGTGGGTCCCTGTGGAAAGGAAAGAGTCAACCATGTCTAATATGAGCCATTTAGATCATATGAATGCCTCTATTGTGGAAGATTTGGTTCCTGATAAATTGGAACCAAGGTACATTATTGCAGAGGTTTCAACTTCAAATACCCAGTACTTTGCTCCTTTAAATAGGGATAGGTTTCCATGCTTAAGTTCCAGAGTGAAAGATAAAGA
The DNA here is from genome assembly GCA_021397845.1 of Areca catechu. NCBI lineage: Eukaryota > Viridiplantae > Streptophyta > Magnoliopsida > Arecales > Arecaceae > Areca > Areca catechu. The sequence goes on from CM038052.1 coordinate 180,955,321, forward strand.
TTTTTCTTCTGTTGAAGCTGATCGGGTAAGTAGTAAATCAAGAGATCACCCTTACGTAGCTGAAGGGTCAGGTGTTGTGCTTCCCTTTTCCAGTTGTCAAACTCATGAGGTGCAAAATGAGGGCTTTTCTCGATTTGAGACTGATCTGGATAAGATACTACTCGCTGTTCATGATGCCTACAAATTACATGCTGCAGCAGGTGCTCACCTAGCCTCTAGCAGTCCACTAGCTGATATTGAGAGATTTCTATATTCTGCTTCTCCAGTTATTGGTCAAACACATTCCATCAGAAGTTGCAGGACTTGCTCCAAAGAACAGCTAAGTGGTGACTCTTTATGTTGGCATCATATTCCTAATATATCTTTGAAAAGACTTTGGAAGTGGTATGAAGAACCTGCATGCTTTGGTTTGGAAGTAAAGGCAGAAGAGTATCACAACTCAAAAAGGTTGGCTAATGGTTATTTTGAATTCAGTGCATATTTTGTACCTTATCTTTCTGCTGTGCAATTATTTGGGAGATCCAGGAATACCAGAAATGATGGTGCCCATGAAGTAGCACCAATAGCTTGTGAAGTGGAGAAGACATTAGAAACTCCATTATCTAATGTACACTCCCACCCAATCCTCTCAATGCTACTGCCACGACCTTTTAATGAAACAGATACATGCTCATCGGTTTCTTCTTCTTCTGCCAAAGATGAATGTTCTTATCAGTTTAATAGGAGCACATGTGTGGGTGATGAGGAGCTCATTTTTGAATATTTTGAATCTGACCAACCTCCATGGCGGCGTCCATTATTTGAAAAGTTAGTTCTTGTTTCTTGATAACTGCTTTTTGTTTTTCCTGGGTAAATGCTGAACCAAAAATTGGATCAAGTCAGTATGTTATGCAAAATTTCTTTATGGGAATTTATGGTTCTGCCTTTTTTCTGGCTTCTGCACTATATGCACTAAAGAGTCTAGTATTTGATCACCTTTTCACTGGCACCCTTTGCTTCTCCAACACCATTCTTTTGGAATTCATCAGTTTGCCACTGAAGCGGTGTTAACATAGCTTACTGAGCTTTCACGTTTACCCCTATGGGTAGTTTATGTGGATGTATATCATCATTTTTTTCATTTGACATACAAATATTATGATATGAGAGATTCATTTTGCCGATATGTTTTGTTATCGTTTATTACAATCTCCTGATGATATGTTTTTCTATGTTTTTAGTGTAGAGCTTAAACTAAATTTTTATCACAGGATATTGCAGAATTTGTTATTTAAGATGTTCTGATCTATAAATCTTCTCTATGCCTTTGGTTTAAGCACTGATCTGCATGGCATGGGCATGATAAAGTGAAACTGAGAAACGCTAATTACCAGACCAATTGGCAAACTTAACTCACCATGCACACAAACTTGATTATAAACGTGTTAAAAGCAAATAAGGAGTTAGAATATTACATTTTTTTGTTGAAATCATTGTTATGATGGTATCTGATACAGCCGTTACGATGACGTGGCGTGTCTCAGATTCCGCCGGGCATGATCCGAACCACGTGGATTTTTTTCGGCGGAACGGGAACGGTCCAGCAAGGTCGGATGTGGGTCCATCGCGGCCGAAGTCGAGGTCGAGCCGGGCCTTCCTGCTCCTTCGCCAGGTGGCGCCCGGACACGGGTCTACCTTGGCCGAAGTTGAGCGCTCCTCTGCCGCTCCGCCAGGTGTCCGCCCAGGAGGGGTCCACCTCGGCCGAAGCCGGCGGCCCCTTGCTCCCTCGCCAGGTGGCGCCCGGAGACGGTTCCACCTCAGTCGAGGTCGAGCTGGGCCTTCCTGCTCCTTTGCCAGGTGGCGCCGGGACACGGGTCCACCTCGGCCGAAGTCGAGCACTCCTCTGCCGTTCCGCCAGGTGTCCGCCCAGGAGGGGCCCACCTCGGCCGAAGCCGGCGGCCTCTTGCTCCCTCGCCGGGTGGCGCTCGAAGACGGTTCCACCTCGGCCGAGGTCGAGCCGGGCATTCTTGCTCCTTCGCCAGGTGGCGCCCGGACACGGGTCCACCACGGCCGAAGTCGAGCACTCCTCTGCCGCTCTGCCAGGTGTCCGCCCAGGAGGGGCTCACCTCGGCCGAAGCCGGCGGCCCCTTGCTCCCTCGCCAGGTGGCGCCCGGAGACGGTTCCACCTCGACCGAGGTCGAGCCGGGCCTTCCTGCTCCTTTGCCAGGTGGCGCCCGAACACGGGTCCACCTCGGCCGAAGTTGAGCGCTCCTCTGCCGCTCTGCCAGGTGTCTGCCCAGGAGGGGCCCACCTCGGCCGAAGCTGGCGGCCCCTTGCTCCTTTGCCAGGTGGCGCCCGGAGACGGTTCCACCTCGGCCGAGGTCGAGCCGGGCCTTCCTGCTTCTTCGCCAGGTGGCGCACGGAGACGGTTCCACCTCGGCCGAGGTCGAACACGGGTCCACCTCGGCCAAAGTCGAGCGCTCCTCCGCCGCTCCGTCAGGTGTCCGCCCAGGAGGGGCCCACCTCGGCCGAAGCCGGCGGCCCCTTGCTCCCTCGCCGGGTGGCGCCCGGAGACGGTTCCACCTCGGTCGAGGTCGAGCCGGGCCTTCCTGCTCCTTCGCCAGGTGGCGCCCGGACACGGGTCCACCTCGGTCGAAGTCGAGCGCTCCTCTGCCGCTCCGCCAGGTGTCCGCCCAGGAGGGGTCCACCTCGGCCGAAGCCGGCGGACCCTTGCTCCCTCGCCGGGTGGCGCCCAGAGACGGTTCCACCTCAGCCGAGGTCGAGCCAGGCCTTCCTGCTCCTTCGCCAGGTGGCGCCCGGACACGGGTCCACCTTGGCCGAAGTCGAGCGCTCCTCTGTCGCTCTGCCAGGTGTCCGCCCAGGAGGGGTCCACCTCGGCCGAAGCCGGCGGCCCCTGCTCCCTTGCCGGGTGGCGCCCAGAGACGGTTCCACCTCGGTCGAGGTCGAGCCGGGCCTTCCTGCTCCTTCGCCAGGTGGTGCCCGGACACGGGTCCACCTCGGCCGAAGTCGAGCGCTCCTCCGTCGCTCCGCCAGGTGTCCGCCCAGGAGGGGTCCACCTCGGCCGAAGCCGGCGGCCCCTTGCTCCCTCGCCGGGTGGCGCCCAGAGACGGTTCCACCTCGGCCGAGGTCGAGCCGGGCCTTCCTGCTCCTTCGCCAGGTGGCGTCCGGACACGGGTCCACCTCGGCCGAAGTCGAGCACTCCTCTGCCGCTCCGCCAAGTGTCCGTCCAGGAGGGGTCCACCTCGGTCGAAGCCGGCAGCTCCTTGCTCCCTCGCCGGGTGGCGCCCAGAGACGGTTCCACCTCGGCCGAGGTCGAGCCGGGCCTTCCTGCTCCTTTGCCAGGTGGCGCCCGGACACGGGTCCACCTCGGCCGAAGTCGAGCGCTCCTCTGCTGCTCCGCCAGGTGTCCGCCTAGGAGGGGTCCACCTCGGCCGAAGCCGACGGCCCCTTGCTCCCTCGCCGGGTGGCGCCCAGAGACGGTTCCACCTCGGCCGAGGTCGAGCCGGGCCTTCTTGCTCCTTTGCCAGGTGGCGCCCAGACATGGATCCACCTCGGCCGAAGTCGAGCGCTCCTCTGCCGCTCTGCCAGGTGTCCGCCCAGGAGGGGCCCACCTCGGCCGAAGCAAGCGACCCCTTGCTCCCTCGCCAGGTGGCACCCGGACACGGGTCCGCCTCGGCCGAAGTCGAGCGCTCCTCTGCCGCTCCGCCAGGTGTCCGCCCGGGGGGGGGGTCCACCTTTGCCGAAGTCGGCCCTGCGTAGTGAGGCCGTCGGGAAGCAGGGGCGCGAGGTTCGAGACCGCCACTCGGGCAGCGCGCGTCGTACCTCGCGAGGAGCGCCGGTACGGTCGGCAGTGTCGCGCGAAACCTCGTTTACATCGGTCCGACAGGTTCCACAGCCAAGAAGCGGAGTCCTGGCAAGTAGGCCCCAGCAACGGACGTTGTCAACGCCTGGAAAGGAGGGCGCTCGCACTCGGCCCAAGGCCTGGCTGGTGTCCTCCCTCTCCCCCTTTTTTTTTGCTGGGCTCGGCAAGCAAGACAAGGAGGCTGCCGGGTTCCTGGACCCGAAGGGGAAAGAGAGAGAGAGAGAAAAAAGGCGAAAGCGGAGAGGGAGCCTCCCAAGGGCGGGAGGCCGGAGGCAGTGTGATGGGATAAAAGGATGGGAAGAGTGGATAACCAGGTAAGGGAAAGAAGGTTGAGAAAAAGAAAGGCGCCAAGAGTAGGATCCAAGATCTCGAGAAGGGTCCCTTGGCGCAAGCTCGGTGAAGGAACTCGGCCCAATTTCTACCCTTCCAAAGACCCTTTTTGCGAAGATCATCTCTAAGCCTGGGACTCCTTCGGGGGCCCACCTTAGAGATTCTGTTCCATCTCGCCGTTTTCTAACTTGACCGTCGGAGCTCCCTCGCCGGGATCCCCGGCCAGGGTTTCTGACCTTGTTTTGCAGGATCGGGAGCTCGGAGACCTCGAGGCGAGACGGTCCGAGTCCGCCACCAGCTCTGAAGTTACAGGCCACGGCGGCGAGATCGGCAACAGTATCGGTGCAAGCTTTTTCAGATGACATGATTAATTCCTCTGATTTTCTTAAATCTATGTATTCTTGTGATATGTCATAATCATGCTCTAAATTAACTTCAGAACAAAATAGCATTTGATTAGACAGAGCAGTTTATATGTCCTGCTTTGACTATTAACTTAAATTGGAATGTTGAACTCCCTGTCTCAATCTATTGTGGCATCAACAACGAAATTTCGTAGATCTACCATATTCTTTTTTGGGTTGGCCAATTGGTTTTCATGCAAGTAGATGTTTGGTGGATTATTTTTTGGGTCCTCATACACTGACTGTTAATTTCTGTCATTTTCTATACGTTTTTTTGAAAAAAACTTGTCTTATCGAGATCTTTCTATAATCCATATTAGGATAGAGGAGCTGATTGGTGGTGACCCACTATCTAATTGCCGGGCATTTGGAGATCCACTGATGCTGGAAAACATCAACTTGCATGATCTTCACCCTGCTTCATGGTGGGTTCATAATATTCTAATATTCTTTGCTTTGTTATGGTGACAAGTTTTTATTAGATTGGTGTTTCAGCTGTTCTTCACTTATGGATCTTCTTCTCCATCACAATTTAATTGATAATTCCAATATTGAGTTTCAGGTTTTCTGTTGCATGGTATCCTATATATCGTATACCTGATGGCAATTTTCATGCTGCATTTTTAACCTATCACTCTCTTGGCCATTTTGTTCATCAAAGTTTCTCCTCCAGTGCGTCTGATGGCCTTAGCTGCATAGCTTCTCCAGTTGTTGGTTTGCTGAGTTACAATGATAAGGTACCTTTTTTCTTAGTTTATGTTTAAAGTCATGTTATTTGCTGAATGATGTATCAATAGTATCATTCTGTTGGCTCAAGATGAGTGAATAAACAAGCAGTTGTTTCCGGTTTGCACCATAATTATGAGTCGCAAATGCAGTACAGATAGAACTGAGTCTGCATCAAGTCTTTTCTGGTTTCACTGGAGTTCATTTTTGGACTACAATGTCTGCTATAGCTGCCTATGGTTGTATGTGCATAAATTTCAAAACCAAGAACTGAATTTACGAGTTCTGCATTAATCAATTCAACAAGGAAACCATAGTAGATCAAATAACATACTGGAAGTTGTTTTTCTCCCCAAAGAAATAAAATAACTGAGTAGAAAAAGCACAGGTTAATTGCAGACATATAACACCATAAAGAACCGGTCATAGCATCCAATTTAGCCTCAAGTATGCTTGTTTTTGCATTCATAGCTTGGAAGCAAAAATAGACAAACAGAGAGAGAGATAAATATGTTGAGTACCATGAGAAAAAGGTTTGTGGTGGATGAGTGGAGGGATCAAGGATGATAATGCATACACTGAAATGGTGAATTGTTTGCTCAAGTCCAGTAGATTTTATAAAACAACAAAGAAAAAATACGTTGTGGAATGGGAAAAATTAAACATAAGGACTGGAAATGCTAGTTGTCTAAAAAGGGCATATAGAAGTTGAAGAATTGAATGATACAAGAAAATAAGATGAAGAGGTTTTTCTTTTTTTTCCCAAAGAGGAACGAGATATACCACTCTCTACCATACCTCTTCATCTAGCACATGATGGATTAAGTTGGGCTGAGCATTGTCATAAACACAAGAAAAAGGCTGGGAAGGTAGAGGAGAGAGGAAAGAAAAGGGCAAAGAAGAACAGTGGGATATCTTTTAAGGTAATTACCCGTTATTTCATTGCATGAGCTTCTAACTATTTATTTCCAACCTGTGTTTGGCTCTCAAAACATTATTAACTTTCTATTTTTATTAAGTTTCTTTCCTGCCACAAAATTATACCTTATCAACTTTCTCCGTACAAAGTGATGAGTTGATTCTGAGTGTCAATGTTGAACTTGGTCGAGAATCCTAGAGATAATTTGTACTCTATTTTAGTTGTATTTGTTGACAAAGTGCTTAACTGATCTCAAGGATAAATTTGTATAGTCTCATGTATCCTGTTTTATATTATCGACATATAAGCATTGTGGACTTCTATAATCCTGCATGATAAAATTTGTTATTTTTTTTTCTAAACATAGTACTGTACGATAGATGTTAACTTAGGGTTCTAATCCTATAAAGTAAGGCTTAGGAGTTAGCTGGGTCCAATTGGGTCCTCAGGGTGCAGGTTACATGTTTTGGTGGCATATTTGGATAGCATGGAGGGAACATTAGCTTTATAATTTAGATATTTCACATAGAGCTCTTGTGCTGGAATTGGGTGGAACATATAAATCTCCAGCCCCACGTTGTATGGAATGCAACGGTTATTTTTAGAGGTGATTTGCAGCATACCAGAATCTAAGGGGTTGCAAAATCTTGTGTCATGATTCTTCTGATTTTTGATCTGATTTCTAAAAGCCTAAAGCATAGGCTGCCCTAGCATTTCATCCATAAGCTTATCCTGTGATGACACTTTATTAGGCTAAATTCTACCGGCACTTTTTGACATGGTGCTCAGATTCTTGCTTGTGCCTGAAAGTCCTTCGATAGTAGCAATCCTTTTGCAATTGTCAAGTGGATTCCAACATCAGTTTGCAACTGGTGAGGCAGATGCATTCCTCTAGACTAGAGAGAATGCTGCCTGCCAGAAAGTTCATGCATTCAATATTCCTCAAGTTACTTCAGCTTTGTTTCTTGACATAGATAACTTGTAACTTTCACGTTATCTTCCCTGCTTGTTAGTGCTATTGTCTTCTCAAGGCATAGCATTGCTTTCACACATAAGTGGTATCTAACTTGACATACGAATTTTATGCAGGGGGAGTGTTGGTTTAAACTGAATAACTCGTATTTGAAGGTCATCCAGAATGAAGAAGCTCAATTCTCCAATCCTTCAGAAATTTTGAAAGGGAGATTGAGGACACTCAAGCAAACTGCAACTACAATGGCAAGGGCCTCAGTTTCCAAGGGCAATCGAAGATCTGTGAATAGACATCCAGATTATGAGTTTTTCATATCACGGAGTCGGTAGGGGGGCGTCCATTTCTTTCGAGCAAAAGGTTCCTTCCTTCACTTTTTTCTTTTACAAGTCTATGGTCCTTTTTTGTAACAAATGTTAAGAGAGGAGCTTTCTTAAAGGCTTTCAATTTTCATCCTGAGGCAGTAATCTAACCTGAGGAAGGAAGTGCAACCTCTTGACTTGCTTCCTCTCTCTCTCTCTCTCTCTCTCTCTCTCTCTCTCTCTCTTGTGTACATAATCTCCATATGGATTATCCCCATAATTTCTCTGTTATCGAAGCTTTAGTTGTAATTCATCTGCACTCTCTTCAGTGTGACATTTTTTTATTTCCGAGAAGAAATCGTACAAGTTAATTATCTATGCAAGCTTCAGGCCGTAGAACCTGAAATCTTTTCCAAACTTTTGGCTTCTTGAGTTGCAAAAGAATGAAAGAACAGATCTCTTCGATTACATTCTGTTATCCGGTTGATGCCTTTTCGAAGAATTTTTATGGTTTGTTAAGCTCTGGTAGAGACCTTTATTTGAGGGAGGTTCAGTAATTGGGTCAGATGTTCCAATTAGGGAGGCTGAAACTCTTGCGTGAAAAAAATTGTAACTGGCATAAAAAAAATGTTCTAAGTCTGAAATTTAAATTGAATAATAATTTATTTTCGTCCATATGGATGAAGAAACCTCATACGTCATTTCCACAGCATCTTGTTCACCACACTCTCAAAAGAATTATGCTAATCTGCTAGTAACTCAAATTTTCATATTACAAAGAGTAAAAACTAAGCATCTTTTCAGAGTGGAGAAGAAAGTATTCGTCATTACAGATGTCTCATATCATACTAAATTCTTCTATTTTGTGTCTAAAGTTTTCCCATTCTTTTCTTTACCAATGCTTTCATGGATCCAAAATTCTGAACTTTGAAAAGCTGGCAGGGTTATCCAACGAGGTAGCAACATATGAAATTAAAAAAACATTCCTTGCATTCAGAACAGCTGCAACATGAAATATTTCATATGTAATCAAATTCAGGTGTATGATTAACAAAAAAATGAAGGCAAAAAGGGGAGAAATATTCATCAAATATATGGACCAAACAGTAGAAGAATGACTGTAAAATAAGATTGGTGCACTCGCCATTCATCGACAATCCGATCTCGGGTGTCCTCGGTGCTCGATATTTCTTGAGAAGGAGGAGGACTCATGTTTCTCTTTCTTTCTCTGATATAATTTTAACTACCTAGTGGAATTGTGACAAAGTTTTAGGGCATAAATAAAGAGTTGTCTTTCCACCATTGTGAGAATTGATGATGGTCTCTATTAAAACTTAAACACCTTGCATGAAGATTTGAACTACCACATGTCAGATGGTTGAAATGGGCCGGTACTGAACCACTTACATCTTGATCCGGACGAGTAACTTGGGGCCGAAATTGCCACATGTCACGCCAACATTGGTTCTTCACATTTCAGCCCCTAATTACCTCACCATTTCACCAATTATCTCATGCATTATGCCATGGAGCCTCTTTTTTTAACCTTGGTTGAGCTCCATAGGATTACTCTTGTTTGAAAAAAACTACGAAGTCAATTGATATCTACAGGGAGATAAATGTAGTATGAGCCGTATTTTTTGCTTGCCTTTCTCACTATAGGTGAGTACGTCAGTTTGACCCCGTCAAGCCCCCCACCCCGATCGCTAAGCCACCAGAGTAGTACGCTCTCCCCCCACCCCGGTTATGTACTCCAAGACGTATCCTGGATTTAATCGAATCACTCGCAGGGATCATGCCTCGAACCTGCCGGTCGCTAAGCCACCGGAGTAGTGCGCTCTCCTCCCATCCCGGTCATGTACTCCAGGACGTATCCTGGATTTAATCGAATCACTCGCAGGGATCATGCCTCGAACATTTCAGCCCCTAATTACCTCACCATTTCACCAATTATCTCATGCATTATGCCATGGAGCCTCTTTTTTTAACCTTGGTTGAGCTCCATAGGATTACTCTTGTTTGAAAAAACTACGAAGTCAATTGATATCTACAGGGAGATAAATGTAGTACGAGCCGTATTTTTTGCTTGCCCTCCTCACTATAGATGAGTATGTCAGCTTGACCCCGCCAAGCCCCCCACCCCGGTCGCTAAGCCACTGGAGACTACAGGGAGATAAATGTAGTACGAGCCGTATTTTTTGCTTGCCCTCCTCACTATAGGTGAGTAGGTCAGCTTGACCCCGCCAAGCCCCCCACCCCGGTCGCTAAGCTAGCGGAGTAGTGCGCTCCAGAACGTACCCTGAATTTGGCTCGTATTTTTTGCTTGCCCTCCTCACTATAGGTGAGTAGGTCAGCTTGACCCCGCCAAGCCCCCCACCCCGGTCGCTAAGCTAGCGGAGTAGTGCGCTCCAGGACGTACCCTGAATTTAATCGAATCATTCGCAGGGATCATGTCTCGAACCTGTAATCTATAGATAAGAAGTTTAAGTCTCTACCAACCGGGCTATCGCTAAGTGATTGGAATGAACTATTTAGATAAAGCTAAATTGGGAGAACCTTCAAAATTTAATAAAAGATGACCTATCTAAGCATAAAAAATGGAGACGATTACTTTTTTATAGCTCGTACAAGAAAATGTTGGTCATATAAAAATTTAAAGAGATGGAAACAATGACAAAAGAGGAACGTGGCACCAAATATATGCCTCTATAAATAATTTTGTACTTTAAATTTCTCACCTTGCCTAATAAAGGAAATGGGCTACCGCTAAGCGGTTGGAATGAACTATTTAGATAAAGCTAAATTGGGAGAACCTTTAAGATTTAATAAAAGATGACCTATCTAAGCATAAAAAATGGAGACGATTTCTTTTTTATAGCTCATACAAGAAAAAGTTGGTCATATAAAAATTTAAAGAGATGGAAACAATGACAAAAGAGGAACGTGGCACCAAATATATGCCCCTATAAATAATTTTGTACTTTAAATTTCTCACCTTGCCTAATAAAGGAAATGGCTTTCTTGCTGTCCTTGTTTCATTTCATGTAAATTTGGCCCGTAAATAGAGGCCGAAAGAATTTATTCAAGGATTTAGGGAAAATCTCTATTAATGAAAAAAATTTATTGGGACTTATAATTTCTTGCAATTTTGTAGAGTTGCCAATGGATTGGGTCCAGGTATGGATCTAAATCTGGATCCATTTATCCGGACCTGGATTCGGACCCATTTAGTCATAATTAAATGATCCGGATTCGGACCCGTTTAGTAATATCCAGATCCAGCAGATCCGAGACCCGATTAAATAAAATAATATTATATATATTTATATAAATATAGAATGTTGGATTATGATCCAACGATTCAGATCAATTTTTATTTTTATTATAAAAACCCTCTCCATTCGTGCCCTTGCACTCTTTCTCCTTTCCGCCGTTCCGCGTTCCGCCAAATCCCCAAATGGCCAAAACCCCCCTCGATGCTCAACGGCCAATACCTCCCCCCGCTCGATGGCCGATGCCTCTCTCGATGGCCGATCCCCCTTTAGTCTCCATGGCTGATGCCTCCTTCGATGGCCGATCCCCCTCTAGTCTCCATGGTCGACGCCTCCCTCGATGGCTCGACGGCCGACGCCTCCCCCCTCTGCCCCTCGACGGTCGACGCCTCCCCTCCACCCCTCGACGGCTCGACGATCGACGCCTCCCCCCTCCGCCCCTCGATGGCTCCCCCCTCCGCCCCTCGATGGCTTGACGACCGACGCCTCCACCCTCCGTCCCTCGATGGCTCGACCTCACCTTTCTCCGAGGTAAATCATGTCCCTCCTCCCTCTCCCTCCCCCCTTTCTCCGAGGTTCATGTCGGGCATCCCTCCCCCCCTCTCCCTCCTCCCTTTCTCCAAGGTTCGTGTCGGGCATCCCTCCCCCGTTCGGGTCCGAGTCCGAGTCTGGATACCCGGGATCCATTCGGGTCCGGGTCTGGTACTTTAAAGTTAGACTCATCGGATATTCGGCTCCGGATCTGAATCCAGTAGCTAAGATCGGGTTCGAATTTGGATATCTGAATTTTAATCCGAATCCGATCCGTTGACAGCTTTACAGTTTTGACCCTTTTTCTTTTTACCTTTCCAAATAATACAGATAAATTCAGAAAAAAATTAAATATTGGCAACTTTCCTCCCAACTATTTTGGGCATGGCCGTCACAGTCGGTTGGCAGCAAAGCAACTAATAAAACAGCAAATAAGTAATTCAAACACCGCTATATATTGGAAACCGAGTAGTTGTACAGTAATTTTAACATATTGTTCTTTTATGGATAAAAAATTTAATTAGATATTTATATTTTTCTGAATAAATATTTTTCAAGTAATATTTAAATAAAAAATAATTTATCTATGTTCTTTTATATAAAAAAAATAACTTCAAACAAAAAAAATTATCTATGTTCTTTTATATATAAAAAAATAACTTTAAATTTTATACCTATATTGTTTTACATTATTATTTTTATGGATAAGTTGCTAAAACTTATCCATATTTCTTATAACACTCTTTATGAAAACTAGAGTTAAGCATTGAATAAGAAAGTATTAAAAATCAGGAGAAGATATTTTAGAAATTTATTTTATTAGCTGGTGGGAAAATAATTTAGCTACTTTCCAGATGGATAGCATTTATCCACTAATTTATGGATAAATGCTATTCAGAGAAAGTAAGTTACTCTTTTTAAAAAATGAAGATAAATAAATTGATCAATAGAAAAGTTGACCAATTTTTTTATAATATTTATCTATAAAATAACAAATACAAACATATTTGACAACTATGAGGTAATGTAAGCAACAAAATTCTCGGTTATATAGATCACCAGAACTTTTTATAAATCTCAACGGAGTTAGAAAATACGTTGTTATCCACAAAAGAAAATTTAGCTTAGGCTGAGCTTTATAAGATTACCATAATAATATCTTATATAACAATTCCTAGTAGAAAGCGAGTTTGCATGAGTCATGGAGCCCTTTGGCTCTTTTCATGCAGATTTAAATATTGAAAATCTTGGATCAGAGTATATACCATGGAAATAATGAGAGAGAGTTACTGATATGATGATGGCAGCCTTTTTTTGAACCAAGAAGTAGGAGAAGATATAGAGGAGAGATTAAGAGAAAAGAGAGTCTGCATTATTTCTTGGAGAAGAACTTGTTATAACAAGAAATACCAGCCTCCTCTCACAAACTCGAGAAGAAGCTCCCACCTGCAGACAATACCTCACGCAAGGTTCCCTTCTCCAAAATCCCGTGGAATATCCCATGGTCCCAAGCCCTCACGCACAAGAGTCTCCATGCACGGACATCTCCCTCATACACGCCCTCTTATTTTTCTTTCACTTCCGAACCAAGACCTCAAAACATTGCCCCCTTTCTTTATAGCATGTGGGCAGTTATCTTGGTCTTGGGCGGTTTGGACTTCGAAAGAGATTGGGCTTCCTAGTTGGTTACAACCAACCAACTAATCCTTGGGCTTGGACATTAGGTTTAAGGTGGTTAGGACCCCTATGTAGTTAGGATCCTTAGTTGGTTGGGCTAACCAACTAACTACCTAGCCTCAAACCCCTTTCACATCAAAGAGCAACTGACTACACCTCTAGACCTAAACCCCATAACCCAACAGGGTTATGTTATAATCTCTCAAAAACTCTCCCCAACAAGTCAATTGAGAAAATCCTTAAACCTGAGCCCATGCATACCCATGTCTTACATGCTCTCTCAACCCTGAGTCAAACCTCCTGACCCAACATGACTCTACGGTCCTTGGAAGCTTATAAACCTAAGGCTTTCAAACCTTGTTGCCTTCCTTGGAACACCTCCAGGACCTCCGGAACACCTCCAGAACCTCTGGAACACCTCCAGAAATCGCTTGGCATGCCTCCAAGCTCCCAGGGATCCTCGAACATTCTTGCCATGGCCTTTCAAGTCTATCCAGGGTTTAGAAGCACCATACAAAATTCTACAATCTCTATCTTGGTGCCCCCAAGATTTGACAAACAATGTCCTCCTGCACAATCCCGCTATAACTGCATGTCCTGACAGCCTTTTCTGAGGATCTCCTCGCCTCTGCCAACTCCCTTCAGCTGCTGAGATCTCCTGGAGGTCTTTGGGATGATCGCCTCCATAGCTAAAGATCCTTGCTTGTACCATAGCACCACCATTGTAGCCTTCTTTCTGCCTGGTAGCTACATCAATCTTTTTCTTGGACTTCCCTGGAGAGACCACAGTGAACTTGAGCTGGCACTCGCTGTAATTGGAGCTCTACCTGACACCATCTCCTCAGAGCCATGCCTCACTACCTGTGCACACTGCTTCACCTGCCTCGGTGCACCCTGGCGCTAGTGCTGGGATGTGACTCCTCTCCGTGCACCCCTCTGCTCTGACCTCGTGTCGAACCCTGCTCCACCCGTGAAGCCACCTCTCTCTGGTGCTGATGTGGACATTGAGCAGATTCTAGCCAGTTCAGATCCCATCTAGTTCAGTCCAGATCTCGGTGCCAACCAACACAAATCTTGATGTATTTATTTTATATGGGTGTACGTGGGATTTGGGATATCTTCGAATCGAAGATTAGTTTTATTTGTATTTAGAGTTATCAGAATTTCTTAGTAGTTCCGATTGTTTTGAGTATGTTTAGGGATTTATTTTTATTGGTTGTTTGATTGCCTTATTTAAGTTGTTTCTTCATGAATAAAATTATCGAAGATTATTTTGAGAAAAGCTAGGGTGTGTCCCGACTCCTCCCCTCTTCTTCTTGTTCTCCCCCTTCTCTCGCTTGTCTTTCCTCTCAGTTCTTCCTCTTTCTCCTCTCCCTCTCTTCTGTGTTTCCCTCCCCACTTCCTTTTTCCTTTCCCAAGCTAATCGACCGAAGCATTACTCAGACTCATCCTCCTCTGTTCTCCGACCGAGCGTCTCTTCTCGCTCGTCAACACGACGTCGCACCGCTCGAGACTGAGTGCGCCACCACCTCCTTCCTCCTGTCCAGCGCCCGTCATCCGCCGAGTGTCTCCCTCCCGCCAGCAGATCCCGACGAAGTGCCTGCTACCATGAACCTCGCCATCGCCCTCGCCTGCAATTGATCCGAGCAGCCGAGTCACCAAACACCACCCAGTCCGCCGACCTCACCGGAGAGCCAACTGCCGAAGCCCCAAGTCGCCAGTCACCACTCTTGGAGACGTCCATGGCTAGACCACCATCCACCGCCCCTTGCCGGTCCGTCTCCTTCGCCCGTGCAAGCTGTCGCCATCGACTCCCGCTGCTGTCGCCCCGCCGTCGCCGCCCATCGCTGACGCCGACGACTTTCAGTCAGAATCGTTTCTTAAGCCCCCGACCTGCTCTATTTTTTTTTGTTTTGGTGTTGATCCATGGAGAAGAAGGCTTAGCACGAACGTGAAAGCATTTCATGTTCTTGATGCCGACTTCTGAACTACACGGATCTCAGAGCAATTCCAAGGATCTCAAAGCAATTCCAAGATCTGTGAAGCACGATTTCCAGAGCCGAACAAATCCCAAAGCCTCATAGATATCAAAGCACTGGATTTTTTTGGGATTAACTTGATTTATTTATTTTATTTCGATTTGGGATTGATACATCACTTGTGTTTGGTATTTTAGGTCCAATGGCTTCTGATCCACCTTGCTCGCGAAACACTGGTCCGGATTTTGACTACCTCTAGACGATCTCATTCTTCCAGAATTCATGATATTTCGTATTTCGGGTGAGACCACTTCGATACCTTGAGCCAATCAATTGCTGGTTTATCTTTTATTTAACTAGATCTAATTTTATTAAATTGGACAGCCCTAACCTAGTGGTCGTTCCTTAACGAACAATGGTCTCGAATCAATTTATTTTAGGTCTAGGATTTGTCAGCCTGTACGACACCAATCTTGGTATCAGAGCCATAGGTTAGGTTAGGGTCAATTTCAATTTTTAATTTTGTATGACAACTAGGTCAGGAAACAAGTATCAATTAGAACCTTCTTCCTTAGATAACAAAATGGATCCTAGTTTAGAAACTACCCTTCAGGGAATCATGGATAAACTTGAAGCAATTAATAGCAAGTTAGGATCTTTAGATGCAAGGGTAGGAGCCCTTGAAGAGGAACAACTAGTGAACACCAATCACCCTATTAGGAACTCTTCATCGAGAGTTACAGATCCTAGAGACCCTAGGGATCGACATGATTATCCAGGTTTTGATCAAACACTTAGACCTTATCGCAACCCAATTGATCAGGATGAACGAATCATGAGGAGTGTTAAGGTTGATGCCCCGAGTTTTGTAGGTCACCTGGATCCCAAAGAATACATTGACTAAGAAGCTGATATGGATCACTATTTCACTCAGTATGACATGTCTGAGGATAGGAAAGTTAGGTTTGCCCAAATGAGGTTGTTGGGTCAAGCCATATTATATTGGCACAATTCCAGAGATTAGCCACTCATAGGAGACAGGACCCCATTGGAACATGGAATGAGATAAAGGATAAGCTTCGTGAGAAGTATCTTCCTGCATCTTATCAACAGCGACTCCTGGACCAATGGTAAAGGTTGACCTAGTGAACCGGATCTGTAAATGATTACATTGATAAATTTGATGAATATCTTATGCGATGTAATATGAGTGAAGACCCATCTGTCACTTTATCCCGGTTTAGAGCTGGTCCGAGAGTGGATATTCAAAAAGAACTATTTTGGAAAGAGGTTTATAGTCTAGAACAAGTATATCAATTAGCCCAGGACTATGATAGATTTCAATAGATGTCTATCACACGTAGACTTGAACCTTCTAGACCAGGAGTTTTAGGTCCAAGGCCTGGCATGAATCAAGCCCCAACTAGTCCACAACCTAACATGAGTCAGACCCCTGGTAATCGACCCCCGTCTACAACCCCACCAACCCCACTAATTAAGAGAGATGAAAAAGGAAAAGGGATTATAGGAGAGACTTCCCAAGGAAGTAGCTCTAAGATCTACTGCTTTAGGTGTAACGGAATAGGTCATGTGGCTAGTCAATGTCCATCTAGAACCTTGCATATAGGGGCACTTGAAGAACATGAGGATCTAGGTGATGTTCTTGAAGAGGAAGTTTACACTGCTGACCCAGGATTAGCCGATGCCTACGAAGAAAATGACCATGAGTCTAGAGCTGAAGAACGACTAGGAGTGAATTTGATTAAAATAAGTAATCAAATGAATAAATGACTACTAGATTCTTACCAGCAAGTTAAGGATTTTACTGAACAGTTTCCATCAGCAGGCCCATTTAAAATTTTAAAGAAAATTGGATCAAATACATATGTTATTGAACTACCATTTGATTATGGGAATTGTCCTACTTTTAATACTTTGGATCTAATTGAATATGAAGAACCAGCATTGACACCTGGTGATTTATTTGAGCCTGCATCTTCCTTTGAGAGTGACCCTCCTCTTAAGAGCCCACCAGTCCAAATGAGAGGAAAGCACGATGTGATCGAACGTATTTTGGAAGAGCAGATCAAGTCTTCGAGGAGTCGAAACCGCTACCGCTACCTGGTTCACTGGCGAGGTAGATCGAAGTCAGAGGACTCCTGGATTACTGAAGAGGAGCTATAGAACATTGATCCAAATCTATTTGAGTATCCCAGCTTGACTCGACGGAGTCAAGATCTCCCCACCCTAGGGGAAATGATGGGGACATTGAGCAGATTCTAGCCAGTCCAGATCCTAGCCAGTTCAGTCCAGATCTCGATGCCAACCAACACAAATCTTGATGTATTTATTTTATATGGGTGTACGTGGGATTTGGGATATCTTCGAATCGGAGATTAGTTTTATTTGTGTGTAGAGTTATCGGAATTTCTTAGTAGTTCTGATTGTTTTGAGTATGTTTAGAGATTTGTTTGTATCAGTTGTTTGCTTGCCTTATTTAAGTTGTTTCTTCATGAATAAAATTATCGAAGATTATTTTGAGAAAAGCCAGGGTGTGTCCTGACTCCTCCCCTCTTCTTCTTGTTCTCCCCCTTCTCTCGCTCGTCTTTCTTCTCGGTTCTTCCTCTCGCTCCTCTCCCTCTCCTCTGTGTTTCCCTCCCCACTTCTTTTTTCCTTTCCCAAGCTAATCGATCGAAGCATTACTCGGACTCATCCTCTGTTCTCCGATCGAGCGTCTCTTCTCGCTCGTCAACACGACGTCACACCGCCCAAGACCGAGCGCGCCACCACCTCCTTCCTCCTGTCCAGTGCCCGTCGGTCGCCGAGCGTCTCCCTCCCACTAGCAGATCCCAACGAAGCGCCTGCTACCGTGAACCTCGCCATCGCCCTCATCTGCAATTGATCCGAGCAGTCGAGTCACCAAACACCACCCAGTCCGCCGACCTCACCAGAGAGCCAACCGTCGAAGCCCCAAGTCGCTGGTCACCACTCCTGGAGACGTCCACGGCCAGATCGCCATCCACTGCCCTAACCGTCCGTCTCTCCTCCCTACTGCCGTGCCCTCCACAACCACCGCATGACTGCAGACGACCCTTGCCGGTCCGTCTCCTCCGCTCGTGCAAGCCGTCGCCGTCGATGCCCCCTGCTGTCACCCCGCCGTCGTCGCCCATCACCGACGCTGACAACTTCTAATCGGAATCCTTCCGCAAGCCCCCGGCCTCCTCTATTTTTTTTGTTTTGGTGTTGATCCATGGAGAAGAAGGCTTAGCATGAACGTGAAAGCATTTCACGTTCCTGCTGCCGACTTCTGAACTACACATATCTCAGAGCAGTTCCAAGGATCTCAGAGCAGTTCTAAGATCTGTGAAGCATGGTTTCCAGAGCCACACAAATCCCAAAGCCTCATAGATATCAAAGCACTGGATTCTTTTGGGATTAACTTGATTTATTTATTTTATTTCGATTTGGGATTGATACATCACTTGTGTTTAGTGTTCCAGGTCCAACAGCTTCTGATCCACCTCGCTCGCGAACCACTGGTCCGGATTTTGACTACCTCTAGACGATCTCACTCTTCTAGAATTCGTGATATTCCGTGTTTTGGGTGAGACCACTTCGATACCTTGAGCCAATCAATTGCTGGTTTATCTTTTATTTAACTAGATCTAATTTTATTAAATTGGACAGCCCTAACCTAATGGTCGTTCCTTAACGATCAACGGTCCCGAATTAATTTATTTTAGGTCTAGGATTTGTCAGCCCGTACCACACCAGGTGCTCCACCTGAGACTGAAGTCCTCCTGATGTCACAGAATGAAATCGTGAGGCCAGCCACTCAACATTCCCCTGTTGAGCCTGCCACTTCACCTCGTACCTGTCGCTACCTCCTTAGACCCTTTGCAACTTATGAACCCCTCCGAGATCGTTTCGGATACACTGCCTCCCGCAGGCTCCTTCGAAATAACCAATAGCTCATCCGACTCTTTCTTTGCCCCAGCGACTGAACCTGAGAAATCTAGGCTTTCCTTTTCTCCATCCCTGTACTTCTTCCTAAGTAGACACTCCTGCTTAAAGTGCCTTGCTACACCACACCTATAGCACTTGCCCGCCATGCTGTCTTTCCTGGACTGTACTCGTCCTACCTGTTCACCTTTCTTCTTCTATTTTCTTGGCCTCTCTAACGCAGCCAAACCCTCCTAGAAGATCTTCCTCTTCATCATCCGTTCTCGCAGCTCATTGAACCTTACCACTGATATGATCTCCTCATATACCAGCATCTCCTTTCCATATAGTAGAGTAGTCACCAACGGATCGAAGCTTTCGAGTAGTGAACATAAAGGAACAGACTCTTATCTTCCTCTTCAAAATCCATCCCAATGTTGAGCAAGTCCATGCTCATCCAGTCGAACCGCTGAATATGTCTCGCAACATCCTCACCCTCTTGCATCCGAAGGCTGTATAGTTGTTTCTTCGGCGCCAACTTGTTACACTTATTCTTTCCCATTACATGGTATGCAACCTCGACCACAATTCTTTGGGTATCTTCTCCTCTAATACGCCATACAAAATCTCATCTGCCAGACAAGCCCTAATCGTAGCACATGCCCTTTTTTCCAAGGACATCCACTCTTTGTCATTCATACCCTTGGCCTATCTTTCAAAGCCAAATCTAATCCCATATGAACTAGCAAGTCTTCCACCCTAACCTTCTACATAGTGAAACTCCCTTTCCCATCAAACTTCTCCACACCAATCTTCACCCCGCTGCCTTCCATGATCCAAAACAATCACAAAATAGCGAAAGACTGAAAAACTTGAAGAAGATACCTGATATAAAGAGGGTGCAGACAGCAGCTCCAGATTTTATCTTTCCTCCCAACACCTTGAGGAAGTCCTAGATCTGAACCCTTCTCCAAAATCCTTGGAGAAATCTCGAAGGGATCCTGGGGTAGAAACCTCCTCTTCCTATGCTCGAACCCGCTCTGATACTACTTGTTGGAAATCCCGGATCAGAGTATATACCGCGGAAGCAAGATGGGAGAGTTCCTGACGTGATGATGGTAGCATTCTTTTTAAACCAAGAAGTAGGAGAAGATATAGAGGAGAGATTAGGAGAAAAGAGATATTGTTTTATTCCTTAGAGAAGAACTTGTTACAATAAGAGATACCAGCCTCCTCTCACAAACTCGAGAAGAAGCTCCCACCTGTGGACAATACCTCATGCAAGGTTCCCTTCTCCAAAATCCTGTGGAACACCCCACGGTCCCAAGCCCTCAAGCACAAGAGTCTCCATGCATGGATATCTCTCTCACGCATGCCCTCTTATTTTTCTCTAACTTCTGGTCCAAGACCTCAAAACGTCGCCCCCCTTCTTTATAGCATGTAGGCAGTTATCTTGGTCTTGGGCAGTTTGGACTCCAAAAGAGGTTGGACTTCCTAGTTGGTTACAACCAACCAACTAATTCTTGGGCTTGGACATTAGGTTCAAGCTGTTTAGGACCCCTAGGTAGTTAGGATCCTTAGTTGGTTGGGCTAACCAACTAACCAACTAATTACCTAGCCGCAAATCCCTTTCACATCAAAAGGCAACTGACTACATCTTTGGACCTAAATCCCATAACTCAACAGAGTTATGTTACAATTTCTCAAAAACTCTCCCAACAAATCAATTGAGAAAATTCTTAAACCCTAATTCATGTACATCCATGTTTCACATGCTCTCTCAACCCTGGGTCAAGTTCCCTGACCCAACATGACTTTGGGGCCCTTGGGAGCTTATAAATCTAAGCCTCCCAAACCTTGTTGCCTTTCCTAGAACACCTCCTGGAACATCTCTAGAAACCGCTTGGCATACCTCCAAGCTCCAAGGAATCCTTGAACATCCCTGTCATGATCTTTCAAGTCTTTCCAAGACTTGGGAGCATCATACAAAATCCTACATTAAACTCTCCGCAGACAGATTTATGTTATGGGTGAAGGCAATCAGGCACAACAACCATTCTAGAAGTTATATTATTTAAGCATAATTAAATGGCACACTGTCCATCTATCTTTTCTCCAACCAAAAACCATTGATGACTGGACTATTCCAGCTAGCTACAACCATTCTATGTTCTAATGTGTTGATTGAGAATATAACCAAAAGGAGCAATGCAAACAAGGGAAATATATTTGAGCTGAACAAAAATCCATCATGATGATATTAGAATAAGTAAAGATACAAACAATAAAGCATTCCTCTAGTGATTATTTATAGGACAAGTAGTCATGGTTCCAAATAAGAAATATCTATGTTCTGGATATGGATTATAAAACAATCATGTAAAAGTAGATCACAATGTGAGCAAAATCCACAAACAGAATAGACCCGAGTTCCCCAGAAATCACTTCAGATTATAAATATGCAGTTCGGTCTCCCTGCTATCATGGATTCCAAAGAATGGTGGTCTTAGCAATCATTGAGGTCACCACATAAGGATCCATGTTAGATGCGGGCCTCATATCTTCAAAGTAACCTGCACATCAGAATAGAAATGAATAACTGAATCGATGGCTTTTGATTAGGACTGGAAATGGATTGGCCCAAAGTTTATTGG
Source organism: Areca catechu (assembly GCA_021397845.1). Lineage (NCBI taxonomy): Eukaryota > Viridiplantae > Streptophyta > Magnoliopsida > Arecales > Arecaceae > Areca > Areca catechu. The sequence goes on from CM038052.1 coordinate 180,976,889, forward strand.
ACTGGTCCAAAAATTATATTTTAAAAAATTTTGGACCGAATCTGAACATTCCTTTGGTCCAAAAATTAAACGGACTCTATTTTACAGCCATAAGACTAGTCCAATATACTTAAAATTTGGTTCGAAGTCTGAACCGATTTCAGATCGGCCCGAAATTTATTAAATTAATCCAGTTCAGTTTCAGACAATAAATTTTTGGGCTGGCCTATTTTCGAAACTATTTTGATGAAAATCTTAAGGTCTTAAGGTTTTGCTTCTTTCCTACCAAATCTGAAAGAAATAAATTCCAAAGAGTTCTTTTTCTTTTTTGCCAATTGTGTTGGTTTGATAATACACTAAAAAGTTGCTTCAACTTGTCCTGATGCTTGATGCTGACATCTCTCGTGGGGGAAGTGGACTCTGTGCAAAACTTCTCATGGAAGCAAAATCAGCCACAAAGAGAGAGAGAGAGAGAGAGAGAGAGAGAGAGAGAGAGAGAGAGAGATCCAACAAATGCAACTGCCAGCATGTGACATCACCAAGGGAAGTGCCATTGTAGCTTCCATTTTTATTTTTTTGGTGGTAAAATCAGATAAATGAAGAAGGACAATAAAAAAGTAGAAATCTAACAAATGGATCTGGAACGATGCTAAGGATACACCAGAGACATTCAGTTAACTTGGGCACCAAAAAATACCTATGATACGTCTTATTAACCTCTGTGGTTTTTTTAAAAAAAAATTATGATTTTTTTTATAGCTCATACAAGGAAAAGCTGGTCATATAAAAATTTTAAAAGGTAAAAATAATGATAAAAAAAAAAAAAGTGATACTAAATATATGCCTCTATAAATAATTTTGTACTTTCAATTTTTTATATTATCTAATAAAAAAATAGCTTTCTTGCTGTCCTTATTTTATTTGATGTAAATTTGACCCGTAAATAAAGATAGGAAAGAATTTATTCTCTAATGGGTTGGGGGTCCGAGAAAGGAGCTATAACGGGTTCCCCTTCCCCCTTCTTTTTTTTTTTTTAATAAAAAAAAATAAAAAAATTATTAATGAAAAGAATTTATAGAAACTCGTAATTTCGTGAAGTATTGGCCCTTTTCCTTCTTACCTTTCTAAATAATATAGGTAAATTCGAAAAAAATTAAATGTTGGTAACTTTCTTTCCAATTTTTATGGGCATGACCGTCGCAGTTGGTTGGTAGCAAAGCAATTTATAAAACGGCAAATAAGTGATTCAAACGGCAAGACTCCTCTCCACGGTTGGAAAGGAGCACTCCGATTTAGTTCCCAGGTTAAGGTTTCGGTCGTGGGCGATCGAGAATAAGGGTTAGGATTCCGTCGACATCGCCGGTGATGGCTTTGGAGTGGGTGGTGCTGGCGTACGCGGCGGGGGCCGAGGCGATTATGCTGCTGTTCCTGACCCTCCCGGGTCTGGACGGGCTCCGGGGGTAAATGGTGGCGGTGGTGCGGAGCGTGCTGAAGCCGCTGCTCTCGGTGTTGCCCTTCTGCGTCTTCCTCCTGATGGATATCTACTGGAAGTATGAGACCCGGCCGACGTGCGACCAGGAGCACGTCTGCACACCGGCCGAGCACCTCCGCCACCAGAATTCCATCATGAAGAGCCAGCGCAACGCTCTCCTCATCGCCGCCGTGCTCCTCCTCTACTGGCTCCTCTTCATCGTCACCAACCTTATCGTCCGCCTCAACCAGCTCGACCAGCGTGTCGAGAAGCTCAAGAGGCAGGATTGATTGATCGATCGCCAGGCGTGCAGATCCCTCCTGTAGAGGAGCGTAGAGGTAGAACGAACGTGAGCCCCGATTTCTTGCAGGCTTGGATTTTCTCCCCTTTCTTGATTTCTGCTACTGATTTGGATTTCGATCTTTAGACGGAAAAATGCTTGTTGCTGCTTTTTATATTATGATGTGTACGGATATCTTGGTTTGTATACTCTATCACAGTTCATGTGCATGCTCTGATGAACGAAACCTTGAATTTGGGATTTAGGGATGCGGTTGTTTTGTTTGGTCAGATCTGTGCAATTCATAGTCGATTTGTTTATTAAGTAGGCATTCAATTCTATGCATGCCCTGGACGGAAGTTTTGATAAAACATGAGAGAGAGAGGGCAACATAATTCCTCTCAGTCGCAATCAGTTTGATCTTCTGTCAACAAAACCGCAGAATCCTTAATCCCCTATCCTTTTGAATTTGTTTTGATTGCGTGCGGTGTTGTTGCTATTGTCATTTTGGAAGATTTTCTTCCCCTTGTTGAAGAAAATCTCATTTAAGTGCCTCAGAATGGAAAATCTAGAGAAATGATACTGTTGTCTTGGTGGGTTGAATCCTGGATGTTTACCTAGATTAAAGATTATAAAGTATGGGTAGTAATTGGAAACATGTTGGATGTGTTTATTATAATTTCTGCATCTGGTTATGTCGCACTGTCGAACATCCTGGCAGATACATCTGCTACCTGCCCAATTAATTCTAGCATTAAAAAGTGCTGTCACACTTTGTCCATTTTTCAAGTCTCTTTGTGATCTTGTCCTAATCATCTTTTTTTTTTTTGCCTTCTAATTCTTTTTACTGGTATTTATGCAAGCAATTTTGTCCTCCACTTCTATTCACTTTTTTTTTTTTGTGTCTGAACCATAACCTTGTTACACTTCTCCCTTTTCTTCTTCTCCTTCCCTCTCAATTTCTAACTTAGAGGCTTCCTTCTTTTGGAGTTCTTTCTTGTGATCCAATTCTTTTTTTTCCTAACCTGCAACTAGATTTGCTTAATTCACTTTCTCTTATTTGAGTTGTGTACTATAACGTTCTTTCCTCTGAATAAACGTCATGTCATCCTATAATCCCATGTGCATCCTAGCACCTATGATCTTTTAATCACCTAAATAACATATTCATAATAGAAAACAATATATAAGGCACTTGTTAGGTTGCGGCAAGATACCTACATAATTTTTTATTATTTTTCATGATCAAATATGGTGGTAGTACAAGATTCTTGTAGATTTGCTCAGCCAACTGTTGCATATTGTTTCATTGCTGGTCGGACTTATGGTCTTATGAACCACCCTACTTTAGCACCATCCTTTAAAGTGGAGTCCAGTTCATGCTTACAGGAAGTTTGATTAACAATTTTTGAAAATTTTTTCCATAGTTCTACTTGGTGCTGTTATCATTGAAAAAGAATAGTCATGTCTGAGCTTGCAATTCTGTAATCTGTATGCATCTATTTTGCTATGATTTGTTTGATATAGAATTGCTAGTTTTTTTTTTGTTTTTTTAAAAAAGAAGCTATGTCTAAGTTATTTGTCATGTTTTTTCCATATTTCCTTATTAATATCTCTTGTTTTGGGCTCACAGATTGTTAACTTAATTCTGCTAAGATGACGCCTTGTAAATTTACCATGATGGAATTAGGATTCTTACGGTTTAACCAAATAATGGGGCATGGTATCATGAGCTGATCTGGTTTTACTTGAAAATTTTGAATTTTCTAGGCATGATATATAAATCACATAAAAGCATGCATTGAAACAGTTTGTCACGATTTTGTTAACAAACTCTCTTTGTACACTTATCAATTTTGGATTGGATTTATATACTCTTTTTTATTTCTCCAAGTATTTATGTCTTTCAAAGCCCATGTTTACAGCTAGACTTACTTTTTACACTATTAACAGCTCCGGATTGAGATGTAACAATCAAGTTTGATAGAAATCTGGTGCTTTATTATGTTTGGGGAGAAACTAGATTTCAGTGTCACTTAAAAGATGCAATGTATTTTTTCTTGGAACAATCATTTTCGGAATGCTTAGTCTAACAAATTGCCATGTTAGTCTGATTTAGAATCACACCAGTTAATCTCATCAACCTAAACTGCATAATCTGAAAAACCTATCTTTTGACCACGGGGTAGCTATTGCATCTGCAAATGTATCATCTTTTTTTTTAATCTATAGTCTGGAGTACTCTTGTTGGAAACATCCTCTCTTCCTAGTTTGCATTGAACTCTCACTTATCTTTGTTTAACAACCCTTTTCTGGAGCTTCAGACTATGATTCTAGGACAGAATATGGATTTTCTGACTGAGCTAAAATTTGTGATTTTGCACCATGTACACTGCCTAATCTTCAACTAGACAAAAATATAGTGCATTCCTTTAGAGAGAATGCTGTCTGCCAGAAAGTTCATGCATTCAATATTCTTCAAGTTACTTCAGCTTTGTTTCTTGACATAGATAACTTGTAACTTTCACGTTATCTTCCCTGCTTGTTAGTGCTATTGTCTTAAAATAGTTCTTAAGGCATAGCATTGCTTTCACTCATTAGTGGTATCTAACTTGACATACGAATTTCATGCAGGGGGAGTGTTGGTTTAAACTGAATAACTCGTATCTGAAGGTCATCCAGGATGAAGAAGCTCGATTCTCCAATCCTTAAGAAATTTTGAAAGAGAGATTGAGGACACTCAAGCAAACTGCAACTACAATGGCAAGGGCCTCAGTTTCCAAGGGCAATTGAAGATCTGTGAATAGATTTCCAGATTATGAGTTTTGCATATCACGGAGTCGGTAGGGGGGCGTCCATTTCTTTTGAGCAAAAGGTTTCCTTCACTTCAGTTCTTTTATAAGTCTGTGGTCCTTTGTAACAAATGTTAAGAGAGGAGCTATTTAAAAGGCTTTCAATTTTTATCCGGAGGTAGTAACCTAACCTGAAGAAGGAAGTGCAACCTCTCGACTTGCTTCCTCTCTCTCTCTCTCTCTCTCGTGTTCATAATCTCTATATGAATATCTCCATAATTTTTCTGTTATCGAAGCTTTAGTTGTAATTCATCTGCACTCTCCAGTGTGACATTTTTTAATTTCCGAGAAGAAACCGTACAAGTTGATTATCTATGCAAGTTTCAGGCCGTAGAACCTGAAATCTTTTCCAAACTTTTGGCTTCTTCAGTTGCAAAAGAATGAAAGAACAGATCTCTTCGATTACATTCTGTTATCCGGTTGATGCCTTTTTGAAGAATTTTTTTGGTTTGTTAAGCTCTGGTAGGGACCTTTATTTGCGGGTAGTTCAGTAATTGGGTCAGATGTTCCGATTAGGGAGGCTGAAATTCTTGCGTGAAATAAATTGTACTTGGCATAAAAAAAATGTTCTAAGTCTGAAATTTAAATTGAACAATAATTTATTTTCGTCCATATGGATGAAGAGACCTCATACATCATTTCCACAGCATCTTGTTCACCACACTCTCAAAAGAATTATGCTAATCTGCTAGCAACTCCAATTTTCATATTACAAAGAGTAAAAACTAAGCATCTTTTCACAGTGGAGAAGAAAGTATTCGCTAAGCATCTTTTCACAGTGGAGATGAAAGTATCCGTCCTTACAGGTGTCTCATATCGTACTAAATTCTTCTATTTTGTGTCCAAAGTTTTCCCATTCTTTTCTTTGTCAATGCTTTCATGGATCCAAAAATTCTGCACTTTGAAAAGCTGGCAGGGCTACCAAACGAGGTAGCAACATGTGAAATCAAAGAAACATTTTATGCAATCATAACAGCAAGAACAGCTGCAACATGAAATATTTCATATGTAATCAGATTCAAGTGTACGATTAACAAAAAAATGAAGGCAAAAAGGGGAGAAATATTCATCAAATATATGGACCAAACAATAGAAGAATGACTGCAAAATAAGATTGGTGCACTCGCCATTCATCGACAATCAGATCTCGTGTGTCCTCGGTGCTCGAATTTTTTTGAGAAGGAGATGGCCCCATCTCTCTCTTTCTTTCTCTGATATAATTTTCACTACCTAGTGGAATTGTGACAAAGTTTTAGGGCATAAATAAAGAGTGGTCTTTTCCACCATTGTGAGATTTGATGATGGTCTCTATTAAAACTTAAAACACCTTGCGTGAAGATTCGTCAGATGGTGGAAATGGGCCGGTTCTGAACCACTTACATCTTGATCCGGATCAGTAACTTGGGGCCGAAATTGCCACATGTCACGCCAACATTGGTTCTTCACATTTCAGCCCCCAATTACCTCACCAATTTCACCAGTACCTCATGCCTTGTGCCATGGAGCCCATTTTTTAAACCTTGGTTGAGCTCCAAAAGATTACTCTTGTTTGAAGAAACTACGAAGTCAATTGATGTCTGTAGCCTTACGAAGGTATAAATTGAATCCAAGAAGGAGATGATCTGGCAGGCATTGGATAGAAATCAGTTGGTAGTAACTATCCCATATCTTCTTGACCGCTGTTTCTAGTAAAAAATGTCCTTATTTTTCCTTTCCTAAATTATGAAGATATGAGGAAAGAACTACTTGGAAACTCAAACTGAGCGAGACATGATGACCTAGAATAAACTATTTAGATAAAGCTAAATTGGTAGAACCTTCAAGATTTGAATAAATGATAACCTATCTAAGCATAAAAATTGAAAACGATTACTTGGCCGATAAGTTAGTTGGTTATACTTACAGGTAATATTTCGACAAAACTTTTCTTTTTTTTTTAAAAAAAATTAATTTTTCTTATAGCTCATGCAAGAAAAAGCTGGCCATAAAAATTTAAAGAGATGGAAACAATGACAAAAGAGAAACGCAGCACCAAATATTTGCCTTATAAATAATTTTGTATTTTCAATTTCCCACGTTGCCTAATAAAAGAAATGGTAATGTGGGAAATTAAAAGTACAAAATTATTTATAAGGCAAATATTTGGTGCCGCATTTCTCTTTTGTCATTGTTTCCCTCTCTTTAAATTTTGTACTTTCAATTTTCCACATTGCCTAATTAAAGAAATGGCTGGGCTGGCAAGGCATTTCGTCGACCGTCCTTGGGTTCGCTTTGATGATAGTGGGGTTCACAATGTCTTGGTTTGTGTACCATCCCGCGGTTCGCTTTGAATTTCTCTTGAACACTTACAATGCTCCAACGGTCGTGTCATGGCTGATAAGGAAAAGCTTCGAAAGGGAGACGGCCAGCCATCCTTAGGCTCGGTAGAGAAGGATTGATCCTGGGCGAGGGTTGTGCAGGGTGTGCTGCGTGCTGCTTCCTGGATGTCTTACAAGCTTACTGAAAAAGACATCGACAAGCTTCAGGGTTATTTTACAAGGGTCCTTGAGCTACCACGCTCGATGATGGAAGAATCTCATCGATAGTTGGAGAATAGATCATTGTTTGTGAGGAGTTTAGGCCATAGGGTTCTGGTCGATTGGGTGGCAAGGGAGTTTAAGTTGAAGCTCAAATTTGATGAGGAGCCTGAGGTGTTCCCATTAGCTGAAGCCCACCTCATTCTTTGATTCAAGAATGAATCTGACTGTGCTTTGGCTAGGGCGGGAGGTTCCTGTTTCATCGCCTGCCAATTGCTTGCTCTGCAGCCTTGGGAGCTGGATTTCGTGCTGGGATGGCGATCGATCCAAAGGACGGTGGTTGGGCTATAGTTGACGGGCCTTTCATTGGAGTTCTGGCTACCTTTGGCTATCATGGCTGTGGCGGCGGAGGCAGGAAGGCCTTTGGCCATTGATGACTTCACCGATAACCTGAAGAAGACTGGCTATGCTCGGGTTAAGGTGGAACTTGATGCTAGTAACCCGCTGATGTCTGGGGTTCTCATACAGGGAAGGAATCGGTACTTTTGGCAGCAATTTCAATATGAAAACCTACTGGCTGTTTGCTTTAGATGTGGGAGGATGGGCCATATGGATGACACCTGTGCATTCCCTGAAATGGCTTCTTCTCCGAACAGTGCTCATGGTTTGATTCTACCAGAAAATGTGGTGGCTATTGGGGGTCAGGAATTCTTGGACAGGTTGGGTTCCCCGGTGAAGGAGATTGCAGATGCTGCTAGGGAAGGCCGACCCTTGCTCAGTCCTTGGTTGGTGACCTCTCGAATCCGGCACCCCCGTGCTCCCAGGGCTCCAGTAAGAGGTAGAAGGGATCAAAAGAAGCAAAAGGAGATGTGCCTAGAATCTTCAGACCCATGTTCCTCATCCCCTCCATTATCTTCCCTAAGACATTTCTTTTCCACTCCGGACTCACCTCCAAATTCTGATAGCTAGCAGAAGTCGACCAAAGTGGCTCGTCGCCAGTCACCTGGGTTCGATGAAGGAGAGCAATTGTTAGATGGTGGAATGGCTGCCAATGGATTCTCTACTCTCGGCCCGTTGGGCGATAAGATGAACCTGGGCTTCACTGATGAATCCTGCCCAAGGGATGTGACGATGGTTGATCCTTTAATGGGCTCCCTGAAGAGAGCCCATAGCCCATCGAAGCCAGCCCTTTCCAACTCCTTGATGCCTGGCCATGGTATTCAGCTCTTGGCTTCTTCGACCTTATCCACAGCTCCGTCAACCTCCGACCAGGTTTGCTCCCAGTCCCCTTGCTTAGGTGAGGGTCATGTGGATGGTGGTACTAAAACATCTCTCTCCTCCCCTCATGGTTCTTGTGTTTCTACTATGGATTCCCTTGGTTCTCGGGATGTCTGTCGATCAATGGGGGTGGTGATGGATCTCTCTGGGAGGCAACTAAACTCTGGTTCGAGAGATGTACATTTTCTCGTCAAGGGGGGGGACTACGACTTCAGCTCCTGGGAGTAAGGATTTTATTTGAAAGGCCTCCTCTACCGTCCTGCAATTGAAGAGCTTGGGGGTGCTCGAGGAAAGGGCAGTCATCAGGTTGTGCAAGTTAGGGGTGCTGGTGGAAAGGAAGCTGATCCTGGGTAGGTTCTCTTGGGTGCTAAGACTAGGTCTGAGGATTCTGGAGGGCCTTCAATTCCACAGGCTAAAAGGGGGCAGTCATCGAATGAAGGCAGAGGGGCTCCATCAGCTAAAGAATGTCCAACTCCTATCATTAGTACAAGTTCGACTCATGAGGTAATATCTAATCAATTCAAAGATGCACTGTTTGAAGGTGGGTCAGGGATGTCTACGTCCCATGGACTATAATGTTTGTTTCTTCTATTTCCATACTTTCTATTTGTCTCTATGAAAGTTATGGTTTGGAATGTTAGGGGTGAGGGGAAGCCCTCATTTTATTCTACCTTTAGTAGATTGGGACAGTTACATAATCCTCAGATGTGTCCTGTTAGAAACTAGACTCTGTGGTCCTGCTTTGGACTGTTTCTGCCGTAGGATTCAAAGTAATTGGACTTGCTATGTTATTGATTCCCAGTGATTGTCGGGTGACATCATAGTGCTGTGGCATAGAGGGGTGGCCAAAGTGAATACTTTCAATCGCAGTTCCCAGCAGGTGTCCATAGTTATTTCTTAGAATGTGGTCCTACTTGGCTACTTTTTGGGGTCTATTGTAGCACAAGCTACAGGGTAAGGAGAATTATTTGGCAAGAGGTCTCTACACTGTTGGAATAGGGCTGCATACCTACGGTCGTAGCAGGGGATTTCAATTGTGTGCTTTGTGTGAAGGATAAGAGGGGTGGAAGATCCTTTGTAGAGGATGTTGCTTCTATAGAGTTTGCTCAGTTCTTACAAGTCAATGATCTAGTTGATTTGGGATTTGTGGGGCCCATATTTACTTGGTATAATAATCGGTCAGGTGGGGCTAGAGTCTGGGAATGCATTGATAGGGCTTTTGCTACTCCAGAGTGGCTTCTTCAATATCCTACGCACCATATTCGGTATTTGCCTAGAATTACCTCTGACCACTATCTGTTCCTTACTATGACTGCCTTGGCTCCATGTCATGCCTCTTTTAGATTTGAAAAGTTTTGGTTGGATTATTCTAGATCATGGGTTATTATCAGGGAGGTGTGGGATTTACTTATCCGGGGGGATGTGCATTATCGGATTTCCCGCAGGCTCTCCTTACTTAAGCGCAAGTTTCTTAAGTGGAATAAGGAGGAAGTGGGTAACATCTTTTCTTCTTTGATTTTTGTTGAATCCCCCATCAATGACCTCCAGGAGAGAGAGGAGAGGGAAGGGGGATCAGGGCCTTCTGATTTGGCTGTCCGGGGGATGTGCAGTATCGGATTTCCCGCAGGCTCTCCTTACTTAGGCGCAAGTTTCTTAGGTGGAATAAGGAGGAAGTGGGTAACATCTTTTCTTCTTTGATTTTTGTTGAATCCCCCATCAATGACATCCAGGAGAGAGAGGAGAGGGAAGGGGGATTAGGGCCTTCTGATTTGGCTGTCCGGGGGGATGTGCGGTATCGGATTTCCCGCAGGCTCTCCTTACTTAGGCGCAAGTTTCTTATGTGGAATAAGGAGGAAGTGGGTAACATCTTTTCTTCTTTGATTTTTGTTGAATCCCCCATCAATGACCTCCAGGAGAGAGAGGAGAGGGAAGGGGGATTAGGGCCTTCTGATTTGGCTGTTCTGCGGATGTGCAGTATCGGATTTCCCGCAGGCTCTCCTTACTTAGGCGCAAGTTTCTTAGGTGGAATAAGGAGGAAGTGAGTAACATCTTTTCTTCTTTGATTTTTGTTGAATCCCCCGTCAATGACCTCCAGGAGAGAGAGGAGAGGGAATGGGGATTAGGGCCTTCTGATTTGGCTTATCTATCTATGCATCATCTATTTTCTGGGTGCTGATTAGGATCTCTTCTTAAATCTATATTTTATTTATAAAAATATAAATTTTATATTTTAACTATTTATTAAAAATATAATTTTTAAATATTTTATATTATTAAATATAAAATATTTAATATTTGGTATTAAAATTGAAAAATTAAAAATTATTTTTATACTAAATAAATATAAAAAAATTATATATAATCTTTTAAATATACTAAGTAATATATTAAATTTATATATATTATATTATTAAATTTAAAAATAATATATTTATATTCTACATAGATACATAATTTAAATATATATTATATTATATATAAATATATAAATATATTTCAAATAAATATACTATGTTATATAAATATATTATATTATTTTAAATATGATATACTCTAATATATTTTTTTAAATATATTATATTAAAATAATATTATATTACATTACTATATTATATTATAATATATTTTTAATAAATTTGACTTAGGGATATTTTGAAAATTTGAGCTTGGATTACTGGTAATCTATTTGTCATACCAAACACAGTAATCATTCTTACTGATAGATGTGTATACCAAATACAATAATCAGCATTACTGGCAATCTATCCAATTATAATCTATCTTGCAGGTAATCCAGATTACCATTCAGGATTTCCTGATAATTTATCGAATGCAACCTAAAGCATTCTTCTAGTGATTATTTATAGGACAAGCAATCATGGTATCATGGTTCCAAATAACAAATATCTGTGTTCTGGATATGGATTATAAAACAATCCTTTAAAAGTAGATCACAATGCGAGCAAAATCCACAAACAGAATAGATCCAAGTTCCCTAGGAGTCACTTCAGATTATAAATATGCAGTCCGGTCTCCCTGCTATCATGGATTCCAAAGAATGGTGTTCTTAGCAATCATCGAGGTCACCACATAAGGATCCATGTTAGATGCTGGCCTCCTATCTTCAAAGTAACCTGCATATCATAACAGAAATGAATAACCGAACCAATGGCTTTTGATGAAAATCTCAAGGTCTTAAGGTTTTGCTTCTTTCCTACCAAATCTGAAAGAAATAAATTCCTAAGAGTTCTTTTTCTTTTTTGCCAATTGTATTGGTTTGATAATACACTAAAAAGTAGCTTCAACTTGTCCTGATGCTTGATGCTGACATCTCTCGTGGGGGAAGTGGGCTCTATGCAAAACTTATCATGGAAGCAAAATCATGCAAAAAAAAAAAAAAAAACGAGAGAGAGAGAGAGAGAGAGAGAGAGAGAGAGAGAGAGAGAAAGATGCAACAAATGCATCTGCCAGCATGTGACATCACCAATGGAAGTGCCACTGTAGCTTCCATTTTTATTTTTTTGGTAGGGGGTGAAGCATGCTGAAACCTTCCACTGAGAGTAAAATCAGATAAATGAAGGAGGACAAAAAAAAGTAGAAATCTAACAAATGGATCTGGAACCATGCTAAGGATACACCAGAGACATTCAGTTAACTTGGGCACCATAAAATACCTATGATACGTCATATTGACATATGTGGTCATGTCACAGCTGGCAATAATGGCATTATAGAGGACATACCAAATTGCCCATAATTTAGGAAATCTCATCATATACCTTTGCCATTCTTTTCAGTTTCACGGCCAACACGGACAGAGGCACCACGATTTGCAACTCCCTGCGATTTCAGGGATTGTAAGTACATCAGATATTTGTCCATAACATGCAGTAAATTTTGAGAAGCTCAATGGTGTTATGGGTCATCAAGAATTCTAGAATATTATAAGTTGAAAATAGAAATATTAAAAAGAAAGCTAACGCCCAATATCAAAGACAAGCTAACACCACTGCCAAGAAAAAAATATCCTGCCATCTAATCCAGGGGTCAAAACTTCATCCATCAAGTTTCTTTTACGACATAAATATTCCACATGAAAAGCTTTTCTCAACTCACACAGGCTAAAACTACAACGAAGCAGTACTCTTTTTTTTCTGGGAAACATATGATGGTTTACCCTAAGTTGATTTTCTGGATAGTTGTCCATATTTTGCATTTGCTGGAAATAAACACTGCAAATCTACAGCCGTTCTGAACAAAAATTTGAAGTTACATATTTCCACTCGCCATGTGCAGTATACATGCTGAAAAAAGAAGATCATTGATATATTCTTATACTCACAGTCTAGGTAGGGGAAGTGAAGATCATACATTTGGCTCCACTGGAACTTCGAGAATAAAAAGTGCACAAAACAGTTACAAGAGAGATCTATGAGAATGGGGAGGAAGTTCCAAGGATTCTATGCAAAACATTAAACTCATAAATTTGGGGGAGTATTTGCATATATCACATGTCACTTGGAGGGTGGTCAGCAGTGCCTCCCCGTTAGGCCTGCAAGTCTTTTTTTTTTTAAAAAAAAATTGGCTCCAATGGCTCTTTTTTTTTTTTTTTTTTGATTTTTACCATTTTTGCCCGCCCCCCCACCCCCCCCCAAAAAAAAAAAAAAAAAAAAAGGAAAAAAAGCCTAGTTTTAAGGATAATATGGGGGAAGTGAAAATCCAACATTCTCTCATCTTGTTTATATTTATTCCTTAACCTTTTTTTTTAATTTATAATTTTTTTTTAAAAAAAAATCATTACAGGCCATGCCATGCATGGCCCATCTTAAGGAGGCTAGGCTGGCATGCGGGCCATGCCATGCTTGGCCCACGGCCCATGCTAGCCTAGGCCCTTATGGGCCATGCCGGGTTTGTGCCGCGAGCTGCAAACCTCCCAACCCAATCCGGCCCCTTATCTGGGCCATCCCAAGCATGGCCCGTTACCGTAGCAAGCGGGCCGTGCCAAGTCATGCTGGGCTGGGCCATGTAATGGGAGGCCCAGCCCGATGCCCATGTCTAGTGGTCTTCAGGTAGGGTAAATTAGATTTCCATTGTGTTGTACCAGGGGACCCTCCCTTGATTCCTTTCATTTTCTAAATTGCCTAAAACTAAGGAATATGCAACTCCAATTGGATAATGCTTTTGAGTGGTGTTGGCGTGGAGTCCCTGGATCGGCCGGTCGGAGCCGCTGCATCGCAGGACTGCTCCTTGGTTCACCTGCAAAATAGGTTCCTTGCTGGAGTTGTTCCGGCGGAGGACACTCCGATGCCTAAGTGGCGGATTCCAGCCACAGAATGGAGAAGATGTCGAGAGTGGAAGAGAAAAAGAGTTCTTGGAGATTGAAAGTGTATGTGTGCGAGATTATTTACGCGTCCCTCTCGAGCCATCCTTCTTATCCATATTTAAAAGATGGCCTCCGGTCTGTGACTCGCTCTTTTCTCGGAGATCATGAGGAGCTAATTTCTCCCATGATTGACGATCGTGGGTTGTCAATGAGCAGTTCCGGCCAGATCGGAGGCGTGGCTACAGGAATTGCGCGCTATGATCATGGCATGATGAGTGTCGATTGTAACCGTTAGTTACAGTTTTCTTTTTGGAACAGATTGTGGTTCAAGCTTTAGTTTTCTCCTTGTGTGGGCCGAAGGCTTGGTATTTTTCCGAAGCCGGAGAGCATGTCTATGACATGGACCGAAGTTCGTGTCTTCGGAAGTCGATGAGTAGTTCAGACTTCGGCCGGAGCCGAAGGTGCTATCGGAAGGACTGGCCTTCGGATGTTGTAGTTTGGTGTGAAGCCTTGAGTTGCTTGTGGTTGGCCTTCGCTTAGTCAGAAGTCCGTAGTCCGGAGAATCGGGGCTTCAATAAGTCGAACCGGAGCTTGGTTCGTAGCTGAACCAGGATATCCCAACAATTGCCCCCCTACTCTCAGTTGTCGAAGCGAAGATCTGCCTCGAGAAGTGAGAGTATTATGGCTTTGTCGTTTTGCTCCTAAGAGACGGCGCAGTGAATGATTACGGGACCTCTATTGGGCTGTCCATCACGATCTAAGAATCAGATGGTGGACAGGTGCCATTCCCGGATTGAGGAAAAGTAGGTGGCCCTGAGGCTATCTCTTCTTATCCCGTTGGATGAATGATAGATCTTATCCTGGCAGTCAGTCGGAAGTGGGCTGCCCTAGAGCCTCTGCCGACTGGAGTCGGACTTTCGGAAGTGGGCTGCCCTAGAGCCTCTGCCGATCGGAGTCGGACTTTCGGAAGTGGGCTGCCCTAGAGCCTCTGCCGACTGGAGTCGGACTTTCGGAAGTGGGTTGCCCTAGAGCCTCTGCCGACCGGAGTCGGACTTTTGGAAGTGGGCTGCCCTAGAGCCTTTGCCGATCGACAGAGAGGACAACAGTGGTCCTTTTAGACACGTGTTCGAATTTTCTGTAGGATAGGATGTTTACACCATCTCTGTGCACTTTCTGCCATGATTAAGGTAGGCTGTTCAGGCCCGCCTCGGCGCGTGTTCGGATTTACCGTAGGGTAGGTTACGAAAACCATCCCTGCACCTTTGATCTTTTTGGTGGCCTGGTTAGACCATCCATTGCGCTCGTCGAGCATACCGATAAGGTGAGTGAATCAGACTCTCCTTTGCGCAGTTGACCGATTTTTCAGATCGGGTCATTCGGGCTGTTGTCGTTCAGTCGATGCAACTAGCCGTTCTGAGTTGAGTAGGGTTAAGGAGCTTTGAGGCTTCATTTTCATCCATTCTCCAGTTGGTGGGCCGGTGTATCATCCCTACACCTCTGTTGGTGGGCCTTTGATTTGGCAATTCGACCTCTTCGGGAGGTGGCTGGGGAACAGTTGCTTCTGACCGGGGTCCCTGGCGACCGATATACCGCCCTAGGTATCCTCTCTTGATGAGATCCTCGATCGCATCTCACAACTGGATGCATTCTTCTATGTTGTGGCCGTGGTCCCGGTGGAATCAGCAGAATTTGTTCTTGTTCCTTGCGGAAGAGGAGGCCTTCATGGGATGGGGCCGTTAGAGATAGTTTTCTTTTTCTATCTCCATAAGGATCTTCTCTCGAGGGAAGTTGAGGGAGGTGTAAGAGTCGAATCTTCCTCCCAATGCTCTGGGCTTGGGAGGGCTTCTTCGGTGGTCTGCATATCTGCCGCCATTGTTGTTGGAAGTTTAGGGGCCTTGCCCCTGTTATTCTTCTTCTTTAAAGAGGGTTTCCCTTCAATCAACCGTCGATTCGCCGCCTGCTCTTCGGCATCGCATATTTCTGAGCCCTTGATAGGAGCTCAGCGTAGCTTTTAGGGAACTTCTTGTCCAGGAAAAAAGTAAGCCTGGAGATTCGAAGCCCCTTCTTCAGTGCTGACATGGCCACATGCTCGTTGAGATCGGGGATCTCAAGCGTGGCCGCATTGAACCTGGAGATGTAATCTCTCAAGCTCTCTCCTTCATTCTGGTGAAGGAGGAAGAGTGTGTCCGTATTCCGAGGAGTCTTGCAGCAGGTCCTGAAATGCAAGATAAACAATTTTTCTAGCTCGGAAAAGGAATCGATGGTACCTGGGCGCAGGCTCGAGTACCACATCCGAGCGGACTTCTTCAAGGTAGCCGGGAACGCCAAACAGTACATTGCGTCCGAAGCTCCTTGGATCATCATATGGGCTTTGAAGCTGCCCAAATGGTCGAGGGGGTCGGAGGTGCCGTCGTAGGGTTCCATCTGGGGAACCCTGAAGTGCCGAGGAATGTCCTCAGCCATGATGCGGTCAGTGTAGGGTGGGCATAGATCACCCACAATCAAGTCATCAGGATCTCTTTAATCCCGCATTTTCTGTTCTCGCGCCCTTGCCATCTTTGATTCGATGGCTCTGAACCTCCCATCATAATCGGGAGTTTGCTTGGGCGCTCTCTCCACCAGAGTGGAGTCTTCGGAGGAGGAGAAAGTTTGCCTAGGCTTTTTCCCTTTTTATGGGGAATCGGCAGACCTAGGCAGTCTCGAAGTTCGGCCTTCGGGAGGAGGCCGAGAACGGGAGGAGGGATGCACTGAATCCTCCCGTGGTGCTTTCCTTCTTCAGGATCGAGAGCTATGTCTAGAAACAGCCGGTGGGTTTGCCACCGGAAAGGCTCTGTCTCGGAACTCTTGAACCATGGACATCAGGTTGGCGACCTGGTTCATAAGAGCTTCGAACTGCTGTGCTCCCACAACAACCGTGGGAGGTGGAACATCGTTCTCCTCCGGGGGTGCACCCCCTAAGACGGAGCACGACTCCAGCTTGTAGAAGCATTTTGAGCTTTTCCTCTTGCCATCAAAAACTTCTTTGTTTCTTCCTCTTGTCTGGGAGGGAGCTTAACAAATGTTAATAATACGCGCCCCCTTCCTGGCACGCCAATCTATTGGCGTGGAGTCCTTGGATCGGCCGGTCGGAGCCGCTGCGTCGCAGGACCGCTCCCTGGTTCACCTGCAAAACAGGTCCCTTGCCGGAGTTGTTCTGGCAGAGGACACTCCGATGTCTAAGTCAGCGACGGATTCCAGCCACAGAATGGGGAAGATGTAGAGAGTGAAAGAGAAAAAGAGTTTTTGGAGATTGAAAGTGTATGTGTGCGAGATTATTCACGCGTCCCTCTCGAGCCATCCTTCTTACCCATATTTAAAAGATGGCCTTCGGTCTGTGGCCCGCTTTTTTCTCGGAGATCATGGGAAGCCAATTTCTTCCATGATTGGCGATCATGGGTTGTCAATGAGCGGTTCCGGCCAGATCGGAGGCGTGGCTGCAGGAATTGCACGCCATGATCATGGCATGATGAGTGTCGATTGTAACCGTTGGTTACAATTTTCTTTTTGGAACAGATTGTGGTTCAAGCTTTGGGTTTCCCCTTGCGTGGGCCGAAGGCTTGGTATTTCCCCGAGGCCGGAGAGCATGTCTACGGCGGGGACCGAAGTTCGTGTCTTCGGAAGTCGATGAGTGGTTCAGACTTCGGTCGGGGCCGAAGGTGCTACCCGAAGGACTGGCCTTCGGATGTTGTAGTTCGGTGTGAAGCCTTGAGTTGCTTGTGGTTGGCCTTCGCTTAGTCCGAAGTCCGTAGTCCGGAGAACCGGGACTTCGATAAGTCGAACCAGAGCTTGGTTCGTAGCTGAACCAGGATATCCCAACAAGTGGATTACAAAAGAATAACTGCTTGCTTCCTACAAAACTCTATGGAGAGGATGAGAAAAGGTCCTTTGCATTTTAGCAGCTTCTAAATAGGTCCCCCTCCTGGAAATCTCATACTGACACAAATATGAAATCTATATATGGAATTGTTCATGATCAAGTCTTGTTACAAGCTTTGGCAATTCTTGGCCATTCATGTTCAGAAGGCTGGCTAAAATTTGAGGCGAGGCATACTCCTCACCAGGTGGAATAGACAGCAAGTCATCTGTAGCAACTAGTAAACAAAAATTGTTATATAGTTTCTTAAAAATGATTCTCACTGCCCTTGTTAATTGGAACTTTTGCTGAAGCAGAGCATTAATTAAAAGGAGATCGTGTCGATGCAACTTAATCAAGCATCGGGAAAAAACCCTCTCACCCTAAGGGAGGAAAGTTTTTATGATCTTAATTGCTTTCTCATTTCAAAATAGGTTTTAGTTTTTTACATTTTCACACTAACGAAAGGGACTATTGCTTTTAATAATTGCAAGGTGTTACAAGCATGGCATGCAAAATTAATGTTTGTTTCTTTACACCAGAAGATATCACAAGGAAAAGCAATTTATATTTCGCATATACTGAATGGAGCATAGAAAAATGGGTGTCCTAGTGCACAAGGCTTCTGCCACTG
Source organism: Areca catechu (assembly GCA_021397845.1). NCBI lineage: Eukaryota > Viridiplantae > Streptophyta > Magnoliopsida > Arecales > Arecaceae > Areca > Areca catechu. The sequence goes on from CM038052.1 coordinate 180,995,114, forward strand.
CAGAGTCTGGGGAGGATCTACAGTCTCACCCTCGTATACAAACAGGCTGTTTCCATAATTCAAACCAATGAAATCCAAGTTACAATGGAATAACCTTAGCATTGTGCTGTCCTCTTGGAGGGAATATATAAAACAAGATATAAGTCCTCAAGGTTCCTTACCCATGAAAATGTGTTGATATCAGCAGTTTCATGGCGGCCTGTTAATCTTCTTTCGTTGCCCTCACCATATACAGCAATATGTTCCTTGTGCTTTGAGCCAAGCTTCTCGATTGCCTTCTTGATCACATCAATTCCACCATCACTTCTCATGGACTTGGTGCTGTAGAAATGTTAATTAAAAAAAAAAAAAAAAAAAAAGCACTAAGAGAATTTCTGCATTTTTCAAATTTGTTGAGGTTTTATACTCCAATGAACTGTATATACAATAAATGCACATGGAATTTGGTGTTGGAGGGGGGATGCTTGCCTATAGTTTGTATGCGCACCAGCACCATTCCAGTCACCCTGATTCCATTTTTAAATAACACAAATAAAGAGATATCCATACCTAACTATAATTAAACAGAATTTACAATACTAATAACACTAAAATAAGCTCGCTTGGGAGAATATAGTAAGAAAAACATGTGGAAGCAAACCTGGATAGGTTTGGGATCAAAGGACAAAACGACTCCTGCAATTTCAGTAATCCTCTGCATTTTAACAAAAAGCTTTAAAATTAATAAACTAGATGAAAAAATCTTCAATTTACTGGACATTCATATATTATGTGGAACATAAATAAGACATTCATTGTATGAAGTATTTGCTATATTCACCTCAAGAATATAGCGAGCCACCCATAACTCATCACCTGCAGAAATTCCAACAGCAGGACCTACTTGAAACTCCCACTGTCCAATATAATAAAATTCCATCAGGGAAACTTCAAGTAATATCTAGGTTTTGAACATCAAGGCATCCACTTATTCATCACATTTGACAAGAACAAGAAAATCTAATTAAGATAATTTTTCATGTTTCATATAAATGGAGAAAGGTTAAAAGCAGCATCTCTTTGGAGAAAAAGATAGAGAATGCATAGGAGAAATCAAGGAATTCATGTGCAAGGAAAAAAATGATGCAAGAGTTGTTATTCTGTTGCCGTGGGGATCATTAGATAAAATTCATATTCTAGCCTATAAAAGTAAAAGGAAAACATTACCTGGCCTGGCATAACTTCACCATTTATTCCACTTATGTTAATTCCAGCGTAAAGGCATGCCTTGTAATGAGAATTTACAATGTCACGGCCAAATGACTTATCTGCTCCAACACCACAGTAGTACGGGCCCTATAGGCAAATGAATACATTTAGAGAAAGGGGGAACTTTTGCAAAAACTAAGGACATATCTTTTGTGCCGTGGAAAACAATTTTTCAAGTAATAAACTTTATCAATTTAAGCAATGGCATAAACAAAAGTTATATCCATAAAAAAATTATCAGCAAGCAAATCAGAAGCTATACAAAATATAGTTTCCCAACAATATGTCAATCAGAAGGACCAACATGGCAACCGAAAGAGGGTTGCTCGAGTTTCCAACTCCCAGGGATATTGCCTTCAGAAAAAAGCTATCTTACAATTGTTTTACTGGGTATATACTTAATACTAACGGCCATGACTTTATGATTCATAATTTGCAAAACATTGAAGACCGATAATTGGCTATTGACATACCGCATGCAAAGCCAAATTGAAGATTTGACATATACAGTCATATAGCCATTTAGCCAAATCATGTTACTTATATCACTTAGGCACCATCATTCATTTTGCCCTTGTATGTGTGAAGTGGCAAGTTTTTCCCCTCTTCGTGGAATTATTAGAACATGGGGGATCATCAGACAAGCAATGCATTTTAAAATAGGGATTTACATGGATGAAAGAATAATATCAATATTCAAATATATATGAAAACTAACCAAACCAATGTGTATGTCTACTGGTTCTCTCTGCCCTGTATATTGCCTGGACTCTGTGACTCAATTAGACAACCAGACAACTCAGCATACAAATTATTAGCAGACTGCATAATTGAAGAATATACAAGTAAATGAATAATTGGATAAAAACCTGAGGGCCTGGGAAACCACCAACTGGCCATCCAAGAGGCCAATGAACATCCTTCTGAAGAAGAGTATACTCCTGTTCGATGCCATACCTGATCAAAACAAGTTAATCGTAAATATTTTACCTACATAATTTTAATGCCCCAAAAGGGTTGCCAAATACATTTAATTCAGCAAATAACAGATTAACTTGGTGTGACCTAGTCAAAAGAAAGCAAAATCGAAGTCTAAAAACAATGAAGATAACCCCACGAGTAAGCATATATTTAAACAAAAAATAGAAGAGTTCGAAACATTAATTTCAGTTTAGGACAAGAATATGGTCCCCTAAACATTAGCTCATTCTGAAGAGAGTACAGAAAACCCATCGGCTTGTACTGGACCAGAAGAAAAGGTGCGAAATTTTAGGTTAGAATTCTTGGCTTACTTCTTCATAAGTCATAAATTTCAGCAAAATTGATTAATAGTACATATGAATTATCTAGTTGAAGAGAGGATGAAACAAACAGGGCCTGTAAGAGAGAAAAGATACATAATTTCTTGGAAGTCAATGACACCAAATTTGTAAGTGTACAACATTTTCGGGTGTATGGCAGAAAGATTAGCAAAATAAAGAAAGCCAAACTTTCTCTTCTCCTTGTTGGAAGATGTATATGAATGGTTATTTAATTGAAAAGACCGAGTCTAGAGTTAAATTTTATGTCTTTAAGACAATTTCGTTCCGCAATGGTGTTTACGGTTTTATGACGATTGTCTCCCAAAACACAACAATCTTCTTCTGGTAAAAGCAGTACTACAATTTACTAGAAATTCGAACTAGGAATGCTTCTTTCTTTGTATGCACTATAGCTATACTCTGGTTTCAGAGTATGCAAATGCCTAAGAGACTTAGGCTGCACTATAGCTATACTATGTTATTTAGAGTATACAAATGCCTAAGAGAAGGAAAGAAAATGATTGATTGAATGGATGAAATGAATGAGGAATGGGGACCTATTTATAGCCTTAAGGTGCCCTTTGGAAGCAACCTTCTGATTTCATCGGAGGGAGTTTCCGATGTTCTTTTCGTAGTGAGATGTGCCTTTACGCGATCAATACTTTTCCTTAATTATGATCGGACGCCATGATACGTTGATTCGTGCCGTGATCTTAAGATCACGCGATCAGAGCGCTTCTCAATACGTTGTTTCACTATCCGATGGCATCCTTGATCGTCAGAAGAAACGTTGATCCGTGAACGAATGTGTGATTACGTCTCCGAATGCGTGATCCGTTGTTTCGCGATTCTGAAATCCCGTCATCCGAGTCGGCTCAAACCACTCGAGTCGACTCCTTGCTGCAGAGAACACTCTGGTCGAGTCGGCTCGATCCCCTCGAGTCGACTCGGCCAGACCGCACGTTACCATTCCGTGGATTCGAGTTAGCTCGAACCACTCGAGTCGACTCGGCCAGACCGTTTTGTGGATCTGAGCCAGGTCGAACCACTCGAGTCAACTTGACTAGACTGTATTTACCGATCTGTGGATCCGAGCCGACTCCCAGTCATCCGAGTCGACTGGCCACCCTGCAACTGCAGAACCGTGATTCTGAAATCCCGTTATCCGCGTCAGCTCGAACCACTCGAGTCGACTCCTTGCTGCAGAGAACACCTTGGTCGAGTTGGCTCGATCCCCTCAAGTTGATTCGGTCAGATCGCATGTTACCGTTCTGTGGATCCGAGTCAGCTCGAACCACTCGAGTCGACTCGACCAACCGTTCTGTGGATCTGAGCCAGCTCGAACCACTCGAGTCGACTTCTTGCTGCAGAGAACACCCTGGTCGAGTTGGCTCGATCCCCTCAAGTCGACTTGGCCAGATCGCATGTTACCGTTCTGTGGATCTGAGTCAGCTCGAACCACTCGAGTCGACTCGACCAGACCGTTCTGTGGATCCGAGCCAGCTCGAACCACTCGAGTCCACTCGGCCAGACCGTATTTCATATCTGTGGATCTGAGTCGACTCGCCATCCTGCAACTGCAGAACCTAGCCGACTCGCCTCCCTGCAATCCTGATATGGTGCCAATCAATCTCGACCATCTGATCTATTTGATCAGAAAAAATTTAAAGGCTCCTCAAGCTTCTCGCAGCGATGCATACGTGTGAAGTGCGTCTGCCCTTGTCGCCCGTCGCAAACGCGCGTGCGTGTGCATACATGCGAAGTGCGCCTACAAAGCGCCCTTGTCGCCCGTCACAAATGCGCATGCGGTAATGCTACGCATCACCCTCAAGCTCTCCACCTATGGTGAGAGCCTCAAAGCAAGAGGCTAGGAAAAGGTGGCTAGGAAAAGGTTTTCTTATTAAGAGCCTTCTCTTTTTTCAATCTTTCCATGTAAGACTAAAAGTTCCCATCTCATATGATAGTTTCCATCCCACATGATAGTTTCACATCCTAAAAGATGGTTTAGGGATAAAAAAAATTTCTATTCATTTTTTCCAACCCTCCTTCCTCTAGATCGGATGACTGATCCCCTTGTTCGTCGGAAAAAACTAAATCCATTCCACCACCAAGGTCGAATTTTAAAAGAATTCCACTGAAGTTAATAAAGTTTGATTTATTAACAACCGGAGGGCTTCTTTAGTTTTTTTTTCTTTTTCCCGCCTTAAGTTGCATCCAATATAATCTCAAAATACGGAAAACAGTTTTTGGTACCCAAATTAAGAAGACATTAACAAAAATTCTAGGAAAATATATACCATGGCTCCTCCGCGATAACATCCGGATGGCTGAAGATCTTGGCCGCGTCGAACCGCTTGTTTGAAGGAATCGGATCCCCAGCCGGTGTATAAGCATCGCACATCACCTAAAAAACCAACTTATTATAGAAAAGAACTTAACTTTTTTATATAAAAGAAACTCTGATCTAGCCAAAATCAGATATCCTAGGAGATCCATCTAACCAAAAAAAAAAAAAACACCCAACAAGCGGATAAAAAGCGTAAATTTAAGATTAATATAATACCAGAATATTGTTGCCTCTCCTGAATGGATCCTTGAAAACAGCCTGAGGGCTATTTATTAAAACAGTAAAACAAATGTTATGAACATCAAAACAAAACAAATCTTTCCAACAAAAAGAGTCAGAACAGTGATTAAATTAATAAAAGAAAAGTTAACTCACTATAAGATCACTTCGCTGTCGTTTCCTGGAGCCTGGCCAGTGCTGGATCCATCGTAGTTCCACTTGGGTAGCTTGGATGGATCGGATACCGGTCCCGAAAGAGTCTATCCCATCCCAACCCAAGATTAAGATTCAGATAAGTTAACCACCTAAAAAACAAACCAAGAACGGAAAAGAAAAAGAGAGACAGAAAATGAAAAAGATGACCCACCCTTGCTTTGCTCCTCATATCCATCCCAGATCCGCCGATCCTGAGAGAGTACAAAAAATATAAATCAAAAATCACTGCAAAAAAAATTTAAATTTCGTGGAATAGGACTGTCCCGATTTTTTCATGCAACGGGATATATCGGCATCCCGTCCGTATTCGAGATAGACGATGTCTCGATTGGACACTGAAGCTAGTGAGATATTCTGTCATGATATATGGGATAATATTCATGAAAAATATTCCGTCCGGAAATAAAATTATCCTCCAAAAATAAAGATGGAATGCTCATAAGCTCGTACCATATATACTCCGCGATGATTTTCTCCGTTGTGTCGGAGAGGTTGATGTTAACGATATCTTCTATCAGTGACATGGCTGCTGGGCCTACGGAATAAGGAGGGATGGAGAAGAGCGGATGATGATGTTATGGTGTAAGAAAGTGGGTCGGTCTATACAAAGGCCAGGGCAAATAGAATAAGAAATGGGGATAGAGATGGAATAATGAACGGAAAGTGCCGTATTAGACTCCGAGCTAAACTGGAGCAACGGAATCCGGGTTTGCTGCATTGATTGGGGCTCCGGGAAAAGTGGCAGTGAGCCAGCTTTCCGCGGGTAACCGAAACGCGACCCGGTCGTTGGGGCGATCGGGTCGGTGGGGGCCGCGGTCAGCCATGATGCCAAAGCGAAGGGTCGCTTTGGAAGCGCGAGCACCGGACGAGAGATGTTTTCACTTTGACGAGATTGCCCTCATGGAATGGGCGAGGCATGGTTGCGAGATCAACGATCAGACGGCGATAATAATAGGGGTGGTTTGGGTAATTAAAGATTGATGAGTGTATGCAACGGCGTGCCTCCGAGTTTTCATTTTGTTTTGGTGCGTCCGGTTCTCGAATGTCCTTCCGGATGGATCATACAAGGCGCGTAGCTGGCGATCGACGGACGTACAGAACTTTCATCTCCTGCTATAAAGGCTGAAAATAGGTGGAATATCACCGAAACAATACCCATATTTTTATATTATATATATTAGCGGGATGCAAAAATTGTATCTATAAATTGAATATGGATACAAATTATATAATAAAAATATGAATATAAATCTGAATATAAATTAAATAATTAAATTTTATTAATATATAATTAAAAATATTATTAAGTAAAAAATATATCAAATTAATAGTATAATAATATAATTCTTTATTTTTTAAAATTTATAAATATTATATAAAATTAAATAAGATTGTAAATTGTTATGGTTATTATTGACTCGGTCTTGAGGAGCAACCAGACCACCAACAACCACAGCACCAACTATCGATCAAGGAGGACATGACAATCGAATAATCAATTAATGTGTGAGTGCATCGACAACCAAACATCTAGCTGTATCCCAAGCAAGAAGAAGATGGCTATCAATTAGCATTCCACGTAGCATGTCGAGTGAGTGGGAGAGGATTAAGCTAGCTACTTCATCGACTATCTCTAATATTATATATCAAGAGATTGCAAATAATTGGATCCGATTGACTTCTTCTCATTTACATCCATTGAGTATTTACTCAGGCATGACTAACTCCTAGAGTAGATTTAGTCAGGCATGCTAGGGCATAATGTCAAGGACCCCTCTCTTAGTAGGACTCTTTCCTTCATTCAATAGAGGCCTCCCATTCGGCGATAAGCAAGTTGCCTAGATACTCGAAGTCCATGACATCCAACTAAATGGAGAGGATCAACTGATCATAACTATCTCAACAGAGATCATGGCAGATAAATTCATGGCAGACAAGGTAGTAGGGAGCAAGATTCTAACAGAACCAGCTATCCCAATGAAAGATGCTAATTGAAAATATGTCAGGCGATAAGATTCCAACATCCCAATAAATTTTGTTGCACATATCAAAGGAGACGACCTCTCAAATAGCACACGGTTACTCCACATAACCCCATATATTGGTAAGAGGGGACCCCAGCAAAGGTAACGCACATCTACTATTCTCATACTCTTAGTCATCTCTTGGCTCTCAGCTCTGGTTGCTATGGTCCATTTCATCCTCTCATTAACTTGAATGTCGAAGGATCCCTTGCTAGTCACCACTGGTCAAGGGATTGTTCTAGCATGTTCTCATAGTGGTGCACCCAGGAATAACTCGCCATCCTTGCTGGAGAAGGTTGAAAGATCCTCAGGCATCATCGTAACCTAGTAGAGGGTAACTTATCGATAATAGATTGGCACGCCAAGAAGGAGGGCATCACAGTACAAACAAGCATCAAGATTACGGAGTTTGGAGTCATGGGAGAGACAACATAAGCCTAAAATGCCCCCATTAGCTGCACTGGGCATTCTCCTTGCTGTGATGAATGGCTCACTTCAGTAATGGAGTCTCTTACTTCTCCACCTCCACCACTTGTAATCCAGTAAGACTTGCTCATCCCCGTTGATATGGCTAGATTGCTGACGTGGGACGTTCAAACTGACGTGGAGTCCCCATCAGACGCCACACTGGGTTTTCAATATGGGCCCCTTCGTCGGGCTGAGCTCCCCCGGAGCAACGGGGTCGCCCACCGAAGTCGAGCTCAGTCCTCCGTTAGGTCGGTCCCCACCGGGTCGGGAAGCCTAGGCTGGAGCCGAGTACAAGTCCCCACCCAAGCCGGACCCCTTAGGATCGGGCCCCGTGGTCAGGAGTCGAGCTCGAGTCTCCTTCGCCACGAGGAGCCCCTCCGAGGTCGGATCCCTTGGGCTGGGAGGCGCCCCGCCCACCTCCGTCAGGTCGAGCTCGTCCGAAGCCGAGTTCCGCTGGTCCGAAGTTGAGCTCAGCCCTCCTCCGCCCAGCCAAGCCACCTCAAGGCGAGCCCCTCGAAGATGGGCCCCACCTTTCCAGCTCGGTCCCCAGCTCAGACAGAGGCACCAACCACCAAGGGAGCAGCGCCTCCTCCTCTCCAAGGACGACGGCGGGCCTCCCGAGGGTCGTACAGCAGCGCCCGCCATGCCGCCATTAATGTCCACGATCGTCACTCACACCAGAAAGAAAGGAAACTCACATCAAGGCGCCATGCCCTCCACCAACCTGCCGTACCACCAGGGAAAAGATCCAATCGGAGAGCGCGAGTCCCGAGGGCAGCGACCCGCCAATCGAGGCCCTGCCAGGCTTCCAGGAGTGGGGCAAGCAAAGGGAATGTTAGAGTGCATGGAAGCTTCCCTGGCTACCTGATAGGAAAGGCATCTCATCTACGGCACGATACCTCGTCGCACATGTCTAACAACACGAGAAGATCCCGAGGCAAGCCAAAATAAAAACTCAGCTAAAGTAAGCCAAAAGTAAGCAAACACATAAACTAGGGAGAGAGGCCAGACAGGAGGATTCTTCCATCTCGGCCATCACCTCTCCCAGCTCACTCTCACTTCTATATACACTACACTCACTCCTAGCATGGAGCTTATCCTGAGCAGCTTGATTAGGAGGATCTGTTCTCCTGGATCATTACTGACTTGACCATCGGAGCACCCCCGCCGAAATTCCTGGCTCGGGTCACTGACGTTGTTTCTTGTAGGTCCCGAGGCACTGGAGGCATCTCGAGTAGGCGGACGCGCGACCCTCGATGCCACCAGCAGCTACGGGTCACAACAATCCGAGTGGCAACACCCGTGACATAGCAAGTCATATACTAGGGCAATAATGCAAGGCCTACAGTAGCAACAACGATCTATGGCAATATAGTAGCAGCAAAGGTGTTGCCCAGTAAGCAACCTAAGAGAGGGGGTGAATTGGGTTTCTAAAAATTATTTGCAGGTAAGTATGTGCCAATTCAATAAACAATCAAGTGCTAGAAAGATGCAAATGTAGTGTGCTCTTAAAAAGTATGCAGCAGAAATTTAAATTGCAATGAAAGATAAGAACAAATAGAGAGGAAACAATCAACCACAAACACAATGCAAGTATAGTGGTTCGGTGCTCTCCAAGGCACCTACGTCTACTCCCCAAGATCCACTCAGGAATTTACTATAATCATACACGATTACAGTTGATTAGTTTTCCGGGCTCACTAATCAAAATTCCTTTTGGTTTTCACAAGGCTCACCAAAAAAAACCTCTTTGTTTTCAAAGGCTAACCAAAAACCTTCTTGGTTTCAACTAGGCTAACCAAAAACCTTCTTGGTTTTCAATTAAGCTAACTAAAAATCTCCTTAGTTTTGTTCTTAGGCTCACCAAAAACCTTTACAACAAAATATAAAATGAGATAAAGAATGCAAGAAAAGCTTTCTAATAAAAGATGTTATCTCTTTGAAGTTCAATGAAGATGCGTGTCTTCAACTTGATGAAGCCTTAATCAATGCTCAAATGTTGTTTGACTTGAAGGCTCTTGATTGCTTTGAATGCTTGAAGGCTTCTTTTCTTTAAAGTAATGACTCTCAATGAATGTATGAGTGAATGCACTTGCTTTTTTTTTTTTTTCTTTATTTATTTTCTCTTGATTCCTCTTCAATTTGAATTACTTAAATACCATCCCAATGCCCAAAAATTGGTTTATGATTGTTAGACACAAGAAACTAGCCGTTGGGAGCTAAAAGGACGAGTTCTATATTTGAAAAAATTAGCCGAAACTGTTCCCAGAACTCCAAGTATCGATACTTCAAGCTATGAGTCGACACTTAGGGTCGACAATTAAGTCCTATGAGTCGACACCTTGTTCAAAATTCTGCATTGAAGCTCTCTGGAAATATCAAGTGAGTCGACACTTCATCTAGTGAATCAACATATGAGTCGACACTTGAGGCAAATCTTGGATTTCAGTATGTTCTGGAAAAATTCTATCTCAGGCTTTGAGTCGATCCTTGAGTCGACACCTTGAGTCAACACTTGAATGGCATGAGTCGATACTTCAAGCATGCCACTAAAACTTCTCTCTGCGTGCCAGCTTGAGTTGACACTTGCATTGTCATGAGTCGACACTTGCTGAAACTTCTTCAAAAATGACTGAAACCCTACTGAATCCTTTTCCAATTGAATTCATTAATTTCTTTCAAGCAAATCTTAAATACTTAAGTCCATTAAATACTGATGTTTCAACCATAGAAAGGGCTTCTTCGATCTTTTGACAAGCAGTTCAATTTAGCCGATTTGATGAGTACCTTTTTTCTATTAAAAACACACTTCAAAGAACTGTTAGTACTCAAACATATTTAAGTATTTCGTTAATCATCAAAATCAATAACGGACTCAACAATCTTCCCCTTTTTGATGATGACAAAACCTTTAAGTATATTCCATATGATAAGCTCTTAAAAATTTTTAATAGTATAAAGCTTAATACAAATTATATCAGAGTAAAGGAAAGAAGGTAAAAGTTTAAGTCAAGAAACTCATTTGAATTGAATTTGAACTATAAGGAATATCAAAGCTAAAATTACATGAACTATGATACTTTAAATGTGTATCAAGGTTAAATCAAATTTTAAGAAAAAGAATTTCAGCATTGAAACATAATAAATGTAATCATCAGAAAAATTCTTTAAATAAGTGATTGAAGAGTATAGATATTCCCCCCAAAAGGTGATTTGAAAAACTGAATTTCAAAGAGTTTTCAAGAAATTTTAGCAAACTGATTACTCCCCCTCACTTATTGCTCTTTTACTCTCACTCTTATTTTTCTCTTTCATAACAAACTATCTTTATTCAATTCTCTCCCTTTATCATTTACCAAGAACAATTCATCCTTTTCTCTTTTATCTCTTACTTATCTTTAACTTAACTCACTTATCTCTCCCCCTTTTTGTCATCAACAAAAAAAGGTTAGAGGGAAGAAAGAAAGATAAATATAGAAATTGAGCAATAATCACATGAGGTAATAACCAAAGACAAAACATTAATATAAAAACTTTCATTCATTGAATTCAAAAAATTCATACATTGATACAAACTTTGATACATAAATACAAGATGGTAAACAAACACAAATGCATACAAGTAATACTGAAATGTAAACTATCTGAATAAAAAGACTATCCTAAGAAGAGTGCTCCTCATCATCAGAGGATCCGATCTCGATGGGTCCAGTATCTCTAGAAGGTCGGGATCGCGGCCACATGGGTCGAAGATCAGAGAGTCTGGTCCAAGTCAGTCTCGATACATCACAATGGCCTCGTCCTCTACGTCTGACATAAGCTCTGCCTCTGGCTAGTACAGAAGAGGTAGAAGCTACATCAGTAGCAAGAATAGAACTGACCGGAGCAATAGTATCAAAATCAGTAGAAATGGGGGTATGATCAAAAATAGGTCCAGAGTCAAGATGCTGGAAACCAGGGTTATAAAATCCCAGTTCCCTGATAAGGGAAGATGTATGAACAGGTGGAGAATGTAACATGGAAGTATCAGAAGATGGAATGATAGGAGTAGGTGCAGGAATAGAAGTGTGATCATCAGGCCTTGAGAGAGGAGTGGATAAAATCGAAGTTTGAAATGATCGGGGTGTGCCAGAAATGGGACTCCTAAAAGCATCAACTATAATCTCCAGCTCTAGCTCCGTCACAAATTTTATCACATCAAACTCTGCGAAGTTAGACTGATCATCTCCCATGTCAGGTCCTGGAGCAGGTGGTGCTAGAGGTGTATTAGATGGAGCTGAAGGTGCAGGAGTTCTGCCTGATGAAGGTCTAGCCAATGCAGACAAAATGGCAGAGATGCCATCACTCAATCCTCAATGGCTCTCCCTCATCTCCATATGTATCATGTCGACTCGTTGATGAATGATCATCACCTCAGTCTCAATGCGAGCGACCCTGTCCTTTAAACTGTCAGTAGCATCGAGGATATCTGTCTATGCAAGAGTGGCTGGCTCAGGCTGAGAAGTATGATATGGCTATGCCGAAGGCTCGGGCTGAACCTCAGGGATATCATCGTGTGGCTTTGAGGGCCCTGCCTCACCTGAAAAGATACACTCCTCCTCCGCCATATCATCATCTCTGTCAGTGGCCTGACCAGATATACGTCATCTCTACTGGCCTCTGACAAGCTGGTAACCCATCCGGTATAGTGATCTAATGTCATAGATGTCTGTGTAAAGTAGCTGCCGGTAGGGCTCATCATCTATGACCACTCCATAAGCTCTAAATAGTAATTTCAACCCCATCCCATAGGGTAGACATAGTCTCTGGCTAATCGATGCCTCAGTCAACTGATGTACCATGAGCACTGGCAGGCATACTGGAGTACGCTATGTAAGAGACACCATGACCAGAAGCTCGCACTCTGTGATGAAGTCGAATCGTCCGATCTTCGGTAGAAGGATCCGGGCTATGATATGGTGCAGTAACCTCATCCCAGGCGACAACCTCAAAGCAACTATAATGGCTCCCTCAGGTAGATCATCCATCTCAAAGATGTATTGGAGTCCACCGATCCTATCTACTAGAGCATCCATAACTAATCCTATCACAGGGATGTTCCATACTCTGCTCAAAATCTCTGTGGATACTGGAACATCTCTCCCACGGACCTGTGCAATCCAGCCATCACTACCTCAGGCAAGTAAACTGTCGAACTCTCTAATCAGTCTTGGATAAAATCTCTCAGATAGTGAATAAAATGGTGCAAGACCTGCATCCCTCAGCCACTGGCCAATCCTAAAGTGCTGCTGGTCTAGGAAATCAAAGTCCACACGTCATCCTCTGATGATGGTCTTTGATCCTATCCATTTGTTGTAGAAATAGGGGATCTGGCAAGAACATCAGGCACATCTGCTGCTCTATCCTCATGCTGGGCCTTCGTTCTTCTCTCTTTCTCATGAATGAAAGGTCTAGGATGCCGGACAACTTGTTTTTTAGGCCCCATTTCAAGGAAACAAGGTAGGAAGGCAAGAAGGGAAGAAAACCTAGGGTTTCTACGGTGCAAACATAGTGAAACAGAATGAAGAGCAGTGGAAATCCAAAATGTACCTGTCCCAAACAAAGAATTGAGCGATTGGAATCGAAATTGGAGGGAAGAGGATGGTGGAGCTCGATTAGAGGATGAGTCAGCTCGAACTGGAGTGAGAAATGTGAAGAAAACCATCCGTTTACCCTATTTTAGCTCGGTTTATTGTCGTTCAAGTGTCGACTCACGACATAGAGTCAAGTGTCGACACTTCCAGGTGTCAACACTTCAAAGTGTCGACACTTCAACTTAAAACTAGGAAAAAAATGAAAAATGGACCAATGATCAAAATAGGAAGGATTTCAAGACACTTAAAGAATTTAAACAAGATTAACAAGCAATTTTGATCAAATAAATGTCAAAGATTGTGAAGAGATATAAATTTCAATCGAAAGGGTTGATGATTTCTAATTCTCTTCTAATCATACTGAACCGATCCTCTTAGAGAGGCTTAGTCAATATATTAGCTAGTTGCATTTCAGAACATACAAATTTAAGCATAATATCATCATTTTCAATATGATTTCTAATAAAATGATGTTTAATTTCAATGTGCTTCTTCTAGAGTGTTGAACAGGATTTTTAATTAAATTTATAGTACTAGTGTTATCACATCTTATAGGTGTCTTAGCTAAATTAATTCCAAAATCTTCAAGTTATTGCTTAATCCATAAAATTTTAGTACAACAACTTCCTGGTGCAATATACTCAGCCTCAGTTATGGATAGTGCAACTGAAGTTTGTTTCTTGCTAAACCAAGAAATTAAGTTAACTCCAAGAAATTGGCAAGTTCCACTTGTACTTTTTCTATCTAATTTATACCCAGCAAAATCAGCATCAGAATAATCAATCAAATCAATAGATGAATCTCTAGAATACCATAAGCCAATATTAATTGTACCATATAAGTATTTAAATATGCACTTAACAACCAACAGATGAGATTCTTTAGGATCAGACTGATATCTAGCGCACATGCAAACACTAAACATGATATCTGGTCTACTGACGGTCAAATATAATAAAGATCCAATCATTCCTCTATATAATTTCTGATCAATAGATTTACTTCATTCATCTTTATCAAGTTTACAAGAGGGGCTCATAGGAGTACCTATTAATCTGGTAGTCTCCATTCCAAACTTCTTTAAGATTTCTCTTGTATACTTAGCTTGGTTGATGAAGATTCCATCTTTGGTTTGCTTGATTTGGAGTCTGAGAAAAAAGTTAAGTTCACCCATCATGCTTATTTCGAACTCTCCATGCATAAGCTTGGCAAACTCTTGACAAAGAAGTTCATTAGTAACATCGAATATAATGTCATCAACATAAATTTGTACTACCAATAAATCATCATTTTTCCTTTTTAGAAACAATGTAATGTCAACATGGCCTCTAGAAAAATCATTTTCAATTAAGAATTTATTGAACCTTTCATACCATGCTCGGGGTGCTTGCTTTAAACCATAAAGTACTTTATGTAATTTAAAAACATGATCAAGATGTGTATGATTTTCAAAATCAAGTGATTGTTCAACAAATACTTCTTCAAAAATAAAACCATTTAGAAAAGCACATTTGACATCCATTTGAAATAATTTAAAGTTCATGAAACATGCAAATGCTAATAATAGTCTAATTGCCTCAAGTCTAGTAATAGGAGCAAAGGTTTCATCAAAATCAATTCCTTCCTTCTGATTGTAGTTTTTGACAACTAGCATATCTTTATTTCTAGTAACAATACCATTTTCATCAAGTTTGTTTCTGAAAACTCATTTTGTATCAATAATTGAAACATTAAATGGTCTTTTAACTAAAGTCCAAATATCATTTCTTTTGAATTGATTTAGTTTATCTTGCATTACATTTATCCAATTAGGGTTTTTTTCAACTTCTTTAAAATATTTTGGTTCAATTTGAGAAACAAAAGCAATATAGTCACATTCATTTCTAATTGAAGATATTGTTCTTACCCCTTTTGATGGATCATCTAGGATTAACTTCTTAGGATGTCCACGAGCATACCTCCACTCTTTAGGTAGATCCGGATGTTTTGGTGTGGATTGTATGACTTCTTCTCTTTCATTTTTGCTTTGATCTTCTTCATTCTCTTGAGAGGGTTGATCATCCAGACTCAACTTCTTTAGTTCTTCAACACCTGCGCATGCATAAGAAGTATCTTCTTTTCTAGAGGATTTGTTAACAAATTCTTCAAATACTATGTATACAGATTTCTCTACTATTAAAGTTCTCTTATTAAAGACTCTATACACCCTGCTTGATGTAAAGTATTCTAAAAAGATACCTTCATCAGACTTTGCATCAAATTTTTCTAAATTATCTTTACTATTATTCATAATAAAGCATTGACAACCAAAAACTCGAAAATATTTTAAAGTTGGTTTTCTTTGTTTCTAAAGCTCATAAGGAATTTTCTTTAAAATCAGTCGAATCAAAACACGGTTTAAAATATAGCATGCGGTATTTACTGCTTCAGCCCAAAAATATCTCAGCAAATCATTTTCACAAAGTATTGTACGTGCCATTTCTTCTAAAGTACGATTTTTTCTTTCTACTATCCCATTCTGTTGAGGTATTCTAGGTGCAGAAAAATTGTGTTCAATTCCTTTTTCATTACAAAAGATTTCAAAATCTTGATTTTCAAATTCAGAACCATGGTCACTACAAATACAAATAACTGAAGTATTTTTTTTATTTGAGACTTTTCAATAAAACTTTATAAAAGCTAAAAATGATTTGTCTTTACGAGCTAGAAATGAAATTCATGTAAATTATGAAAAACCATCAACTATAACTAATCCATATCTCTTGCATCCTAGGCTAGATGTCCTAGTTGATCCAAAGAGATCCATATGGAGTAGTTCTAATGGCCTAGTAGTTAAAACATAACCTTTAGGTTTGAAAGATATTTTAACTTGTTTTCCAAATTGGCAAGCTTCACAAACTTTATCTTTTTCAAAACTAAGTTTTGGAAAATCTCTTACTAAATCATTTTTGCATAATTTAGAGAGTAAATACATACTAGCATGACCTAATCTACGATGTCACAACCAACTAGTCTTATTAATGTGGAATTCATTGTAACTAGGCATTCACCATTAGGCAAAGATAGATTATCTAAATCTACTAGATAGATATTACTATGCCTTTTTCTAATGAATTTTACTCCATTAATTTCAGGACTAGCAATTATGCAAAGAGATGATTTAAAAATAACTTGAAAATCTTTATCACAAAATTGGCTAATACTAAGCAGATTATGTTTCAAACCTTCAACTAAAAGAACATTATCAATCCAAGTAGAAGGAAAGATGTGTACCTTACCGAAACCAATAATCTTTCCTTTACCATTATCACCAAAGGTTACACTCCCTCCATTTAGTGCCTCAAGAGAGGTGAATTACTTCACATCTCCTGTCATGTGTCTTGAGCAACCACTATCGAGATACCACAGTCTTTTTTTTTCTTTGGTTGCAAGACACACCTGCAAAATAAATTAAGTTTTGATTTTAGGTACCCAAGTCAACTTGGGTCCTTTAGGGTTAGTACTAAAGGTGGTTCCTTTTGGAACCCAAATCATTCTAAAATTATTGATTTTCTTAAATCACAATTATATGCTTTACGACCTACTTTTCTACAAGAGTAACAAATGGTACTTGATGATACAGGAATAAAGAAGTTTTTGAAACACTTTTGCTATTTTTGGGGCTTAAAACCTAATCCAGCTTTATTAAAAATAGCACTTTGGTTGTTCAAAAGAAGATTTAACTTTTCAAAACTATAGGTGAATTTTTCAACAAAAGGTTTTATTTTATCAATCTCATCTTTATGTTTCTTATTTTCTACTTCAAGATCATTACATTTCTTCAAAAGTTCATTGTTTGAAATATTTACTTTAGGTCTTTTCAAAACTTTATTTTTCATTGATAAAGCATTGTTTCATTTTTTTAAAACATCAATTTTGTTTTTCAAGTCATTAACTTCTTCCAAAAGATTTGAGTTTTCATGTGAAAAAGAGTTTACATGCTTTTTCAACTTTCTATTTTCAAAAATCATCAACCTATAATCATGCATTAATTTATCAAATACAGTTTTTAATTCATCAAAAGTGTAATCAACTTCAAAATCAGAATGTACCTCATCTTCATGTTGTGCCATGAAGCAAAGATTTGCGACTTCAGTTTGTTCTTCATCTGAGCTGGAGTCCTCACTATCACTCCAAGTCGTCATCATTGCCTTCTTTCTGAGCTTTTTCCTTGACTTCTTTAGGAGAGGGCAGTCATACTTATAATGTCCAGGTTTCTTGCATTCGAAGCAAATAGGTACCTCCTTTTCCTTGTCCTTTTCTTTCTCTTTTTCTTTTCCATTTTCTTTACTCGGTTGGAACTTTTTCTTGTAAGGGAATTTCTTTCTCCTCATAAATTTTCTAAACTTTATTGCTAACAGAGCTTCTTCACCCTCATCATCCTCTTCTTCTTATGATTCTTCATTTGAAGATTCTACTTGAGTTGTGGACTTGAAAGCTATGCCCTTCTTCTTCTTGTCCATATCCATAGATTTTTATTTCAAATTCAGCTCATAAGTCACGAGCAAACCTATCAATTGCTCCAATGAAAGTTTATCAACATCTTTAGCTTGTTGGATGGTGGTCACCTTTGGATCCTAAGATGTTGAAAGAGACCTTTGAATTTTGTTCACAAGATCGGCATTATACATAATTTTACTTAAGCTTTTCATCCCATTAACAATATTTGTGAACCTAGTGTACATATCAGTGATTGATTCTTATGTTCCATCCGGATCATCTCATAAATGTGTACAAGCATATTAACTTCTGTATTCTTCACTTGATTGGTACCTTCATGAGTAACCTTAAGTGTGTCCCATATTTTTTTAGCGAAGTGCATGTAGAGATCCTATTAAACTCACTTGGATCCAATGCACAATAAAGAAGATTCATTGCTTCTACATTAATCTCGGATTATTTAATATTATTTTTATCTCAATCCTCTTCAAGCTTTAGAATGGAAACACCATTAACTACAATCGAAGGAATATGAGGACTTTTATCAACTACTTTCCATAAATTATAATCTATAGAATGCATGTAAATTTTCATTCTAGTTTTTCAATATGTATAATTTATGCCATTAAAATAAGGTGTTCTATTTAAGGCTTGTCCCTCAACTACACTAGTATCAAGGGGGGCTACCATAAATCTTTACTCAAGGCGGTTAGACCTATATACTGAAAACATAGCTCTGATACCACTTGTTGCCCAATAAGCAATCCAAGAGGGGGACAAATTGAGTTTCTAAAAATTATTTGCAGGTAAGTGTGTGCCAATTCAATAAACAAACAAGTGCTAGAGAGATGCAAGTATAGTGTGCTCTTAAAGAGTGTGCAGTGAAAATTTAAATTGCAATGAAAGATAAGAGCAAATAGAGAGGAAACAATCAACCACAAATACAAGGCAAGTATAGTGGTTCTGGTGGGGGCACCAGGTTCAGAAAGAAGCTTCAACTAATACCAAGTTCTTTATGGATTGAGACTAGGAACTCAAGTCTCGTATGAGTCCTGTATGTTTATTGAGTCATATTTTTATTTTTTTTTGGGGTTTTAAAGTTCAATTAGAGTCAATTAGGCTTTATACTGAGTCAAGTTCAAGAGCTACTTGAAATTGGACCAGACCAGCTTTACTTGGAGCACCACATCATCATGGACCACCTATGCCAACTCATCACCAAAGAATGCCACATCACCTTTTTGCCAAGTCATCTCCAAGGGGTGCCATGGAGAAGGATGCGCCATGTCACCATGCCATTTCACCTTGCCACATCATTGGATTTGGAAACCACCTCGCCATGCCAACTCACTTTGCCAAGTAATCACCAAGAGGTGCCAACTTCAAGTGGGGACCAAGGATTCAAATCCTCCACATTCCATGTAACCCTCCACCAAATCCTCCACATTTCATGTAACCCTCCACCAAATCCTCCACATTTCATGTAACCCCCCCTAATATTTCTCCATGATATGGGGAATTTCAAATGGATTGAAAGGCCAATAAAAGCCTCTTGTACGCCCATGGTAAAGGGGACTTTTGGATGATGAAACAAGGAGTAGTTTTTCTATGAAGCAAGTGTTTTGTAGTGTGGTTGTGTTTCAATCTTGGCGTGTGATCTTCTACCTCCCAAGCCAACGACTTCTCCAAGGATCTCATCTTCCCTCAATGACCACTTGTTTTCTTAATTCCTTCCTCCTACTTTGATTTAGTATTCCTTCAAATCAGCTTAGTCCTAATTCCTTCATTGCGCAGGGTTCCTTCTACGATCCGGAGTTCAAGAAGGGGGTCATTGCCATCAGATCAAGTATGGTGAGAACTTGTTTCGATGGAAGAGTCATCTTTTCATCTAGGGCTTGTTTATTTGATTGCTTCAACGAATCTACACCAACAAGGAGTGCTCATCATGGTAACAATTCCCTTCTAATATTCTTAAGTCTGGGTTATTGAAGACAGTTTTCCTAGGTTTAGAATCCATAATCATTAGTCCTAATCTTCTCTAGGATTTAAATAACTACATCGCGGCGTAAGTTCCAAATTTCCGTGCCCCTTCCATAGCTTTACCTTAGTACTTTTGATCTGAAATTTAGTACCTATTAATAGGCTTCATTGCTCTCATTTCTCAATTCATCATTTAGATTGCATTCTCATCATCGTGCCGCATCAGGTTCGGTGCTTCCAAGGCACATACATCCACTTCCCAAGATCCACTCAGGAATTCACTATAATCACATACGATTACATCCGATTAGTTTTCCGGGCTCACCAAAAGAAACCTCTTGATTTTCAAAGGCTAACCAAAAATCTTCTTGGTTTTCAACTAGGCTAACCAAAATCTTCTTGGTTTTTAACTAAGCTAACAAAAAACCTCCTTGGTTTTGCTCTTAGACTCAATAAAAACCTTTACAACAAAGTATGAAATGAGATAAAGAATACAAGAAAAGCTTTCTAATAAAAGCTGTTATCTCTTTGAAGTTCGAAGAAGATGCCTGTCTTCAACTTGATGAAGCCTCAATCAATGCTCAAAAGTTGTTGGACTTGAAGGCTCTTGATTGCTTTGAATGCTTGAAGGCTTCTTTTCTTAGAAGTAATGACTCTCAATGAATGTATGAGTGAATGTACTTGCTTTCTTTTTTTTTTTTTATTTATTTATTTTCTCTTGATTTCTCTTCAATTTGAATCGCTTAAATACTATCACAAGGCCCAAAAATTGGTTTATGACCGTTAGACACGAGAAACTAGCCATTAGGAGCTAAAAGAACGAGTTATGCATTTGAAAAAACTAGCCATTACTATTTCTAGAACTCCAAGTGTTGATACTTCAAGCTATGAATCGATACTTAGGGTCGACACTTAAGTCCCATGAGTTGACACCTTATTCAAAACTCTGCATTGAAGCTCTCTGAAAATCTCAGGTGAGTCGATACTTCATCTGCTGAGTCTTCAAATGAGTCGACACTTGACGTCCATGAGTCGACACTTAAGGCAAATCTTGGATTTCAGCATGTTCTGGAAAAATTTTATCTCAAGCTTTGAGTCGATCTTTGAGTCGATACTTGAATGGCATGAGTCGATACTTCAAGCATGCCACTGAAACTTCTCTTTATGTGCCGGCTTGAATCGACACTTGTATTGTCTTGAGTCGATACTTGAACTGTGAGTCGACGCTTTGAATCGATACTTGCTGAAACTTCTTCAAAAATGACTGAAACCCTGCTGAATCCTTTTCCAACTGAACTCATTAATTCCTTTCAAGCAAGTTTTAAATACTTAAGTCCATTAAACACTAATGTTTCAACCATAGAAAGGGCTTCTTCAATCTTTTGACAAGTGGTTCAATTTAGCTGATTTGATGAGTATCTTTTACTATTAAAAATATAGTTTAAAGAACTGTTAGTACTCAAACATACTTAAATATTTTGTTAATCATCAAAATCAATAACGGAGTCAACAAAAGGATTCCAGCTATCCCTATCACTACTACCAGTCCCAGCCACTGATCCTCCCGATGGGAGATCTTCTCATTGGTGGATCCCTCATCAATTATGATCTCCTTCATTCCGCCATGCAAGTCATCAATCCCCCTAAGGGAGGTCTTCTCATCAATGGACCATTTCTCAATCATGGTCTTCTACACCATGTTGACTAAGCCCCTAGCATGAGGAATGGCAATGAGGGAAAGAGCCAAAGTGGGAGAAACACTCCCATTCCTCATCTGAGTTCGAGTCCTCCTAAGAGGGGTCTACTGATAAGGCCATTCAGTGATTGGCCGAGCAATGCCTCGATGACTGTGATTGCAAGTTAAGCGAGATCAATAGCCAACTTGTCGATCTCCAAGGAGAGAGTTTGGACCTGACTAAATTTAGCACTCGTCCCCCTCTCTGCCACCAAATTTTGGAAGAGTCAAAAACTTTGACAACTCCCAGCCGAGTGATTATCACATCATGTATCGCAAAGTTGTCCTCCCCAACCTGTGCTCGGAGGATGTACCCATCATCTTCAATGACATAGGTGATCGACATCCTTCATCTTGAGGCCCTTTGAGATGGTCCGGACACTCCCAGAGCCGAAGAAGTCTGAGTAGTCACCGCATCGCTGAAGCAGTGAGCTTGAGTCATGCGCCCAAAGGATGTTGCATGGGAAGGAGTTAGGTGCTAGGAGGACATCGCCCGAGAAGAAGTTGGAGCTGCGACTATATCTACCTCGTCATCTTGGGTAGAGTCTCACTGTGTCTCTTGGTTGGGATGGTTGTGCCCTACCAACAACAAAGGGGGCCGTAACTGATGGCCCTGGGCATGGCCATTTGGCAACGGCCTTCTTCAGGCAGTCATCCTGTGGGGCCTTCCTCTTCTTAGCAATAGTGATGGCCTCCTGGAACTTATTGGCAGGTACCTTTCTTAAACTTGCAGGATGAATGAAATGACTTAGCAAGAATTCAAGATTGGAAAGAGAAAGGAAAATGTAAAAAGAAACTTACTGAGTGAGTTCAATGGACTCAACTAGGCATCATAAAGGTTTTGCTATGTAAGGAGTTCCCACAAGGGAGGAATCTTCATGTTACAAAGCTTGAAAAAAATCTTCCTCATCTACTTTAAGGATCTGATCATTCTTATTCGAAGAGGTACTCAGCTCTCTGTAGGCCCATGGACTTCCCAGGGTTGGTCAAAGGTGAAAAGAAGAACCTATTCTTTTAGTGATGAATGGGAGAAGGAAAGCCATGAAGGATGACACGCCAGTGATGGGGGGTACCTTTTTAACAT
This sequence comes from Areca catechu, assembly GCA_021397845.1. Lineage (NCBI taxonomy): Eukaryota > Viridiplantae > Streptophyta > Magnoliopsida > Arecales > Arecaceae > Areca > Areca catechu. The sequence continues at coordinate 181,017,848 of CM038052.1, forward strand.
GAAAAAAGCCCTAAATAAAGATACTTGAGACCAAATTTCAAGAAAATAGCAAAGAAGAATGAAAGAAATAAGAATCTAAAAAGAATTTGGGATAAGCTGTGTAGGAACCACTCGGTAAAGATTGAGGATATTCAAGATAAAATGATGAATGGGAAATTGGAGACTAGCACGAAGATCTTCTTCGTACATGGCTAATTGGTTGAGAGGAGAGGAAGTTACTAAGTCTTCTAGCCCGGTAGATGAAGATGATAAATATATGGAAATATGTATTTATCAAAGATTTTGAGAAGGTCGGCCTCAGTCATTATATGGACCTCGACTGATGGGCTCGCAAGAAAAGTTCTCAGGACACTACTGCTCTCAACTCGAAGACTTACTCGATGGGTAGGGGTCGTTGCCTCTCCCGAGTTCTCAGGGTTCTCCCAACCCGAGGAACAGCTCGGGGATACCTGCAATCTGGAGATATTACTCATCGAGTGACTTTCATCTTTAGTAAAAGACATCTTTAAAGCAAGCCAAGAAAAGATTAAAAGAAAAAGGAAGATCAAAGAAAATTTAAAAGAAAAGCCTCTATCTAAAAACTGGATGAAGGCGAAAGAACGAGAAGCCAAAGAACTAGAAATCCTAAAAAGCTCTTTAGAAAAGACTCCTAGAAGAAGAACTAGAGAAAAACAAGGCAAAGGAGAGGACCAACCGGAGAGCTAGAATCGGGTCTTCTTCTTCTTTCACTCTCTTTGCAACTTGGGTAGTAGCAACAAGAAAATGATAATGGTAGCAGTAAAAGGAACCTTGGTAGGGAAAGCTGTATTTATAGTCAAATCAATGATCAGGATCAAAGCCCCAATTTCATCCAAGATAGCTAGATCTTGACACGTGGCACAACCTAATTAGCAATGCTCATCACTTCAAAAAAGGAGCTAACTGATTAACTCTCAGTACTGGGTTCTGTACAAATCATTTATGTACCACATTTGTTAGGCCACGTGGCATAATTCTATTGGTTGAGAAAGATTGGATGAATCACTAATCGCCCCAAGAGTTATTGTGCAGTCCTTTCGAGTGCTGCAACAATAATCTACCTGTACACTACTATCGAGGCAGAAAAATAGCTGCATATGATTTTCAAGGAGCCAAAGAGCACCCAAGGGATGAAAAAGCTTATCCAACTCTCAAGACTGGAGGGATACTTACTCCCTTCATCCAGAAATGATAAAACCCAAATGACTTACTCTATCCCATTTCGGACTCAGGAGTAGGGGGCATCTGTTATGGCAACAGCTTACTCAACCTCGATGAGCAATCGACCACCGACTATGATACCAAGCAAGGAGGAGACGTGCACCGACTAAAGACCTACCCAGTGACCAATTGAGTGAAAGTCGACTAAGTCAGCCACCACACCGAATAAGCTACAAAACTCTACATTGAGAGATAACAAGTAGTCGGGCCGACTGTTAATATCCCTTCATACACACCTACTGAATAAATATTCGATCTTGACTAATTATCCAGGCATACTTAATCAGGAATAACTGGATGCAATGTCTACGCTCTCTCTTTTGGAACCAAGCATATCACCCAAATACTTGGAGTCCATGATATCCAAGTGAGATGGCAAAATGAATTTCACTTGTCCCGGTAAAGGTTATGGCCAACAAGTTGTAACCATCTCAATGGAAGTAGCGGTAGGCAGGATCACCATATTAGCCATGATCCCAATAGAAAAGATTTTAGGGAACAGGATCCCATATCCTACCCAAATCAGTTACATATGTCAGAAGATGCCACCTCTCTAATAGCATTTAGCTAAACATATTAGCCATGATCCCAATAGAAAAGATTTTAGGGAACAGGATCCCATATCCTACCCAAATCAGTTACATATGTCAGAAGATGCCACCTCTCTAATAGCATTTAGCTATCCCGCATAACTGTGAAAATAGGTAAAAAGAGACTCTAGCGAGGTATATTACAAAACACATCTCTACTCTCATATGCTTATTCAGTCATCATTGCTTGCTATAGCTTACATCACTTTTTCTAACTTGAGCATCGAAGAGTTCCTTACCAGAAATCTTGATGCAGAGATTATTTTTGTAGGTATGTTCGAGAGCCAACAGGAGTGGCACCTGTTTTTAGCCAGATTAACCTACAAGATCCTCAAGCACTGTTTAAATTCTAGTGAGGAGTGAATTGATGGCAATTGTCAGGAAGAAGAAGCCAAGGTAGAAGCCAATGCAGTTCTTGGACAATGTAGCAAGGCCCTTGACTTCGAGTAACACAATTCCCCGGTAGACCTTAGTATACGGTGCTAGTTACTTAGAGTCCTGCACTCCCAAATGGAAGACGAAAAGTATGCACCCCATCGCCATGCCGATCAACTGGCTTATGATCGCGGCAATGCCAGCCTGAGGTAGCCACCTTGAAGTGCTGCACAAGGTTCAATGCTGTGGACACGATGCCCGACGTCACGCCGCAAGGGGCTACGTCGGCGAGCATGCCATAATTATCAAGACCGACCCATGTGCTGAAGACGAAGATGGGGAGCTTGCCATACCTAGTCATGAGGGAAATTTATTGGTTAGATTTGGTTCACAGTGGACCAGGGATAATCATGATGAGGGACAGGGGTAGGATCGTTGGTGAGCCTAGAAGTCACCAAAATTAGGGTATCATATTTTTTTTTGGAATTTTTTAGATAAAGGGTGGTGAAGGAATAGTGGGGCTGGAAAACAGGATTTGGAACTCATAGACTTTGGGACACACCCTAACGAAGAGACCTCTCACATTTAGGGCATTACACCCTCCTCGATACTTGGAGGCGCTAGGATGAATCTTAAAGGTCACGAGGGGATAAAGAAGATGGAATGGGAAGGGGGATAACTAGGGCATCACGCTCATGCCCGAAGGCGAAGGCAAGAAGAATCACTCTTCTAAAAACTTAATTTTTTTTTTCTCAAAAACTATTTTCTTACAAAGGACTGAGGGTGGTATTTATAGACCTGTCCAACCCTCATTTGAATTTGAATACAGGATAAGAAGATAGAGATGATCCAAATTCAAACACAAGATAGGATAAGATAAGCCTATCCATATCTCAATCCTAACCAACAAAATTCTAATTCAAATTTCAAATAAAAGATAAATCCTAAATTTATTCTGGATATGCTCCAAGATTCGCACGGCTCCAAGATTCGTGCTTGCTCCGGGATCCGTGCTGGTGAGGTCCCCATCATTCTCCTAAGGTAGAAAAAACTCGACTCCGTCGAGTTAGGCTGGCTCTAGGATGCACATGACTTGTAGAATGATTTTTTTTTTATAATTTTAAACTCAACCCAAATTAAAAAAGGGCTTATTCCAATCAGGAATAAGGTTGGGATAAGTGCGGAATAGCAGGAATAGCGGGAATAGCTATTTCCGTCTTCTTTCAATCGCAGATCGTCAAATTTTCTTCTTGCACGCTTCTTGGAATAGGAGCTTTGCACCGGATGAAAGCTTCTTGGCGGTGAAGACAGCATCGGAGCAGATCGGAGAAGGGAGATCAACGTTGGGAGGACCGGAAGAGGGCGTCCGATGAGGCGAGCCTGGGTTGTCTGGAGGAATAGCGACTTCGTGGAACAGGGGAGCTGGGAGGCTGGGTGGAGGCTTCGCGGGCGATGAACCGGAGAAGGTGGCGTCGGACGATCCCGGAGGGAAACAAGGGCTTCGTTCTCCAAGGAGGGGAAGCTGGCCTTCGGTGGTAGGATGGCAACAGGCATCGAAAGTATGGCCGAGTGCACGGGACATCCGGAAGCAAGGAACGGGAAGATGCACCGGGTCGGAAGGACCAAAGGTGGGCAGTCGGCGACGGGAGACCGGAAGGAGGGTCTGGCGATGGAGGACCGGTGCAGGGCTGTTTGGTGATGGACGGGCCGGAGGAGGATCGTCCGGTGATGAGGACGTCAAAGAAGCAGGGGAGTTAAGTTGGCCATGGGTCAAGCTCCGAGGGATGGAGATCTGGAGCTGAGGATGGCGTCGCGGGCTGGAGGAGGGGAATCCGGCGACGTAGACCAGAGAAGGGAGGTCGGGCGGAGGATGAGATGGTCGTGGGAGGAAGACGTAGTGGACTGGATGGGGCCTCGCACCCCTCGTCGTCACGGTTGCAACGCACGGATGGGCTGGAGCCGGCAAGAAGATCTCCCGGATCTTTGCCCGGACAGCTAGGATCCGGCGGTTGTGGCGATGGCGGCGGTAACATCGTCAGAGTCGTCTTCTTCTTCGAGGGAGTAGATGGATGAGGAGTTGGCGTTGCGGTGCGAGAGGCAGAGGAGCAGCAGGGGCTTGGATCCATCTTGGTTCCGGCGGTCGACGGTGGGGGTTTGGTTGGAGAAGGACGGGGGCTGAGGGTTGGATATGGGCTTGGGGGTCTTGTTGTGCGATTTCTGGGTGTAGACCTTGTTGCTCTACCGACTGAATTAGACGGGCGGATCTGGGGAGAAGGCTTGGTCGGGTGGATCTGAGGAGAAGGCTTGGTGGTTGCAAGCGTCGCTGCAGCAGAGAGGAGTCCGGTGTAGTTTTGGGAGGAGTCACGGCAGGGAAGGCAGGGCGCCGGCAGATGCTCAACGACGTGATCAGAAGAGGGAAGAAGAAAATTGATGGTGACTTGATAAACCAGGAGATTTTTTTTTTAATGTAAAAAGGATTTATTCCAAGCTGGAATAAATTCGGGATATATGTAGAAAGGGGGATAACTAGGGCATCACGTCCATGCCCGAAGGCGAAGGCAAGAAGAATCACTCTTTTAAAAACTCAAAATTTTTTTTGCTCAAAAATTATTTTCTTATAAAGGACTGAGGGTGGTATTTATAGACCTGTCCAACCCTCATTTGAATTTGAATACAGGATAAAAAGATAAAGATGATCCAAATTCAAACACAAGAAAGGATAAGATAAGCCTATCCATATCTCAATCATAACCAGTAAAATCCTAATTCAAATTTCAAATAAAAGATAAATTCTAAATTTATTCTGGATATGCTCCAAGATTCGCACAGCTCCAAGATTCGTGCTTGCTCCGGGATCCATTCTGGTAAGGTCCCCATCATTCTCCTGAGGTGGGGAAAACTCGACTCCGTCGAGTTAGGCTGGCTCTAGGATGCACATGACCTGTAGAATGATTTTTTTTTTATAATTTTAAACTCAACCCAAATTTAAAAAAAGGGCTTATTCCAATCAGGAATAAGGCTGGGATAAGTACGGAATAGCAGGAATAGCGGGAATAGCTATTCCCGTCTTCTTTCAACCGCAGGTCATCGAATTTTCTTCTTGCCTTCACCTTCGGGCATGGGCGTGATGCCTTAGTTATCCCCCTTTCCAACCCATTTTCTTTAACCCCTCATGACCTTTGAGATTCAACCTAGCACCTCCAAGTATCGAGGAGGGTGTAATGTCTTAGAGATGAGAGGTCTCTTCATTAGGGTAAGTCCCAAAGTTCATGAGATCCAGATCCCTGTCATCCATCCCCACTATTCCTTCGCCATCCCTAGAAAAAAAAAATACCAAAAAAAAATAGTACCCTAATTTAGGTGACTTCTAGGCTCACCAACGATCCTACCATCTGTCCCCCATCAAATCGGGATAGATCGGAGACCAAATTATGGAGAAATTATTGCATGGACATGAGCCAGGTGGAACAGGGCCCAAATTATGGAGAAATTATTTGCATGCAACGGGTAGTGCGGCGTGTATCCATCGTATGATTTGGCATGGTCCATTTGGACCTGGTTCAAATAATAATTAGACCGAATGTGCTTACTTGGGACCTTGTTCATTTGGGCTTGAGAGTTGAGTCCTGAAACTGGCCTGGCTAGACTCGCTCCAGCCTAATTAGAGAAATTGACACGCCTGTAAAGATTCTATTCACCCTTAGTTGCTAGTATTAATGTTCTGATATGTTTCCTGTTGCCGCCCGGATCGTCGTGGCTCGTAGCTGCTGGTGGCGTTAAGGGTCACGCGTCCGCCTACTCGGGATGCCTCCGGTGCCTCAGGACCTGCAAGAAACAACGTCAGTGACCCGGACCAGGAATTATGGCGGAGGCGCTCCGACGGTCAAGTCAATGACGATCCAAGGGATCAGATCCTCCTGGTCGAGCCCCTCAGGATGAGCTCCATGCTAGGAGGAGTGAGTGAAGTATATATGGAAGTGAGAGTGAGCTGGAAGAGGTGATGGCCGAGGTGGAAGAATCCTCCTGTCTGGCCTCTCTCCCTAGTTTCTGTGCTTGCTTACTTTTGGCTTACTCTGGCTGAGTTTTTACTTTGGCTTGCCTCGGGATCTTCCTATGTCGTCAGACGTGTGCGACGAGGTATCGTGCCGTAGACGGGACACCTTTCCTGTCAGGTAGCCGGGGAAGCTTCCATGCGCTCTGACATTCCCTCTGCTTGCCCCACTCCTGGAAGCCTAGCAGTGCCTCGGTTGGCGGGTCGCCGCCCTCGGGACTCGTGCTCTCCGGTTGGGTCTTTTTCCTGGTGGTACGGCAGGTTGGTGGAAGGCATGGTGCCTTGATGTGAGTTTCCTTTCTTTCTGGTGTGAGTGACGGCCGTGGGCATTAATGGCGGCATGGCAGGCACTGCTGTACGACCCTCGGGAGGCCCGCCATCGTCCTTGGAGAGGAGGCGCCGCTCCCTTGGTGGTTGGTGCCTCTGTCTGAGCTGAGGACCGAGCTGGAAAGGTGGGGCCCATCTCCATGGGGCTCGCCTTGAGGTGGCTCGGCTAGGCGGAGGAGGGCTGAGCTCAACTTCGGACCAGCGAAGCTCGGCTTCGGACGAGCTCGACCTGACGGAGGTGGGCAGGGCATCTCCCAGCCCAAGGGATCCGACCTCGGAGGGGCTCCTCGTGGCGAAGGAGATCGAGCTCGACTCCTGACCACGGGGCCTGATCCTAAGGGGTCCGGCTTGGGTGGGGACTTTTACTTGGCTCCGGCCTAGGCATCCTGACCCGGCGGGGACCGACCTGGCGGAGGACTGAGCTCGACTTCGGCGAGTGACCCCGTTGCTCCGGGGGAGCTCATCCTGGCGAAGGGGCCCATATTAAAAACCCAACGTGGCGTCTGATGGGGACTCCACGTCAGTTTGAACGCCCCATGTCAGGAATCTAGCCATATCATTTGCCCCCCACTCCCGAGGCCCGTTGGCGCGCGGTGCTCGGGACGAAGGGAGTATTTGCGGTGCTGACATGTAAAGGTAAAGAAATCTGGTGTAATAATGACCGATGTCGGTGGTGCTTCGCGCGACGATCCTTCGAGCCTATGCGGGGGTGCCACGTAGCCATGTCTGAGGAGCAGTTATGGTAGGCACGAATGTCAGAGAGGCCACGGTCGGATTGAGGCGCTGGCCCCGTCGATCGGTGACACATGGCGAGCATCTCTTGGGAGAGCCATAACAGTATGGTCGGGCGTAGGTTGCCTCGAAAAGAAAGGTAAGTTTTCCGAGACTTACTTTCTTACAAATCTTTCGCGCCCGACATCGTACAGAGGTTCTCTCCTCCTTCTCCGGCCGCTATCGTCCTCCCAAACTCTTAGCATGTTAGCTCCTTCTTCCTCTCACTCCTCATCGACTAGGGGTCATTTTAGGTCTTCCTTCGTCCTTCTCTTCTTCTTCTATGGACCATTTTGGTCCGAACTTCCGTCCTTCCTGCCAAGCCGAGGCCGGACCTTCCCGGCCGAGGACTCCTTCCTCAGACGAGGAAACGGAGGTGGCACACTATGAGTTCAGTAGGAGGCCTTCCTACGGTCCTGTAGCCATTAGGGAACTCGGGTCCGTTCCTCCACCTCGCTTGTCTCTCCTTCCTGCCCCTCCCCCTGCTCTTGCTCCTGCTCCTAAACCTTCTCGGTCAACAGGTCCTGGAGGAATTGCTTCGGTGATCACCGCTGAGGATCTCGCGACCATCCGGGGTGCTTACGACATCCCCGAGTCCATCCACCTTTCTGTTCCTCATCCGGGGGAGCGGGATACATCTAGTGGCCCTTGGCGGATTGCTTTCTATGAGGAGGCATTCGCCGGGGGTCTCCGATTTCCTGTCCATCTTTTCTTTCTCTCCTTTCTAGCCAACTACCATCTTGTTCATGGTCAATTGGTCCCCAATGCCATAGAACGATCTTCTGTTTCATCGTTCTATGTCACTTCCTCGGGATTGTCGCCCGCTTCTCCCTGTTCAAGGCCTTCTTCATCCTGAAATGCCACCCTACCGAGGAGGGATGGTGGTTCCTTTCTTCTCGCCCTCGGGGTATTAGGTTCGAGCTCCCCTCTTCCATCAAGGAATGGAAGAGTAGGTATTTCTTTGCCTCAGTTGAAGGGATCGATTGGGTTTGGAGCAACTCAGATCAGTCTCCCAATAGGAACTCCTCCGTCGAAGCAGCCAACCTCGACCTGTACGAGCTGCTCAGATCGGCCGAGATCCCTTCGCTCGAGGTCCTGCTATCGGAGCGGAATCTCCACGAGGCCAGGGTCGGCTCGACACAAGAGTCGGGTGAGTTCGACTTGGCCACCCCTTCCCTTTTTCTTCTTCTTCTTTTTTTTGTTTGAACTTGGGATTGACCGTGTCTTCTTTGGTGCAAAAATGAAGTTCTCCATGGGTGAGCTGCTCTCGTTCTCCGAGGAACGAGAGCAGGCAGCTGAGGCCGGTGAGCCTGCTCCGAAGAGGGCTCATGTTGATGACGGTGCGAGGCCGGTGCAGGTTGGGCCAGACATGCCGGTTTTTGAACGAAGGCAGAAGAGGGTGGCTGAGCCCGTCCCGGAGCCTTCAGGGCAGCATGAGCCAGCCCCAGTGCCCGAGCCCGAGGTGGTCATCCGGGCCAGATCGACTGCTGCTACCACCAGGGGGGAGCCCCCCCTCCGGAGGTCGTCGACGTCGAAGAGGATAGGGAGCCGAAAGAAGCGAGGCCGGCACCCTAGGTGCGGTCTGAAGCGGCACCGAGCTCGCAACTGGCGTTGAAGGCACCTTCCATCGCTAAGGGATCCGAGTCGGCATAAAAGAGAGATAGGGACTACCACCGAGTCCCTTTCCGGTTGGGGCCCAACATCTCCTTGATGAAGGACCCGAGCCTCGCCAAGCGGATGATGGACTTCTTGGTCTAGTCCTGCGACCGGCGGGAAGGGAGCGGGAGACTTTTGGGCGACGTCGTCAGCTCATCCTTCGCCAACCTCTACACTGTAAGTTCCTCTTCGCTCGTCTTTATTACTTCTGACCTTTTTTAGCACCGTAGCTAACGTGCTTTTTCTGATGCAGCAAGGCAGAGAACTGATCCTCATCCTGGACTACTGTCGTAACTGGGCCAAGAGGGACAAGGAGCGGCAGGCGGAGCTCGAGTCCCTGAGAACTGAGGTGGGTCGGAAGGACGAGGAGACCCGGGAGGCTAACTTGAAGGTTAAGAGCCTCATAGCCAAGGTCGCTGACGCCGCCCGGATCAAGAAGGAGCTCGAGGGAGAGCTCAAATCGAAGAGGACCTGGTTGAAGGAGCTTCGGGCCGAGTCGAAGGCGGCAAGGGAAAGGGCCGCCTCTGTTGAGAAGAAGGCGGCGACTGCTGAGAAGAGGGCCGCGAAGGCGGAGGAGAAGGCTACCGCAGCCGCCCGTTCCACTGAAACCGTTGAGAAGGGGATGGCGGTGGCGATCCGCCAGGCGGAGGTCGCCGACGCGGTGGCCACTTTCAAGGCCTCCCCTGAATATATAAAGGACTTTAAGGAGGCGGTGATGGACTCCTTCGCCAAGGGGTTCGCTTACTGTCGCACTCAGTTGTGGGGGATCCTCTCCGAGGAGCGATTGGCCACGCTCCGGGCCCTTGGCAAGAAGGCTCCAGCTCTGGTGGTGGTTGCAGCGGGGCAGGGAGCAGCTCCAGCCGGGCCTCTCCTAGAGGTGGCCCCAGAGGCACCTGGCCGTGTCGAGCCGACCTTGGTGGCGACGATGGCCGAACCAGTGTCACAGGCGGAGACGGCCGAGTCGGTCCCGGCGGCATCAGCAGCTGAACCAGCCCCTCCGGCGAATGCCGCTCAGGAAGGTGCCCCCATAGCGGAGGTGGAGGAGGAGGAAGTCACAGCCGTGCACCGCCCAGGGAAGGAGCCGGCTCAATAGGGTAGGACTCCTTGTAAGAGTTTTTCTTCATTTTGTTGGACCGGGCTGCCCGGCTTGTCAGGGCCCGGGAGATAATGTAATATACTTTTCTTGAAGTAATGAAAAATTGTTTAGTCTGTTCGACTTCTTCTTTATTTTGTGGTGTGAATGTTTTCTCTCCTCCCCCCTTCTCCTCCCTTTTCTTTTCTTCTCTTTTTTTTTTCTTCAGTGCGGGGAAGTCGGAGAGGGGAGCTCCATCTTGTATGGGCTCGAGCCTCACTATCTTGGAGCTGGGCTCGAGGCTTGAGCGCTTGAGGGCTTCTCAAGTCTTGAATGCCTTGGAGCTGGGCTCGAGGGCGTGCTGGCCGGAGAGCTGGGTTCCGGGTTTTGGTGGCCTGAGGTCGGGGCTCAGGAGTTGTCATCTTGGAGCTGGGCTCGGAGATATTCTGGCCGGAGAGCTGGGCTCCGGATTTTGGTTGCCTGAGGACAGGGCTCAGGAGTTGTCGTCTTGGAGCTGGGCTCGGAGACGTGCTGGCCGGAGAGCTAGGCTTCGAATTTTGGTTGCCTGATGACAGGGCTCAGGAGTTGTCGTCTTGGAGCTGGGCTCGGAGACGTGCTGGCCGGAGAGCTGGGCTCTGGATTTTGGTGGCCTGGGGTCGGGGCTCAAGAGTTGTCATCTTGGAGCTGGGCTCGAGACTCTGATGCCGGAGAACGGTGGCTCCGGGCTTGAGTGCCTAAGGGCTTCTCAGGTCTTAGTGCTGGAGGACTTTTCTCCGGGCTTGGATGCCTTGAAGCTGGGCTCGAGGCTTGAGTGCCTAGGAGCTTCCCATGTCTTGGTGCCGGAGGACTTTTCTCCGGGCTTGGATGCCTTGGAGTTGGGCTCGAGGCTTGAGTGCCCGAGGGCTTCTCAAGTCTTGGTGCCGGAGGACTTTTCTTCGGGCTTGAGTGCCTGAGGACTTCTCAGGTCTTGAATGCCTTGGAGCTGGGCTCGAGGCTTGAGCGCCTGAGGGCTTCTTAGGTCTTAAATGCCTTGGAGCTGGGCTCGAGGGCATGCTGGCTAGAGAGCTGGGCTCCAGGTTTTGGTGGCCTGAGGTCGGGGCTCAGGAGTTGTCATCTTGAAGCTGGGCTCGGAGACGTTCTGGCCGGAGAGCTGGGCTTCGGATTTTGGTTGCTTGAGGACAAGGCTCAGGAGTTGTCATCTTGGAGCTGGGCTCAGAGACATGCTGGCTGGAGAGCTGGGCTCCGGATTTTGGTTGCTTGAGGATAGGGCTCATGAGTTGTCATCTTGGGGCTAGGCTTGGAGACGTGCTGGTCAGAGAGCTGGGCTCCAGATTTTGGTGGCCTGAGGTCGGGGCTCAGGAATTGTCGTCTTGGAGATGGGCTCGAGACTCTGATGCTGGATAACGGTGGCTCCGGGCTTGAGTTCCTGAGGGCTTCTCAGGTGTTGGTGCCGGAGGACTTTTCTCCGGGCTTGGATGCCTTGGAGCTGGGCTCGAGGCTTGAGTGCCTGGGGGCTTCCCAGGTCTTGGTGTCGAAGGACTTTTCTCTGGGCTTGGATGCCTTGGAGCTGGGCTCGAGGTTGAGTGCCTGAGGGCTTCTCAGGTCTTGGTGCCGGAGGACTTTTCTCCGGACTTGAGTGCCTGAGGGCTTCTTAAGTCTTGAATGCCTTGGAGCTGGGCTCGAGGGCGTGCTGGACGGAGAGCTGGGCTCCGGGTTTTGGTGGCCTGAGATCGAGGCTCAGGAGTTGTCATCTTGGAGCTGGGCTCGGAGACATTCTGGTCGGAGAGCTGGGCTCCGGGTTTTGGTGGCCTAAGGTCGGGGCTCAGGAGTTGTCGTCTAGGAGTTGTCGTCTTGGAGCTGGGCTCGGAGACGTTCTGGCCAAGATTTTGGTTACTTGAGGACAAGCTCAAGAGTTATCGTCTTGGAGTTGGACTCGGAGACGTGCTGGCCAGAGAGCTGGGCTCCGGATTTTGGTGGCCTGAGGTCGGGGCTCAGGAGTTGTCATCTTGGAGCTGGGCTCGAAGACGTTCTAGCCAGAGAGCTGGGCTCGGAGACGTTCTGGTCGGAGAGCTGGGCTCCAAATTTTGGTTGCCTGAGGACAGGGCTCAGGAGTTGTCGTCTTGGAGCTGGGCTCGAGACTCTGATACCGGAGAACGGTGGCTCCGGGCTTGAGTTCCTAAGGGCTTCTCAGGTCTTGGTGCTGGAGGACTTTTCTCCAGGCTTGAGTGCCTGAGGGCTTCTCAAGTCTTGAATGCCTTAGAGCTGGGCTCAAGGCTAGCCTCCCAGAGAGCTGGGCCCCGGGTAGCGACATTCCTGCAAGGCAAATAACCCGTTATGCAAAAGAAAGTCTTTATTTCTACTAGAGGAAAAACTTACATTACTGATAGTATCTCCTCAAATTACAAGCATTCCATGTTCAGGGGAACCTGGTGCCATCCAGGTCCTCGAGATAGTAGGTCCCATGTGAGAGGGCCTCGGCCACTTTATAAAGGCCTTCCCAGTTTGGCGAGAGCTTGCCGCACTCCCGGGGTTGAGACGCTTCGGCCTGGCGCAGTACCAGGTCGCCAGGTCGAAAAGTCTTCAGCTTCACCCACGCATTATAATATTGGGCGACCCGTTGTCGGTATGCTGCCATCCGAAGTCGGGCTTTGTCCCTTGTTTCTTCTAGGGGGTCTAGATTGAGCAGGAGGTCCGCCGAATTTTGCATCTCGTCATACTGCTGCACCCGCAGTGTGGGCATGCCGAGCTCGATTGGGATTACTGCTTCAGCGCCGAAGATGAGGTTGAAGGGTGTTTCACCCATTGCCGTTCTGGGCATTGTGTGGTAGGCCCACAGGATGCTTGGAAGTTCCTCTGTCCATCTGCCCTTCGCTTGGTCCAACCTAGTGCGAAGTCCTTGGAGGATGGTCCGATTAGTCACCTCGGCTTCCCCATTTATCTGGGATGAGCAACAGAGGTGAACCGGTATTGGATGCCGTGTTCGACGTAGAACCCTTCGAACTCTCGGTTGTCGAGCTGCAGCCCATTGTTGGTGATGACGTAATTGGAGAGTCTGAAGCGGCAGATGACTGACTTCTAGAATAATTGTCGAATATTGGCTTCTGTAATCCGAGCTAGCGACTCTGCTTCGACCCATTTCGTGAAGTAGTCGATCGCCACTAGCAAGAACTTCCGCTGCCCTGGCGCGGTGGGGAATAGTCCCAGAATGTCCATCCCTCATTAGACAAAAGGCCAGGGGGATGACAGTTGGGAGATCGGTGCAGCCGGTAGGCGCTGTATATGAAAATGGCATTGGCATTTGTCACACTTCTTGACGAGGTCGGCGGCGTCTTCCCTCATCGTCTCCCAGAAGTATCTCTGGCGAAGAGCCTTATACGCCAGAGTCCTCCCCCCTACATGGTTCCCACAGAGGCCCTCGTATATCTCCCGGAGCACGAAGGCTGCCTCCGTGGGTCTGAGGAACTTCAAGAGTGGGTAGGAGTAAGATCGGCGGTAGAGATGACCGTCCATTAGAACAAAATGGGTGGCCTTCCTTCTGATGAGGCCGGCTTCTCTGCGGTCCTCTGGTAGGAAGCCATCCTGGATGTACTTGATGTACCTGTCCATCCAGCTCGGCTCATGGGCTACTTGTTGCACCTCCTCTGGGCTCTCGTAGCTTGGATTCTTGAGATACTCAACGTAGGCGCGCCCCAGGGATGAGTCCAGTAGGGTTGCGAGCCTCGATAGTGCATCTGCACGAGCATTTTCTCCATGAGGGATGTGGGAAACACGGAAGTAATGGAAGCCCGCCGTGCTCGAACGAACCCTCTCCAGGTACTTCACCATCTGGGGATCTCGAGCCTCATACTCTCTGGAGACTTACCCGGCAACCAGTTAGGAGTCGGTGAAATCCTTTAGGCTTTGGATGCCTAACTCGCGGGAAACCTTTAGGCCCGCGAGGAGCGCTTCGTACTCCGCCTGGTTGTTTATGGCGGCGAACTTGAAGCGGAGAGCGCATTCCGTCACCACTCCGTCGGAATTGGCAAGGATGAGGCCCGCTCCACTTCCGCCGGAATTGGAGGCACTATCCACATGGAGGATCCAAGGGTCCTCCCGTGGTCCAGGCTCAGCTTGGCTCTCCGGGGTCATCCGCTTTGGCTCCTCGACGGACCCTGTACATTTGACCACGAAGTCGGCTAGGACTTGGGCCTTCTGCGATGACCTCAGCCGGTATGCGATGTCAAACTCGCTCAGTGTCAGAGATCATTTAGCCAATCTCCTGGAAGTTTCGGGGTGGCCTAATATGGCCCTCAGCAGCTGATCGGTCATAACCGCGATGGGATGCGCTTAGAAGTAGGGCTTGAGGTGCTTAGCTGATATGATTAGTACAAAAATGAGTTTCTCGGAGCGAGTATAGCTAATCTCCGCATTGCGGAGGATTTTGCTGGTGTAGTACACCGGCTTTTGAGTTCCGTCCTGATCTGTGCGGATGAGGACTGAACTGACGGCCCTGGGTATAACCGCCAGGTAGAGTAGGAGCTCTTCTCCTTCTTCCGGTCTGGATAGCAAAGGTGAAGAGGCTAAGAACTCCTTCAGCTCTTTAAAGGCCATCTTGCAGTTTTCAGTCCAGGTGAAGTTATGCATTTTATGCAACGCCTTGAAGAAAGGGAGGCAGCGGTTAGCCGACCTCGAGATGAACCGGCTTAAGGCTGCGACCCTCCCTATCAGGCGTTGAACTTGCTTCTTGGATGTCGGGTGCTCCATATCAAGGATCGCCTGGACCTTCTCCGGGTTCGCTTCGATACCTCTTTGGGTGACCATGAAGCCGAGGAACTTTCCGGCCGCCACCCCGAAAGCGCACTTTGCCAGATTGAGCTTCATTTGGTGCTTTCGGAGATTGTGAAAAGCTTCGGCGAGGTCAGCGACATGGTCTGAGCTCGGCTTGCTCATAACGAGCATGTCATCCACGTACACTTGCACGTTTCGGCCAATCTGGTCCTTGAAGACCTTGTTAACCAAACGTTGGTACGTGGCTCCAGCATTCTTCAGGCCAAAGGACATCATTCTGTAGCAGTATGTCCCTCGGTCGTTAATGAAGGCAGTGTGCTCTTCGTCCCCCTGGTGCATTCGGATCTGATTGTACCTGGAGAATGCATCCATGAAGGAGAGCAGCCTATGCCCTGAGGTGCCATCCACCAACTGACCTATCCTTGGCAGAGGGAAGCTATCCTCTGGGCATTCCTTGTTAAGGTCGGTGTAATCTACACAGATCCTCCACTTGCCATTGTTCTTCCTCACCATCATCACGTTCGCCAGCCAGCTCGGGTATTGCACCTCTCGGACGAAGCCGGCGACCAAAAGTTTCTCCACTTCCTCGTTGATGGACGCCTGCCTTTCTGGGATAAAGCTTCTCTTCTTCTATCGAACCGGCCTGTGCTTCGGATTGACGTTGAGCTTGTGGGTGATGACTTTTGGGGGAATACCTGGCATGTCCGCCGCTGTCCAGGCGAACACATCTGTATTCGCCCGCAGGAACTCCAACAGCGGAGCCTTCTCCTCCTCAGGCAGCTGAGCTCCGATCTGCACGGTCTTCGTCTGGTCGGTCCCGAGCTAATAAGGAAGTAGGCGCTCGGCCGGGCCTCCTCTAGGGTCCTGAACCCTCTGGTCGAGCTCGTCTGCCTTGGAGTCCTCCTCGGGCAACCAGGCCCCGGGGAGGGTTTGGAAGCAGTGCTGCACCGGCTGGGGCGTACCCCTCATCTCCCCCATACCACGAGGGGTTGGGAATTGCACAAGTAATCTCTTGGTAGAGACAAAAGCATCGAGGAGGTTGAGCCCAGGTCGGTCCAAAATCACGTTGTAGGGCGAAGGAAGCCTGACAACCGTGAACGTCATCATGACAGTACTCTGCCGAGGTGGGGTCCCGGCAATGACTGGGAGAGTGATTTCTCCCTCCACCCTTATGGAGTATCCCGTGAAACCAACAAGGGGGGTATGTACAGGCTTGAGCTGAGCAGAAAAAAGATTCATCCTGGAGAAGGCATCGTAGAAAAGCACATCCGTGGAGCTTCCACTATCTACCATGATGCGTTTTACAGGATGCTTTGCGATCGCCATCTCGACGACCACAGCATCATTATTTACATTTCTCTTCCCGTCTTCCCTTTTCCTCATAAAGGGGAGTACAACCTTAGGATGCTCTGCCCCCCGGGCCCTCTTGGGTGCGTGCTCGGCTCTCCAGCATATCATCCCCACCGGCTTCTCGATAGGGTGATTATCGACTGCCGGTACTGGCGGGAGGGTGAAGAGCGCCTGAGATTCCGGTTGAGATATGCCCCCCATATATCTTCCGAGGTAGCCCCTCTTGATGAGCTCTTCGATCTTCCATTTGAGATTGCGGCATTCCTCGTTGTCGTGGCCATGGTCACGGTAGAAACGACAGTACTTCATCTTGTCACGGCTAGAGGATGGCTTCAATGGCGGTGGGCACCTCAGATAGGTCTCACCTTTGATCTCTATGAGGATCTTCGTTCTCGGGGCGAGGAGGGGGATGAAACTCCCCTCAGAGATGGGAGTGCTTCTTGGCCTTGGTCCCGGCCAGGAGCTCTGAGCTGGTGGTCCCAGCCTCCATGCCCCAGGCACCTCGGTGAGTGCCGGCCTCCTCAGTGGCTTCCTATTGAGCTCCTGCCTTGTACGATCCGCCTCCTCGGCGTGGATGTACTTCTGAGCTCGGGAGAGGAGCTCGGAGTAAGTCTTCGGGGGCTTCTTATCAAGCGAGTAGGTCAGGAGAAAAGTCCTGAGCCCTCGCTTCAGAGCCAGCATTGCGACCGACTCCTCCAGGTTGTAGATCTCCAGCACGGCAGCCTTGAAGCGAGCCACGTAGTCCCATAGCAGCGCGCGGTCTTGCTGCCTGATGGAGAAGAGGCTGTCTGTCTCCCATGGTATCTTCCGACAGGCATCAAAGTGAGCCACGAACCTCTGCCCCAGTTGGGCAAAGGAGCTAATGCTTTCGGGCTCGAGGCGGGCGAACCATACCCGAGCCGCCTTCCGGAGAGTAGCAGGAAAGGCGATGCACAGAAGAGCGTCAGTGGCCCCCTGGACCCTCATGAGGGCCCGGTAACTTTCCAGGTGGTCCAGGGGGTCAGTGGTCCCGTCGTAAGGATCCACCTGTGGCATGCGAAACCAACAGGGAATCAGCTCCGCTTGGATCTCCTGGGAGAACGGAGGGCGGACGTCATAGCCCACTGGCTCGCTAGCAGAGCCGGGCAAGTTAGCAAACCGGTGGGATAACTTTGCCAGTTTGCAGTCATGCTCCTCCAGGCGCTTCTCCGCCATGCGCCTGATGGCTTCATCAGTCGACCCCTCTGTTGAGAGAGGCGGGAAAGGTGACACGGGTGTGCTGTGCCCGTGACGAGGGGCTTTGCCCTTCCTCCCTAGGCAGGGTTTAGATGCCCTCCAGTCAAGGTGTGGTGAGCAGCTTTCTTCGTCGGCGGACCCGGCCCATTTTCGGTTCATCGGGGCTTGACGAGTATCCCGGGGGTCTGTAATGGCCCGCGGCTGCGAAGACCTCCAATGGAAGGAACGCAGGCTGTCACGGGGTGCTGCGGCATGGGCCGCGGGGGTCTCTGGCTGCTGGTGAGTAGCCAGGGATCGATGCTGGTGCTGGAGCTGGTGCACTGCTGCAGTGAGAGTGTGCATCTGCTGGGCGAGCGCGGTCAGCTGGACTTCTAGCGGAGGCGGTTGAACTGGGGCAGGTGGCTCCGTCCCTAGACCGTGCAGGTTCCTGTGGGAAGGGGACTCTTCTGCATGGCTGGGAGAGGCTCCCCTCGCCCGAGTGGTCACCATCCTCTCGACAAACTGTCCGAGTGGGGCTTGAACCGGATCGAAAATCGTTCTGCCGCCCCTTTTTGGTGTGCCAATCTGTTGCCGCCCGGATCGTCGAGGCCGTAGCTGCTGGTGGCATCGAGGGTTGCACGTCCGCCTACTCGGGATGCCTCTGGTGCCTCAGGACCTGCAAGAAACAACGTCAGTGATCCAGGCCGGGGATTCCGGCGGGGGCGCTTTAACGGTCAAGTCAATGATGATCCAGGGGAACAGATCCTCCTGGTTGAGCCTCTCGGGATGAGCTCCACGCTAGAAGGAGTGAGTGTAGTGTATATGGAAGTGAGAGTGAGCTGGGAGAGGTGATGGCCGAGGTGGAAGAATCCTCCTGTTTGGCCTCTCTCCTTAGTTCATGTGCTTGCTTACTTTTGGCTTACTCTGGCTGAGTTTTTACTTTGGCTTGCCTCGGGATCTCTCTGTGTCGTCAGACATGTACGACGAGGTATCGTGCTGTAGACAGGACGCCTTTCCTGTCAGGTAGCCAGGGAAGCTTCCATGCGCTCTAACATTCCCTCTGCTTGCCCCACTCCTGGAGCCTGGCAAGGCCTCGGTTGGCGGGTCGTCGTCCTCGGGACTCGCGCTTTCCGGTTGGGTCTTTTCCCTGATGGTACGATAGGTTGGTGGAGGGCATGGCGCCTTGATGTGAATTTCCTTTCTTTCTGGTGTGAGTGACGGCCGTGGGCATTAATGGCGGCATGGCGGGCACTGCTTTACGACCCTTAGGAGGCCCGCCGTCGTCCTTGGAGAGGAGGCGCCGCTCCCTTGGTGGTTGGTGCCTCGTCTGAGTTGGGGACCGAGCTGGAAAGGTGGGGCCCATCTCTGAGGGGCTTGCCTTGAGGTAGCTTGGCTGGACGGAGGAGGGCTGAGCTCGACTCCAGACTAGCGGAGCTCGGCTTCGGACGAGCTTGACCTGATGGAGGTGGGCGGGGCATCTCCCAGCCCAAGGGATCTGACCTCGGAGGGGCTCCTAGTGGCGGAGGAGACTCGAGCTCGACTCCTGACCACGGGGCTCAATTCTAAGGGGTTCGGCTTGGATGGGGACTTGTACTCGGCTCCGGCCTAGGCGTCCTGACCCGGTCGGGACCGACCTGACGGAGGACTGAGCTCGACTTCGGCGGGCGACCCCGTTGCTCCGGGGAAGCTCAGCCTGGTGAAGGGGCCCATATTGAAAATCCAGCATGGCATCTAATTGGGACTCCATGTCAATTTGAATGCCCCATGTCAGCAATATAGCTATATCATTTTTCGTGCATAGTATTAGCATTAAGGTGTGGTAATTGAAGCTCTGGGACACATAATAACAAAATCTGCAGTGAAAAAACATATCAAAATCTTTTGCCCACACCAATATCAATGCCTTTCGGAGGATCATCACACATATGAGAGTCGAGAATGATGGCAAAGATACGAGAACAAAGAACAAACGGGTAAGAATACGTAACTGTACTTTTGGCCCTCACTAGTATCTCTAACTTTCAGAGGACCATCAAGCGTATGAGAGCTGAGAATGCTAGTAAAGATCTGAGAACAAAGAAAATCAAGTAATGGGATGAAGAATCTCCCTATCTCTAATTCTCTTAGGAGAATGGATCCATCCAGAATATTGTCCATTAATAATGATAAAATAAAAAACATGGGAGATACAGGCCCAGATCCAGTTAATCCACCTGGTAAAAAATTGCATGATGGTCCCTCAACTAAACTTATCTAACTTGAGAATCATAATTAACTCACATCATCTTTCATATGCAAAGAATGCAATAACTTTTGAACAACCAAGATGGACCCTTGCTCAAAACCAATCAATTTGTTGGTGTAGATTTAGGAGCAACATTTCGGTTTAAAAAACCTAATAATATTGCATATTGTCATCAATTTAGATTCCTAGTAAATACTGAAAGCATCTTGACCACCATCTTTACAAAAAATCCTACCTCTTAAATTATTGAAATCTCCAACCTTCTGGTGAATTCAAACCCCTCGACAAACAAACGCAATAATATATAACACCTCCAAGATACGAATCCCGGACCGAAGACATAGATCCAACAATCCGTCCAACAGATTTCCTACATCCGACTTGGCCGGAGGGAGCCCATGGCCTTGGCCTCCTCCCTCAACACGTACTTCTGAATCTTCCCTGTCGACGTTTTCGGCAATTCGGGCTTGAACACTACCGTCTTGGGCACCATGAAGCGAGGCATCCTCTCCCTGCACCAAGCAATCACCTCCACCTCCGTCGGCGGCACCGCCACCCCTTCCTTTATACTGATAAAAGCGCACGGCGTCTCCCCCCAGTGATCATCTGGCCGCGCCACCACCGCCGCCTCGTTCACCGCCGGGTGGCCGTACAACACCGACGCCACCTCTACAGAGCTCAAATTCTCGCCGCCGCTTATGATGACGTCCTTTGACCTGTCCTTGATCTCCAGGTACCCGTCTGCATGCATGACGCCGACGTCGCCGGTGTAGAACCACCCGTTCGGCTGCACCGCCCGCCTCGTCGCCTCTTCGTCTTTCAAGTAGCCCAGCATCACGGACCCGCCGCGGAGGACTATCTCGCCCATGGTGGCGCCGTCCCGCTTGACGCTCTCGCCGGTGGCGCCATTGATAACGTCAATATCGGCCAAGCCCAGAGTTCGAACACCTTGTCGCGCCTTGAGCCTGGCCCTCTCCGCCGCCGGCAGACGGTCCCACTGCCCCTTCCACGCGCATGACACCACTAGCCCCGCCGTCTCCGTGAGCCCGTACCCATGGCTGATCGAGAAGCCCAGCGCCTCCGAGCGGTGGAGCACCGCCGGCGGCGGCGGTGCGCCGGCTGTGAGGATTTGGACCGGACCGGGCAGGGGTTTTCTCGCGGAGTCCGGCGCGTTGGCCAGCATGTTGAGGACGACGGGGGCGCCGCACATGTGGGTGACGTGGTGGGCGGCGAGGGCGGCGTAGATGGCGGCGGCGTCGAACCGGCGGAGGCAGATATTGGTGCCGCCGGCGGCGGCGATGCCCCAGGGGAAGCTCCAGCCGTTGGCGTGGAATATGGGGAGGGTCCAGAGATAGACGGGGCATTTAGGAACGAACCAATCAATCAGGGAGTCGACGGTCATGATGAAGAGGCCGCGGTGGCAGTGAACGACGCCTTTAGGGGCGGAGGTGGTGCCGGAGGTGTAGTTGAGGACCATGGGTTCCCACTCGCTCTTGGGGCGGACCCAATCGAACTCTGGGTCGCCCATCTCGATCAACTTCTCATAGGTGAGGCCGCCGCCGCCGGCGGAATGGTCGGAGCTCTTGGCTTCCTCTTCATAGGGATCTTCGATGGGGAAAATCCGGGGGCCTCGGTGGGATGGGGGGAGGAGACGGATGGCGTCGCGGAGGAGGGGGAGGGAGAGGTGATCGACGAAGACGAGCTTGGAGCCGCTGTGGTGGAGGAGGATGGAGATGGTGCGGGCGTCGAGGCGGAGGTTGATGTTGTTGAGGACGGCGCCGCTCATCGGCACTCCGAACTGCATTTCGTACATGGCTGGCACGTTGGGCGACAGTACCGAGACCTGGAAAACAAAGAAAAAGAACGAATTTTTAGCATCAAGACTGAAATTTTAGCACACGTTGGAAGCAAATGAGGGGAAAGATTGGATCTTTTATAGGAATTAGAGTAGGAGATTGGATTGATACGACGTCGCCGCGAGAGATGCCGAGGGAGGAGAGGGAGGAGGCGAGGCGGATGCAGCGGTGGCGGGTCTGGGACCAAGTGAAGACGGTGCGGTGGTAGACGACAGAGGGGCGGTCGCCGTAGACGGCGGCGGTGCGCTCGAGGAAGCCCAGAGGGGTGAGGGGGCTACTGTTGGCGGCGTTGGGCCTTATACGGTCCATGGCGTCGTCTCTACTGCACTTCGATCTTTCCTTCTCCGTTCTCTGCCTCAATGAGATACAGCAGCATGAGATTTGATGGAGCGGCCAGGGAAGAAACGAGTTTTTTTTAAAATAATATTTTTTATTATATATTTATCAAAGTGGTGCCCTACGGGATATATTTTTCAAAATAGATGGAGAGAATACGTGGAAGGGTAGAAAGCATTGACGTGGAGAAATCGAAGGTATTCCCATTTCCCACTTCAAAATTTAATAAAAAAATAAAAAAATAATAAGTAATAAATTTTTAAAATAAAAATTTTAAAAAATAAATAATATAATAATATGATATATTAAAATATATTTTATTGTATGATAAATATTTTATATTTTAAAATATAATAAATATATTATAATACATTAAATTATATATTATATATTTAATATAGTATATTTGTTCATGCATGTATACCTGTCGTGGTGGTGGCAATGCCGTACCGGCGTACCGCGTACCGTCGGTACAGCACGATGAAATGGGACTGTTGCCACCCGGATCGTCGTGGCCCGTAGCTGCTGGTAGCGTCGATGGTCGCCCGTCCGTCTCCTCGGGATGCCTCCGGTGCCTCGGGACATGCAAAAAACAATGTCAGTGACTCGGGCCGGGGATTCCGGTGAGGGTGCTCCGACGGTCAAGTCAGTGACGATCTAGGGGAACAGATCCTCCTGGTCGAGCCCCTCGAGATGAGCTCCACGCTAGGAGGAGTAAGTGTAGTGTGAATGGAAGTGAGAGCGGGCTGGGAGAGGCAATGGCCAAGGTGGAATAGTCCTCCTATGTGGCCTTTCTCCCTTTTTTCTCTCGCCCGTCCCCGTGGATTTTTTTTGCTTTGCTTTGCTTTTGGCTTACTCTAGCTAGGTTTTTACTCTGGCTTGCCTCGGGATCTCCCCATATCGTCAGACGTGTGCGACGAGATATCGTACCGTGGACGGGACGCCTCTCCTGTCAGATGGTCGGGAAAGCTTCCATGTGCTCTGACATTCCCTCTGCTTGCTCCTTTCTTGGAAGCCTGGCAGGATCTCGATCGGTGGGCCGCTGCCTTCGGGACTCGCGCTCTCTGGCCGGGTCCTTTCCCTGGCGGTACGACAGGTTGGTGGAGAGTATGGCGCCTTGATGTGAGTTTCCTTCCCTTCTGGTGTGAGTGACGGCTGTGGATATTAATTGCGGCATAGCGGGCGTTGCTGTACGACCCTGGGAAGGCCTGCCGTCGTCCTTGGAGAGGAGGCGCTGCTTCCTTGGCGGTTGGTGCCTCTGCCCGAGCTGGGGACCGAGCTGGAGAGGTGGAGCCCAACTCCGAGGGGCTCGCCTCGAGGCGGCTCAACTGGGCGGAGGAGGGCTGAGCTCGACTCCGGACCAGCAGAACTCGGCTTCGGGCGAGCTTGACCTGACGGAGGTGGGCGGGGCACCGCCCAATCCAAGGGATCTGGCCTCGGAGGGGCTCCTCATGGCGGAGGAGACTTGAACTCGTTTCCTGACCACGGGGCCCGATCATAAGGGGCCCGCCTTGGGTGGGGACTTATGCTCGACTCCGGCCTAGGTGTCCTGACCCGGCGGGGACTGATCTGGTGGAGGACGGAGCTCGACTTCGACGGATGACCCTGTTGTTCTGGGGGAGCTCAACCCGACGAAAGGGCTCATGTTGAAAATCCAGCGTGGCATCTAATGGGGACTCCACGTCAATTGGCCCACCCCACGTCAGCGATCCAGCCACATCAGGGACATCCATCGAGCAACGGGACTGAAGATAATGGGGCACGAGGGCAGCAGTATCGGTGCAAGCCCAGGCACCCACCTGTCTATGCTCCACAAGATCTGATCGTGCGATGCGATGGGTTCGGTCGCCAGCATGGTACGCTGCTTAATTGCATGTGGCCAGATACTGTATGCAGTAGAGCTGGACACCACCATGGTGGCCGGACCCGTTGCAAGGTGCGACCGGCAGGAACACCCCCACGATGCGATCGAGTTGCTTCATATAAGCAAGGCTGGATACCACCAATGTGCTGAGCAGTGGTTGTCATCTCGGTGGCTATCGTTAGCATTGCCACATAGATAGGTGTGATGTACAGTAGAGCTGTACACCTTCGTGGAAATCGGACATGTTGCATGGCGCGATCATTGGGAACGCCCCATGGTATGATCGGGCACTATATGTATGCAAGGTCGGATACCATCGATACACTGAGTAGCGATTACTATCCCGGTAGCCTCTATCAACCTTACCGCACTGAGGAATACTGCATGCGGTGAAACCGCGAGCCATGCTGGCGATCGGACCCATCACGTCGCACAATTAGGTCTTGAGAGGCATAGACAAATGGGTACCCAGGCTCACAATGACATCACTGTCCTCGCACCCAGTTGTCTCTGGTCCCATTACTCGATGGATGCCCTATTCTATTGTGCTGCACCAACGGTACTCGACGCAATGCCATTGCCACAATCGATATGCATACATCAACAAATATATTATATTAAATATATAATATATAATTTAATGTATTATAATATATTTATTATATTTTAGAATATAAAATATTTATTATAATATAAAATATATTATAAAATATTATTATAATATCATATTATTATATTTTTATTTTTTTAAATTTTTATTTTTTTAAATTTTTATTTTTAATTAAACTTTAAAATAAGAAATGGCAGGTGCGATTTCTCCACGTCTTTCTTTGTTCCACGTATTCAAGTTTATCTATTTAGAAAAATATATCTGGTAAGGTTCTACTTTAGTGAATATATAATAAAAAAATATTATTTTAAAAAAAAAAACTTGGTAAGAAAGATAGGGAGCCAATTTTTCTCGCATTTTATAAGGAAAAGCTAGTAGGGGGGTAAAAAAATTCCGATCAAATAGTCTAAACTATCCAAAACAATTTAAATCATACCAAATATAAAAATTTAATAATTTAATTTAATTTAATAATTTAAAAATATTAATTCGATTATCGATTTATGGATTAATATATTTCATTAAAATCAAATTAAATTGATCAACCAACATTTTTTTATATATGTATATATGTAAATACATGTCATATTATACATTCTATATTTTCATTTTTTTTTAATATAATGTAAATTTATTATTTTTATTTTCTTATTTATATTTTTTCTTTTTCAACCATTTTTAATTTTTTTTAATAAAATCAATCAATTTATTTAAATTAAAAAATTATTTAAATTATTTAAATATTTAACAAAGTTATATAAATAAATTGAATAAAAAAATAATTGTATTTAATCAAATATTTAATTTTAAAAAACTTTTCAAATCAAAAAATTGATTTGATTTTAAAAAAATATTTAAAGTCAAACCGTTTTCAGCCCTGGAAACCAGGCACAGATGACTTTGAGACGTAAATATGGATGGACTAATGGTGATTAGTTTAATATTAGTTATGTAGTTACTATTATTATTATTATTGTCGACGTTAAATTCTTGTTGACCGGATGGATTAGCCTGCTTGCTGGTTCATCATCGATGGGAGCCTGCAAAACAAATTCCAGATTAGAATTTCTCCGATGGGGACACTCCGATGCCAAAGTTAACAAGAATTTAGGCAGCAGAATGGAGAACTTAATAGCAGAGTGAGATGGAAAGAAAGAAAGTGGTTTTCTCATCTTACCTCGAGTATCCTCTCTTATCACTATTTATAAGCATGAGTGTAACTACTTATGATTATAAGAGTTAGCTAACGAAACTTTCTCATAACAATAATTAGTGGGATCGGAAAATTAGTTATTCCATGGTTATCCAAACCAGAGTTATCGACGGCGTGACTGGTTATAACAACCAGAACAACCTTTAACTATCTCGGATTGAAAGATTGCACACGTGCCTCGGAGGATTCAAAGTGAGTCCATCTATCTCTTCGGATTATCTTTCTAGGGACACGTGCCTCGTACGCACTCTCTTAAGGGAGGATTCAAAGTGAGTCCATCTACCTCTTCGGAATATCTTTCTAGGGACGATCTGAATGGATGTTGGTTGTATGCTTCGAATTTATTTCTTTGGAGTGAATTTAACAAGTAAATAGATAACTACTTATCGTGAAGCTGAAGACATAAATCTAAACGGAACAATAATAATACATATCTTCGAATCAGGCTGAAGACATGAAACCAAAGTGAGTCCATCTATCTCTTCGGATTATCTTTCTAGGGACACGTGCCTCGTACGCACTCTCTTAAGGGAGGATTCAGAGTGAGTCCATTCACCTCTTCGAATTATCTTTCTAGGGACGATCCGAATAAATGTTGGTTGTATGCTTCGAATTTATTTCTTTGGAGTGAATTTAACAAGTAAATAGATAACTACTTACCGTGAAGCTGAAGACATAAATCCAAACGGAACAATAATAATACATCCTCGTCGAATGAGGCTGAAGACATGAAATCAAGAAAAATAATAATAAATTTTAGAGACGTTCCCTTCGGACTATGCTGAAGATATAAATTCGAACGGAACAATAATAATACATTTTCTCCGGACCAGGCTGAAGACATAAGATCAAAAAAGATAATAATATATTTCATCCTTAGGAGCAATGATCCGAACGATAAATCAAAAAATTAAATTTAGCTTGCTGATAGACCGATGGATATTTAAATTAAATTGAATTATCATAAAATTATCATTATTAATAGGATTACATCATAAAGGTCTATTCTATTTCTTGGATGGACGGAGCATAATTTAGATTTTTTTGGTAAAATATAATAACTTGGAATTTAGTAAGCAACGATAGAGTCGTATCTAACACGTCTACGGCGTTGGAAGATGGAGCAGTTTTGTTTCCTTGCAACCCCTTTCATGTCCAGCAATTAATTTTTCAAAGATTATGTTATGGCGAGCGAACCTTGAAAATGGTTGCTCCAAACTTTCCGCATCGATATCGGAATACCTTATCGACAAGGCAAGCGACGAAGTCTCTCTCCTCCTCTCTTCCGCTCCTTTAAATAACATTATCTGTCCATGTCATGGCTGCAAAGGAGATAGGCTTTGGAGAAAGGCCGCAAGCTCCCGTGTCCACCTCCAAGATCACTGCCTGAAATTAATTTAATATAAAAAAAATAAATTAAGTATTATATTATAATATTTAATATATAAAATAAAAATGGAAAAAATAATAAAATTTATATTTATTTTAAAAACAAAATAACTATAATAAAAAATAATATTTAATATATTTTTAAATAATGATAATTTATATTTGATAAAAATATTTCTAAATCGATCCTGGATGACATAAACGGTGATAAAAATATAAAAAAATAAAGCTAAAAAAATAGAGTATATATGGTATTGTTGGATCGAAAGATTGGTTGATTTGGCTTCAACTCAACAAGAATTGGAGCTGAGATGGTTGCTGATATAGAGCCAGATCTTGTAGGGTCTTGCTGCTGGAAGTCAGGTATTGCAAGATAAAGAAGGCCAGAAAGTCAACACATTATAGGGGGTTCCCCAATGGTGAACCCTCCAACATCTAAGTCGGTCTTCCGGAAAGGCAAACAGAAAAAATTTGGAGTCTCCCTGGTTTAGAGTAGAGAAAAAGAAGCTAGAGAAGTAATGCTGGAGGGAGATGAAATGGGATTTGTAGAAGAAGAAGATCTCAGTATGTATGAGTCTAGCTTCTAGAGAGAGCATATAAATGAGTAGGGTTGTAGAGACCAGGATACTTTATGGGAAGTGAAAAGTATGTAGGATGGTCCACAAATATCTTGATAAATATTCAAGTTGATGCTTGAAGTTAGGGACTCCGTGAGCAATGAAGAACTCAAAGGTTATCAGGGAGCTCGGGATATGCTTCGAGAACAAGAAGAGGGTTCCTTTATCAGAAAAGAAGGGCTTTGAGAAAAGGAAGGTGAGAGCTCTCGATTTCATCTCTGACTTCTCTCCTTATTCTTTTCCTATTTTTACCTGGAGGGTCTCGGAGAAGAATTTATAGGCATGTACCTAATGCCTAGAAGCGGTATGATATGCATTGTAGGGTAGTGGTGTCTGGCACCTCGTCATGGCAGGCATGCCTGTAGTAGGGATCATATCATAGTTGGTAAAGCAGGGAGTGGAGATTGGTACATCCCTGCGATGAGGTACCTCTTAGGTGGCGTGCACTAATGGTAGCCACACCTAGACCATGCATGACTAGGATGGATGGGGGGCAGACCCGACAGCGATCGACGTTCAAGTAAAGAGTTGGTGAGCGCGCATGACTTGATGTCTAGGTGGTAAGGTCTTGAGAGATAGCCCGATCAATCAGGCTGGCTGATGCATGTCTGGCAAGGATTGGAACTTTGGTACCATGTTGGACCAACCAAGTCTAGATGTATTAGTTGTCCCCCACTTCCAAGCCCAAGTGGCTACACTTCTTTCTTCTTCTTTTTTAGAGAGGCCTTGGGCGAAGAAAGTAGATACCCAATTGGTTTGGCAGGGCGTAGAAGCCTATCATATCGAGGCGAGGCTGATAAGGTTGGCACAGGGTGAGGCCGCTCGTGGTGAGGCAGATTTAGTAGGTGCAGGGCGAGGTAGGTGAGGTTGTGTCCTTCAAGAGTTGTGCTAGGATTGCCACGCATGATTAAGGAGAGCAGGTGTGGCTTACAGGACAGTGACATCACCCGAAGTGGTAGCAAGTTTAAAAATGCTATGGTGAGGTTAAAATAGAGAAGGTGGGTGCCATAGTAGTCATTAGTGCGCCAACTCCCCTGAAAAACACTGTCAAAGAAGTCCCAGGATAGCCCACCTTGGTGCTCAAGGCGGGCCACCCAACTTAGGAGGTAGCTCCACCTATCCCGTTGGATATTGAGGCGGCGGACACACCCCCGGCAATTACATTGCTCATCCTCCTCATAGTCATCGAGGAGGCACAGCCAACCAAACTTCTGGTGCTTGTATCACCAACCAAAACATGGCTGACTGTCATCAAGGTGGTCGATGAAGAAGAACCTGATGTGGTGGGTCTACCAATGGCTCAAGCCATGGTCAAAGTCCTCCTAGCCACTATTGGGTTGCTACCAGGTGAGGTGGTAGGGAAGATAGCAGGCCAGGCGATGTCAAGCATGTGTGGAGCAACTGTGGCATCTACGATGGCATCTACCCCAGGGGAAGCATTTGTGACCTACATGATGGCATCGTCTAGAGCTTATCTCTTGGTAGGAGTCTGCTCCTTGGTGATGGTGGGCAACAACAACCAGCCTCACGGCTTGGCTAACTAGCAACAAGGACGAACTCCCTACCCTTTGCTAACTAGATGCATGACTTGCTACCTGGGAGGGCGATTGATTATGCCACCCAGCACCTACAGGTAGGACTGCGCTTGCCGAGTTAACAATCTTTCTTGTCAATTCGATTGATGACTTCTTCTTCCTGGTTGGTTTTGGAGACTTGCATCATGCAGGTCTAAAACTAGGCCAGGAGCACAGATGAGGAGCTCGCCTAGGTCAAACATAAGCCGGAGATCACGAAACTTGGGTGTGCAGGTGCAGAGCACGATCAATTTATAGCTGAAGACACCTGAGAGATACTCCAATGCTAGCTCAATCATTCCATTTCCAGGAAGGAGGAGATAACTCGGGAGCTGGAGCTCACCCACCAGTGGATTGCATAACTTATAGTTGATGGTGGTTCCGAAGTGGGACCGGCTGCAAGTAGAACTTCTGCAACATTGATTGGAACTGGCAAGGGCATGCAGATGGAAGACTCTGGGGCCACAGATTCTTAATCTGCGAACCTCATAGGGACACAACCCGGGGGCTATCCTTCTGCCAACAAGGAGTCTAGGTCAAGGCCTTGACTGAAGGTGATGCAGTGACTCAAACAGAGGATGCCACCAACGATGATGCTAATCCATAGTTGGAGAGCCCGAGTCTCCAAGCAGAGGGTTCGGATCTTTGCATGGGGAATTCAAGCCTTCAATGAGGATCGTAGTGGTCCGTTGAATTAGTTGAAGGCTCACAACAAGATATCGCTCTCTTACGGGGAAGGTTGATTGATGTGGAGGGTGTGACCGCATGGGGAATTCATAGTAGGAGAGCCCAAGTCTCCAAGCAGGGGGTTCGGATCCTTGCATGGGGAATTCAAGCCTTCAATGAGGGTCGTAGTGGTCCGTTGAATCAGTCGAAGGCTCGCGGCAAGATATCATCCTCCTGCGAGGAAGGTTGATTGATGTGGAGGGTGCGACCGCATTCAAACGAGCCACCAGGGTGGATGCACTCAATAGCTGGTGGTGCTATGGGTTCGGGGGATGGAAGCATAGATGAGGGCTGATGATCTAGAGGTGGAACTTACCTGCACTCTAGAAAGACAACAAGGAGCGAGCACCACCAAAAGATGGGCTACTGAAGGTGAGTCTAGGCCTCTGGCTATTAGAAGGGTCTAGAGTTTTCTCGGGATGTCTAAGGGTCCTAGCCTGAAAGTGCATGCATAGAGCTTCAATGCCGGCTTCGATGTTGCGAGCTAATTATGTGGGAATGCTACCATGAGGCAGGCACGGTGATCGAGTCACTTCTACCTCAGAATGCCTCGTCCAAAGAGATCCTGAATGTTGTAAGGAAAAGAAAGTGAAGGCTAGAAAAGGCCTTGGAGCTTACAGACCTTGTACTTCTTCCACCACTTAAGAAATGAATAAAGGTTTCCTTTTCTTTAATTTCATTCCTTTTGCATGGCATTTTGCTCTCTATGTATCAAAAATGATGAGCACTATCACCAAAGGTGTAGAACTCCATAGGAACTTAGGACATAGGGGTCACCTACCCCCTGAATCCCTTATGATGCCACGACTTAGAAACCTTGCTAGACTACAAATAGCTTGTAGGATGGAAATAGCTTACCCTTCCAAGCTATCGCCAACCTTAGGAAGTCCATATGCTTGATTGACTTAGGAGATGCAGGCCACCTACCCACTAGTAGTGTGAAGAGCTTGAACCACTTGCAATGTAGGGGCCACTTGCTCCCTCGGTTCCAGGCAGGATTGTCATGCAAGCAAATTGAGCAAGTCTTCCAGTGGGATCCCTTAGAAAATGAGGTTTTATTAATCTCCAGCATGAGCCAGTTCTATCTTGAGAGAGGGTGAACCATGATCTAACGAATCCTCCCTTAAGTGGAGTCACACAACCATTTGGCCAACCTTTCTCATAGAAACTAATACAACACAGCATAGCCAAACGAGTTGTAAGGATGCATTCCATGGGGAGTGCAAGACTCGTTCTGCTTGGACAAGTCCTCACCAACTGGATTGGGCTACAAGCCTTGCAGGGCAATGGCAGCCAGGCACAAAATTAGTTCGCCTAGGCACAAAAAGAATACTATGGCAGCATAGACTCAGTTAAGAGAAATTTTGCCATTGGAGATTTGAAGGAAGGGCATTATAACCCTGTCCAGGATGATCTCATCTTGGACCTTGAATGGGACTCTCCCAGGAGAGGCCTAAGTAGGACACTCCACCAGGAAAGGCTTGTAGGAGGGTGTTAAAATCCCGACTAGAACAACCTTATCCAAAACTTTAGAATAAGAAATGTTAGAACTCTGCATGGGACAATCATGTCCACGATTTTAGAATAGAGGGTCCACTGAACCTGCCTATGGCACGAACTCATCTAGGACTTTGGAATAAGGGGTTCGTCAACCCCGCTTGTGGTGCAATGCTCATCTAGGACTTTATACCTGGAAGACTAGCTACTTAGCTAGGAATTACGAGTATCGGAACCTGACCAATGCATCTGACTACTCGACTAGAGTTTAAAGGCTATTGATCCTTTGCTTGGGGCATTGAGCTCACCTAGGACTTTGATAGGGTGTGTGGGAACCCCCACCTGGGCACATAGCTCGCTCAGACTTTCAAGTGCATTTCCATTGCCGCGACCCAAGAGTTTGATGGTTGTTTCACATAGAAATCAGATTTTTGCTAAGTCGCTCTGCCTCTTAGGCTAAGGAGAAGGGAGAGAGCGATGCTCTTGAGGGGCTTGTGCTCTCTTTTTTCCTTTTTCTTCTTCACCATGCCTTTCTTGGTATTGATATACTTCTTAGCATGGGCTAAGAGCTTAGGAAGGTCTTTGAAAAACTTCTTGAAGAGAGAGAAATAAAAAATGCCTCCGTGTAGCCTCCTCTTCAAGGCTAACATGGAGATGGAGCGCTCAAGGCCATGGACCTCTAGCATTGCCATTTTGAAGTGACCTATGTACTAGCGAAGAGACTCGCCCTCCTCCTATTGGTGGAGAAGAGGAAGTTAGAGCCCCATTGAGCCACTTGCTAGTCTAGAACTAGGCCATAAACTGATAGACAAACTCTTCAAAAGACTGATCAATCTTGGTGGGAGTCGGGTGTACCAAGCTCTCGTTGTTTTTCTAAAGGCAGTCGGGAAGGACTTGCACATGAGGACATCAGATGCCCCCTAAAGAAGCATGAGAAACTTGAAGCTCTCTGGATGGTTGAAGGGATCAATGGTGCCATCATAGGTATCCATGGTGGGCACCTTGAAATGGTGAGGCATCGGCTCCTTCAAGATCTTGGAAGAAAATGGAAGGTGAACCAAAATCTGAGACTCACCACCCAAAGATAGGTTATGTTAGTGAAGTACCTTTAGGAAACCATCCTGGAGCTTTCGTGCCAACTCGTCTTGCTACCCGGATCATTGAGTGAGATGGTGGCTTGAAGATTCCTTCGATAAAGTATCATGCATGGAAGAAGAGGAAACAAAAATAGGAGAGCCAGATTGATGCATCTCATCCGGTTCCCTGTGGGAGTGATGATTGTAGGATGGTGGGGCTAGGATGAGGCTCAACGAAAGGCTCGCCTAGCATCTTGGGCTGATTATCTCACCCGGGAGGCCTCTTGCTAGGTGGTGGGAGTGACAACAGGCTCGTCTCACACCTCGGGCTGATCACCTCACCCGGGAGAGGAAGGATGTGCTAAAAATGGGTGTGGGCCGGCTCCACCCCCATCCTTAGTCAACCTATTGCAGACCCTGCACTAAAGTCATTAGCACCTGGGCTTGCTAGGAGAGCTATTGGAATTGCTCAATAGTAACGATCAAAGTAATCGACGGTCCTGCCTCTCCTCATTCTAGAAGAAGTAGAAACGATGTGGCTAAGGTTGCAGATGCTTTACCAGGAGCAGATATGATCATCCTCTTTTCCTTAGCCATGACATGAATTAAAGACGAGAAGAGTCCAAAGGCAAAATTCAAATCTAAATGAAGTTTTGGGCAAGGCCCTTTTTCTAGTACCAATATTGCCAAACCGGAAGATGGGTTGACTCGGGCTCGACTCGGCAAAGGCTGGAGCTAAGATGGTTGCTAATGTGCACCTAGGTCTCACAGGATCTTGTCATTGAAAGTCAGGTCTTGCAAGATAAAGAAGACCAGAAAGTCCATATACGGTTGGGGATTCCGATGGTGGACCCTCTGTTGTCTAAGTCAATTTCTTGGAAAGGCAAACAAACAAGGCTCGAAGTTTTCCTAGTTGTAAAGTAAGAGAAGCTAGAGAAGTAGGTAAGGAGGAAGACGGAACGAGATTTATAAAAGAAGGGGATCTTAGTATATATGAGTCCTACTTTCGGGAAGAAGGCACACAAGTGGGTGGAGTTGCATAAGCCAAGTCACTTTATGGAAAGTAGAAAGTGTGTAGGATGGTCTATAAATATCTTGATGAATACTCAAGTTGATGTTTAGAGTGCAGGGACTTCGTGAGCTATGAAGAACTCAAAGGTTATAAGGAGCTTAGAGTGTGCTTCAAGGGCGAGAAGAGGGTTCCTTTATTAGCAAGGAAGGGCTCTGAGAAAGAGGGGTAAGAGCTCTTGGTTCCTTCTCTGACTTCTCTTCTTGTTCTTCTCCTTTTTTTTACTTAAAGGGTCTCGGGAAAGAATTTATAGGTATGTACCTAATTTCTAGAAGCAGTATGGTATACGTTATAGAGGAGTGGTGTTTGGCACCTCAATCATGGTAGGCATGCTCGTAGCAGGGATCATTCATGATTCATGAAGCAGGATTGGAGACTGGATCATCCTTACGATAGGGCACCTCTCAAGTAGCATGCATTAATGTAGCTACAGTGGGACCATGCGCAACCAGGATGGATGGAGGCTGGACTCAGTAGCGATTGAGATCTAAACAAAGAGTTGGTGAGCACGTGGATTGATGTCCAGCTAACGAGATCTTGAGAGATGGCTCAGTCATCCAGGCTGGTTGATGTATGCCTAGCACGGATTGGAGCTTTAGTGCCATGTTGGACCAACCAAATATAGGTGTATCATATGTAATCATCAAATTTGTTTTGATGTCCTCCCAAATTTATTCAATAAATATCTTTCATAAAAAAATTAAGATGGAGATGTCATTATGCAAAGTGCTACGGGATTATAGTCAATACTAAAAACTAATTAAAGATGATAATGATTTCTTGATATTAAAATTTATTTTATATTGATGGGTATTTTTATAAATTTGATTATATTTTTATATAGGATCATCTTCTATCAAATATAGTAATCTTTTTTTAGTATCACTTTTTGGAGTAATTACAATCATAATTCCAGATAAATAATCTTCAGAAATTATTAGATTACCTTGTAATTTGACATGCCCCAACCAAATAGATCCTAATTGTAAATATATATAGAGAGAGATTGAGTAGGCTCTGATCGATAAGGTTTGAGCCCAAATCCAATTGACTTTTTCATCATCCTATCCATACAGATCTCCATGTAGGAAAAAAGTTCATGACAATTTTTTCTATCCATTTATGTTTTAAGAATATTAAAAAATAAGGCCATTAATTAATATGGATGGAATGAAAAATATAAAAAAACCAGGTCATTAATATGAATGGGATGAAAAAATATAAAAAAGCTAGTCATTAACATGGATGGAAAAATATAGAAAAAAAATTAAGCCATTAATGAAGATGATCATTACTATGGATGTGATAGGGCAATTTCAATCTTCCTACAATAAAAATAAAAATAAATTTTGAATAGGATAAATAAAACATGTCTAACAAAAACATAAATAAGTTTAAAATAAATAAAAATATAATAAACAAAAATATACCAAAATAAATACTACAGCATAAATAGAAATATTTGAAAATAGTAACAAACTCAATTCTACACCTGTTCCATCTGCAATAATAGTCCATTTTTTTATATTTTTTCTATCCTATTATATTAATAGTTTAAATTTTTAATATTTTTTAATCCTAAATGGATAAAAAAGTATTTTTTTATTTTATTACATGAAGATTGGTGCACATTGGAGGATTGGATGGTGGGAAACTCAACTCCAATCAATCTTATTCTTGTCTACCTCTCTCTTTCCTCATTGATTAGCAGGAGAAAGCCACTTTGCTCATTCTAAGTAAGGGTGGCAATTGAGTCGGGTCGAGTATAAACAATTCGGGTCAAATTTATGTTGAATCAAAAAAGACTCAACTCAAATCCAACCTATTTATTAAATAGATCAGGTTTTAGAATTCAAACTCGGGTTGTTTATTAAAATAGATTACCTGACCCGACTTGTTTATGACCTGTTTACAACTCAGTTAAAAAAATAAAAATCCAACTTGTTTATGAACCATTTACAACTTAGTTAAAAAAATGAATCCAACTCATTTACTACCTGTTTAAAATCCAATTAACACCTCTCCAGCCTCCATCCTTCCCATGTCTCAAGTAGCCGTCTCCTCTCCCTCACTTCTCCACTCCCTGTTATCTCCTACATGGCTACCATAATCAAAAGAGAGAGAGAGAGATATATATATACAAGAAGAGATGAGCAGAGGATTTGATGATAGTGGGAGAAAGGAAGAAATACTTGCATCTTTGACCTCCGCCCCCACTCTTGGCCAAGTCTCCTCTCTGTTGGTCCATCTTCATTACATCTCTGCCCAACTAGCCTCTCCATCCTCGTGGCCTCTTTGACTTTGCCCTCTACCCTTCTCCCTCACTTTCTCTCCAGCTTTACCCTCAACCCTCCACCCTCATGGTGAATCGACATGAAGTGGCTCTAGATTTGGAGCTGGAGTAAAGATTGTGATGGTCTAGAAAAATGGCTGACAAGAAAGGAAAAAGAAATGGCCAAGGGTCTGGTGTCTTGCCATTGCTGATAGCAAGGAAGGAATCAAGGAACGAGAGGTGGCAAGAAAGGAATCAAGAAATGGCAGGAGAGAAAGATCAGAAACCTAATTGGCTAATCCCTAATGGCGATTAGCAAGGGTTTTAAGAGATGGGACCATGTCAAAAATCAAAAAAAATCGTGTGAGGTTTGCTTTTTAGTAGCCCATCAATCCTCCATTTAAATGGTCTAGAACCAATCAACTTAAGTGGGTTAAATGTATCAGGCTCCTAAAATCTAAACCTGACCTAAATATTAAATGGGTTAATCAGATTGACCTATTTTTGACTCGAACTTGTTTAGCCCAAATCCAAACTTGCTTATGACAGGTTGAATATGGGTTGGGTTGGCAGGTTGGATCATATTTTGCAACCCCTATTTCTAAGCAATTCGATAAGATGAACAATACTTTGATTAACTTAAGTTGGCCAATTGTACTTGGGATTGGAAACCTAGTAGTGCAATCCTTGGAAAATGCATGATTAGAAACACAAGGTATGCTTGCATAGGCTTATAGTATAGAAGTATTAAGATTTTGGAATAACCAGACCTAAAAAAGATGATGTCTTATGATAAACGAAAGGCTAAATATTATGAAAGAGAAATATCTGATTCTAAACCTTATTTGTTGAATGCAAGAGTGCTAGCTAGGCCTTCATTCTCATCGTGTATAGTTATGCCAGCCAATTATAGGCCATCGATCATGGTGCTAACAATGGATTAGTCGCAACTTCAGTTGGATACAGGTTGGATGAAGCCATTACCAATGGCAATAGCCATTTTGATAACCAAGTAAAACCTGGCATACAATCAACCCTCAATGTCGAGGGGCAAACAGATCCAAGAGATGCGAACAATGCTGTAGGGCAATATTTGAGGCCGATTGTGACCCTTTTGACATATAAATCAAGTGGTTTAGCTTCTATTATTGTCCTTAGGATTGAGAATTATATGAAGGCTAAGTACAGTCCATATAATGTGTATTGCAATCCACTTATCAGCCATAGCCACTAGCCCTAGCACAAGTTATGGTTTAATAAGACCAATATAATTATGCACTTCCTATAAGTAATATGGCTCATTTGATAGAGATGGTTAGAGAACGATTGAGTTTCCCACTTTGGCCAATTAACAGGCTGATATATTGAAAATCATATCTTGAATGGTATGATCGGATAAATGAATTACCTAAAGGGTTTAAAGTACTAGATTTTTCTTGCTTTTCTAAAAATGATTACATTTCGAGAATGGAGCACATTGAGCAAGTTTTAGTTCAATATAAAGATGCAAGTGCCGAAGATTTTCTCAATCTCAATTATTTGCAAATTCTCTTATAGGGTTTACTTTTTGATGGTAAGTAAATTGATCCCCTAACTTTGTGTTTACATGGAAGGATATGGAAAGTTAATTTCATGCCCAATTTTATAGAGCCAAACCTAAGGTATTAATGGCCGACCTAGCTACATTATCGTAACAATTAGATGAATCAATTGAAAGGTATATGAACTGATTCAAGAAAGTAAGAAATACATGCTATGTATCATTAAGAGAGGCTGAATATGTCAAATTTGCATGGAACGGCCTTAATTTGGAATTAAAGAGAAAGTTTGCTGATCAAGAGTTTTCTAATTTGTTTCAATTAAAATCCCAGGTGGTGAACTATAAAACCATTTTTAGATAAAAAGAACAAAGAAAAGTTTTAAAAGATACTTACCGTAGAGACTTTAATTATGATATTTTGGCTATTGATTCTGAATCAGAAGAAATTAATGAAAAATTAGAGAAAGAAATTGATGTCGTTGAAATCCTTATCGAAAAACCTTATGTTTGCAAGGTACTCAGTAGTCCAAATATATCAGTTTGGCTCTCCACACTTATTTAAGCTTTTTTAAAGGATGATGTCAAATTTGTCTTTGATATAACCAAGGCTAACCAAATATTTAATCATCTATTGAAGTATAAATAGATCAAGTGACTAGAAGGTCATAAAATTCCATCATTATAAGAGCTAAAAGGAAAGAAATATTACAAATGACACAATCGGTAAAGCCATGTACCAACAATTGCTTGGTATTTAAAAATATTATACAAA
Organism: Areca catechu; assembly: GCA_021397845.1. NCBI lineage: Eukaryota > Viridiplantae > Streptophyta > Magnoliopsida > Arecales > Arecaceae > Areca > Areca catechu. Next base: position 181,055,896 of record CM038052.1, read on the forward strand.
AACTCATTGTGAAAGATAGACTAAAATTTTCTGACAAAGATAAAGGAGTCATGTTGATAGATGGGGACCCTTTTTTAGAAGTGACAGTTAACATGACAAGTGTTAATTTGGTCAGCATAAAAGTGGATCAGCATGGCCAAGATAGGATATCAAATGACGAAGGCAAAGATGAGATATTTGGAGAGAAATCCTTACAGTGGAAGAAGAAGTTTATAAACTTACAATATAATACTTTGTTGTATTTAGAAATACCATGCTAATTTTGTAATCGACTATCGTGATTTAGTGTTACCCTGGAAAGAGTGGTATATCATCAAGAACGACATCATAGAAATTGACCATAATGTTTACCATTTAATAACTAAAAAAATGGAGACCTTAAGTATAAAATGTTGGCTAAACAGTCGATGGGAGCAAGGATGAGATATGGCAATCCAATCAAGGCAAAGGATAAAGAAAAAGAGCCCATGAATCTTGACTTGGGTGACAATGACAAACTTGCCATCAGAATAAGTGCAAGAGAGAATCGGCACAAAAAGAACCCAGATGTAACCCTTTGGTTGAATGAACAAGGAAACCAATTTGTCGGCCATTCTAATAAAGAAATTATGAAGCAACTTCAACTAAAAACGATAGTAATAGGAAGCAAAATTTGGTTAAAACTTCTATATCACACATATTTGCGAATAATATAAAGTTTAGCAAAGAAAAGTTAGACAACTTTGATCGAAGTTGTATATGATCAAGACCTAGAAAAGGTGATGGCAAATGATAAAAGCTCTAGAGAAAAATGTGGTAAAATGATTCCCTCACATTTCTATCCAACAATGAACATGGATGAAGAAGGAGATACCCATCAAGGCTAAGACATAGGAATTCGTGGTTGCAGAGGTAGCTAAGAAGTATAGTTAAAGGTTCAATTTAGATTATTGTCTTGGAAGGTGGAAGTGAATATAGCATTTACTCTACTATACACTCTCAAAGCGAGACCAGCCATGGTTGTAGGCTGGATTTAGAGACAGACAAGAGCCACAGCTAAGCATCCATTCCTTTGTGACATTTGAAGACTATTGCATGGGTGTATATTTATCGACATCAGGCATGTTTATTAGAAAGCAACCGATGCCGTTTATTACATTTCCTCTTATGTTGTGGAGCATTCAGGTTATATTTTTGGACCAAGGTAGGAGACTCCAACACCCCTCCCTTATATTATGCTTTATGATTCTCTTATTTATATTTATACTAGATTTGTATGATGTTGGGTGCACCTCGATTTGACCCATGTGCATAGGCTAGTAGAGGACATGTGGGCGCACAAGCACTTCATGAGCTTGCAGTTCCTAGACCGTGATGCACATGACACACTGTCCATGTGTACCGGATGTTGTCCGTGTACGGGATGCAAATTGTGACCCTTTTTTATGCGATTTTGAATTGGTTTGGATTCTATTTCTGATATGGTTTGAACCACTAGATTCCTGTCAAACTAGTCTTTGATACAGAGGCTATAAAAAGGGAGCATATAGCCAGAACTAAGTGTGAGGATCCAGAGTACTTCTAGAGAGTGTGGCAATGACAGAAAAGTCTATAAGGACTAGAGGATCTCCTTGAGAGGTGAGAGCTTATGTAAGGAATTTTGAATTTTGTGTTGAAAGAAATTACATGGGATTAAGAGCGAAAGTTTTAATCTTGTAAGTATTTATTTTTTCATAATGAAAGGTTGCATATCTAATTGTTGTGTCTTTTATTTATTTTCTCTTCTTCTTTCTCTTGCAGCATCAATGCCAATATCATTTCTTAAAAATAGGGATCCATATTTTACATGAAGGATTCCTTGACAAGTGGTATTAGTGCATTTGGTATCATAACATTGGTATCAAAGTTCTAGATTATCAATATTAATTTAGATCAAAGAAGATGGAAAAGATAAGTATAATTAAGGTGGAGATCAACCAGTTCGATAAAAAGAGCAATTTCTCTTTTTAGCAAGTGAGGATGAAAGATGTGCTTATTTAGTAGGAGTTGATCGACGCTCTTATATGCGAGAAGAGGCCGGTCACCATAGAGGATAAGAGTTGGAAGTGGCTTTAAATATAGATGGTAAGTATGATTCACTTATACCTGGTAGATGATGTAGTATCCATGTACTAAGCGAGACTTCCTGATTGTGCTAAGATAAAGCTCGAGGATTGTACATGGTGAAGTCCCTTACCAACATGCTTTTTTTTGGAAGCAGTTCCATCAATTATGGATAGTCAAAAGACAGAGCATGCAGGAGCATCTGAGTAACTTCCAGAGGATACTTACCATTCTTTTATTATAGATGAGAAGGTTGAAGATAAGAGTAGGGTATTAGTCTTGCTATGGTCATTTTTGCATTCCTTCAAGTCTTTAGTAACTACTCTTTTAATAGGAAAGAGCACTATCAAGATAGAAGAGGTCATCTCGGGCACTACTATAGAATAAGGTTCTCAAGCAAAATAATCAAGCTTCGAGTTCTAGCAGGAACTCAGTATTGAAGGTCTTTAGAGGAGCTGGTGGTAAAGGGTGGAGTGGCAAAGAATCGCAATAAGGGTGGTCCAAGTTGAAGGATGCGAGCAAAATCAAATACTACTAGTGCTATGAGCTGGGGCATTATGTTAGAGATTGCATGCAGCTCAAGAATCGGATGAAGGTTACAAGATGATGGCCAATGGTAGTAAATAATGACGGATCCTGTGGTGATGTACTATGGTATTCGATAAGGTATCTCAATCTTTCCAATAGATTTTAGATTCTACATGTCCATATCATATTTATTGTAGAGAGGAGCTGTCTGACTCTTTAAAAAGTAAAGAAGATTCTGTTTATTTACTGGATGGATCAAACTATGTGATCGAGGATGTTAAGACAGTCAACTTAAAGGCACATGATTGGAATACGAGAAAATTGAGCGAGGTTGATACATATCTAGTTTTAGTAAGAATCTAATTTTACTAAGTAAATTGAATTCAAATGACTATATATGGAGAGCCGATAATGAAATCCTGAAGGTTATTTGCAGCGTATGGTCATCTTATAAAGAAAAAAATATGGAGGATACTACCTCTTGATAAGGAGTTTAGTGTAAGATGGAGTCCCTGATGCAGGTGGGAGTCCAGTATGAGGTAGAGCTCTAGAAGCAGGTGGATCGGGCACGAGATGAAATCTTGAGAGGATGACAAACAACATCATATAGTGAAGTTCCTATTATTGCAGGAGGCTTCCTCAAGCAAGTCTCAAGTCAAGCAGAGCATAGCATGCGATAGAGAGCTCGACTCCCATGTTTGCTCATCCATGAAGAGCAAGCATTTTTCCAAGGCATGGCACAAAATCTTTTAAGAGCTTTTAAAAGTTATGTGGAGGTTGAATATCGAGTCGAGATGGACCGAACATCTAGTCAGGATGGAGGTTTTGGGTTAGCCTTGATTTGATCCATGCAGATAGGCAGCAGAGGATGCATGGTGTAGCGTGGTCCATGCATGGGCACTCATGTGCCGCATGAGCATGAAGTCCATGGACTATGACTCGCGGGACGTGCAGTCTATGCATAACAGATGTGATTCTTGCACATAGGATGCAGACTATGACCACTTTTTACACGATTTTGAGTTGGTTGGAACTCCATTTTTGATACGGTTTGAACCACTAGATTCTTGTCGAATTGCTCTTCGAACAGAGGGTATAAAAAGATAGCATATGCTAGGAACCAAGTATAAAGATCTAGAGGGATTTCAAAGGGTGTGGCAGTGGCAGAAAAAGCTTGTAGGGACTAGAGGGTCTCTTTGAGAAGTGACAGCTAGTATGATGGATTTGAAATTTCTTGTTAAGAAAAATTATACAAGATTGAGAATGAGAGTTTCGATCTTATAAGTATTTATTTTTTTCATAGTAAAACTTTGCATGTCTAATTGATAATCTTTTATTTCATTTTTTTTGCTGTATCAACACGGATGTCATGATCTTAAAAATGAGAATCTATATCCCATACGAATGATTTTCTGATAAATGGTATCAGTGTAGTTGGTATCATAATATATGAATGCTCTATCTTATCAAAAAATAAAATTAAAAAATAAAACAATCTACATAGATACTTTTCATGGAAGACTTGTATGCTATTAAATAAATAAGAAGCTAATTAGTCACTTAATGTAAACCATGCACTGGAATTCTTTCCCAGCCATACCAGGATAAAAGTTAATTTACAAGGTTACCTTTCAGCTGACGAACACGCCATTTATACTCTGTTGAAAACAATATGAAAGAAAAATCATTATATATAGGAAGTTCAGGATAGTCATGAATCATAGGTATCTACGAATTTTCACACTCAAAAAAAAAAAGAAAAAAAAAACTTAGTATAATGAGGCAGTGAATAAATGAAAGCAAATATTACCGCTAAGGTAGTAGCCCAGTTGGTAGAGGTTTAAACTCGCCTCCCACCGGTCACGGGTTTGAGGCATTGATCCCTACGGGATGACTCGATTAAATCCAGGAATTTTCTGGAACACGTGATCGGGTGGTGAGAGAGCGCACTATTTCGGCGTCTTAGTGGTGTCAGGCTGATGTACTTACCAGTGATGGGGAGAGCACACGTAAACTTGCAGCTCAAATCGAACATAGTCTGACGAGGTTGTGGCCCAAAGGGGATAGCTGCATCGAGATTTATCCCCCCTCTCCTTTTGTTCATCAAAAAAAAAAATGAAAGCAAATATTGTGTATTCCTAAATAACTACGGGTAGTTTTATCGCGCAACCAATTGCCAATTGTGGGCTAGTGAGGTCCGTTGTAATGGTATACCATAAAGATAAACATTAGATGCCCGATTATGCTCAAATGACAGAAGAGAAAACCCATATAGAAAATCTCATTAGCATTCATTTTCTCACTTTCTTAACTTTATACAACAAATTTCAAATGTTGAAGTTAAAAAATAAATAAATAAATAAGGCATCATTTGAAAGCAGATAACGTAAGTACCCATAACAATAGTAGAAAATGACTCAAACATGGATGACTAGATCGATAAATATTTCCAATAAGATTGTGGGAATTCCATTTTAATTCTTTCTGTCAATGCCCAACGGACATAGATTTTCTAGGCTAAGGGGATGGAATAGTTTATTTAAGGAGATAACTATTAAATTAACTAACAAGAGGTCTGGGTTAGAGTGAGAAAGTCTGGAGAAAGTTCTTCCATGAGTGAGAAAGGGAAAACTCTATTTAGGGTTTCCTCTTCTTCCCTCTATGGGAGTGAAGAGGAGATGGGGAGTGAGGGGAAAAGAATCGAGAGTTTCGACGGTCGAGCAAAGGGCTCTAGTAATGGAGCTTCTGTGCATAAGGCATCGTCTTCTTGCCAAATGCCTCGGGAGAAGGTGTCGACTGTAGGTTTCTTGAAGAATAACACCCGATCGAGCATAGAAGAAGCTAATCGAGCAGCTGTGGCTACTAATGCAAGCATCAATGTCCCTGTTTCGAAAGGCGCTAAGGCGAAAGAAAAAAGGAAGGAGGGACTGTCATCGGATTTAGCTTGCAGTTGGTCCCAAGTGGTTCAAGGTGTTAGACGGTTCCAATGGGAGTCTACGCGAGCCTCTGAAGCCGAAATCGCCGTGCTGGAGGAGAGATTTTCCAAGGTGGTTGTCTTCTTGGATGAAGAGGTAAGTTATGCTCGAAACCAACTAAAATCCGCTCTTCTTGGTAGATTTCTGGATCGGGGACTCCCTCTAGAATTCATCCAAATGGAGCTTAAACTCTAATGGGGATTAAAGGAAAATTTGGTTGTTTCATCTTTATCTGAGGGTATTCTGCTATTTTGGTTCCAAACTGAGGAGGATAAGACCAGAGTCCTTGAGAAAGGGCCTTGGTCATTGGCTGGCCAACTTCTGGCCCTAGAGGACTGGCATCCTAATTTCAAACCCAGCCGGGAAGGAATCCATCAGGCTAGGGTTTGGATCAAGATGCCAGACCTACCTATCGAACTGTGGGAGAAGGACAAGATTCTAAAAATTGCTTCTACAGCGAGCAGCCCCCTATTCCTTGATGATGAAGGACTACAAACTCAACCCGTATGGGTTATGCTAGAGTTTGTGTCCTCATGGACGCCTCAAAACCCATTTGCCCGGGTATCAAAATTCTGGTAAACAATGAATGTTCGTGGCAAGAATTTATTTATGAGGAGTTACCGGACATTTATTATACATGTGGTTATATTCAGTTAGACCAGCTGAATACTTGCAAATGTACGGAGTTACCAGAACATCTGAGAACCAAACTTGTGTATATGGCCCTTGGATCCGGGCAGCAAGGGTCCTAATGCAGCCCCCAGCACCTGCCATGATAGCTAAGGTAAATCCTGCATCTGATAAAGGGGAAACTGTCAATCGATGGACCTTTACCAACAAACCAACAAAAAGGTCATCTCCAATTAAACACCACACATCACAGCAACAGGATTTTGGAAAGGGCTCTAGGTTTTTTCCTTTAAGCCAGGATCTAGGTGAAAATGATCGTGATGAAATGGAGGGTGTTCAATCCTCGTCGGGGAAGGGCGAGACCTCAACCACAACAGCTTATAAGGAAAAACGAAATCACCCTCTAACAGAACCAACCTTGAAAGATAATTTGCCAAGAACAGACTCCTCTCTTCAACTAAGGTGATCATTCGGGAAGATCTATGTCACGTTTATGAACCAGGCACACAATTAGTTCTTTACAAGCCAAAGCAAGGTAGGAAGGATCATCAAGTGCAAGAAATCTGGCGACCAATAGCCAATCCTATCTCAAATAAGGACATGCAGATGGAAAGTGATGTAGCCCAACAAACCAGGCAACGTGAAGGACAGGTACATAACTCAAAAGGCAAAGGTACGTACCATGAATATGTTACTCAATTATCATCTGTTCTTAAAAATCAACTTATTCCTCACGACACACAAGCTTTATAGGTACATACTTTTGATACACATCTAATTGATGTTCCGATAGTTCGTCCTCTTCGATCATACAGATTATAGAAGATAGGTCCAGAGGGGCAAACTATCTTACTTCACTAAAATGAAGTTATTAGTCTGGAATTGCAGGGGTGCAGCAAAGGCCCCTTTTGTTAATTACTTAAAAAATATGTTACGTAATTATAGTCCTGACATTTGCTATTTTTTAAAAACTAGATTATCTGACCAGGCTCTTGACAGAGTGAAGCGTATCATGGACCCTAAGTGGGGGGTTTATATGATTCCCTCATTGAGTTTGTTTGGGGGTATCATAATTACCTGGAAAATTAACTTAGGTCAATTGGATTTTATGCATACCAATAGACAAGTTGCCTTTGAAATTTTTATGCCTACCATTGATCAATCCTAGATTATGGCCTTTGTCTATGCTAGTATGAATGGTATTGAAAGGAGAACACTTTGGGACCAACTTTTATTAGCCAACAATATGAATTTACCTATTCTCATAATAAGTGATTTTAATTATATCTTAAACAGGGAAGGCAAGAAAGGAGACGACCCTTCCACCCAACTAGAGATGTAAGAGAATTTAATCAATTCATTGCCCAGGCAGGCCTCACAGATCTCAACTACTCGGGACCTCCTTACATGTGGTGCAACAACAGAACTGGCAAAGGTAGGGTGTGGGAGTGATTGGATAGGGCTTTAGTATCCCCGAGTTGGTTACAATTATTTCTGGCTTCTACACTACAACATCTAACTCGTTTTGCATCTAACCATTGTCCTATCCTATTATCGATGCAGGTGCAAACCAGGAGAAGGAAAACACCATTTTGGTTTGAGAAAATGTGGTTGAATTGTGAGAGGATTTGTCACACCATATCTAGGGCTTGGAACACCGACATTACGGGCTCCCCTCTTGTAAGGCTATCTAAACTTCTATTCAAGACTAAGATTGCTCCGACTAAATAGAAGAAATGCTTAGGTAATATCTTCTGGAAAGGCCAGCAGTTACAACAAAGAATTTATAATCTTTAACTAAAAGAAACTAATTCGGATGATTTTATTGAAGATGATCATAATCATCTCTTGACTTCTCTACGCCAATTCAATATGAATTTGCAGGCCCAAGAAACTTATTGGCACCAGAAATCTAGAATAACTTGGCTGAAAGAGGGTGATCTTAACACCAAGTTTTTTCATCTTTCAACAATCATTCGCAGGAGATAGAATCTATTCATAATTTAAAGAATCATCAAGGAAACTTGCTGAAGGAAGATGAGCAGTTAAGAAGGTTGGTTTACCTTCATTTCAAGCAGAGATGGCAGATTGATGACTTTGAAGACACTGAGGTCCTTTTTTCCTCAAACATCAGAGTGACACAAATCCAAAATGACAATCTTATTAAACCTATCTCTGTGCAGGAGATCTTGGATGTCATAAAGCAGATGTCATCAGATAAAGCACCAGGTCCGGATGATTTTCAGACTTTCTTCTTCCAAAATTTCTGGTATATTATTTACAAAGAAGTTTTAGAAGCTATTATTTATATTTTTCAAAATGGTTATATGCCTGCTGCATGGAAAAGAACATTCATTAATTTAGTTCCTAAGAAAAGTCACCCAACAGCTATCATCGATTATCGTCCAATTAGATTATGTAACACTGTTTATAAGATTGTCATTAAAATTTTGGGTAATAGGTTGCAACCCATTCTTCCATCCATCATATCTCTAGAGTAAGGAGCTTTTATTTCGGGTAGAAGTATTGCTGATAACATTCTGCTTATCCAAGAAATTATGCATTCCTTGCATCTAGCGCCCAGGAAACGAGGATTAATGGCTATTAAAATAGATATGGAAAAGGCGTATGACAAAATGCTATGGTCCTTTTTGTATAAGGTTATGCAGTACTTTGGATTCCATTCAAATTTTGTTGACATAATCATTCAATGTGTCACTAATTATCAATATGCAATTTTAGTCAATGGTACTCCTACACCTTGGATTTATCCGGCTAGAGGACTGTGACAAGGTTGTCATCTATCTCCTTCTTTATTTATCTTATGCTCAGATATTTTCTCTATTTTGATTAATTATGCAGCTTGGCATCGGCTTATTCAACCTTTTAAACTGGGTAACAATGGACCTCATCTTTCATATCTGCTATTTACGGATGATATGCTTTTTGTTACTCGAGCTACTTCTTCAGATGCCATATGGTTGAAGACTGTTCTAGAAGCTTATAATCAGCTGTTGGGTTAATCTATCAATGTCACAAAATCTTATCTTACCTTTAGTCCCTCTATCCCTCACAATACTAAAAATTGTATCTCCTCTATATTGAATATAGAAAAATGGGAAACATGAAAATATCTTGGTGTTCCGGTCTTGCCAACCAAATTAGCAACTAATGAATTTAATTATCTTGTAGATGCAGTTAACAATAGGATAGAAGTGTGGAAATGGAGAGCTTTATCGTTAGCAGGACAATTGACGTTGGTAAATTCGGTGTTTTCTGCTTTATTCAATTATACTATGGCGGTGCTTTATATTCTACATTCTACAATTAAGAGCCTTAAAAGGAATATAAGAGCTTTCCTTTTGGGACACCCCACTGACCAGAAAGGTATACATCTTGTATCTTGGAAAATAGTTGTATCCCGAAAAATGAAGGGTGCCTTGGCATTGTTCTGTTGCTTGAGAAACAAAGGGCCTCCTTTACTAAACTAGCAGCTTAAGTCCTTCTGAATCCTACCTCCATATGGGCTCAAACCATAAAGCAAAGGACCGAATGCATACTACTTGGTGTACTTATAAAAAGCCTGGTAGGTGTTCTATCACCTAGGCCAGGATAGCAAATATGGGCCATTCTATTGCCTCCCAATTCATTTGTGCTATAGGTGCTGGAGAGACAATCACCCTGTTAACTGATCCCTAGATGTCTCAAACTCCGTTATCTGTTTGGCCTACTTATCTAAATATAGATATAGATATTCAAGGTTGGAATTTAAATTGCCTTATGACCCCAGATAGGTCATGGGATACTGACATTTTACATAACCTATTTTCTAATGATTTGATACAGCATATTCTCTCCATACCAATTCCAGTAGGAACTTGGGACAACATCCTCACATGGACGCCAACTTCGAAGAATAGGGTTTGTCTAAAAGATATGTATCCTTACCTCACTCAGCTGAGCCAGGTGAGTGGTCCCTATCATAATTGGATTTGGAAGTTGCTAACGCCTCAGAGAGTCAAGACTTTTTGCCAGAAGCTGGTAAAACATAAATTGCCAACTAAATATTTTCTTTGCAGTAAGGGTATTCCTTCTCAAGATAATATTTATTGTGATATATGCCCAAATCAAATTGAAGATCTAGATCACATTTTTATTGCAACCCTTTCGCTAAAGATTGTTGGCACCTTATTAACGTTATTTATGGCTTCCAATGTCATCTCCACTCAATGTCTGACTTTGAATTTATATTGTTTAACTCTCAAATTGATAAGACCACTAAAGCTATTACTGCTTATGTTCTGTGGCAGGTCTGGCAAGCCTAAAACACTAGATTATTTCAAAATAATTTTATCACTCATAGATATGTCTGTATACTTGTTCAACAGTTTATTACTACCAGTACCTTCAATAATTATCAACAGGAGTATAAGAGTCTATCAAGGAACTGGGAAGATCCAATCCCCATTTCATCTGATATTGGGGGACACAAAATGGTTTGTTGGCTTCCTCCCTAAGGGGACTCTTAAACTCAATTATGATGCTTCGGTTATGAAGGACAACACTATAGTTGCTTATATTGTTCGTAATAATGAAGGTCTTCTGGTCAGAGCAGGGGGGATGAAGATTAATCTTACCTCTATCCTTACTGCAGAGCTAACTGCTACATGGTATGGTCTTAAGTTTTTGTCAAATCATCCACAAGCTTAAAATCTTATTATCGAGGGTGATAGTCAGATGGCAACAAATCTTATCAGCCAAAACCTTTCTTATCCTTCAATAAATGCTCATTTATTGCAAGATATCTTATATTAGAAAACACTTTTTCGATCTTTCTTTACTCGGCATGTCTATCGGCAAGCAAATCAAGCTGCAGATTATCTAGCTATTTATGCTCGAAACGGTACCTTCACCTTTGATAAAAATGAAGGAATCTCGACTGAGCTAATGTGTATAATGTAGAGGGATACTCATGGAATACAATCCATTAGAAAATGACAATGCCAACCAGGAATTCTATCACTATCATTTATTCCTTCATTAACAAAAGGTGTAAATAGGAAAAAAGGAAGGAATCTTATAAATACTTTCTTCAATGATATTAGGGTGTTTTCTAGATGTCTTTCCAAAGCTTGGTGCTCACTACTACAATTTTATTGCTCCAAAGGGTGAATTGTTATAAGTGCAATATATAATATATGACAAAGGAAAAGTTAAAAAAAGGAAAAGGAAAACATAACCAAGAAAAAAGGAAAAATCGAAAACAGAAATTGAAGATAGAAAAAGAAGAGGAAAGAAAAAGAAAGAAAAAAATAAAGGAAATATTAGTGCTAACCTTTGTGTCTTAAAACAGAACCAAGAAAAAAGGAAAAGTCAAAAACAAAAACTGAAGATAGAAAAAGAAGAGGAAAGAAAAAGAAAGAAAGAACAAAGGAAATATTAGTGCTAACCTTTGTTTCTTCCTTTGCAAGTCAACATCATGTTTCCAGTTATTACCTCAATCACGAATCTCATATAGTGGCTACTGAAATACATATTTTCAACAACTACTTCAGTACGACTGCATCCAAAGGTTTTGAGTGTTCTTATTACCAACAAAATTTCATCATATTACTGCTCTATTTCAATGTTCTGTTAGCTGCAATACAATCTTTAATGGGTCTAGTTTCTCTGCTCCGAATGTACTACCTATGTTATCTCTACAACAGCAGCACTAAAGCTTTAGCTCATACTTATTGTTTTGTTCAAGATTATATCGCAGGGAGATTGTTCATGCCTTGTCTCTTAATCTTTGAGCATATGCCTATCTAGATAAAGTCTAGCAGTATTTGGGAGCTTCATACTTGTTGCCGATCTCGCCGCGGTGGCCTGTAGCTCGTGAGCTGGCATCGGTTCTCGGACTCTCCCAAATTGAGATCTTCAAACTTCCGGACCTGCAAAATAAGGTCAGAGACCCGGGCCGGGGGTTCCAGTGGGGGCACTCCGACGATCAAGTCAGAGAGCGGCAAGATGGAACAGGACCTCTAAGGCGGGCTCCCGAAGGATCCCCGTGCTTAGAGGAGATGTGAATGAAAGAAGCGTGTGGCAGAGAGGAGTTGAGGCCCGGGTTCTTGTGCTAGGGCCACCGAGATCTCGCCTGAGGACTTCCTGGGATCCCCCGGATCGTTCTTTCGGTGTTCTCTCCTTTTTTCCACTTACCTTTCCATCTGTTTTTACCGTCCCTTTTATACCACCGAACTGCCCTCAGCCCACGTCCCCTCCGGGGGGCTTCCCGAGATCTCTAGACCTTTTTCCTCCCCTTCTTCGAGTCTGGGAGTTAAGTGGCCAGCACGCCTTGTCCGCAGTGTGTCACGAAAGGGGGAAGACAAGTGAGGCCTTGGGCCAAACACGGGAGCTCTCCTTTCAGGGCGTTGACGGTGGGCTCCCAGCCGTTTTAGGCTCCTGCTTGCTAGGATTTCATTCCTCGGTTGCGGGGCCCTGATTAACTATTGTAAACGAGGTTTCGTGTATCACTACAGGCCGTACTGGCACCTTGTACAGAGCGCGGCGCGTGACGGCTCTAAGGGCGACCTCGCGACCCGTGTCTCTACCTCCTCGAGGCTTTGCAGAGTAAGGCTGACTTTGACCGAGATGGACCCATTAGGGGGCGCCACCTGGCGGTGGAGCAGGGGCTGCCAGCTTCGACCGAGGTGGACCCCACCTGGGTGGACACCTGGCAGAGTGGCAGAGAGAGGCTCGACTTCGGTCGAGGTGGACCCGTCTTGGGGTGCCACCTGGCGAAAGAGTAGGAGGGCCCGGCTAGACCTCGGCAGAGGTGGACCCGTCTTGGGGTGCCACTTGGCGAGGGAGCGAGAGGCCGCCAGCTTCGGCCGAGGTGGACCTCTCCTAGGCGGACACTTGGCAGGAGTGGCAGAGAGAGGCTCGACTTCGACCGAGGTGGACCCGTCTTGGGGTGCCACCTGGCGAAGAAGCAAGAGGGCCCGGCTCGACCTCGGCAGAGGTGGACCCATCTTGGGGTGCCACCTGGCGAGGGAGCGAGAGGCCGCCAGCTTCGACCGAGGTGGACTCCTTTTGGGTGGACACCTAGCGAAATGGCAGAGAGAGTCTCGACTTCAACCGAGGTGGACCCGTCTTGGGGTGCCACCTGGCGAAGGAGCAGGAGGGCCCAGCTCGACCTCGACAGAGGTGGACCTGTCTTGGGGTGCCACCTAGCGAGGGAGAGAGAGGCCGCCAGCTTCGGCCGAGGTGGACCCCTCCTGGACGGACACCTGGTAGGAGTGGCAGAGAGAGACTCGACTTCGACCGAGGTGGACTCGTCTTGGGGTGCCACCTGGCGAAGGAGCAGGAGGGCCCGACTCGACCTCAGCAGAGGTGGACCCGTCTTGGGGTGCCACCTGGCGAGGGAGCGAGAGGCCACCAGCTTTGGCCGAGGTGGACCCTTCCTGGGTGGACACCTGGCGGAGTGGCAGAGAGAGGCTCGACTTCGGTCGAGGTGGACCCATCTTGGGGTGCCACCTGGCGAAGGAGCAGGAGGGCCCGGCTCGACCTCGACAGAGGTGGACCCGTCTTGGGGTGCCACCTGGCGAGAGAGCGAGAGGCCGCCAGCTTCGGTCGAGGTGGACCCCTCCTGGGTGGACACCTGGCGGAGTGGCAGAGAGAGGCTCGACTTCGACCGAGATGGACCCGTCTTGGGGTGCCACCTAGCGAAGGAGCAGGAGGGCTCGGCTCGACCTCGGCAGAGGTGGACCCATCTTGGGGTGCCACCTGGCAAGGGAGCGAGAGGCTGCCAGCTTCGACCGAGGTGGACCCCTCCTGGGCGGACACCTGGCAAGAGTGGCAAAGAGAGGCTCGACTTTGGCCGAGGTGGACACGTCATGGGGTGCCACCTGGCGAAGGAGCAGGAGGGCCCGGCTCGACCTCGACAGAGGTGGACCTGTCTTGGGGTGCCACCTAGTGAGGGAGCGAGAGGCCGCCAGCTTCGGTCAAGGTGGACCCCTCCTGGGTGGATACCTGATGGAGTGGCAGAGAGATGCTCGACTTCGACCGAGGTGGACCCATCTTGGGGTGCCACGTGGCGAAGGAGCAGAAGGGCCCGGCTCGACCTCGGTAGAGGTGGACCCGTCTTGGGGTGCCACCTGGCGAGGGAGCGAGAGGCCTCCAGCTTCGGCCGAGATGGACCCCTCCTGGGAGGACACCTGGCAGGAGTGACAGAGAGAGCCTCGACTTTGGCCGAGGTGGACCCGTCTTGGGGTGCCACCTGGTGAAGGAGCAGGAGGGCCCAGCTCGACCTCGGCAGAGGCGGACCCGTCTTGGGGTGCCACCAGGCGAGGGAGCGAGAGAATGCCAGCTTCGGCCGAGGTGGACCCCTCCTGGGTGGACACCTGGCGGAGTGGCAGAGAGAGGCTCGACTTCGGCCGAGGTGGACCCGTCTTGGGGTGCCAACTGGTGAAGGAGCAGGAGGGCCCGGCTCGACCTCGGCAAAGGTGGACCCGTCTTGGGGTGCCACCTGGCGAGGGAGCGAGAGGCCGCCAGCTTCGACCGAGGTGGACCCCTCTTGGGTGGACACCTGACGAAGTGGCAGAGAGAGGCTCGACATCGATCGAGGTGGACCCGCCTTGGGGTGCCACCTGGCGAAGGAGCAGGAGGGCCCGACTCGATCTCGACAGAGATGGACCCATCTTGGGGTGCCACCTGGTGAGGGAGCGAGAGGCCGTCAGCTTTGGCCAAGGTGGACCCCTCATGGACGGACACCTGGCGGAGTGGCAGAGAGAGGCTCGACTTCGACCGAGGTGGACCCGTCTTGGGGTGCCACCTGCCGAAGGAGCAGGAGGGCCCGGCTCGACCTCGGCAGAGGTGGACCCATCTTGGGGTGCCACTAGGTGAGAGAGTGAGAGGCCACCAGCTTCGGCCGAGGTGGACCCCTCCTGGGTTGACACATGACGGAGTGGCAGAGAGAGGCTCGACTTCGACCGAGGTGGACCCGTCTTGGGGTGCCACCTGGCAAAGGAGCAGGAGGGCCCGGCTTGACCTCGACAAAGGTGGACCCGTCTTGGGGTGCCACCTGGCGAGGGAGCGAGAGGCCGCCAGTTTCGGCCGAAGTGGACCCCTCCTGGGTGGACACCTGGCGGAGTGGCAGAGAGAGGCTTGACTTCTGCCGAGGTGGACCCGTCTTGGGGTGCCACCTGGCGAAGGAGCAGGAGGGCCCGGCTCGACCTCGACAGAGGTGGACCCGTCTTGGGATGCCTCCTGGCGAGGGAGCGAGGGGCCGCCAGCATCGACCGAGGTGGACCCCTCTTGGGTGGACACCTGGCGGAGTGGCAGAGAGGTTCTCGACTTCAATCGAGGTGGACCCGTCTTGGGGGCCCACCTGGCGAAGGAGCAGAAGGGCCTGGCTCGACCTCGGCAGAGGTGGACCCGTCATGGGGCGCCACCTGGCGAGGGAGTAGGAGGGCCACCAGCATCGACCGAGATGGACCCCTCCTGAGTGGACACCTGGCGGAGCGGCAGAGAGGTGCTCGACTTCGACCGAGGTGGACCCGTCATGGGGTGCCACCCGACGAAGGAGCAGGAGGTTTGAAAGAAAAAATCCACGTGGCACCTACGGCTTCCAGCTGGGTCCGACACACGGTCCACATCGGCGATGTTGCCATATCAGTTTCTCCCTATCCCCAGGTCCCATCGAGGCATCGTGGCCTGGGGACGTGGGGATTTAATGCGGAGATGATGTGGAGAAGACAAAAATCTCGTGCCATAATTGCCATGATCGCTGCCGCTGCTCCTGTCGTGCCCGAGGCCCTGTGAGGGGTCGCCACGTGCGCGCGTCTGACGGTCCATTAATGCATCATTTCGAAATCAAGGCAGTTTCTATCGAACCGAAGCGTCGATGTCGGGCGTGCCTCCATGTGGCAGTCATCTGATGGCCCGGGGCGAAAAGAAGCGTACGGCTGCTATCGACTGAATTTGAAAAGGAGGGGGACTTTCTAGAAACAAGGTCTCTCCGCTTTCTCACACCTCGCCGGCGGTTGCAGTGGTCTCCCTTCATCTTCCAAGGGTCGCCATTCCTTTGGTTCAAAACATCCTGTGAGTGTGCGTCTCCTTTTCTTCTTTTTTTCTCTCCTCCCAATCCTTGTCCTAGTCTTTTCTGCTTCTTCTTCTTCCATGGTGCGCCGCCATTATGTTTCCTCCAACCTGGACGAGGCTGGTCCTTCCCGGCTGAGGACTCCATTGCCTTCTTCCTCGGAGGGGGAAGAGATCCCGGACGAGGTCCGTAGGCGGCTCCAGCCCGGGGCTATGACCATAGGTGTCCCTAGGGGTCCTAGGTCTCCCCCCATAGTTTCCGCTCATCCCATTTCTTCTCTTCCTCCTCCAGTGGCCTCTCCCTCTGGCCCCTCTGGTCATTCCTCGATGATGACCGAGGACGATCTTTCTCTGCTCCGGGACACCTATGGAATCCCGGATTCAACCCATCTTTCCCTCCCACGGCCCGAAGATCGAGTAACCTCGAGTGGCCCCAGGAGAGTCGCCTTCTACGAGGACTTCCTCCTTGGGATCTTCGATTTCCCCTTCATCCATTTTTTCTCTCTTTTCTTAGCCATATCGTCTCGTCTCGGCCCAGTTGGCTCCTCATGCCATCCGGGTCATCTTCGCCTTCATAGTTTTCTGCCACTTCCACAGGTTCGTTGCCCATTTCTCCCTCTTCAGGGCTCTCTTCACCTTGAAGCGCTACTCCATCGATGATGGCTGGTGGTACATCTCACCCCGGCCTAGGTGCCTCAGGTTCGACCTCCCTTCGTCGATCAAGGGCTGGAAGAATCGCTTCTTTTTTGCCTCGGTCGAAGATGTTGACTGGGCCTGGAACGAGCCAGACCGATCTCCGAACCGGAACTCCCAGGTCGAGCTAGCGGACTAAGAGGTCTTCTCACAGCTGCTGAGTGACGCGATCCCAACTCTCAATGTTCTGCTCTCAGAGCAGAACTTATTCGAGGCAGGGATCAGTTCCATCCGGGAGCTGGGTGAGGCCCGGATCTCCCTCCTTTGATTTCATTTTCTGTCCCGTACTTCCCTTCTTTTAAACTGGCCTAACTGACCTCTTTTTTTTCTTAGGTATGAAGTTCTCCGTAAAAATCCTGATGGAGGGCATTGTGGAGAGGGATGCTGCCGAAGGGACTGATCCCCCGGTGAAGAGGGCTCACACTGAGGCGAGTCGGGTGCCTGCACCCACCTCCACCATTACTGGACCTGGGGCGGTGGCTCCTACCCCAAGGCCACCTCGGGCCAGGGCGTCCGATGTCCCCGTTGTCGACCTCGATAGGGCCGGGGAAGAGAGGAGGCCGGAACCTCCTCGGGTGATGCCTGCTCCAGCCGCTGCATCGGCCACTTTCGCGGTGGCCACCAGGGTGGTGGCAGCTCCACCGACGGCCGCACCGCTTGGCGAAGGGATGGCTGCCCAGCCTGCTGCCGACGCGCCCATCCCACCCCCAAGTCTCACCAACCGTTGCTTCGTGATCCATGACCAGGGCCTCGCGGAGAGAGTCATGGAGTTCGCCAGCACTTCCCGAGACTGCCGTCTGAGGGACGGCCAGGATTACACCGAGGCACTGCTCGGGATCCTCCCGTAGCTTTTTACGGTAAGTTCCGAGCTCTGACTCCTTAATGTTTCAGTTGGATCTTACTAACATCATGTCTCTTTCGATGCAGATCGAGATGGACGAGCTATTGCTGAGGAACTTCCTTGTTGGCTATGCCACGAAGGACGCCGAGAAGGAGGAGAAGCTCGGCAAACTCGCAGCCGATGTCAAGGACCACATGGAGAAGGGGGTCGAGCTATGAGGGAATAACCAAGCTCTCCGAGCCGACCTGGTCCGCACCGAGGGGTGCGTCAAGGAGCTCGAGATCTCTTTATCGAAGGAGAGGATCTCAAACCAGCGCCGCAACGAGGAGGACGCGGCGGAGAAGACCCGCCTCAAGGCTTAGTCCCGGTCGCTGGAGCACCGGGTAGAAGAGGTTCTCAAGGAGCTGAGCGTGGCCAAGGTGAAAAACTCCAACGTCAACAGGCTGCTGGAGGCGTCCAAGAGGGAGGCGCAGGAGGCCGTGCCAAAGTTCCGGGCCTCCAAGGAGTACGTCGCTGAGGTGCGCGAGGCAGCCATGGACTCCTTCTTGAAGGGATTCCAGGTATGCCGGGAGAAGGTGAGCTCCTTCTACCCCGAGCTCAACCTTAGCGGGGTCGTACTGGGCAGCAGGAGGCAGGAGCCCACCGGAGGAGCTTCGGCGGTGGCTAGTGATGAGGTGGCGGCTCCCGAGCAACCTCCAGTCGACGGCACCAGCAGAGAGGGTGGCCCCTAGCCCGAGGAGGATGCGGCTGCACCGAAGTAGCTCCGTGACTTTTTATTTTATTTTTGTATTTTCTTTCTTTGGGGTCTCCCGGCCTGTCAGGGCCCCTTTTGTGTAAGGAACTTTTTGTTTGCAATGAAAATATTTTTTCATTAACCCGTTCCTTCTGTCACTCTCTTTTCTCTTCTTTTTTTTTTAGTGCATCTTTTGGACTGAACCCCAATGCTAGCTACTGGGACTAAGTCACGTAGTGCGTTCTGAGCTGAACTCCGGGATTGCATGGGCGAACTTGGTTCTGCCCCACCTTTCAGACCGAAGTCCGGGACTTCTGAACTAAACCCTGGGGCCGCAAGCTGGATCTAAGCCTTGCACAGCTTGCCGAGCTGTTCTCCGGGATTGCATGGGCAAACTTGGTTCTGCTCCACCTTCCAGACCGAAGTTCGGGACTTCTGGACTGAACCCCGAGGCCGCAGGCTGGATCTGAGCCTTGCGCGCCTTGCCGAGCTGTTCTCCGGGACTTTGTCAGAGGAGACTCCATGCCTTCGCGGATCTTTCGACATGTCCATTCTCGTCAAACCCAGAGCTAGATAGCTTTTGTCCTACGAGACGAGAGCAAGCATTTGATGAAAAAGATTTCATTGCCAAAGTTTAAGGAGCCTTACACTATTGGTAGTACATCCTCAGGTTCGAGGCATTCCAGGTCTGAGAGAACCGGGATCCACCTAGCTCCTCTAAGTAGTACGCCTCGTGGGGAAGTGCCTCCGCCACCCTATAAGGGCCTTCCCAGTTTGGGGAGAGCTTTCCGCACTCCCGTGGCTGGGAAGCTTCAGCATGGCGGAGCACCAAGTCTTCCTAGCAAAAGGACTTCGGTCGCACTCTGGAGTTGTAATATCTAGCCACCCATTGCCGGTAAGCCGCCATTCGAACTCGGGCCCTGTCCCTTGTTTCTTCAAAGAGGTCCAGGTTTAGCAGCATCCTGGCAGGGTTTTTCGTCTCGTCATACTGTTCTACGCGCAGGGTCGGTAGGCTGAGTTCAACTAGTATAACCGCTTCTGCTTCGAAGATAAGGTTGAATAAGGTCTCATCCATAGCCATCCTTGGGGTAGTGTGATACGCCCAATGAACGCTCGGGAGCTCTTCTGTCCACCTATCCTTGGCCTGGTCCAGTCTTGTCCAGAGGCCTTGCAAGATGGTCCTATTTGTTACCTCGGCTTCTCTGTTCGTCTAAGGATGCGCCACCGAAGTAAAATGATGGTGGATGCCGAGGTCGCTGCAAAACTCCTCGAACTCCCGACAATCGAACTGACGTCCGTTGTTGGTGATAATAGTGTGCGGTAGGCCAAAGCGATAAATAATTGACTTCCAGAGAAACTTGGTGACGTTTACCTCTATGATCCGGGCCAAGGGTTCGGCCTCGACCCACTCCGTGAAGTAGTCAATGGCCACGATCAAGAATTTTCGTTGCCCGGATGCCGGGGCAAAATGTCCTAGGAGATCCATGCCCCATTAAGCGAACGGCCATGGGACGGAAAGCTGGGAGAGTAGAGCAGCGGGTTGACGTTGCACCATGGCATGCCGCTAACAACGGTCGCAACTCTTCATGAAGTCAACTACGTCTTCTTTCATTATCTCCCAGAAATAACCTTGACGGAGGGCCTTGTACGCCAGTGTCCTGCCCCCCACGTGGTTCCCACAGATGTCCTCGTGGATCTCTTGGAGCATGAGTGCGGCTTTTGCGGGTCTCAGACACTTGAGGAGCGGGTAGGAGTAGGACCTCCGATACAGTA
Source organism: Areca catechu (assembly GCA_021397845.1). Classification (NCBI taxonomy): domain Eukaryota; kingdom Viridiplantae; phylum Streptophyta; class Magnoliopsida; order Arecales; family Arecaceae; genus Areca; species Areca catechu. The sequence continues at coordinate 181,076,228 of CM038052.1, forward strand.
GCCCATCCATTAAGATGAACCGAGCAGGCTTCCTCTTAATGAGGCCAGCCGCCATGCGGTCCATTGGCAAGGTGTCGTTGGTGATGTACTCAATATACTTGTCCATCTAGCTGGGCTCTTGGTTGACCTGCTGGACCTCCATGGGTGTCTCGTAGCTCGAGGCCTTGAGGTGTTCGATGTAAGCGCGGTCCAATGATGAGTCCGGCAGGGTTGCAAGGCGGGAGAGGGCGTACGCACGGGCGTTTTCCCCGTGAGGTATATGGGGGATGCTGAAATGCCGAAATCCTACCGCGCTCGTTCGTACAAGCTCCAGGTACTTCGCCATTTGGGGGTCTCGTGCCTCGTACTCCCCCAAGATCTGCCCGGCTACTAGCTGCGAGTTGGTGAAGACCTTGAGATCGGCCACGCCCAGCTCGTGGGACACTCTTAGCCCTGTGAGGAGCGCTTCATACTCCGCCTGATTATTAGTGGCGGCGAACTGGAAGCGGAGCGCACATTCGGCGACAACTCCTTCATCGTTGGTGAGGATGAGTCCAGCTCCACTCCCATCGGAGTTTGAGGCTCCGTCTACATGAAGGATCCAGATGTCTTCCCCTGGTCCTGGCTCCGATTGCCGGTCTTGGGGGCTTTCTTCCGGCCCCTCGTCCAGGCCTGCACACTCAACCAAGAAATCAGCGAGTACCTATGCCTCATGGCCGACCTCAGCCTGTAAGTGATGTCGAACTTGCTGAGCTTGAGAGCCCACTTTGCCAGGCGTCCAAACGTGTCAGGTCGGCTGAGCACCGCTTTCAGCGGCTGATCCGTTAGGACAACAATGGAATGCGCTTGAAAATAAGGCCTAAGACGTTGAGCGGACACGATTAATGCAAAAATCAGTTTCTCAGACCGGGAATACCTGAGCTCCGCATCGCAGAGGAGTTTGCTTGTGTAATACACCGGCCTTTACATTCCCTTATCGTCGATCCGAACCAGGACCGAACTGACGGCCTCCGAGGTGACCGCTAGGTACAGGAGGAGCTCCACTCCTTCTTCGGGCCTGGAAAGCAGCGGCGGAGATGCCAGTGTCCTCTTCAGCTCGTCGAACGCCTCCTGGCATTCCTCCATCCAGGTAAAGTCGTTCATCTTCCTCAGTGCCTTGAAAAAGGGCTGGCAGCGGTCAGCAGACCTTGAGATAAATTGACTCAGGGCGGCTATCCGGCCGGTGAGTCGCTGCACTTGCTTCTTGGAGGTGGGTTGCTCCATATCCAGGATAGCCTGGAACTTCTTCGGGTTGGCTTCTATCCCTCTTTGGGTTACCATGAACCCCAGGAACTTCCTGGCGGACACGTCGAAAGTGCACTTCGTCGGGTTCAATTTCATCTGGTGAAGCCAGAGGTTACCGAAGGTCTCCGCCAGGTCACCGACGTGGTCCGAAGTGGGCTTGCTCATCACCAGCATGTCATTCACGTACACCTGCATGTTGCGGCCAATCTGGTCTTTGAAGACCTTGTTGACCAGCCGTTGGCACATGGCCCCGGTGTTCTTGAGGTCGAATGGCATCATCTTATAACAGTAGGTTCCACGGTCGGTGATGAAAGCAGTGTGCTCCTCGTCCTCCGGGTGCATTTGGATTTGGTTGTACCCGGAGAAGGCATCCATGAAAGAGAGGAGGCGATGCCCTGAAGTAGTGTCCACGAGCTGGTCGATCTTTGGAAGAGGGAAACTGTCCTTTGGGCAAGCTCAATTGAGGTCAGTGTAGTCCACGCAGATCCTCCACTTGCCATTGCTCTTCTTCACCATGACCACGTTCGCCAGCCAACTGGGATACTGTACCTCTCGTACAAAGCCGGCGGTGAGAAGCTTCTCCACTTCTTCATTGATGGCCTTCTGCCTCTCCGCAGCAAAACTCCTCTTCTTCTAGCGGACAGGATGGTACCTTGGATCAATGTTCAACCGGTGGGTGATGACTTCTGAGGGGATACCTGGCATGTCAGTAGCAGACCAGGCGAACACATAAGCGTTCGCCCAGAGGAAGTCTAGCAAATGAGCCCGCTCTTCTTCCGGGAGCTGGGCTCCTATCTGCACTGTCTTCTGAGGGTCCGAGCCGAGGGGGTACATCAGCAAGCGCTCCACGGGCCCTTCCCTGGGGTCTTGCTCTCTTAGGTCGAGGTCGTCGACATCGGAGCCGAAGCGCTCCGGGCCCCCGGGACCATCTGCAGAGAATGCTGGATGGGCTGGGCCATCCCTCTCATTACTCCCATCCTAGAGGCGGTAGGGAATTGCACCAGCAACCTCTTAGTGGAAATGACAGTGTCCAGCTGGTTTAGCCCTGGACGGCCGAGGATGGCATTATAAGGTGATGGGAGCTTGATGATGGTAAACATCATCATGACTGTACTCTATCGAGGTGGGGATCCGGCAGTGACAGGGAGAGTGATCTCTCCCTCGACCCCCACCGAATCTCCGGTGAAGCCTACGAGAGGGGTGTGCACCCGCTTTAATTGATCATGAAACAAATTCATTCAGGAGAAAGCATCGTAAAAAAGCATGTCAGTAGAGCTCCCACTATCCACCATAATGCGATGTACAGGATGCTTTGCGATGGTCATCTCGACCACCACTGCATCATTGTTTATATTTTCATTTTTATTCCCCTTTCCATAGGGGAGTACACTTTCTAGGTCTCCTGCCTCCCGGGCTCTCTTCGTCACATGCCCTATCCCCCAAGAGATCATTCCCACCGGCTTTTCTGTTGGACGGTTGTCGATTGCAGGGACAGGGAGAAGGGCTGCGAGTGACTGACCCTCCACCGAGGCTTCGTTCCTCACGAACTTCCTGAGGTAGCCCCTCTTGATCAACTCCTCAATCTCCCACTTCATATTGCAGTACTCCTCCGTGTCGTGGCCGTGCTCGCGGTGAAATTGATAATATTTTATCTTGTCACGGATGTTCCTTGGGTTCTGAGGAGGAGGTCGGCGGAGGTAGTGCTCACCCTCAATCTCCATAAGGATCTTCATTCTGGGAGCGAGGAGAGGGGTGAACATTCTCTTCGGGGCAGCACCGTTCTTCGGCTTCGGGCCTGGGCGAAAATCTGCAGGTGATCCAAGCCTCCGGGTCCCGGAGACATCCCTTGGGGCAGGCTTCTTTGAAGGCTTCCCGTCTAGCTCTCGCCTGGTGCGATCGACCTCCTCCGCTCGGATGTACTTGTGGACATGGAGGAGGAGCTCATAGTACGTCTTGGGGGGCTTCTTATCCAGGGAATACGTCAGACGGGAGGTCTTGAGCCCATGCTTCAATGCCAGCATGGCAACAGGCTCGTCCAGATTATAGATTTTCAAGATGGCGGTCTTGAAGCGGGTGATGTAGTCCCGTAGCAGCTCCTGGTCCTGCTAGCAGACAGAGAAGAGGCTATCCACCTCTCTTGGTACCTTTTGGCAAGCATCGAAGTGCGCCACAAACTTTCCTTCCAGCTGGTGGAAGGAGCTAATGGATTCTGGCTCGAGGCGAGTGAACCAAACTCGAGCAGCCTTCTGGAGGGTGGCTGGGAAGGCAATGCATAGAAGAGCATTTGTTCCTCCCTGGACCCTCATGAGAACCTTATAGCTCTCTAAATGGTCCAAGGGATCGGTGGTCCAATCGTAGGGATTCACCTGAGGCATGCAGAACCGATTCGAGATTGGTTCCTCTTGGATTTCCCGGGAGAAGGGTGGTTGGGCATTGTAGCTCGCTGGATCGGTTAGGGAGCTCTTCATGTCGGCAAAGCGACGGGCGAACTCCGCCAACTTGCGCTCGTGCTCCAACAGACGCCTCTCGGCCTGGTGCCTGATGGCCTCGTCGGTGGAATCTTCCACCGAGGCCGTTGGAGAAGGGGGTGCCGATCGATCTCAATGGGGGGCCTTGCTCCGATGGCGCCTGCTGCACCGCACTGCTTCGGCATCGTTGGCCGGGGATCGACTCTCGTGATCCGTCGAATCGGAGTGGTTCCTCTTTGCGGGAGTCTGGCGGCTCCCGCGGGGGTTGGAAACTGCCCGCGGATGGGAGGGCCTGTCTTGGATGGAGCGCAGGCTTCCACGGGGGCCCGTGGCTCGAGCCGTCGGGGTCCCTGGCTGGGGTTGAGTGGCTAGGGAGCGCTGTTGGTGCTGCAGTTGCCGCACAGCAGCAGTCAAGGTTTGCAGCTGCTGGACGACAGCTGCAAAGGAAACGTCTGCCGAGGTCGGCTGAAGAGGAGGGGCAGGAAGTTCCCTCTCCGGGCTGCGTGGCCCTTAGGGAGAAGGAACCTCTCCCGCCTGGCTGGTGGATGCTTCGCGCATCACCACCATGGTTGGAGCACGCTTTCACTTGTTGAGAGCTTGCTTGCTCAGGGGTAGCTGTCCTGCCCCCCTACCTAGTGCGCCAATCTGTTGCCGATCTCGTCGCAGTGGCCTGTAGCTCGTGAGCTGGCGTAGGTTCTCGGACTCTCCCACCTTGAGATCTCCAAACTTTCAGACCTGCAAAACAAGGTCAGAGACCCGGGCCAGGGGTTCCGGCGGGGGCACTCCGACGATCAAGTCAGAGAGTAGCAAGATGGAACAGGACCTCTAAAACGGGCTCCCGAAGGATCCCCATGCTTAGAGGAGATGTGAATGAAAGAAGCGTGTGGCAGAGAGGAGTTGAGGCCCGGGTTCCTGTGCTAGGGCCACCGAGCTCTCGCCTGAGAACTTCCTGGGATCCCCCGGATCGTTCTTTCGATGTTCTCTCCTTTTATCCACTTACCTTTTCGTTTGTTTTTACCATCCCTTTTATACCACCGAACTGCCCTCAGCCCACGTCCCCTCCGGGGGGCTTCCCGAGACCTCTGGACCTTTTTCCTCCCCTTCTTCGAGTCCGGGAGTTAAGTGGCCAGCACGCCTCGTCCGTAGTGTGTCACGAAAGGGGGAAGACTGGTGAGGCCTTGGGCCGAGCACAGGAGCTCTCCTTTCGGGGTGTTTACGGTGGGCTCCCAGCCGTTTCAGGCTCCTGCCTGCAAGGATTTCATTCCTCGGTTGTGGAGCCCTGATTAACTGGTATAATGAGGTTTCGCATATCACTACAGGCCGTACTGGTGCCTTGTACGGAGCGTGGCACGCGCCGGCTCTAGTGGCGACCTCGCGACCCATGTCTTTGCCTCCCCGAGGCTTTGCAGAGTAAGGCTGACTTTGGTCGAGGAGCACCCGTCTGGGGGCGCCACTTGGCGGTGGAGTAGGGGCTGCCAGCTTCGACCGAGGTGGACCCCTCCTGGGTGGACACCTAGCGAAGTGGCAGAGAGAGGCTCGACTTCGGCTGAGGTGGACCCGTCTTGGGGTGCCACCTGGCGAAGGAGCAGGAGGGCCCGGCTTGACCACGGCATAGGTGGACCTGTCTTGGGGTGCCACCTGGCGAGGGAGCGAGAGGCCGCCAGCATCGACCGAGGTGGACCCCTCCTGGGTGGACACCTAGCAGGAGTGGCAGAGAGAGGCTCGACTTCGGTCGAGGTGGACCCATCTTGGGGTTTCACCTGGCGAAAAAGCAGGAGGGCCCGGCTCGACCTCGGTAGAGGTGGACCCATCTTGGGGTGCCACCTGGCGAGGGAGCGAGAGGCCGCCAGCTTCGACTAAGGTGGACCCCTCCTGGGTGGACACTTGGCGGAGTGGCAGAGGGAGACTCGACTTCGGTCGAGGTGGACCAGTCTTGGGGTGCCACCTGGCGAAGGAGCAGGAGGGCCCGGCTCGACCTCGGCAAAGATGGATCCGTCTTGGGGTGCCACCTGGCGAGGGAGCGAGAGGCCGCCAGCTTCGGCCAAGGTGGACCCCTCCTGGGCGGACATCTGGTAGGAGTGGCAGAGAGAGGCTCGACTTTGGCCGAGGTGGACCCGTCTTGGGGTGCCACTTGGCGAAGGAGCAGGATGGCCCAGCTTGACCTCAGCAGAGATGGACCCGTCTTGGGGTGCCACCTGGCGAGGGAGCGAGAGGCCGCCAGCTTCGACCGAGGTGGACCCCTCCTGGGTGGACACCTAGCGGAGTGGCAGAGAGAGGCTCGACTTCGACCGAGATGGACTCGTCTTGGGGTGCCACCTGGCGAAGGAGCAGGAGGGCCCGGCTCGACCTCGGCAGAGGTGGACCCGTCTTGGGGTGCCACCTAGCGAGGGACCGAGAGGTCGCTAGCTTCGACCGAGGTGGACCCCTCCTGGATGGACACCTGATGGAGTGGCAGAGAGAGGCTCGACTTTGACCGAGGTGGACCCATCTTGAGGTGCCACCTAGCGAAGGAGCAGGAGGGCCCGGCTCGACCTCAGCAGAGGTGAACCCATCTTGGGATGCCACCTGGCGAGGGAGCGAGAGGCCGCTAGCTTCAGCCGAGGTGGACCCCTCCTGGGCGGACACCTAGCAGGAGTGGCAGAGAGAGGCTCAACTTCGGTCGAGGTGGACCCGTCATGGGATGCCACCTGCCGAAGGAGCAGGAGGGCCCGGCTCGACCTTGACAGAGGTGGACCCATCTTGGAGTGCCACCAGGTGAGAGAGCGAGAGGCTGCCAGCTTCGACCGAGGTGGACCCCTCCTGGGTGGACACCTAGCGGAGTGGCAGAGAGAGGCTCGACTTTGACCAAGGTGGACTCGTCTTGGGATGCCACCTAGTGAAGGAGCAGGAGGGCCCGGCTCAACCTCGACAAAGGTGGACCCATCTTGGGGTGCCACCTGGTGAGGGAGCGAGAGGCCGCCAGCTTCGATCGAGGTGGACCCCTCCTGGGCAGACACATGGCAGGAGTGGCAGAGAGAGGCTCGACTTCGACCGAGGTGGACCCATCTTGGGGTGCCACCTGGCGAAGGAGCAGGAGGGCCCGCCTCGACCTCGGTAGAGGTGGACCCATCTTGGGGTGCCACCTGGCGAGGGAGCGAGAAGCCGCCAACTTCGGTCGAGGTGGATCCCTCCTGGGTGGACACCTGGCGGAGTGACAGAGAGAGGCTCGACTTCGACCGAGATGGACCCATCTTGGGGTGCCACCTGGCGAAGGAGCATGACGGCCGGGCTCCACCTCGGTAGAGGTGGACCCGTCTTGGGGTGCCACCTGGCGAGGGAGCGAGAGGCTGCCAGCTTCGATCGAAGTGGACCCCTCCTGGGTGGACACCTGGCGGAATGGCAGAGAGAGGCTCGACTTTGGTCGAGGTGGACCCTTCTTAGGGTGCCATCTGGTGAAGGAGCAGGAGGGCTCGGCTCGACCTCGGCAGAGGTGGACCCGTCTTGGGGTGCCACTTGGAGAGGGAGCAAGAGGCCGTCAGCTTCGGCCGAGGTGGACCCCTCCTAGGCGGACACCTAGCAGGAGTGGCAGAGAGAGGCTCGACTTCGATCGAGGTGGACCCGTCATGGGATGCCACCTGGCGAAGGAGCAGGAGGGCCCTGCTCGACCTCGGCAGAGGTGGACCCATCTTGGGGTGCCACCTGGCGAGGGAGCGAGAGGCCGCCAGCTTCGATCGAGGTGGACCCCTCCTCGGTGGATACCTGGCGGAGTGGTAGAGAGAGGCTCGACTTCGACCGAGGTGGACCCTTCTTGGGGTGCCACCTAGCGAAGGAGCAGGAGGGCCCGGCTTAACCTCGGTAGAGGTGGACCCATCTTGGGGTGCCACCTTGCGAGGGAGTGAGGAGCCGCCAGCATCGGCCGAGGTGGACCCCTCCTGGGTGGATACCTGGCGGAGCGGCAGAGAGGCTCGACTTCGATCAAGGTGGACCCGTCTTGGGCCGCCACCTAGCGAAGGAGCAGGAGGGCCCGGCTCGACCTCGGTAGAGGTGGACCCGTCTTGGGGTGCCACCTGGTGAGGGAGCGAGGGGCCGCCAGCATCGGCTGAGGTGGACCCCTCCTGGGTGGATTCCTGGCGGAGCGGCAGAGAGGTGCTCGACTTCGACCGAGGTGGACCCGTCATGGGGGGCCACTTGGCGAAGGAGCAGAAGGGCCTGGCTCGACCTTGGCAGAGGTGGACCCGTCATGGGGCGCCACGTGGTGAGGGAGCAAGAGGACCGCGAGCATCAACCGAGGTGTACCCCTCCTGGGTGGATACCTGGAGGAGCGGTAGAGAGGTGCTCGACTTCGACCGAGGTGGACCCATCATTGGGTGCCACCCGGCGAAGGAGCAGGAGGGCTCGGCTTGACCTCGACAGAGGTGGACCCGTCTTGGGGTGCCACCTGGCGAGGGAGCGAGGGGCCGCTACCATAGGCCGTGGTGGACCCCTCCTAGGTAGACACCTAGCGGAGCGGGAGAGAGGTGCTCGACTTCGGCCGAGGTGGACCTGTCATGGGGGGCCACCTGGCGAAGGAGCAAAAGGGCCTGGCTCGACCTCGGCAGAGGTGGACCTGTCATGGGGCGCCACCTGGTGAGGGAGCAGGAGGGACGCTAGCATCGGCCGAGGTGGACCCGTCATGGGGTGCCACCCGACGAAGGAGCAGGAGGTTTGAAAGAAAAAATCACGTGGCACCTGCGGCTTCCAGCCGGGTCCAACACATGGTCCACGTCAGTGATGTTGCCATATCAATACTATACTGCTTCCTATAACATGCTTCATTTTTAGGCGAGGTCCCATATTTCATGTTTCAAGGGCTCCCTTGGTTCATGCATCGGCCCAGGAGTTCTCCGATCGAAAAACATGGATGATTTCAAAGAACTCCAGTTGAGAGGATAGGGCTTATACCTTCTCCATGTATTGGATCATTGTAGGATCCCTAGCTTCAAACTCGCCCTTGACTTGGTTCACCACTAGCTGGGAATCCGAGAAAATCTGGAGTCTCTGAACCCCTAAGCTCTTGGCGATTCAAAGTCCTGCAAGTAGGGCTTCGTATTCGGCCTGGTTGTTCGAAGCACGGAAGGAAAATCAGAGTGCGTACTCCACTATGTGCCCATCAGGTTCAGCCAGTATGAGGCCTGCTCCACATCCAGTGAAATTGGAGGCTCCATCTACATGGAGTACGCAAACAGACTCCGCATCCTTCAGAGTGTCTCCTTCTTCGGTCGGATATGCTTCATCTTCGGACTTCCACATGCATTCAGCCAAGAAGTCGGACAACACCTAGGCTTTCATAGCCGAACGGGGCTAGAAGCTGATGTCGAATTCACTTAACTTCATAGCCCATTTGGCTATTCTCCCTGAAGTATCAGGACATCGGAGAATGGCCTTAAGAGGCTGATCAGTCAACACCACGATGGCGTGGGCGTGGAGATAAGGCCGTAGTTGCTTTGCCGCAATTATTAAAGAGTAAATCAGCTTCTACATTTTTGAATACCTTGTTTCAGCATCGTGCAAGACTTTGCTGATGTAGTAGATCGGCTTATGGGAGCCATCCTCTTCTCTTCAGACAAGGATCGAACTGACCGCTTCGTCCGAAGCGGAGAGGTACAGATAAAGTACTTCCCCCTCTTAAGGTTTAGAGAGCAAAGGTGGGGTCTCCAAGTACTTCTTCAATTTTTCAAAAGCAATGCGGCAATCTTCGGTCCATTCGAAGCCTCGGGACTGCCAAAGTATTTTGACAAAAGGGAGGCACTTCTTGGCTGACTGGGAGATGAATCTACTCAAGGAAGCGATCCTTCCTATCATCAGCTGTACCTCCTTCTTGCAAGAAGGATGCCTCATATCTTTAAGGGCCTGGATTTTCTCAGGATTTGCTTTTATCCCTCACTTGGTGATAAGAAACCCTAAGAATTTGCCTGAAGTTATCCTAAAGGCGCACTTCGTTGGGTTCAACTTCATATGGTGGTATCGTAGGGCGCCGAATGATTCTTTCAGGTCCTTGATGTGGTCTTCTTTAAGGAGGCTTTTCATAATCATGTCATCGATGTAGGCCTCCATATTCCTTCCCAATTATTCCTTGAATACTTTGTTAATCAGTTTCTGGAACGTTGGCCCAGTGTTCTTAAGCCCAAACGGCATCATTTTGTAGTAGTAAAAACCTTTGTCCATGACGAAGGCCATTTTTTCTTCATCCTGGGGATCCATTTGGATAGTTATATCTAGACAAAGCATCCATGAAGCTTAATAGCTGGTGACCAGCGGTGGCATCAACCAGTTGGTCAATCTTTGGAAGGGAAAAGCTATCTTTTGGGCAAGCTTTGTTGAGATCTGTGTAGTCGATGCAAATCCTTCATTTGTCGCTAGCCTTCTTCACCATCACCACATTGGTCAACCATTCAGGATAATGCACTTCTCGAATGAATCCTGTCTTGATGAGCTTGTTTACCTCTTCATCTATTACCTTCTGTCTTTCAGGGACGAAACTCCTTTTCTTCTATCGAACCGGCTTGTATTCAGGGGCAACCTCTAGTCGATGAGTGATCACTTTGACTGGGATCCCGGGCATGTCTGAAGCTGATCAAGCGAAGACATCGGCATTGTTTCTGAGGAAACGAATCAGCACCGCCTTGGTCTCCTTGTCGAGCATGCTTCCAATCTGCACGACCCTAGTAGGGTCTTCTTCAGTTAATTGTACTAGAACAGTCCTCTCCATGGGCTCTCCAGAGTCTGCAGTAGGATCTCTTGGATCCAGTTGATCCCAAGTTGTAGGATCAATGCATTGCTTATCTTGGATCATCAAGCATTGTCGTGCCGTTCTCTGATCTCGCTTTGCCTCTCGACACCACTCCTGAAGGGAAAATGCACCAGGAGGTGATAAGTTGACACTATAGCCCCAAATTTATTCAGGGTGGGCCATCCCAAGATCACATTGTAGATCGATGGGGTTCGGACTACTGTGAAGTTGATTGGTAGTGTCTTCTGACGGGGTTCGGTGCCGAGGGTTACAGGCAATACTATTTTTCCCTCGACATCGACCTAGTTGCCTCCGAAGCTGGTGAGCGGTAAAGGGGATCTTTGCAATTTATTTTTAGATAGGCACATTCGAGAGAATGCGTCATAGAGAAAGACGTCCGCAGAACTTCCATTATCAACTAGAATATGACTTACACCATAATTGGCCACAATGATCGATATTACAATAAGGTCATCATGCTGGAGTTGAAATCCCACGAGGTCGTCATCAAAGAAGAGTATAGTATTGTTGTCTTTGAGCCGCTTCGGGGCATCATCTTTGGCCCTTCTCCAGTTAGTTGGCCAATGTATCATCCCCATGTTCTCATTGGTGGGCCTCTGGTTCGGCAGTTCAGCTTCCTCAGGGGCCCTCTAAGGAACGGTGGCCTTTGATCGGGGTCCGTGGCGATCGATGTACCATCCAAGATAGCCTCTCTTGATAAGATCCTCAATGGCATCTCTAGGCTGGATGCACTCTTCGGTGTTATGGCTATGGTCCCAATGAAATCATCAGCAGTATTTGTTCATGTTCCTTAGGAAAGATGATGCCTTCATGGGATGTGGCCGTTGGAGATAGTTTTCTTTTTTTATCTCCAATAGGATCTTCTCTCTTGGGAGGTTGAGGGGGGTATAGGAGTCAAATCTTCCGTCTGGTGCTCTGGGCTTGGAACTCCATTGTCGATCAGTATATTTGTTGTTGTTGTTGTTGTTGGATGCAGGGGGATCTCGTCCCCTACCATTCTTCTTCTTCAGGAGGGGCTTCCCTTTAGCTAGTCACCGGTTCGCTGCTTGCTTTTCGACGTCGGTATATTTCTGAGCTCTTGACAGGAGCTCAGCATAGCTTGTAGGAAACTTTTTATCCAAGAAAAAAATGAGCCTGGACGTATGGACCCCCTTCTTTAATGCAGACATGGCTACGTATTCGTTAAGATCAGGGATCTCGAGCGTGGCCGAGTTGAATCTGGAGATATAATCTCGCAGACTTTCTCCTTCATTCTGATGAAGGAAGAACAAGGTATCCGTGTTGCGGGAGATCTTGCGGCAGGTCCTAAAATGTAAAATAAATAATTTTTCTAGCTCGAAAAAGAAATTGATGGTACCCAGACGTATGCTTGAGTACCACATCCGAGCGGCTTTCTTCAAAGTGGCCTAGAACGCGAGGTAGTTTAGCACATCCGAAGTCCCTTGAATCATCATATGGGCTTTGAAACTGCCCAGGTGATCAAGTGGGTCGGAGGTGCTGTCGTAGGGTTCTATCTGAGGGACCCTAAAATGCCGAGGGACAACTTCGGCCATTATTCGATCAATGAATGGAGGGAGTAGTTCGTACGTCACGAGGTCGCCGTGGTCCCTCTATTTCCAGAGTTTCACAACCTCCGACTCAAGAGCTTTAACTTTCTCCCCGTAATCAGGGAGGACTTCCTTCGGCAGACCCTTTTCAGGAGTAGAGTCTTCGAAGGAAGGAGAGGGGGACTGCCTAGACCTCTTCCCTCTTCGTAGGGAATTAGTGGGCCTCGGCACTCCGAAGCTTCAGCCCTTAAGAGAGGGTCGATTGCGAAGGGAAAGACGGGTGGATCCATCTCGAGGGGCTTTTTCCCTCCGGGATCGATGGCTATATCTGGAGGTGGCTGGCAGATGCCCCACCTGGAGGGCTCTATCTTGAAAGTTCTGAACCGAGGCTGTAAGAGTGTTGACCTGGTTCAGGAGAGTTTCGAACTGCTGCAGTCCCACGACAAGCATGGGAGGTGGGATGTCGTTCCCTGCCAGAGGTTCATCCCTCTGGGAAGGAACACTACTTCTGCTTGCTGAGGAGTCTTTCCTCTCACCATCGGAGACTTCTTATACTTCCCCTTTTCTTAGGAAGGGAGCTAACAATAGATGTTTAGTATGTCTCCCCTTCCTGGCATGCCAATCTATTGGCATTGAATCCCTGTCCCAACCGGACGAAGCTACTGGATCACAGGTCCGCTCCCTGGTTCACTTGCAAAACAGGTCCTTGGCCGGATTTGCTTCGACGGAGGACACTCTAATGCCTAAGTCAGAGGCGGGGCTTCTAGCCACAGAATGGGGAAGATTCTGTAGTGGATAGATGGCGAAGAAAGAACTCTGCAGTTTTCAGGGTTATCTTGTGCCGTACCTGGAGCGTCCCCTCTTACCAGTATTTATATCGGCTGGTTTGGCATGTGATTCCGTCCCTTCCCCTGCGGTTATGATGGGGGGAGTTGATCGACTCCCATCTTTCCGCCATTGTGAGCGGTTATCGAACGGTTCCGGCTAAGCTGGAGATGTTACCGTCGAAGTTAATGATCACGTGGCTATATTTTGAAAGTGACTGTTATCCTCCACATTCGTGGGAGCTTGAGGTCCGCTTTCGAACCTCCTCCTCAGAAGCGTTGTCGCTGGATCGGTGGGGTTCTTTTCACTCCGAAATGTCTTCGTCTTGGAACGGCACGTATGGCTGAAATTGAAGATCGTGTCTTCGGTGGAATCCGAAGACTAACTCTTCGGTGGAATCCGAAGACTAACTCTTCAATAGAGTCCGAAGACTACTCTTCGATTGAAGTCAAGAGTCGTGTCTTCGCCTTGTCTGTCGATCATTCGGCTTCTTCCGGGCGTGCCGGTTCGGCAGGCCTGGTTCGGAAGTATACGAGCTGTTGGACCGATAGCAGATCTACGCCTGAACTAGTATATCCCAGCAGATGTATACTTCTGGTTATAATTATTTAAGTACTTGATTAGAGTTTTTTCTACGTAGAGATTTCTTGAAATAGGACTCTAAAGAGATTTAAAAGGGAAGGCGTCTTCCAATCTATGCCTTCGTAAAAGTCTATTTCCTGATAGATCTCACGCACGGGATTAAATAGACTAGGCTAAGAACCTTATCAGACAACTAAAATGATGACGGTTTCCTTCCATCAAAGAAATCATCTTAGATATCACTAAAAATAGTAGGTGGATCCTAATTAATCTTTATATGCGGGCCATATATATATATATATAACGTATCCAATATTTGACGCGTAAGTTTACTGCCTTTCCTAGCTTCATTTCAACGCTACAACAAAACTGCATAATTTATGCTTGTGATTTCCGTTTTAACTTATCACACTCTAGCAACCAATAGGAACTTCATCACCACATCTAAGGTTGTTCGAACAACAGATTCATATACTTCGCATCTAAGATTATTCTCTACACAAGACTGGTCGCTCTCTCTTCCACCACCAACTGAAACATATACGGAAGAAACTTTAATGAAGACAGAAACAACAGTGGTTATGCACTCACGTATTGTTCAGCAATGCCGTTGGGGAGAATATAAAGAGAGACTCTTCTACTCTTTGGAACACCGTTTCATCTTTAGCTATCTAAATCAATCATGCAACTATTGCCAACAGTGATCAAATTCCTTTCTTCATTCAGGTGGTTGACAAAGCATCAACCAAACCAGGCAAAGAAAGTGGAACAACATTAGCTGTTGAAGTATGATTAAAAAGCTGCTGGTAGCTCAAAGCAAAGGGGCATCCAAAGAGAATGTGCTTAGTGTCCTCCAAAACATCAGGGCACAGGTCACAAAAACTATAGGCTGCATCAATATATATATATATTTTTTTTTTGGATAAATCGGTGCATTCAATTAAAAGATCTAACATGAACACATCCAAAAAAGTCAGAAAGGTTAATGTCATGAAAAGATCTTGGACATATCCCAGGTCGGTCCATAAAATATGACCCGAATGATGGGCAACAAACGAGGCTATCCAATTAGCTGCTAAGTTAGCCTCTTGATAAATATGTCCGATAACATAGAAGGTGCACCCCCATCAATAATTCTTCTGCTTAGCAAAACTTGCATTTGGCTGACATCACTTTAGCTCACAGAGATTCTTAGCCCACAGAGATTCAACATTGAGGATGATTTGCACAGCGAGTTTGCAAATGGAAGCTTCTTTTCATTGCTAAAGAGACATGATCCCTCATCCACCCTGATTCCTTGGCATGCATACATTTTGCCAAGCAATCAAATGCAGCCCTTTATGCTCTATGAAATGTCCCCACAAAAATGCCATGCATTCCTTTTCCATCCTGTTGAGAAGACCCACTTGAACATGGACGCATGATAAGTGATATAGAGGGATGGATGCCAAAATTGACTTGAGCAAGGTTGCTCTACCAGCTAATGATAGACCCTTCCATTGCCAATTCGGTATCCTCCTAATTACCTTCTCATGTAAAATAGACAAAGTCTCACATCTCAATGATCTACCAAATAGTGGAACTCTAAGGTAGCTCCAAACCCCAATTTTTTTTCATTCATTACAATGAGTCCACGAATCTGACCTTTGGTTGCCCCTGGGGTTGCTAAGCTGATCACAATTTGTAATTTAGTAACCCCAATTGGTTGACCTGATATTGAGCGATAAGCATTGACAATTGCCTCTATACAACTCGCATTCCTGATTATTGTATTCGCCACTAATAAGCAGTCATCTACAAAGAAAAGTATATGAGAAATAGTTGGATCCCTTGATAATTTTATAAGCTTTCAATAAATTGCTCCTTACAACATAATGAAAAAATCTGGATAGAACCTTAAAGCATAGCATAAATAAATATGGTGATAAAGGAGAGCCCTGATGCAATCCCCTGGTAGCATGGAACCATTGGGCAGAGGACATATTCACAAGGAGTGCAACAAAATTGTGGCATAACGATACATTTTCTTTTAGCATGGAAGCACCTACCATAATACATAGAATAGAAGATTGAATCAAACTCTCTTCACAACTACATCTCCCTTCATTGCTCAATTAGCAATTTGTAGTTGTTTTTTCTTTCTTTAGTTGTTGATAGTGTAGCATTTTTTGTCAATCAGTAAGGGCCAAGTATAAGATTACCAAACCATTCATGTAAGTTGGGTGCATCAATCAAAAGCATTTTAAACAAAGGTACCAGCTTTACTGTTAAAGTTTCTTGGTGGGATTTGAGTTCGCATCTCTCTTCTATCAAGATTTGGAAGGCTAGGACTATTTAGGGAAGGACTATCTTTAACCTTGTAATTCATTGTCCATGACCTGTTTTACTTTTACCCAGTAAAAGAATCTTAAAACTACTATATTTTTTTGGCTGGTAATGACTTTCAAACAAAATATTTAATGAAATCACGCCCAAAACTAAAGTCTTTGATCGAAATGTTTAAACACTAAATCTCAGGAACCAAAATTTATGGGAATAAAATAGAAAGAAAAAATAAATAAATTTCTAATTTCCCAGGGCTCGTACATGCTGCTTTTATATGGAAATGGTATTAAGAAAGTAATACATCAAGAAGAGCATTATGGGTTGTTGGGCCAGTCAAATTTGATTAATAACATAGGTCGCTTTTGGCTAAGTTTTTTGAAATATCAAAAAATATTTTCTTGCCCTTCGAAAGTTTTTTTTTGGATGGTACAGTAATATCTGCTAAAAAATTAAAAAGTTATTTTGGTTTTGTCAGAAGCTTCATTTTGAAGCTTCTTCCTAAAAATACTTTCTAACCAATATTGAAAGGTTATTTTAATTTAAATGAAATCTTTTTGATGGCCAAAATATCCATCAATAAATATCATAATTAAATTTTATATCATATCATTTTATATTATTATACTATAATAAATTAATATTATAACATATTATAAATATATAATATAATCTATAATAGTATTATTATATTATAATAATATTATATAATATAATGATATTTTAATATATGATAATATATTATATTATATTATTCTTTATCATATGATATTATGTAATATCTTTTATTATCATTTTATTGTATCAAAAATACTTTTTTATTGTAGTTACCAAGCATATATTAAAGTTTAAAAATACTTTATAAATGTAGTTATCAAATAATAAAAATCTTTTTATAAAAGTTATACTTTCAAAAACTCTATTGCTCGAAAGATCTACTTTCAAAAGTTCCAAAAACTCTAGCACCGATAGCAATCCTGAACAGGATCTTAGTATATAATTTTTTATTAAAAATATATAAACCATATAAGTAAATATAAGCAAAATAACCCTCGGAGATTTTAAAAAATAAAAAAAGAATAAACTATACTACCATGATTATAAAAATTTATGATATATATAAGATAGATAAACAAATTTAGATATTAAGCATCACCACCTTAGCCTCCTTCATGTTCGGATACATGCAATTAACCACCGTGGTTCATTGATGCAAAGGCTTAGCTTGTCATCATGTCGGCGGCCCTTCCTTCTTGATGTTAGGTTGGGTAAGGAGGGGGCTGATCATGGTTGAAGTATCGAGCATAGCATGCTTGATGATGATCTAAGAGATCTATTTAAGGTATTAATTTTTACTACATATTTTTTCATTAAAACCAAACATGACATAATAAATCAAGTCTTTCAATAGAATTTTTAATAACTATGTAGAATTTAGTTTGATTATATTTTCTTTTTTCTTTGGAGAAGATCAAGCAATTCTTGATCATGATTATATGGCCATTCATATAGGCTAGAAAAAGAAACTTTAGGTATTTTCTATCTTTCTATTCAAGATCTTGATCCATTTCATAAGACTTCCTCCACCACTACAAACTCTAGTATTTCATATATTTCCTAAAGTGAGTTTAATAAACCAACGGGACCAGGGTTTCTTTTCCCTATTATTTTATGGTTACTGCTGCACCTTTTTCTAATCACCTTGCACTTAATTATCCAAGTAATTTATGATTTCTATTACTTTTGCATTTAATAATCCAACCAAGACATGATTTCTTTTTCCTATTATTTTATGGTTACTAATTCGCTTTTTTCTATTACTGCATATAATAATAAAACTAAGATGTAGTTTCCTTTTCTTATTATTCATGATGCGTGTTTTTTTCAATTACCTTGTATTTAGTAACCCAACTAATGTATGATTTCTTTTAACTATCATACATGCATGCATGCATTACAACAAATACATCAGGATGGGAGAAACAACATCCTTTGATGAATGACTACATTTTTTTTTTTTTTTTTCATTGTACTTTATTGAAATTTATATGAGATGTATGATAAGGTAATAAGTCATCCAAAGAGATTCTTAAATTATTGAATTCTCGGTTCCCTAACCAAACTCAGCAAATTTGATTCATTCCCTACCGACCCGGAGGCCTCCAACAATCCAAGAATACAACCACAAAAGCTTCAAATTAAACTCGTAACTAGAAGGTCCATAACCCCTAAAATCATTTCAAATAGTCAGGTTTGCTGTTAAGGTGGTAGCACGGTTAGCAGGTGCTTATGCCTATCTCTTTTCGATCATGGGTTCGAATCTCTGATTAAATTCAGAATTTTTTCTGAAACACGTGATCAAGTCAGAATTTTTTCTGAAACACGTGATCAAGACGGTAGAAAAGCATTTTACTCCGACGTCTTAGTAGGCGTACTCACCAAAAGATGATAAAAATATGCGAAACATATCTTGTATCGAACATAATCTGACAGGGATGGGATCCGAAAGATATCCCCCCATCTTTTTGTTTAGCCAAAAAAAAAAAAAACAAAAAAACAAAAACAAAAACAAAACGGCAACTACTATGTTGACATCGTTTTAAATAAACCTTCAGCCATTCGGGCGGAAAAGAACCAGCCAGCTTCCGGCTGCTCGCAAACTCTGACCCAAAATATACGTGGGATGGTCAAAAACTTTTTTTAAAAAAAAAAAAAAAATTGGTGCACATGGCCTTGCTCGTAAGTAGAGGATGGAAGGATAAGATCGTAATAGATCGAAATGCGGAGGGCATACGGTAACAACGCGTCAGGGCGCTCGATGGCACCGTCCAATCCAAGTAATCGGGCGGCGGATCGCCCGACGTCTGTTCGGATACGAAGATTATCGGTTCCCACTATTTATAAAGGGGAGCACTCTGGAAGAAAATTACAGGACCAGCCACCGGGACCGTTTCACGGGCACCGACACCGCTACCGCGAACCGCGTCGGCGCCAGTAGAAAAGGCCGTGTGGTGTGCTTCCTAAGCGGCGATCATCAAAAGGTTTCCTAAACGGCAGAGGGCTCTCCATCTCCCACCACCTCTTCCACTCCGTTGTTCTGACGCCATTACTAACGCTATCCCCGCTCCAGGATTCGGCGAATTCCAGGCTCCTTTGGCCAAATCCGGTCGAGACCCCTCCGGAATCGGGGTCCGGGGCTCGAGATCTATAGACCTAGGGTCCTCTCGGGTGATATGGATTCGATTTGAGAATTTTCTGCATTTGATTTGTTCGGGTTCCGGTTTTCTTGGATCGGCGTCGCTTCTCGCGGCATTGGCCGATCGAGAAGATCTAATCGGATGTCAGGGTTTTAGATGCGGATAGTCTCGATTTGGTGTGGATCTTAGGTTTTCATCTGTCCCCTGGTTTCCATCCGATCTGCCGAGATGCAGGACGAGGGAGCCCGAAGGAACGGGGTCTCTCGTCTGCCAGCAGAGGGACGACTGCTGGACGGAGCCGTTTCCCCATCTTCGTCGCCGTCTTCTTCTTGTTATCCGGGTACCACGTATATCGAGCACCATGTCTCAAAGATGGACACGCTTGCTGGCATCGCAATAAAGTATGGTGTTGAGGTAATTGGAGTTCTCAGACTTGCGAATTGGGTTTTAGTATTTTACTTCGTTTACGTTGATGATCCATAGCGCCTTTTTGATCTTGTGATATTTTTATGGGAGACATGTGTATCGTGGCTAAAAGGTCATCTTTCAATTGTATATATGGATAATAATGCAAGCCATTGATAAGATCTGTAAATTAACTATTACTCTTTTGTGTTCCTCATGTTATGTTTGAAACTATTGATCGTAAGTAAGATAAGTTTGGATTCCATTTTTCAAATATAGACTATTTGATAAGATGAGGAAGTTTTCAATGTTTAAGGTTGCAGATATAAAGCGAATGAATGGTTTGGTGACGGATCGCCAGATGTTTGCTCATAAGACGCTGCGGATTCCTTTGCCAGGTCGGCACCCCCCATCTCCCATCAATTTGAATGGTGCAGCCCATAATAGGTAAATCTTTGCTCATGTCTCTATTTAAACCAGCATTGACTGTTTGTCTACGTACCATGCTAGCTTGCTTCAAAGTATCCAATTATATGTACTGTTCAAAATTTGATGTCATCATTAAGCCTTCACTTTAATGATGCTATTTAATGCTTACTCATCTTACAGCTGTGAGGGCAAGCTATTAATATTGTTTATTATTGTTCATCTCCTTCCAGGTTTTGGTTGCCCTGCACTGAATTTGATAGATGTCATAACAATAAACACATGAAAATGGTAGTCTTTTGTTAAATGCTTAAGCTTTCAAGTGCATGCCAAATTCTGAAATCTTTAATCTATAATTGATTAAATGCATATGAAGAAAATTATTGATGCTGTGGTAATCTTGATTCAAAGTGAGACATACAAGAGTATGTCCTTTTGGAGTATGGTATATTTGAGTGAGAAACCTTGTTCTTTTTCCTATTAAAAAAAAAAAAAAAAGGTGCTTATCTTTTTTTGTGCATTTGTAGTTATTCCTAGCTAGTGACATTATTACCAATCTTCCATTTGGTTTGGTTCAGTCTTCTTTTTGGTTGCAAAAAGTGTTTTATTTTTATTTTTTGGTGAAGTGGAATAGAATTCCCATGTATAGGAATGGCAGTCAAGCAAGTTTTTCTGGATACTTGACTCATCACGAATCCTGATATGATCCATTTAGCATACCCTAATAGGGTTTGGGACAGTTTGGAATTTAAAAACTGAAATCCGTTCAAGTTCGGATGAGTTTAGGATTTACCCCTCAAGTACCTATTACCTGAACCCGATTATATATATTTTATAATTTTTTATTTTATATATATATATATATATATATATATACGTGTGTACACGTGTGTACACGTGTATATGTGTATATATGTATATATATATATATATATACATATATGTTTAATAGGTGTGGATGAGAGAAGTTGAACACCAAATCCTTAGATAACCTAACCACTATCTTAACGAATAAGATGCAGTTTGGTTTTATACATTAATCGATATATATTTATACCATTTAAGCTCTTATCTACAAATACCAACACAAAACCCTTGCCATTGTTCAAGCTTCCCTATTCAGCCGCCACTCCAAGCCTTCCACCTGATTGAGACTCCCGAGGATGGAAAAAACAGAAGAAAAATTAGGGGAAAAATCAATGAAAACAAAGGAAAGATGGACAAAATTAAAAGGTAAGATCCTTTCCCATATTGATTGATCTTTTTTTTTTTTCCGCTTCTTTTTCTTTTTATTTTGTTTTTTTCAGAGATATGTGCAGAAGGAGAGCACCTAA
Source organism: Areca catechu (assembly GCA_021397845.1). Lineage (NCBI taxonomy): Eukaryota > Viridiplantae > Streptophyta > Magnoliopsida > Arecales > Arecaceae > Areca > Areca catechu. Next base: position 181,097,366 of record CM038052.1, read on the forward strand.
GGGAGATCGGAGGGGTTTCTTAGGTTCAGGTTGGATTTTCTTAAGCATATGGGCTTTTGTGTGAGTTCATGGTGGTGTGAGTTGATCCCTTGAGGTTTTGAGAGCTTAATCTTGGTAGAAGCATGATATTTTTTAGGGTTTGGGAATGTTTGATTGAAAGGATTCTTCTTTGGCTACAAAAATTTTCAATTTCTGGAGTTCTGTTCTATGATAATATGAATATGAATGGGGGTTAATCAGGTGGATTTGGGTACCCAGCAGGTATACCAATTTAAAATGGGATGGGTTTGGGATTTTTGGTTAATTTCATAATCAGCTTTGGGACGGGTTCGGGTAATAAGATTTTAAACAGATTCAGATAAAGTAAGGCAAATTTTGCAGGAACCCTACCCATTGCCATCCCTATTCATGTAGTGACATCCACTGGTATCAAAGTACAATAGCTTATGAAGTTGCATAGGAGCAGAGGTGATGAATCCCAAACAACACTGAACAGGTTATCTACAACATAGGAAAAGCCACCTAGTCAACTATGCTGTTATTGTCCTTATAAACATGTGCGCCTTCAAAAGAAGTAAGAGAAGATGCAATCCTCCAAATATCCACAAGAAGTGGATTAGCCCTGTCAGGATGAGCATCTGGTTTAGCTATCCGGTTGACCCCAGTTCTGGAGTTCCCCTCCGATATAATTTGCATTGCCTCCAGCATGGTAACAGCTAGGTGGTTGCAACAAGTTTCAAAGAAAAATCCAGGAGGTTTCCAGAAAACTTTTCTCAAACCTTTGTCTACATGGTACTTGAGTTTTCTGGAAATTAGTTTCAGGTTGATAGGACTTTCATACTATCAGGTACCCTAGATAACACTGTGGCTGGAAGCTTTTCTCCCACAGGTTTAGATATCACATGTGAATCTGAGGAGGGTTTATTTTTGCTTTCTGGACACCTGTAGAAGATTAAGCTTGGTCTTTGAAATGGAAAGATCAAATTGTATGCTTTGATTACGGCATGTTAGTGTTGGGAGACTTATAAAACTCGATGATCACATTTCCTTTGGGCACAATTTAAATTTTGCGATATCGCAGAAATCCCGTGCTGAAGTTTTTTTGTTACCATGATACATCATGTTAGGATGAATGTACATTCTGAAGATGATATTAAGATGAAGATGAAATATGGGCATGCATTTTCTAATAACAACTGCCTTATGATGTGCTTGATTTACCAATGTACTTTCTGGCATCGGTATATAACAGCTAACCCACATGACTAAGTTTGAATGTGAGAGCTTCCAGTTTTATACCTAAATGCGGGAACATAGGGATGGTGCTTATAAAATATCTGGAAGAGAGATAACTCAACTTGCCTCTCCGTAGATTGAGGCAGCGAGTGTTGGATAGACCGGGTGAGTCATTTTGAATAGTGTTCTGTTGTTGGTGACCGTTACACTTTAAGATTCATGTTGTGACATTCTTCTTTGATTGTCGGTGAACGGTGCTAAGGATCTTCCATAGATCTCATTTGGGGGGATCGGCTGGAACCGAGTTGGAAGAGGGTGGTGGGGGTTGCTTGGCATGGGTCTTGTCGGAACCATCACCAGAGAAGGTGGCGGATCTGGTAAGATGGTTCGCAGATGTGGAGCTCCCAGAGGAAGAAGTGAGAGTAGAATCGGAGGGGTGGTAAGGGTCGGTGGTGGTTGCGATGAGCCTTGGACGGAAGGGTGGCCATGGAGATGGTGGTGAGAGTTTCGGTTGCGAGCAGAGCTAAAAGGGGAGGTGGCGGGATATGGCTTAGAACAAGGTCACCTCTTTCATTTTAAGGAGGCCAGGGAAAGGGATTTGGTCCTCCATCGATTGTGGGTGATGGCTAGACAGACACTGGCGGTGGAGCCATAGTGGCCAAGCTTCTTTTCAATGGAGGAGGCTATCAGGTTGGCCGTGGTTTGGGTTCGCTTGCCGTAGCCTCCCGGTGGAACTTTGGAGGGAGGTGGCGATCCAAAGGGTCCTTAGTCTAGTTGATGACCTAGTGATGGTGGATGATTGCAACGGAGGCTGGGGTTTGCACGGGCTAGTGTGAAGATCGATCTCACTCGGTTGTTAAGATCAGGTGTGCTAGTGAAGGGGCCGAAAGGACCATTCTGGCAGTGATTCGTATATGAGAGCTTGGAGGGGGTCTGTTAGCAGTGTGGACACCTTCATTCTCCAAAAGTGGCCTGCTCGAAGAGGGCATTGGGTGGCCGACGATGGCTCGGGGGCTGGGATCTAAGTCGAAGGGGAGGATGTTGAAGGAGCAGAGGGAGGGCCGCACCTAGGGCCTTGGCTAGTGGCCATTTGGCAATGGCTATTAGTTGACCTGGGAAGGAAGAGTACCGAGCCAACTCGAGCCCTTGGGCTGAGTCGACTCGGGAGGGAAGCAAATCAGGGTGGCCCGGATCGAGTCAACCCATCGGGATTCGATGGTTGGATCAAGCCCGCCAAAATCACTCGTGGCAGTCGCCCATCTGTCCGAGCCCTGGATCGATGTCGGATCAAAGTTAGGGCACACGGTGTTTTGTGTGGAGGTGGATGCAAGCCTGAGCACAGGTGCAAGCTGAGCCAATCGTTTTGGCCTGGTGGGCTACAATGCGGGAGCGAGCTTGCTTGTGGCCGAGCACGATGGCGAGTGCACTGGGTCTGGGGCCAGCACGAAGGGTGCAATGAGCTCGGTTGTCGATCAACCCAAGTGGGCTCAGCCCTTTGATTTGGATGCGGGTCGAGCCAATTTGAAGCCTAAGGAGCAGGGGAAAGGAGGCCTCTTTTTAGAAAAGGATCTCAAGGCATTCAATAGGGCCAACGACAGCTGCTAGCCCACTCGAAGGCACGGATGGAGCTGTTGGCTTCTCTTAGAGGCCCTAGGATCTTTATTTTCTTTGCCAGGATCCTAGGGGAGGGGAGAAAAGTATGATTCAGATGGAAGAACATGGGTGGATCTCGATGTGCAAGAGGTGGAGGGTTAATCTAAGCAGGGGTTGGAGCCTCTGATATAGGATAACCTTGCACCTTTTAGGGGACATGGCCTTGTCTAGATCCCTTAGAAGGTCAAGAAATTACTCATGATGAGGCAGTTGTTTGGTTGAGGGAGGCCATCTAGGGGGAGGAGAGCCTAGTGGCTATGGACTTGATGACAGCAGAGATGGAGGTAGATTGTGTAGCTGAGGGGGTACTAATGTGCTTTCCCCTCCTTGCCAAGTGCCCCAATGAGATTGTTGATTTGGAACACCCGAGGGGCAGGGAAGCTTACTTTCCGGATGACCTTTGACAAAATTTAGTAGCAGTGCCTAGACATTTGTGTTATACTTGAGACTCGTCTTTCATGGGTGAGCTTAGACCAGATTAGACGGCGAGCTGTGTAGGTTTGGAGCATCTACATAGTGGAATCCAGGGATCTTTTCGGTGGGATCATTGTGATATGGCAACGTGGCGCAGTTAGGGTGGACGCTGTTCGCAATTATGAGTAGCGGGTTGCTCTAGTCATCTCAGAGCAAGCTGGAGGCCATTGGTTGCTGTTCGGGGTGTATGCAAGCATCGATTACAGGGGAAAGGAGGGTGCTTTGGTCCAAGATCTCCGGGATGACAGCATTGGATCTGCCTTCTCTTGTTGCCAAAGACTTCAACTATATTATGGGATCTCATAAGAAGATGGGTGGCAGATGTTTTGATGATAGTATTGATTCCAGAGAGTTCAGGAGGTTTATTGATGACTTGGGCTTGATTGATCTTGGTTACATTGGACCGAGGTTCATCTGGTCCAACTAGATTGGGATAGCTAGGGTTTGGGAGGATTCATTGGGCGCTCGCTTTGCTAATTGGTTCCAGTGGTTCCTGGGACATAAGGTTTAATCTTTTCGATGATCACTTCTGACCATTGCCTGCTCATCATCATTAATGGTCCACATTTGTCCGGGATGCTATTCCAATTTGAGAAGTTCTAGACTTTCTATCTGTGCTCATGGGATCTGGTTAGGGAGGTTTGGAGGATGCTAGTTTGTGGAGATGTGAGGTATCGGGTGACCTGGAGGCTTGAGCTAGCGAGGCATAGACTCTTTTGATGGAACCGACATGAGATTGGTGATATCTTCAGGCATCTTGAGGGCGTGAGGCTAATATTACAAAGCTCCAGTGTAGAGAGGATCATAAGGAGAGCCTCCAGGATTCTGATTTGAGGATGTTGCACCACAAGTTTTCCGTGCATCACTCGTTGCTAAGATAGCAGGGGACTATGGAGGCAAGTCCAGGATGCAGTGGATTAAGAAGGGTGATCGGAATACCAGATTTTTTCACTGGTCTACGATGATGAGGTTGATCAATTGTATCAAACAGTTGCAGGAGAGTGATGTCAGATTGGACACTGCAGAGATCAAGGAGCAGGCTTCTAGTTCTTCAGGTCTCGTTGGACTGCATAATTAGAAGGGGATGGCTTATTCCAAGGATGCTAGCATGTGTGCCGCACATCCGATGAGGAGAATGAGGCTTTGACTCATCATGTTTCTTCTAAGGAGGTGCGGGGGCCCTTTGGTCTCTTGAAAAGGACAAGGCTCCAGGGCTAGAAAGGTTTTCCCTACTCTTTTTCTGCCATTATTGGAGTATTGTCGAGGGTGAGGTGGTGGAAGCAGTGTAGAGGATTTTTGAGTCCAGAGGCCTATTGGAGGAGTGGAAGACCTTGATCACTTTTATCCCGAAGAGGCTTGATGCGTCGGTGCCAAGTTACTTTAGAGTTTGTGCACCATCCTCTATAAAATGTGTGCTAGGATTCTGGTCGGGCGACTAAAGCCCATCATCCCTCGTCTAATTAGCCCGGAGCAGGATGTTTTTGTTAGTGGCCATGGCATCATCGAAAATGTCTTGCTCATCTAAGAATTTATGTATGATCTATAGCATGTCCCTATTTGCTAGAGCTTGATGGTAGTCAAGCTGGACATTGAGTGTGATTATGATCGGATGTACTGGTCCTTCCTACATCGAACGCTTTGAGTTCGGGTGTAAGACAGGTGGATTGACTGGGATATGGATTGTATGGAGATCACGAGTTTTGCTATCCTGATCAATGGTGCCCCAACAGAGTTTTTTCACTAAACTAGTAGACTTCACCAAGGGTGCCCTCTATCTCCCCTTACTTTTTTATTGTATATGCTGATGCTGTCTTGTGGTCTTCAGGTTATGGTTCAGGGGGCAGAGCTGGAGCCCTACTAGCTTGCCTTTGGGGTTATGCTTTCACATTTTTTGTAGATGATTGCCGGTTTATTGGTGGGGCTTCCATCTGGAATGCTTGGTGCTTGCATCTATTGTTGAGGCCTACTGCCGGGTGTTTGGTTAGCTGGTGAACTTGTAGAAGTGTACTATCATTTTCATTTCTAAAACACTATCATTTTCATTCCTAAGACAAAGGTAAAGGTCAAATAGGCAATTCGGGACATGTTGGGAATCCAGGAGCGGACTGGGACCCTAACCTACTTGGGGGTTCCGATCATGGGGCGAAGATTTTGAAAAGCTGATTGTAGGCTTATGGAGTGGCAGATCCGGGGTCACCTTGAGGGCTGGCAAGCTGATTTCCTTTTCATGATGGATAGGACGACCTTGGTGAGATCGGTTCTAACATGATTGTGCCGATTTCCTGTCTGAGATGGCTAAAGCAACTTTTCCAAGACTTCTAGTGGGGGTTTACAAATGGCAGACAACATTTGCTATTCTTGAAGGTGATTTGCTAGACTGTGCAAGATGGAGGTCTAGGGATATGGTCCTTGGTGACGAGGGAAGCCATAATTGCCAAACATGCTACTCGCTTATCCAACTTGATGGCTTGTGGTGTAGAGTGATGCTTGCTTGATATGGGATGTGGAGTCAGGGATCCCAGATCTAGAGTGCGTGTGGGTGCTCCATCTAGGAGATTTGTATTCGAGCTTCTATGGTTGCGACCAAGTTCAGATGGCTAGTTGGAAATAGGACTTCAATTGATGTCGATCAGGATGCTTGGATTTCTAGTTTGCCTGTGTCACTGGCTAACCTATATCAGTATGGAGGTGGGTGACTATCTACGGGTCTATGATTTGATGATGGACGATAGTAGAAGTTGGAGGGCATTCGATGTCACTCGTCTCTTCGATAGTCATCTTGCAGAGAGAATTCTTGCCACCCCGATGCCAGGATCTGAGGGTGTGGGGTTAAGCATGTTGCTTAAGGGTATTGTGAGGAACCTCGTCGAGTTAAGCAGGACAGTGCTAGATAGGAGGATTCAGTTTGCTTGGATGTAGAAAGTGGAAGCCCACCCCAAGATCAGGTTATTGCTTGGAAGGTCGCTTGGGATTCACTTCCGACTCGTGTGCTTCTTAGGAAAAGGGACTTGGAGATTTTGTTGGTGGCCTACTCGGTCTGCGGGCTTGAGGATGTGTCTACGGAGCATGCACTCCTTTGATGTCCTAAAGCAAGGTTGATTTGATAGATGGCAGGTGGCCAACTTTGGAGGGCTAGTAGTGGCTTGTAGCTGAGTCCCTTTTTGGCTACGATTCATAGGGATTCTATTGAGGGCCCGATCGATGTCCAGGGAGCTAAGATGGCATATGTCACTTATTAGGTTTGGCTCTCCAGGAATAGTTTGATTTTCGATGTTGAGATTGTGCTTGCTCATGGTTTTTTGAAAGAACCCTTTCTTTAGCCACTGAGTACCACTGTTTTGACACTACTAGCTTATATATAGATGCCCTGGGATTCCCGTGCTACGTTTGCAGTGAGCACGGGGTTACTTTGCATCTCTTGGGAGCCCCTACCGTCTAGGTTTGTAAAGGTCAATTTTGATGGCAGTGTGAGGAAGGGTAAGGATGGTGCAGGCTGTCATCCCTGTGGTCTGAATGCTAGGCTCTTGGATGTGGGAGTGCTCTCATCTTTTCGAGCCATCTATCTCAGAAGCAGAGCTTTGTACTATTTGGACAGGCATTATCCGTGCAAAGCAGGAGTTGCGGGCTAGGAGGATTTTCCTTGAGGGTGATTCTGCCATTGTTATTAGCTGGATCTAGGATAGAGCAAAGCTGCCAGATAGCTATCCAATCTTCCGCGATATCTAGAGCTTTCTTAGTCTGACCATTGCAATGACTGTTCGGCACGTCTTTCAAGAGGCGAATAGTGCAGCATGTTAGTTTTGCTTTTTTTCGTTGCTAACCATACTGATGATTGGAGCTGGTGTCATGGAGACGTTTGTCCCCAGGCTTTGCAAGATATTTTATATTTTAACCGTTTAGGTTGCACTCACACGAGATTGGCATGATCACCCGCTTGTACCCCCCCCCCCCTTCTTCCCCAAAAAAAAAAAAAAAAGAAAGAGAGAGGAAGGGGGGGTGGGATAACTCTTGAATGGAAGTGTAACGTGAAGTTATATAGTTGGGTAATTTGGATAAAGTTTGTTTATGTCTTCATAGGAACTCCATTTATCTATACACCTTTGAATTTGTCTTTCCAAGCTTCATCTTCTCAGCTATCTTCCCCTGATAGAATTTCTCCATATTGCTTTTAGTTGAGAATTTAGATGATGACTCCAACATCAATATGCCCAAGGACAATCAGCGATATTGATGAGTGTATTGAGCTAGTTCCCATCTTCTACTATAAATGATTTAACTCTTGTTCTATTGAAATAAGCTTCTTCATATACTACAAGTAAATACAGGGCTTCCATGATGCTTAGACTTTGTGTCGTGCCGTAGATATCTGGAGTAAATCAAAGTGTCCTGCCACTGTTAACTATAAAACCAAATACTTGCAAAGTTAAGACCCCCACTCCAGCAAGCCTGAATTTGGCCTCGTATAAGTGTATTGACATTCTGTATGCATAAGTTGACTTGGGTCTTTAGTCTCAAGAGTGCAATGCTAAACGCTGATTTTCAGTTTTACTCTCATTGTTAGGATATTTCTTGAGAGCTGAGTTGAAATAGGGCCTCTCACATACATCTTAACCTGTTCATAGGACCTTTTCTAAATTTCAGATTTTATGCATAATAGATTTTCTTTTGTATTGAGGAAGTGAGATCACATTGATTAGAGCATTAATTGATGATATAAACCAAGTAATCTTTTGTCTCTGTTACTTGAGGGGTGAATTTTGAGAGTTGCTAAGTATGTGTCCGAGGGAAAAAGTGGCACCTTTTTTAACCTGGATTTTTTTGTGATAATATCTGACTTCTGTTTAATCTTGCACATTAACCAGGCATGCCTCAGATTTACATGTGAGAATCATGTTCCATCATGACAGTTGGAAAGAGCAAGGTAATTAATGGATATCTTTTTCCCTGGCAGTAGGGGGCAAAGATATGCTTATTACCATCTAACATAAAGTCAGGATCCTGATTGGATCCTGGAACACCATATGAAATTTTGAATTCTAAATGATCTAAGTTCCTAATATCAAATCTTTATCATGTACTATGAGGAATGTGCTGGTTTACCTCATCTTACCCTCGAGCTCCTTAAAATAGTACTAAATCATTGAGTTGGAGTTGGTTTAGGTGTAGTGCTTGCATTATGTTTTTGAAAAATTCTGTTAAGCAGATGCTGCATTGACCACTCAGTATATCTTTTTTGCCATCATGTCAATCTTTCGCTATTTCATTACAGGTATCTCATCTTGCATGGCATGGTCTCTCCTTGCATATGCCTGCATCTTGAATTGCTGTTTATGGATATGAAATCTGCAAAGAAGATCAAATAAATGGACCCTGATGAGACAATAGAAGATCACACGCATATGAAACCTTTACCAGATTTAGATCTCGCTATCTTCTGTTGTTGTTTTAGACGAAATGGACTGACACCAATTCTTTTCAAAATTTTTATATTTACGTAGTTAAACAAATAACCTAATGCAAGGATTTTAAAGTACTTTTTAAAAAGTCTACAATGGTTGATTAGCACCTTTTCAGTTCCATTTTTGTTAGTCTGTTTGCTGTTTGCCATTGTATCATATTTGTTTTAAGTTGCTCTCTTGGATAACTGCTTACTGTTCTGCAAGCATTGATACTGCCTGCATTATTAGAAAGAACATTCAGTACAGCCAGCCTTGTTTATATTATTATTGCAGAGAACAGGCTCCTGTTCGTCATCCTCACAGAGAAACTCTAGATTCACTCCAGTCGCTGAAGTTGAAACCTCAGCCCAGGATCTCTCCCGCCATGGTCAGTTTACAGGGATACTATGGTCTCAAGCCCCCTCAAAGGGGTCCAGCTGTTGAAGAAACTGAAATGACTGTTTACAAAATTAGTGGTTCCCCCTGCTTTGAAGATGAACCCCTGAAAACCTCACCAGCTTCTGATCCACAACACTTCAACCACCATAGGAGGTCTGCAAGCCTAACAAATGGGCTCCCACAGGAAAATGGTGTGCTAGCCGAGATACCACCAGTAGTTGCTGAAGCTGGGGACAGCAGCGATGAGAAATCAAAGAGTGAGAAATCTGTTAGGCGGCGTCAAAAAGCTGATGCCGATCCTCCTTTGCACACCCTAGACTTAATAATGGAGGATAGTGGAGGGCTCGCAGGGAGGATTGGAAAGGGTCTAGCTCCAAGGCCGAAGTTGGGGACACCAGTTGGTATTGACTTGGTCCGGCTGAATGCTGGAGACACTTCTGCAGGCAATGGGTTTACTGCTGTAAGAAAATCCTTAAGCACATCAAATTTGCAGGAATCTGATTCTGGCTCATCGACAAGGTCATCTTCGAAGTGGATCTTGAAATCTGATGCTATCACTAGGCCAATTTTTGGTGGCTTGCCAAAGCCAATTTCTTATTGGAACAAATCTGCTTTAGATTAATCATGTTATTATAATGCCTATTTGTTTCTTCACTTTTTTTCTGTTATGTAGTCATTGTAAATCCAAGACTCACCTCTTTCTCCTAAGGAGGCATTGATTAAGATTGGTTATATGTACAAGGAAATAGAAAATTTCAGCAAAGAGGACCCAGCCTACGCTCGAATGGTTAAGAGAGCAGAGGTTGCAGGACTTGTCGAAGCACCATGCTTTCCAGGTTAAAACCGCTCTGTAAGAAGAGCAGAGGTTGCAGGACTTGTCGAAGCACCATGCTTTCCAGGTTAAAACCGCTCTGTAAGAAGAGCAGAGGTTGCAGGGCTTGTCGAAGCACCAAGATACTAACCGTTCATGAAATATATTATGAGCATGCGGATTCTTCTTGATGTACAAGGCTACCACTCGTTTGAGTAAGAATTGTCGTGTCGAGTGGGAGGAGGGGTATACTCATTTCTGATGTTAATCAAATGGCGCCAGCATCTGACTGAGCTCCAACATGTGCGAAGAGAGGAGGGGTATATTTATTTCTGATGCTAATCAAATGATGCCAGCATCTTATTAAATTCTAACATACTTGACCAGAGAGAGAATTCTTGTTATAATCAACAATTTAAGATTCAACCACGTTTTTTTTTTTTTTTTTTTTTTTGGATAATCAGCATGAGGGGAGATAATGTAAACAAGTTGGCCTTAAAATATCAAATAAACACTGAGCTCGACCTGCAGGAAGGAACGAACCCAAAGTACCGACCCTTGCACGTCATATCCCGGGTACCGGGAATAAGTCAGAGAAACAGTGATACAAAGCTAATTAGGATGCCATGATCGCAGACTCTTTAATATTCTTAGGAAGAAAATGATAACCAGAAATAATTGACAAAAGCCTGAGCAGAAGAAACGCCAGTGTTTGCTTAATCTTGGGAGAAAGCAAGAAACCCACAGCTACTTTTTTTTTTTTTTTTTTTTTCTGTTCTTTTTTCAAATGAAGCTTCTGAATAAAGCATGCATAACGCTGCTATCCCAGGGCACCCAGCAACGATGTTGCTCTTCCACATAAAATCAAGATATCATAATGCCAAAAATAAAAATTCTAATTTTCTAAAACCGTACCTACAAGCAAGGTCGTCAATTTTTGCGTAAATAAGTGACAGTACAGGCCGCATCACCGACAGAAGCGAGTTCATGGGGCTCAGGTGTCCGCATGCTGGATGGAGGGTAGATCATAAAGAAGTGAATATAGAATGCCTCTAGTTATTTTCAAATTAACCAACATGATATAATAAACTATCAACTATTTATAAGGGCCAATATGGACACGCGGGCCACCCATCAACAGTCCTCTATTAATCTATAGTCTTTTTTTTTTTTTTTCCTTCAAGGTAAAAACTATGATTCCGTAAATGAGTGACAATTACGTGCCTCGAACTCTAATATATTACTCACCCTTTCTGTCTTCAATATACACGACAACCATCAAGAAAATCAGCAAGGGAAATCCAAGCCTTCCATCTTCATTAAAAGAAAGGGGGGAAAAATATAATTACTTGGACAAATACTGAAAACTGACATAAGACACTGCATTATCAGCCTTTGAATACAGAGTAATATAGCACAGGCAACATTGGGACTCACTATCATGCATGGTAGCCTAAACAAAATAATGCTCCCAAAAAGAGATCAGATTGAAGCATACCTAAATTACAAATGAAAGACATTTGTCCATGCTTCTGGTAATTTAACCATATCTAGCTAGCCTCTGTTCCATCTTTTTTGACAAGCCCTCTGAAGGAAAAAGGCCAAAAAAAAAAAAAACATATATACTCCCAATAGAAAGTGTGGGGTGAGAGATACAGAGATCAGTATGCCAACCATAGATGTAAATAGGATGAGTACAAGTTGGAAACTGTTTGGTATTCAGTAGTCATGAAGAGCCAAATACAATCGGATATAATAAGTGCTGTTTGTTATTCAGGAGTCATGAAGAGCCAAATACAGTTGGATATAATCAGTACTGATTTCAGTGATGATGACTTGATAAATTCAAGGATATCTGGAGGGCTAGTAATTAATTACAGGTGCTCACTAATGATCCTTCATAGTAAGGAGTAAAGGATATTTCAATCACATAACTGACTAGAGTTTGGATAGCCAGACATAAAACAGCTGATTTTGCGGAGGCCATGACAACTAACAAGTATCCATGTTATGATAAAGGTATCCCTTAATTGTGCTGGTAAAGTTACTAGCCCTCTATTTGGTACGAATGATGGATTGGAAAAAGGATGGGTACAGAAGAAAAGATGGATAAGAAAGAGGATGGATGGACCGGGTGTTTGGTAAAAGATGGAAGGAGAGATAGGAGTAATTCTCTTTGTTTGATATAAAAAGGATGAAAGAAAGGATCATATTTATATAATATTTTTACAAAATTATCTATTGATAAAAAATATTATTATTATTGATTTATAACACTTATTTATACTAAAAAAGCAAGCAATATATAAATTTATAATCTTTATAATATATATATATATAACTTTAATTTAATTTAATATATAATTTTATAAATTAATTTCTTTATAAATTAATTATATAAATAACTAATTAATTTATAATTTAAATAGTTAATTAATTTTATACAAATAGTTAATTAAAAAAAGTAAATATAATACAATTCTAATTATTTAATTATAATTATTAAAATTATATACTAAAATTAAAATAATTAAAAATAAGATTACTAGTATATGATAATAGTATAGATTATATATATATAATACACACATATACATACATATATATGTATAAATACATGTACGTATATACATACATATACATGTATGTGTGTGTATATATATATGAATGAAAAAGTAAAGAAATGTTATAATTTTATCCAGGATAATTTTGTCAATGCAGAAATTCATCTCTCACATGCTCCATCCATCCATCATCCTCCTAATTCGGAAGGATGCAAATTGATGAGCCTGGGTAAATGAGCAATTCCTCCTCTTCATCCATCCTTTCTAAAACTTTTTAAACCAAATGATTGATAGAGTCAATCCATCCTTCCAACTCTGTCCATCCTCCCCCTCATAACCCCAACCAAAGATTGGACATGTGTTGGTTATTAGTTACCTAGGTTTGATCCCACCCTCAACTTGGTTCTGACCAGGATTTCTCCATCCTAACTCTCAAGGGAAAAAAAAAAAAAGGAAAGAAAAAGAAAAGAAAGAAATATCCATATTAAGATGATACCTGACATTTTGCTGATTTTCATGAATGGATCATTAAGTCATCCAGAATTTTCCAATGAAGAAAAAAATAATCAATGTGCAAGAACATCTAATGGCTAAGAAAGTCAAATTGCAAAATAAAGACTTGTTTTTAGGGTATGTGCTCCAGTAGCAAAAGGGAGAAAACTATAAAATGCCAAATAATGAAGTGGTGAAATGTGAAATGAGGATGGCATTACAATCCTCTAGATACATAGAAAGAGACATTTTGCAGCAGACTATAACCATTAAGTATCCATATTATGATGGTCCCTGACAATTTATTCTTTCATGACTAGATCACGAGGTCATAGAGTTCATTTTTCCAACACCGATGGATCAGGAGAGAGCTGAATTGCTAAACAAAGGCTAGGTTGTTTTGGGTATGTGCTCTAGGAGCAAAAGGAAGGAACAACAAAGTGCCTTAGAAAAAATTAGCGATATGTGAGATAGGAAAGATGTTAGTTCCTTGAAGACATTGTGGAAAGAGCATTGTTATGATCCAAAAAGGGAAAGAGCATAAGAATTTACTGCTCGAAAACATAAAGAGCACTATTTGAACTTAAAGATGCACAAGATGTGGGAATAGGACATACCAAATTCAGCATATTGATCATAGAGAATTTGTAATGTGATAGATGAAGTATCTTGGTGGCCAAAACAAACACACACACACAGTCAGAGATGAAATTGAAAATTTTCAAACATATTAAGAAAGCTAATAAAGCTAAATAGTTACCAATGCTACATATGCAGTTTGTTAATTAAGAATGGCACCAAAAAAACCATTCTATGTCTCAGTCCTTTTTTTCAATAAAATGGATTCTTGATGTCCATGTATATGACTATTCACATCAAATTACAATGGAGATGGCTAAACAAAAGGAGTGGCAGATTAATGCATATATGCAGTTTGTAAATAAGACTGTTCATTCATGGACACCAAAAAATCCATTCCTTGTCTACGTTTTTATATTCAAATAGAATGGATTTTCAATGTCCATGTGTATGACCATTCACTTCTAACTACAGCAGAGATGGCTATGTATGCAGTTTGTAAATTAAGAATGGTCACATTCATCAACACCAAAAAATTCATTTTATGTCTGAGTTTTTATATTCAAATAAATGGATTTTTGATGTCCATATATCTGAAAATTCATATCTAACTACATTTTAGATGGCTAAAAAAAGGATGCAACAGATTAAAGCATTAGGATGATAGCAAAAGAAAGAAATAAAGAAAAGATGATTGTAGAATATCAAGGGTAACTCCGTTCAATAACTAGTTCACTAAGCAGATTTTTTTAAGTAAGATTGCTAACTACCATTTTATGGGTGGATAGCGACTAAAGTACTACTCATACATGCTCATTAGATATATAAGACGTCAAAAAGCATCTGGATTTTTGGCTATGCAATTACATCTACAGAGAAGAAAACTTAGAAAGTAGTGGAATGGTCTACTTCTGAGGCAATTTGCTTTGCTTCAACAATATCTTGGCCATTTGATTTTTCCCCAACCATTGTACCAAAATGTAGCAATAATTTGCTTTATATTTATTGCAGAGTTGATAATGCAATCAAATAATTGGGATGCAGCATTTTTCCATTAAAAGGACATAAGAATCAAAATGATGGGAGGATTGAGATGCTTGTTAATAAGAATCATAAAGGCGACATAAATAGTTGCACCAACTACCATGACATTAATCTACAAGCCAAATTATGTAGTTAAGAGTTGATAAGGCAAATTTTGAGAGAACCAATTTGGTTTCATGCTAATAGCCAAAAGAGATTTCTTTCTCAAAAAAATAAAAGAGACCCACCTGCGGTTTATTTTATCAACTTAATGAGAGCATCAAATTGACTGCCATGAGAAAATTATCTGGTGAGCATTATCATTGTACTTATAAGGTATATTTGAAAATTATTAGAGAAAAGTATGTTGTGATGAGGCTCTATAGCAAGACAACTTACAACATTCAGTGGACCTACAAAAACAACCAGACCTGGGCCCATATCTATTTATGCATAGCAGCTATTTCGAGTCTTGTAAGTGGAGCCACATGCAGCTCAAGTTGCAGGTACAAGCCTGCTTATTTGGATCCCTACAACTCAAGTTGTGCAATAAGTTGCTCAAGCTGCACCTCAAGACTACCCTGTGGTAGGTCAACTTGCGGTGAAAATTGCCGCAAGACGAATTGCAGATACCTGAGTAGGTATCATAATTTTATAAAAAAAAGGATCCTCTTCCCTTCTCTCCTCCACTCTGCCGCCTCCTCGTTCGCCACCCACCCCCTCTAGCTCTACTCTGCCATACGTGTGCCTTGTCAAACACTGATTCTCTCAGCAACTTATATACTTAATTACTTTGATGCACCAAATAAAAAGGTTGTATGCATGTCAAATACCAATTCTCACAGCTGCTTACACACTTAATTCAAAGTTGCAGCAATAAGTTGTGTTTATTGCACGTTCCCAACACTAAAAAAAATAGATACATACATCCCTAATCACAAGAATCTCCACAAGAATGCCAAGCTAATCCTCAATTATTCCTAGAAAATGGAGTCTCAGTTATTGCATAGCTATTGCACATCCATCCATCCATGCATACATCTTGACACACCTCAAACTACCCAACCCCCTTAGACCCCTCTCTAGACAACTGTCACAAATAATTATTTTAGTCTACTTGCAACCAGCTTGGTAGACATTATTAAATAGCCTAGGCGTGATATATGAGTATCAACTATCAAGCAATCTATCACTAGAACTAATAAGCCTTTTACATTTATGGATCCTCATTCACCAAGTACTCCTATTAGGAACTCCTAAGCATTTTTTATATGCTTTACACAACTTCCATCCTTGTTACCTGAGGTCTTCCCCTCCGACATCTTTTTGCCAAGATTAAAGTACCCCTCCTTGCTAGAGCCCCTTTAGATCTTCATTGTATATGACCATTACATGTTGACTGCTTCTCCTTGTCTTGATTTATACGACTACTACTATAGTTTCTCTAGTGCACTTATTCCTCCTTGTATTCCTTTTAGTATTTCTACACGTTCATCTCAACTTTTCTATTTTGTTATGTTCCACTTCTTAGTCATTCAATCATATCAAACTAAAACTTCGGATCACAAAAGATTTCCTAAACCCTTTGGACAAAAACTTTAATCATGATACTTTCAGGGAAAATAAAATTTTCAAGGTTTACAAAAGAGATTTATGACCGTCCCTTGCAAGACCTTGTTTTTCTTCCTTTTTCATCACATGATCCTCACCTTTTCAATCAATCCATCATTGTAACCCCTCTTGCAATGCAATCATTAGGTAACCTGTAATTACCTAGTTCTAACTAGATGCATCATAATTGAACCACATCGCCAGAAGTTTTTCTCGTCTACATTGGCCTTCCTGGCATATCAACATTTTACATTATTTTCACCCAGGTCTTAGCAACAGGTTTTGCAATCAAATAATTGTCTAGAAAAACATCACAACCTCATCAACTCTATTTGTTCATCTGTTCACTTCATCTGAAATATCTTAGAAATCCAAATGATAATAATGAGCAAACATTACAACCATAAACTTTTGGTATGGTATATCAATAGCAGACTATGGGCCTAGTAGTATTAAGTTCTGAATAGCCCCAGCTATAACACTTATCCTATGCCAGCATCAAAATTGGCCTACATCAAGGCCCATCAATACTCCTACCTCTAAGCTATCTCCAAGCTATTTCTTCACATACTCAATTTAGCATATAATGCCATTTCTCATCTCATCAATTAAAGCTACATTGTGCTTGCTAATCTTTTAAGAGAATAAGGGTGCATTGTGGCATAGGCATGAGACTATCTCCCATGGTAATTATCTCCATGCATGTTATTTAAGGTGGTAAGTATAGCTAGCAAAGTTCTCAATGAATAAACTTTCATTGAGAACAAGGTATAAAAATAACTTTCTAAACAAGGTATAAAAATCAGATGGCAAAATTAACATGAAGGTTTGGTCAAAACCAGGAATAATAGAATAAAAAGCAAGAATGCCAAAGGAACACATAAGTTCATAAATTGAAGAAAATTACCAAAAATTGATCGAAATGTCACAAAGAAGTGCAAGAAAATTGGAAGAAGTGCAACATTAGACAAGGACTTAAATCAAGATACTGGTTGGTGATATCAGTTTTTCTTAAGAATAGTGCAATCTCGGACCATCCTGTACTAATTCTAGGGATTATGATGTGCATTGGTACCATCTAGTATGTTTTTTTCGATTTATTTAAAATTGTGAATTCTCCAGCCTTTTCAAGCTCTTAAATCTTCAATTACCTTTCTTTTTTTGGTTTTGATTCAGCAGTCAAGGGATGGGAGGCCAAAAAAGTGACAATGGAGGAGGAATTTGCAAATAGGGTTGTGGTGAGAGAAAATCTAGGAGATGGTGCACGCACACAAGTGGTGGGTTGGAGGAGAGAGCGCTTGGAGAGCACTCAAGGAGCAACTTGTCATCAAGGCATGGTAGGGGGCGAGGGTCCAGAGATGATGCCACCAAGAGGAAGGACAAGATTGGGGGAGGAAGGAGGTGATGGTGGAGGTTTTAAGGGAGAGGAAGGAGAGGGTCAGGAGGACAGGTGTTAAAGGGAGTTTAAGTTACCACCTCGGGCCAGGTTTAAGTTGGGTTTGATGGATTAGGTTTGAGTTGGCACCCATTTTTGGTGCACAAAACTCAATTTAGGGCTAATCCCAAGTGTCAAATGGGGGATGAAGAACCCTAGCTCTCTACCACCCCTAACCATCCTCTCTCTCTCTCTAACTCCCCTCTTCTGCAATAGCCTCATCTTCCTATTATTCTCTTATCACTTTCTTTTTTTAAAAACCTGCCCACATTGGCACTAGCTCAATACCAGCTGTAACAAGGCTGGTACCACTATATATTGGCTGGTGCCTATGGTTGGTACAGATTGGTACTTATCAGCATGGTCGAGGCAGGGCGGTACTTATTGGTATGGTCAATGCAGGCTGATACCACTATATTTTGGCAATCCGACACTCTTTCTGGAGCCTATCTTTTTGTTGAAACAATACAAGACCGATGGTACCTTCATGTTTCAACGATACTTAAATCCATGCTTTTAGAGTTGCTACTTTCCACTGAAAACCCAGGAGGGGGAATACCTAGGCTAAAATAAATGGAAGTAACTCAAAAGGATTAAGAAAATCTATAACAATAGAGATAGCAAAGTAATTTGACAGATTTTGTAAGGGCACAGAGCTTGTATATATTTAAAAAAGAATCTACATACACAACAAGAGTCAAGATGATGAATGCACCACTATCAAAATATCAAATAAACCTTGGCACATAGAAGCAAGTATAGAGTATTTACATATGAGAAGACTACAAAAAACATTTAATTTCAGAGTTCATGCAGTAAATTTTCACATTTTCAGCTTCAATTCTTCAAATTAAAACATGGTGAAAGATCAATATCAAGAAAATTATAGGTTATTATTATCTTTTCCCACTTCAAGTCACAGTAATAACTTTTCAATACTATGACAAAATTGAGACAACTAAACCAGAATTCTGAACTTGAAAGTTTAGGAACAATGACCTCTGTCCGATGATATGAAAATGATCGGTAGAATGTCATTGAACTATACATTTCTCCAAGAACCAATGGCATTCTCAAACCTCATAACAGCATTTCAAGCTGTTTTCATATGACAGGAACCTTTAACATAACTTCTTCATTAGCCACATATGATTCCGATAAGATATCTATTTACATAGATCACCCACATGCAGCCAAAAACCTGTTGCAGTTATTTCTTAGTTCAATTTTAACTCAAAACACGTAGGGCTAAAAATTTATTTTAAAAAATTTGTGGTCCATGGAAGTTTTCTTACCACGAGCATAAATATAAAGAAATCAAACAAGAGTACTACAGTAACAAGGGCCCCCCCCAATGAAGAACATAAAAAAAAAGAAAAGCTGTGTAATTTTACAGCCACATCCAACCTCCTAAATGAAGCATGCTGGAGCACATGCAAGTGAACGCGAACATTTCCTTGAGCTTTAGCATTTGTAATAAGAATTTCATATGAAGAACCACGCATGGTTAATTAAAAAATCAGGGAAAGACACTTTGATTGTTATCATATACTATATAGGTTTTAACTATCCATGCATAATTTTTTTAGGCTGAAAGTATTCAATCATTATTGAGTGTTAGGAGCAGCTGTGGAACCAGACTTCAGTAAAAGCAGGCAACTCAAGCTCTACAATTAAAAATAGTGAGCACCTTCTAAAAAAATGCAAATTCTTATGAGACTACTAACAAATTGCTTTGCTTCATTTTCAAGAAATACACATCATAAGAACTTTAGAAAACAAATAAGAGATTCAATCTTAACAAAAATATTGCTAAACTATAGTTGCAATAAGTAAAACAACATTTGAAAAAATTAGGAAGGGCGGGAGCGGGATTTCATAGGGGGTATGACAGCCAGAAGGCTAAAGATTCCAGCAACTGAGAGTTTAACGAGCAACTACGACATATCCCAAAAATAATTTAAAGTAGACCAGAAATCTACCATACATACACATGACAAGCATGTAGAAGTCTTTGGAATCTTAAGAATCTCACATCTAATGAAATTCCAGCATAAAAAAAAATGCAGCCTGTCATCACATCAACATATACTACAAAAGAAAAGGTAGAAAAAATAGTGAAATAAACTAAATGCCTGCAGTTTGACAGAAATGTGAATTTATGACAAGTGCTTTGAACATGTGTATTACTTGTTGTTGACAAGAGATACTCATATTAAACTCAAATGACCCACAAAAAGAAAAAAATATATTTGCAAAATGGTGATTCATGTCTTATATTTTATAGGCAAGACACTTCAAATTTAGAATCTTGGAAACCCCACATCAAATGAAGGTCCTGGGTATAATGATGATATAACTTATCATCGAATTTGTATATGAATTACAAATGAAAAGGTGAAAAATACTGAAATTAACTAAGTGCCGACAGTTCCATAAAAAAAACATATTCCAAAATTTATTCCACAAGAATAGTTCAAGTAAAGCAGAGCCACAAATGCTTTGTTTCTAAATGAAAAAACATGGATTTGATTCCACAGCCTTGAATTTGCAAATCAGCTACTTAAGCTATAATCAGTTCCTGAAAAAATGAGGCTCTTAAACATATGTTTAAAAGCTTCTATGTCTGGTTGCCATAGCATATGCAAGGTGGGCCATGCTGGAGGCAATTGTAAACGGGTTGGGCTGACAAGCACAATAGTGCAACAAGTTCGAATAATGGAGCAGCCACTATATGCAACAAAAAAAAAAAAAGAGGCCTAAGGTTCCCGGATTGCTGGAACCATAAATGGGTAACGGCACATTCATTGCATATGCAAGGCAGGAAAAAAGAAGACATTAAAGTAGTTTTAATTTTCATCATATATATTCTACCACAACTAAAAAAACCTTGATTACAAATGTTCTCACCAGAGACATTTACTTCTATTGAAGCCTAAATGTAGCACTACAAATGCATTTAGTCAGAGCTTGATCTCGAAGTCCAAATACACATAGCATTAGTTAAACCTAACTATCAGACTGTTAGTCATGCTAAAAGTACTTTTCCTATCATCAGTGCTATTGTTCCCCTGAATCTTATTTCCTTTCTCTATATTGGTAGGTGTATCATACACAGCCCACTCTCACAAGTTTAGTGGAATGGTACCCACATTCTAATAATCTTACAGAATGCTTTTCTTTGTTTTTCTCAGCTGTTGCGAATAAATTTATAATAGAAGAAAATCCAATACATAATTCATCTATCGTTACTCCACAATTTTACGGTTCAAACTATAGTGCACAGCTATAAAAGAGCTACCAGGTGCACATGTCCCACAAATTTAGGGCTCATCCGGTTCGCTGGAAATTTTTTTCCTCATTTTTCCTGGGACACTAATTCCTGAAAATAAAGATGCCTAGGAAAGTGGTTTCAGCATGTTTGGTATATTTACTTGACCATGGTAAAGTGGTTTCGGCATGTTTGTTATATTTACTTGACTGGAGTAATAAGTTTGTTTTATGAAGATGTTTGGCAGCTCCTAAAGTCTTGTTAATTTTTTCAGCTCGAATCTACAGAATTGCTAGTTTCAGATGAACA
Organism: Areca catechu; assembly: GCA_021397845.1. Taxonomy (NCBI): domain Eukaryota; kingdom Viridiplantae; phylum Streptophyta; class Magnoliopsida; order Arecales; family Arecaceae; genus Areca; species Areca catechu. The sequence goes on from CM038052.1 coordinate 181,118,661, forward strand.
ATGATTTTTTATTGGCTTTTGCCCACTACTTTATTTTAAATTTTCACTAAGCAAAAGAGTAATTATTTGACTAATCACATACTAACTCCGACATATTATTGTTTCATGACCATCTAATATTATCTCCAGATCAACATTTGGGAAAACCACTAAAATGACCTCTCTCTAATGAAATGTTCAAGAAATTTCAGAAGTTTTACCAAGTTCTTCGGTGATGATTTCTCTATATTCTGGTTTAGCAAAATGATGATGCAAATGGGCTACTGCCATGTGAATCATGACTACATAAACTTTTTTAATTTTTAAAACAAAAATGTGCTTCTTAAAAAAATAAATGCTCTGGCCTCTCCTTGAGAGAAGAACTTTCAAAAAATTAGAAGCAAAACCAATCTATGCAGTAAGAAAACAAACTAAAAGGCTAAGACAGTTGATTTTTTCATCAAATTCAGAAATTTTTTGAGCTCCTAACATGCTTCATAGGTGTGATTGCAACTCTAGAACAAACAAACTTCATTAGAATAACCATATAAACATTTTGGCCAGCAATTTGATCATGTTCATTAAATCGTAGATGTTAAACTTGCTCACAGAAAAATTCCATCAACCACAAGATTAGCACCTAACCTATATAGGCTGTTAATCAGTACCAAAGCTATCAAAATAGTATTGTCTGATAAAGCACACCAAACACATCTATAACGAGAGACATGATAGAATGCTCTCAAAAAATATACCGAAAACATTTTTTCTAGAATATCCCTTATAATCAGTACTTGACAAGCTAACTTTACACATGTATTGCATCAGAAAGGGTGGTAACATAGAAACTATGTGCAGAGATACAAACTTGCAAAGAACTTAAGGATAAACAAATACTAACTAGGGCTTCAATGTTCCATCTTAAACCGTTAAAATGGAAATACTATGGATGAAAACATGTTTAAATTTTTAAATATATTATTATGAACAAGCCAGCAATTATGAATCCATCAGGATATATACATGTATATAGCACATATGCAAATACATACATACATTCTGAAAATTTCTTAAAATTACATAAGCCACACCAATACCAACTACATTATGATGGCAAGCTGATATCATCAAGGCACCTAAATTATACAATATGTGCATTCGATATCTATATGTGTTTGTATGCATGCACATCATTCAATACTTTGCAATATGAAATAGTGTCAATCATTTTAATATTCCTAGATGAGTCGCCAACATAATCAGCATCCTATAATATAGAACATCATGCGCACAAAGATTTTGAATTATTGATTGCCATTGATATTCCCTTCTTGTAAAGAGTCCCTAATAGTTGGATTTTTACTTACAGCATCATTAATCATAATCTACACCATTAAAAATAACTAAAAACAAAAGTCAAACATTTGGTAGTATCCTGCCTAAGCATCAACTAGGTGCAAAAAATGGATGATAACAAGCAGTTCCAGTGCCTTAAGATAAGAGATATGAACTGAAAATCCATGCTGTTGATCTTGATCTACAAAATTCAAAACATCTATAAGACCCTATTTCAATAGGTTTTGATACTTGGATTATAGCAAGAAAACAAACTATGCCATTAAAGCCATTTTTGTTTGCCCTTGATGCATGGGTTGGAGACCTCCACAAATATATGGTTTTCACAAGCATTTTCAGTGGTGTTGATCATGATCAAATGCTAGAGAAATGACCCACCATTGATTTTTGAATCATTAAATTGTTTACTAAAAATTTAACATTTATTGTGTAGTCTAGATTTCCATTCTCTCTCCATATATACACATGGGGATAGCTAAAATACAGAATGTGTGTACAGAGGACTTCAGACCATAAGATTCCATCATCCGAGTTTGCAAAATCAAAATATACGCCATTGGATGTAATCTACAAGGTCTAAGTGCATATGCTCAAGAAATTCATAGGTTTTGAAGAGGGTCAATCATCCCACTAGGTGTGGTCCATAAATAAGGTTTAATGTCATGATACAATGTAATAGCTTTACGGCAACTTGATGCACAGCTAGGGGTATCTTTTTCTTTTCTTTTTTTCTTTTTTTGCATGCGGGGATCATGTATTTGTGATGGTTGTACAGTCCCTCCCCCAACCAAAAACATATATACTTGAATGCACAGTTGCAGTCAACATATATAATGACAATTTCTCTAAATAAAGACCAACGATGAAAACATGTGGAACTTCAACCAAGATGATTGACATGTTTGGACAAAGAGGAAACTAAATTAAGAACCTGTGCATCAAAAGTATTGGTAGATTAATCATGAAATGTGGTCAGGCTGGTGTTTGATCAAATCTCACCCACAAAAAGTAGAAGCTCCAAGTCCAATGCAAAAACTCATACATGCCTAGTTCAAAGCTATCTATCTCAATCATAAAAAGGCACATGAAATTTCAAAGAAATCCATACAAAAGAATGGGGTTACTTCTGCCTGGTGGTACCCAAATTAGGACAGTATCAAACAAAACAATCTCTACATATATCATGATTTGGCACACAAAAAGCCAGCAAAGAAAAAGACCCCATATACCTCTGCAAGTAAATCACAAATTCTCCTCATCTCATGCCTATTTTGCTTCCACTCAAGTATTTCTACTTCTGCAGTTAATTAAACTTGATTCAAAAATGCCTCCATCAATGTAGAAAAAGTGCTTCGTCAACTTAAGACAAGCATACCAGGAAAAAAATTCTTCTGAACAGTATGACCAAAAGTTATAACTGAAAGAATGTTGTATTTAACTAAGAAGTGTACAAGGGTCAGAGTCACAATCTCTAATTGTGTAAATAACATGGGCTTACATTTAGCAGCGAATAGCCCCGCTTGATGCAATTGTCAAGACAAAATTAAAATGTACAAAGCCTTGCCAACAGGCAGTTCTAGATCTTGCCACCATCTTTAACGGCAATTGCCTCTTTCCAAGAAAAGTTCCTCCTCCACAAATATCAGTGTTGCAAGTCCCCAACTTCCACATGTCACACAGCTAAAAGCTGAAACATAATTATAAAAAAAAAAAAAGCAGAAATCTTTTGCTGTGAGATTCTCCTGCAAGAAATTCTTTCAGCAGAAGGTAATTTATAACTTCCAAGAGTACTTTCACAAAATGAAGTACATCAGCTACATACTATCAAAACTTCCCACAAAGTAAACACTACCAGGATTCACCATTAAGCTGGCCTCCAACAATTAAGAGGAGGAATATCAGGCCTACATGATAACATCTGGTGAAGACCATGGCCTGGATAAATTCAAAAGACACCAAAGCAATCACAACATGAAGATAATAAAAATTTAACTTTTCCAAATTTCCAATTTGCAAATCAAAACAACCTGGAACTGAATCTCCACTAGATGGCATATGAGTATTCAAAGGAAGCTGAAAACACATGGAACTTGAAGATGGTCTTTCCATGTTAGACCTCAAAAATCCTACCAAAAGAACATCAAACATATTCAGAATTTGACCATCCCAATTTTAAAAGTACTAAAAAAGCTATTGTTTGTTTTCTCTAACAGGCTTATTCAACCATGATAACAAATATTCATTTAGAAGCAACATTTACCACATACCATCCTGCACCGAAGAAGCTGCTGACCCTCCAGATACCCAAGCATTATGATGATTATCTGGACTAAAATCACCGGAATGCACTCTCCATTGTTCATCAGAACCAAAATGCCTCCGGCTATTAGGATGAGATGACAAGGTGTAAGGATTACATCGCTGCTGCATATTTTGTTGACTCATAGGGTTAACATGTGAGAAATGATTTGGTGGTGTTTGTGCAGGTGGAAAGGGATGACTTGGGGGTGTTTGTGCAGGGGGAAGAGAATGGTAAGGTCTACGGTGGAAGGGCGCACTGCCCTGTTGAAACTGGTGACTGACATAGGAAGACTGAGTTGTTAAATACATATCATTATGTCCATATTCATATGGCCTCGAGGAACTAAAGCTGGTTATGGGTTGTGTGTTGCAGATGCCACTCGTCATGAAGTTAGCAGGCTGCTGCAGAACCACTTCACTTTTCAAAGCAGCATTATCCTGGCCCTGGATGGCAGCATTTGCAGTCATCTGGGCTAGTTGATTGCCCTGCATATAGAAGGCAGCTTAAAGATACTATTTAAAGAGCAAGAATACAAGCTACCAGTCAATACACTTACACTTGGGGTCCTGCAATATTCTTGTATAGAAGGATGATATAACAATGATGGTGGGGATGACGACACTATAGGGGGGGGTGGCGGGAGAGATGGCAGGGGTGGTGCTGCAGATAATGGTGGTGGGGGTGGGGGTGGAGGAGATGGTGACAATGGTGGTGGTGGTGGTGGTGGCGGCGGCGGCGGCGGCGGCGATGGGGGCAAAGGTGGTGGCAGAGGCGGAGGATCCAAAGGCAGTGGAGGAGGACCCACAGGTAGAGGGGGAAGTTCAGTTTGATCAGCCAATGCAGGTTCAAAAGCTAAGTCAGAGTTCTGATGCTGAGATTCCAGTTTCTGGTGATTATTCCCTGATACACTTTTCTCATCTTTGGATAAGGCAGACACATCTTCCATTTCAAGTTCACCATCCACATCCTCCAGTATGTGATGATGTCTGTCACTTGGAGTAAAGGCACTTGTATCTAGCTCTTCTGAAGCACAGACAGCTTCAACTACCCATTCGTTGCCAGTATCCTTGCATGAACTACTAGGAAGATCTCCATCCTCATCTCCAAAAACATGGGAAGATAAAAGTCCAGGCAACTGAAAAGTTGCATTGCTGAAAAAACAGAATAAGAAAATATGAAAAAAGATTCAAACAATGGCAGCACAAAGAAGAAAGTAACAAAAGATAAATGAAACAAAGAGTTTCTCAATAAACAGGAAACAAGTGTCGGCTAAAGATCAGAAAATTAGATACAAAAACATAATTTTCAAATTAAGTACACATGCAATTACCAGTCCAGCATACCTAACAGGACAAATGAAGAATATGACATTATGACTTACAATCTTTTCTTCTCTCTCTTTGGCTTGTTCTCAGACTCAGACTCTAACTGAGAAGTGAAGGATTTGAAACTCCCTGGTGGATTAATATGATGTGTATGTTAAGTGACTTTGCAAATAATGAAAGAAAAGTGGGGTAACCTTAATAACATGACAACTTTGATATATAATATATATACACACATATAATTGCTTACTATAGACATAAATAATACATAAAACAGAATATACATGTGAACAAACAAATGAAAACAAGTTATATTTAAGAGAAATAGCTTGGACTTTAGCAAGGAACCGTCTTTAGGGCTCTTTGTTGGTTTTTTTCCTTCTCTTTCCAAATTTATCTTTTATGAAGGGTGGAAACAGGGATAAAAAAATCTCCTTTTATCATTTTCTTGTGTGTGTGTGTGGGCTCATCACTCGAAGACAGTTAAAAATTAATGTGCATCTGATTGAATTATGTATCAGCCTACCATCTCAAATATCAAATCTTGATTTTCCATTCTAACCTCAAGTACCATGTGCATGACTTGTGATGGGATCATAACAATCCATAGAATCATGTGCCACACGATTCACATATATACATAAGTGCTAGAAAATAATGTGATCACAACTGTATATCTGATGGAACATTAGCTACCATGACATCATTAATGTCCCCTTAACAAGCTAAATGCTGGTAAATGTATTGCAGCACAACTTGTGTTTAAACTCTTTGCTTTTATTTCATTTAATAGATATTGATTTGTCATCAAACCATAAGCTTGAGCAATTGCACACATGATTGCTAGACTGTTGCGCAGACAATGAACGCAACCAGATTTTCTTTTTTTTTTTGAAGTGGGGGGTTTTGTATAAAAATGCGCTACTAGCCAAACAAAGGTATGGACTCTATGGAAAGAGTGTGCCAAAATCATAGAATAACAGAAGTGATCTGCTCAATTTTGATGCAATGTTAGCGATAAAAAAAAAGAAGGATCCATGCAAAATGAAATCTTCCAAGATACCAAGAGAAAACCCTAAACTTCAACAGGAGAAAAATTAGGAGATTTTATCAGTAAGTGTTGAATAAAAACAAAATAAAACTATTTATAGTATCTCAACCCTAACAAGGATAGTTTTGTAAATAGCAAAATATTCAAAATAACATAATAACATATAAATAAAACTAATATCCAACTGGAAATTAAATAAAATCTAAAAACATGATACTGAACCAAAGACAAATATAAAATAGCATTTATTTGGATTTTTGTTGATTCCTATGCTCCATCCAGCCGAAGTACCCTTCAGCTAGATGTTTCGTGCCAAATTTTCTTGTTATGAACCGAACAGAATGGAGGAATTCATTCAACTCTCAATTGCAATATTGTAATACAAAATCAAAGATATAACGCAAAGCTTAATTTCACTTTTCATGGCTTCTCCAAACCGATGGATTTTAGAACTGATAACATATTCTAGATCTCATTCCAATGTTCATTTTTAATCTAAAATTGGAAAAATCATGAAGAGGTGAATAGCAACAGCACAGAACTATGAAATTTCCCCGGTGCAGGGCATTTATAAAAGGAATTGTATAAACCAACATGCGTGCAAGCATGCACATGTATATGGTTATATATATGAAAAAACCTAGAGTGAATTTGGATAACATATAGCTATAGACTGCTCCTACCTTAGTCATAGTTCATGGCATCAATACATTAGGAATTTCATTTATATTGGTTGATTTCAAATCAAAATTGCATGTCTATAGAAAAAGTAAAAATGATCTCATTTTTGCCATTGTAACATAATCATCAGCATAACCTTGACTACATAAGTACACATATTGAGTCAAGTCAAAGGAAACGTGGAGTCACTACTACCACATGTGCAATATGGTTGGAGGTATCTAGAGCCAAGGATCCGAAGGCAATGGCCAAAATGATATGAAAAAATATAAAAGAAATATTCTGAGTTACCATTGTCCAGAAAAACACATATTTGCTAAAAATTTTGGATGAGGGTAACTATGCCTTAAAATAAATCCTAGTTGCAATTAAGTCTAATTAGACTGCTTAAATTAAGTCCTACTCTTTCAGTGATATATAGTGATCAATTTGCTTAGATGTACACAACTAATTCATTTAAAGCATATGCATTAATTTTGATGATTTCATGTATCACTTTATTTGAATCAAAAAATTAAATATTGGTGTTGCCAAGCATGCTAGCCACCACTGGCCAGCATGGCACATGCCAGGCAGTGCTGCAACAAAACCACTTTAAAAACTTAATAACTGAAAAGTTAAAAAAATGCATCCAAGTGCACCAGGCTCCCACCACTACAAGGTCTAGGGAGGGTCAAATGTATGCAGCCCTACCCATGCAGACAGGCTATTGCTGTGTTTCAAACCAATGACACCCAAGTCACAATGAAACAATCTTACCATGGTGCCAAGGCCAGCCCTCTTATAATTTAAAAGATAATTTTTTAATTGAAAAGTAAAAAAAGGAATCAAATGAATGTCGTGATAATCCAGTTCTGGTGCTCGTACTACCCAGCAGAGTATGTGCCACACAACACGAATGGCACACTTAAAATCTAAGTTCAAATTATAAAAAATACCAAAATATATCCATTTCAAAAATCATGTTGCTATAAGAGATAAGAGTTCAATTCAAGTATTCAACCGAACCTAGTGCTCAATCAAATGGTAAATTTTACCACTAAGCTAATGAACTGGATGACCGGATAATATGGGATCAGCATGTTAAAATTGAAGGAATTTGATTGATGTCTAAAAAACTACCTTCCATACTCATCAACAAGCATGCCTTCCATTTCTCTCACTGGATCATCCACAGAACGCTCAGCTCGAGATGGACATCTCAAAAAAAATCCAGCATTCGGGTCATCATGCGGAACATCAATCTCATCCATGTACTGCCGTAGAAGTGACTCAGGCAGAATTTTTCTCTCAAGCCACAACCTTAAGACCTACAGAAGAAACAGTTTATTCCTTCAAAAAGCACCACCTCCTATAAGTGGAACATTAGTAACACAATTACCTTAAGACACTGACGACGATTCTCACGAGCACCAGCTCCAGGTGGAGCTGCGGCACCCAAAAGACGTGGTAATGCTGCTTGCACTGTAGGAACATATGAGGCTCCAGCAATTCCTGTTCATTTTTAAAAAGACAAATTTTTAATTTTTTTTAAAAAATAATCCATCCGTTGGTTACCTATTAGATCCAGAAGCACGCACCAAAAAGTAGAAGAACCGTGGATTTCTATTACAAACTATGGGTTCATCCAAAAAGTATATTGATTGTAAATACATTTTCATGGAAGCCACAGTTCCTCCCAGATGGACCTACCTTTCTGGTTATGTGAACATTGAGTGATAGAATCCACAAGGAAAAAGAGGTCAACTTTACGATGAAAGCTGGGTTCACACTCTAGCTTCCGGATAAGAAGTTCTACAATCTGCAAAAGGCATGAACTTTACAGTGAGTGAACATTAAAATATATAGCAAACCACAAGAAAGGCGAGAAGCATACTTATTGATACATGAACATTACTGTCAAATCAAAGAACTAAAAGGTATGAAACTTAATTTTGAAAAGAACTCTTCAAGTAAAAATAATTTTAATCCCGAAAGAACTTAACAGAACCCCTTATGTTGTCAACAAGCAAACTGATAAACTTGTCCCAGTGATAAAATCCAAATTATCAATCATTACCAACCAAAAAAAAATGTGAGAACTGTCAGAAAACCTAAGAAAGTTCTAGAACACTAGCATAAGATCCTTATTTGAAATTGCAATAAAATATACAAGTGCTTGAAAGCAGATTGATCTATAAATAGTGCGAAGACACTAAAATCACACAAGCTAGTGCATGTAGCCAGATTAATCAACATTTGTGCATTTATCCTTTAAAAAACAACAACAAAAATAAACACAACACACATAAAGGAGGGGTGATGGGAACCGGAAAATTCGCATCTATTTCAAAAGGAAACATCGTGTGCTTTGAAAAATCCTAACCTTAATTCTATTCTAGAATAAGAGTTTATTTAGGATTTCCTTTTATTTCATTATTATTTTTTTAGCACTATTTCTTTTATTAGGGCTTAGTAATTTTACTTTTAGTATGTTAAGATTTGTTAGTCTATTTAAGGTCCCCAATTATATAGAGAAAGTCGGACTTGAATGATTGAATTTAATTCCAAAATTATTTGATTTTTTTCTTGAATTTATTTATTTATTTATTTTTTTGTTCGTGCTCCCCAACAAGAGGTGAGTGCAATAACACATGATCCTACAAGTAAGCTTACCTCACCAGCAATGCCATATTTGGCACAATCAATGGCATGACGTGTTGCACGTCCAATACTTTCCTTTGTCCTCGAAAGTGTTTCTAACATTCCTTCCAAAGCATCACGTGCAACAGCAGCTTCAGTACCACCACTCAATGAACCCTCAGGTGGTCTATATTCAAGACTAAATTTGTGCTCATGCTCTTCAAGTTCTACTTGATTTGTTGATGACAATTGTCGAGCAAGCACAGATGGAGAATCAGAAGGTGCAGAAGTCTCTTTTGCATCCATTTGAACAGAATTCCCTGATGAGAAGGGAATGGCAAAAGCAGGACTTGGGCTTCTTCCCTGTATCAAAGGCAGCGGCGAGACTGAACCAGGAAAAGCATTTTCACTAGTTAGGCAATGAGAATATGCCTGCCTCCTCTTTGCTTGAGCAGCTGCAATAAGATGTTTCATTGACTTGAAGGAACCTGTATATTTGGAATCAGTTGATAAACTTGCCAGTTTATCTTCTTTAGCAGCTTCTGATCTGCAATTAGAAAAATCAATTATTAAAGCAATCATACACCAAACTTAAGTGCAATATCAAATTAAAAGGGCAAGTACCAATTTACATACCGTTCTCCTGCTAAAACATCCTTCCCAGAACTATACTCAGCAGAAAAAATAATGACAGACCTATTTTCAATGACCTCAGACAGCTGCACGTTGGATTTAGAATTGACCTTCAACATCTCTGACTTAAACGATGACCTATTCTTTTCTCTTGTAAATTGATTATGAGAGCGGGTTAAGCTCTCAGGAGCCTGGCTTGAGAGTTTAGATGAAGTTTGTGCTTTCTTTACCAAAACTGACGAAGTTCTCGATTGGGGCATGATGGATTTATGCTCTGACAACTTTGCTGTATCACCTGGGCCAGCAGATGTTTTGGGCGAAATAATGGCTTTCCTAACCTCACTAAATGAGGATTTCTGATATTCTGGCTTCCCAGGACCAGGAGATATAAGAAATTCAGAAACTTTTTCTGCCCTTCTCTCTGCGATTTTGTCAGGACAAGGAGATGAAGAATAATTCTCAATTTTAACAGGTGATGTCCTATCACTGGAAGACTTCTCTTCTTTTGTAAAATGTGGGTTTTCAATCATACCATTGTTAACATTTAATGGAGGATCACTGTATCCTCCTGGCTGTGACTGAAATTTCTCAGTAGGAGCTGATGTATCTGGTTTTATCATAATCAAATTGCTAGCAGATTGTTTATGAACTGGAGTTTTGCACCCTTCCTGTTCATCATCATTATCGTCATCAATTCTACATGACCTCCGTCTGGGGCGATCATGGGTTTTATCTCTAGCACTTTTAGTCTCTGAATTTGATACTGTCTCCAATTCATGACAATGTTGCCTTGATATTGCTGGGCCTTGTATGGGCAACCAATCATTATGCATTCCTGTTTTAGAAACCAGATGACTATCAGCTTTCAAAGCTGTAGAAGATTTCTTCTTACTTTCTATGACCTCTTTGTTTTTAGCAGAAAATTGAGATAAATTGCTACTTCTTGAGCTCTTGGTTATTGCACCACCCTTGTCTGCAAATTTTAATTGTTTAGCTAGCTGTGAATCTTCATTGTCATCTAGTATATGCTTTTTACCACCAAACTGGGACCTTTTCTCCCCAAATCCATCGAAAGATGGTGACCTTTCAGAGACATGTCCCTTAGTAGTATCTTCCTCCTCCTCCTTCCTAAGTCCCCTTTGTAATGTATCTTTTCCAGAATCCTCCTCTGATTTTTTCAAACCATTTGATCTCTTTCCACTGTTCACATCAGTATCTAATTTTGAAGCTTTTTTGGGTCTAGCACCATCACATGAAGCAATATTTTCATCTCGGTGTTGTTCTTTCCCCTTCATATAAGGGTTCTTCTGCCTTTTTAGTGCAGGGCTTCGTCGTACTTTCAGGTCATTGCTGAGTTCTTTTTTTGGTTTACGAAGCACCTTTGCCATGCGATGGCCATTCTCTACAACATTCTGTACATTGCATGCATTTTTCGAATGACCTGACATTGCCACAGGTGGAGAACCAAGACGTCTGCTGCAAGACAGATCTCCATGGCCTTGTTCTGAATCACAAAGATGCTGATATCCACTAGCCACAGAGCCCTTTGGAAGAGTCTCCATCATTTCAGTTTTGGAGCATATTTCCCTGTCATTACCTTGATTGACATCGAGATGAGGACTTGTTAGATTATTTTCCTTCATGGAAGGAGCACCAGAAGCTGAATTAGAAACTGAAGCTTTCCTTTCTGGTGGCTCATGTATACGATTAGTATTTGAAGCTTTCTTCCTCCTCAACTCAGACAAAACTAAAGATTCTGTTCCACTTAAATCACCATGCTTCAAATCAGAGGTTGCAGTCCCCTCATGACTCTGTGAAAAGTGATCCAAGCCATGCAACACATCACCAGAGTTTTCACTCTTATCTCTTTCATTTTGCTCAAGTTTTCTTAATCGAGACATCTCATGATTATCTACAAGATGCTTGCTATCTTTGAAACAATCAGTTTGGGAAGATGCAGGACCAGTGCTAGTCCTTTCAACATCCTGTTCAAGCTCACCTGAACTTTTCTTGTGCAGTTCTTCAAAAGCCTCACAAATCTCCTCCACAGCACGGGCAAAATATTTGACAGTTTTACCCTGGCAGCGAGCTATCAACTTACTTTTTGATTCCTTAGTAAATACTTGAATATCAGCTGGTGCAACAAATGCACTGCAAAAGAACAGCAAACAAACATGATCAGTTACAGGGATATATAGAGTTGACCAAACAGGACACACTCTTAGACTAGACTCAATTACCCTCTGACAGAATTCACAATACTGTCAAGAATGATATATGAGAAGAATCAATAAATAAAAGTAAAGTACCATGTGATCAACGGAGGAGCAAACTTTCATATGAAGAATATTTATCTATCAGAATTTGATATTAAACAACAATAAGAGGCAATGAACATGGAAATAATCAATAGTCCTCAGTGCAAGGAACCAACCTTGTCCGAAGAATGACGAGAAGATTTCAGTAGATGGTCACACATGAACAAGATTAAGGTAGGGAAAAAGAAGACACTTTATTTGAGGTCACTTACCCACACATTTTTGACTGCATGCATCAGAAAGCTATCACACTTCAAAAAAATAACATAAACAGGCACCCCAATTATAAATTAAACAAGATTTAGGAACTGATACAGATAAATATCATTTATAAACCCTATAAACTCAGAGAAGAAAATTTATATCACTTGACACCAGCATTCTTTTAAATATAATTGGCACCATGGTCCATGTCCAGCAGTCTCAGTGTCAGCATCAATTAACTGGTTTCCAAGAAAACTAAACCACGCAAATATTTGCTCCTGATATATCATAGATCTGCTTCAGGTAACTCCAGATCTCTTTAGGATGGACTGCTTGTCATCTTTTAATTAAGACCATCATATATGCCAAGAGAGAAAGTACAAAAATTCCATTTAGAAGAACATCAGGAATTAAGTACTTGCAAAATAACAACCATGATAAAATAATGCTCTGGAAAAATGTTAGACCATTATTGGTCAGTCATTGAATTAATACATTACCTTTTTCATGTTTGCATAATTTAAAGTCACTTCAACATTATAAAAAGAAATTAAATTATGTTCCTGAAGTGTGGTCCTGATCTCCAACTGGATTTTGCCGCTTATGATTTCAAAGAAGTTTTCCATTCAAATTCATATAGCAATTTGAACTTAATTATAAAACCGTCATGATAAGTCAATGGCAGAGTTATCAACTAATTAAGTAGTTAATTATTATAAATAAGGCAGACCATTCAATAACTGCTACTTAAAAAACCAATAGTCTCTGATATCTAGTACTTTTTAAAGAACCAAGCCAGTTCCATGGTTAACAACTAATAAACTCTAAAATTCATAAACCAATAAATTTTTATGATCTATATTTACAGAATGTCAATTGTTAAACTAGAATATGCAAACCTCCATATGTACATTCATGTGTCATGAGTACACCATTTATATATGGATTTTTTGCAGGTATACCCTTCTCGACATTCAAATTTACATGAATACCCTCTTAAAATTCATATTTGCATATATACCCCCTTATAAAACTTCATTTTTTGCACGTGTACCCTCTTTTTCTTTTCCTGTTGGTATATATACCCATGTCATCTAACACCGTTAAAAAATTAACTATTTAAAATTAAAATAACTGAAATACCCTTATAGATAGATGTGCAAAAGAAATATTTATAAAGATATATGTACAAATAGCAATTTGCGAAGGTATTTAAACAAATTTGAATATTTAGGAGGGACGTAAACAAACTCTAATTTTTATTTTTTTTATATTTTATATTATTTTAACTAGATGAAAAGAATTCAAACACATTAGTTTAATATCAATTTTATATTATTTTAACTAGGAGGGAGGAATAGCTTAAGTTTGAGCTGAATTCAAGCTCAAACTTCTTAATTAGAGGTGCCATCCCTTCAAACATGTTTAGTGCTACAATCTCATCATCCTTATTTGGGAATAGGTTCTCCCGTAGGATTCCTGCCAAGCTCAGACAGCTTTCCAAGCTTCAAGACTTGAAACTAGGTGTCACAGGGCTGATTCTTCTCCAAAATTTTGGCAAAAAATCAAGCCTTGTGCGGTACTAGACTGCTGTCTAGTTCAGCCTCTCAGCACTTTCCACGGCATAGATGCACACAGCAAGTGGAACAAGAACAAAATATTCAAGGCACATGTAGGAAACATCATACATTTCCTCTATTCCAATTTACACAAAATTTTGGATACAGGAGACCCGCTAAGTCTCACAAATTTTTCAAATATACCCACTCTGCTTGCTATAAGCCAATAAGTATGACTTTAAATAGGTAGTAGACAACTTCCCCCAACTGCTGAGAACCACCTTGGAACCGTCTCTTATATATTAAGAGTCCAAACGCTCTAAGGAATTGGGGGTTAATTGCTGGAAAAACTTCCCTAACCGCTGCTGTCTGATTCCTGGACAGCAATTACCCAATGTAATCGAAGACAACTACCAACCCACTCAGATTTCCTAGCCAACATATCAATTCTGCATGCCCAAGCCCTCTGTCTTGTGCACCTAAGCACCAAGTTACGTGGCCCAAGAGCGCGCCCCCCGACGCATACTCGACCAACAGCAAACTGTCTGTACACTTGCATGCCTGCGCCCAGGCTGCGCACGCCCTAGTACGCTCCAGCATAACTGCTCGCCAGTAGAGCTGCCTGCACACCCGCATGTCAGGCTGCATGCTCTTAGGTGCCAACTGCGCGCCTGGTTATTTTGCATCCTCTTGCATGCGCACGCCTTGCCGTGCATGCCCTTATGCTTGCCTTGTCGTGGCTATGTCTTAGTGCTGTGCACCGCTTGCTGTGCATGCCCTTGTGCGCCATGCTGCTACCACCTTGACACCCATCTGCTGGTGCCATTACTTGGCCTGGCCATCCGAGCACCAGACCATTTCCTGAAGCCTTTCGTTGCATAGCTCATTCCAAGCACTTGCACATTTGGGCTTGGCACGGCAAAGGCATCGATCCATGCCAACCCAAATATCCAGCTAATAGGATTGTGACACTAGGCAACAATCAGCTCATAGTAAGTATCCAATCATCTATGGAAAACTTGTCTTCCCTTACCATCCTGGATTTATGCACAAATTTTCTCAATGGACCGATACCGAGTGAATTAGGCCATCTCAAGAATATAAAACAATTAGATATATCAATGAACGATCTTACTAGTACTGTCCTCCCATCTTTGTACAATATTTCCCCAGTTGAAATTTTTGCTCTAGTAGTAAATCATCTACATGGTGAAATATCAAGTGATGCTGGCTTTTGGCTTCCTAGTCTTTGACTCTTTTACATTTGGTTTAATATATTCATTGGGTCGTATCCACCACCACTACAGAACATCACTAAAATTCAAGCTATTCGAATATCTTGCAATTATCTTTCCGAGTCCATGCCTCCCGAGCTAAGCACTCTCCATGATCTCACCATGTATATTATTGGTGTCAATTGAATCATTGCCTCAGGTAGCAATGGGCTAGATATCATAACCTCCTTGACCAGCAGCACAAAACTCGAGTTCCATACCTTTGATGAAACTCTTCTAGAAGGTGTGATCCAAGAATCCATCAGCAATCTCTCAAGAACTCTCTCAAAATTTTATATGGGCAGTAATTGGATTTACGGTAGCCTTCCAACTATCATGGGTCAGCTTACTGACTTAACCTTGCAGAATTCGAGCTATTGCTCAATTTTCAGAGAAATCCTGCCTGAGATTGGCCAGCTCAAACAACTTTGAGTGTTAGGCTTGGCCGGAAATGGGTTCTCGGGGGAAATTCCAGCAGCTCTTCGAAATTTGACCATGTTAACTGAGATCAATTTGTATGGAAATAAATTGGAGGGAACAATTCCTGCCCTATTCAGCCAATTTCAAAGTTTGCAAAAGATGGATCTATCCCATAACAACCTCAAGGGAAGCATACCTAAAGAACTATTCGCCCTCGCTAGTCCCGGTTTACTTCTAAATATATCCAGAAATTCCTTGACAGGGCCACTGCCAGATGATATTGGAGATTTTACTTCTAGTTAAAATAATACAAAATTCTAAAGACCTTAATATTAATTAATGTGCTTAAATGGTTTTCATCTAGTTAAATATATATATATATATAATAGATAAAAATTAAAAATTAGAATTTGTTTACATGTATACCCTCATAAACATTCAGATTTGCATGAATACCCTTGCAAATTGCTATTTACACATACACCCTTATAAATATTTCTTTTTGCACATATATCTATAAGGAAATTTCAGTCATTTCAATTTTACATAGTTAATTTTTTAACGGTGTTAGATGATGTGGCCATATATGCAAAAACAAAGAAAAAAAGAGTATACATGCAAAAATGGAGTTTTATGAGGATAGACATACAAATATGAATTTGAAGAGGATATTCACACAAATTTGAATGTTTAGGAGGGTATACATGCAAAAAAACCTTTTCTACATAAATTTAGAATAATTCTTTAGTCATAGTTATCCAAATTCTAAATACCTGGAAAAAAATAATGACTCTCAGATATATTTAATTTGCCAATATTTCAAGATTAGTTGCCATACCCCACCATTAAAATTCAAGTATATAGATACCCATTATCCAGGAAAAACCGATTAAAGCAATGATCAACATCACTTGTCTATGTAATAACAATCTAAACCACATCATCCTTGTCAGTAAAGAATGAGTATGAACATAAGATTGGAAGATAAGATGAAATGTTTGATTAATTAGATAGCAAAGAAATGTCAATTTTAAAGCCTTTTTGTGGACCATCTACTTTCAGCTGTCATAAGGGGCATCCTGGTTCCTAAGATACAAAAGATGGTACTACACAGTATATATTGGTTACCTAGGCTTAATATGAATTCGCCAAATTTAGTGTATAGAAAAAAGATGTGACTGCCACGTTGCAGCAACATTAGCAACGAATCAAAAGATGGAAAGGTCATGCATTAAAGCATCAACAAATATTTTTTCATTAAAGTCTGCATAATACTAAAGTTGCATTAACAATAAGGAAACCAGATTCCTCGTTTCTACATGTGAAATAAAGTACTAATGATGCATGAGCTAAGAGCTTAAGTCTGAATCTGAAGCCTTTGCAAAATTTAGTAATCTAATGAAAAGAACTGAAGTTTAGGTAATCCTTAGTTCCAATATAACAAAACACACACACACAAAAAAAAGCTCATTTTCTCTTCATAAGTTTGAGTCTACCATGGAATATTTGGTATTTGGTAGTGCAAGTTATGAAAGAGAAATCAGTCTCCATAAAATTGCACCCACCTTGAATAATAAATTATTTTTTTGAGCAAAGCAACAAAGGCTGCCTAACTTTTGGCAAAAAAAAAAGTAACTGTCACATTGCAGGGCCATTAACAACAAATTAAAAGATGGAACTCATGCATTAAAACGTCAATAAATATTCTTCCATTAATGTCTGCATAATACTGGAGTCACATTAACAATAGGGAAACCTGATTCCTAGTTGTTACATGTGTATAAAGCCCTAATGATGTACAAACTAAGAGATTAAGTTTGAATCAGAAGCCTGTAAAATCCAGTAATCTTATGAAACAAATTGAAATCTAGGTAATCCTTAGTTCCGCTAAAACAAAACAGACAAATTTTTGCTCATTTTCTCTCCATTAGATTTGGTATACCAGAAAATAGTTGGTATTTGATACTGCAAGTTATGAAAGAGAAATCAGTCACCATAAAATCACACTCACCTTACATAATAATATTTTTCGAGAGAGGGGCAACAAAGGCAGCCTAGATTTTGGCAAAAAAAAGATGCAACTGTCATGCTGCAGCAACATTAACAAATTGAAAGATGAGGGTCAAGCATTAAAGCATCAACAAACATTTTTCCATTTAAGAGTGCATAATACTAAAGTTGCATTAACAATAGAGAAACCTGATTCCTAGCTGCTACATATGTATAAAGCCCTGATGATGCACGATCTAAGAGCTTAAGTTTAAATCAGGAGCCTTTACAAAATCCAGTAATCTCATGAAAAGAATTAAAGTCTACGTAATCCTTAGTTCCAATTAACAAAATTGAAAAAAAAAAGTTATGCTAATTTTCTCCTCATTAGTTTGAGTCTACCATGGAATATTTGGAATCTGGTACTGCAAGTCACCAGAGAGAAATCGAACTCCATAAAATCACACTGACCTTTTTTTTTTTTTCTTTCTTTTTTTTTTTTTGGCAAAATGCAACAAAGGCAGCCCAACTTTTGGTGAAGAACTCCACAACTTGTTCTGCAAATTGTTTTAAAACAAGCCTCCTCTAGAAAATAAATAGAAAAAGACATTTTACACCACCTCATGCAGGCCTTTTCTTCCTCTCAAGTAATGGTCCATCAAAGGAACAGTAAATTCCTCAGTTGATTACAACATGGCCTGAACAAAGTGGTTCTTACTACTAATGGAGTCGTCTGCATTTTGAATTTTACTATAAGAAAGAAATTTTGCTTTTTGGCATGTTCTTTTGGAAGAAGACATCAAACATAGATCTTTTGCAGCTAAGCAGCACCAAGAAGATCATACAATAATAATGTAGTTAACTGGCTTTTTTTTCTTTTTTTCATTCAGTTTTGGTACTTAAATAGCACATTATAGCATACAGTAAAGTTAAACACCATAGCACAACTTTATCATTTTCTCATAGTCAAATGACCCTTTGGCAACCTTAAGACCGCCCACACACTTCATCTCTCCATCTTTTATCTTTCTTGCCTTTTCCTCTCTCATCCTTCCTTCTTCAAACTACCAGCAACGATTGCCCATGAATGAAGGCTCTCTTTATCTCCATATGACACCTCCCTTGTACCTCTGTGGATTCAAAATCAAGGCCCAATATCAAGAGGAAGGTTTTCTAGAAACGTTAGGGTGAAATGGATGCAATCCCACATAAAAATACTAAGATGAAGATTAAAAACTCATGGGCAAGGAAAAGGGGGATCCAATTTCTACTGTTGAAAGGTTCATTTTAAGTTGGAGCATGCCCAACTCAGCCCCTACATCTTCCCATTCCTCCACCCATGTCCTTCCCTTGCACTGCCGCCCATTGCCTATCTTGTTCCCCCCTCATTGCATGGTTGCTGCACCGCTGCTCAATGGTGCAGCAGGGGAGGAAGAGGGGACAACCCTTCCAATTGACCCACCCCATTGCTGGGCATTGGGATCCCTTGTTTAGCCCTAAGTCCTTCTTCCTGCATCATTCACAGAAAGGCAGAGGGGATACGAAACGGTGCGAATGGGTTTCAAAGAGGGAGGAAGAAGAGAAAACAAGGCAACAAAAAAAGAAGGGAAGCAAATGAGGATGAAGGACGCAGCAGTTTAGGTGCCTCACCAAAGGAGCATACTTGAATTTCTAAGAATAATTCTTCATATGCTCCTTAAGAGCAATTAAATGTATTCTCCGATTGTGAAATATGTGATGCAAGGATTAGCAGGATTATCCTCTAATTTATATAGGTTCTGCAATCAGGATTATGAAAATTTGGGACTCCTGAATTCTCTCAAATTTAATTTTGAATTTAAAAAAAAAATAAACAAGGGAATATTGTCAAGAATAGGTGTTTTTACTTTTGTCAAGTCACATGACACCAGCTGGTCACACACAGTACATGATATGATAAGGGTCCCACACTATGTAAACCCCAACCCAGTCAAGGACAGGATTTCTAAATTCAGAATGAAAAACAAGTAAAACTACTAACTTCATAAGCAAGTTTACCATGTAAACGGACACAGCAACAAATATATTTATTGGATACCCTAAACTAATTCAACTCTAGATGACATTATTTTGCAGCACTAAAACATGACTACAAAGTGACATAGGTAATGACCCTTGATACAAGAGCTCCATCTTCTAACAAAACCAAAAGGGAGACAGAATATGGGGAGAGAAACAGAAGGCCAGAATATGGTATTGTTAGATTCATAGTTATGGCCAATATCAGAAAATGTCAGAGAGAACACAAGAAAGACAGACAGACAGATAGATAGACAGAGAGAGGTAAAGCTATAAGATGAGCATGGCTAGATTCACAAAATTTAGTATGGTCCCACACTCAATACAAGAAATTATCACCTATTAATTGAAGATTATTAGAGAGTTAGACTAAATTACATCACTCTTTCCCTTTTTTAGTCCAATTTCCCTAGACCCGCAATCCTACCAGTCCTTGCCGCTCCCTAGCTCCCTATTACACTGTTTGGTGCCTAGAATCATACATCTCCATCCTAAATCTCACTGCAAACAACCCCTTCCATTCTTAAATAAGAAGTATAATGATTTTATCCACCACCCCAAGGTTTTAAATCCCATGCAACAAGGGTGTTCCAATTTTCCCATGGAACAGGGCACGTCGCCGTCCTACCTTGTCCTAACACTTGGGACAGAGGATGTCCCAAGATGTCTCTATCAAAATACTAGGATGATGACAAGACAGCCCTATCCTGATATATGGGATGGTATTCCATCCCAATATTCGAGACCTAAATCCTTACACTACCCATCCTAGTTTAACCTTGTCCTAAACACAAAACCTCAAAATATTTTTTCAGCATTTTTTGTTATGTAAAAGGCCCTCCTTTGGCATATAAACACGACATAGAATTAAAAAATTATCAGTACTTTGTCTACGGTATCCAGAAATACCTCATTAAAATTGCAATCCAAGAAAACCTCAAAACCACATGAAGACTTCCTATAACCTACATGTTTCCAGCTTACCTCCCTCTTTTTTAAAGCCTTGAGAGTGCACGATGTTTTAGTTCCTAAACATTTTTCATCAAACAACTGTTGATAGACGGATAAAACCAATGCATGATACAAATGCAAGCAAACAACCAGTTGATCCTCTTAAATTCCAACAAGCCAACAACCAGTTGGTCCTCTTAAATTCCAACATGAGCCACGCGTGTTACATGCATTCAGAGGATGCATACACCTCTCCCATCAAGAAAACTCTATGATCAACCATGCATCAAATGCAATGACACATTGCACATGCACCTCGGTCATGGGTAAGTGGTAGAAACATCCATGTCTCATCAAGAAAAGAAGCGAGCACTTTTCATCTAGTAAGTGAATGAAACCACCCACCAACACTCAGTCCCCCAAATAAGAAGAAAAAAAACACTCACCAAATAAGAGTCTCCATATTCTTCTCTGTTGATGGAATCCCAATAGCTTTCATTTACTCATGACCGGGAAAGCAAAATATTTAACTAGAATGATCAACAATTATAATTACAAGGGAATTACAAGCCTGCATTCAATTACATAAAGAACTTGGGAAGTAGATAGGTGATTTGTGTTCCATTAAGTACTTAGGAAGTGAATAGTTGATTCTTGTTCTTATTGCCTTTTGGGTTCTTCTTGCTGATTTAGACTCATTGTGCCTAATTTTTAGGTGAGACATGCTTGAGATCAAGTTTGCACTCTAGCCTAAATTTCAAGCTTGAACTTGAACACGACTCTTAGAACAAATGAGCCAATTGTGGGCTAAGCTGAATCTGCTAGCACTGTGTCAACCCAAGCTTGAACTTTGGTACTTGGGCCTGACTCTAGCTTGAACTGAGATTGAACACCCACGGGATAAAGTTAGCCAAGTCCAAACAGTTCAATCTTCAGCTTGACAAACACAGTTGCAGCGCTGCCCCATCATCACAATTAAGGTGGGAGTCCCTGTAAGCATTTTTACGTATGCGTTCTGCTCAAAAGGAGCCTAAAATCCTAGACCACACTCATAGCAATAGTTATTCCTAGAGGAGATTCTACAATTATTTCCCACCTAAATGCCACTATGACAATGCCTATAAGCTATTTACTACTTACATGCTAATAACCTCAACAAGAATGGGCAAAGTATCATAATACTAATAACTTACAATACAGTGAAATATTTACAAACCATTTATATCCATATAATAAAGAAGAAAAGATCCACTTTCTGAAGGGATTACCCAAAAGCATTTATCTGCTGCTCATGAAGAACATGAAAAATCTTGCCCTGAATTTTCTTCGTAAGAACTCTAAGAGGAGTCATTCCCTATATGAACATTACACCATATAATAATTCTAGAAATATGTTCTAGCTTTAAAATAAATTGGTCATCCCCATATTTAATTTTCAGATTTAACCAAATTAATTAAAAAATTGAAGGGGAAAGCATGAAATGGTTTGTTTGCTCAAAAAGCAGCTAGTATTCAACTAAACAAGCTGGAACAAGATAAGATACAACGCACGATGCAATTTACATATTAACCCAGTGTCCAGAGTAATAACTATTAATAAAATAAGGGGCATGCACCATACGCACATTTCAGAAGTCCCGAAGAACTCAACGAAGTATTTCTTGGGATCAGGAGATTGCTCCCAAACTTCGGGGTTGCCTATCTGAGAAGAAACATTCCAGGTCTATTAGATATAAACGATAAGAGAAGCAACAAGAATGTTTAGTGCGAGCGCAATAAAAATAAATCGGAAACAAAAGCCGTGGTCTCTTTTTTAAAATTTAAAAAAAAAAAAAAAGAAAAAACTTTCATAGGATCAAAGATGACAATAAACTAAAAGCCACCAAGAAACAAAAACAAATGCGAGTTACTCCAAGCATAGTTTGGTAGCTCTAAGTCCTCTAATAAATAAATAAACATCCAGAAAAGGGGAAGATTCTACACAAACAGGAGCAGTAAAAAGGTCATGAACAAAGTTTCAGTCAGAACATAATCATGCTATCCAGATATATATCCATTAAAGCAAAATTCTAAAACCCTAGATGTCGTGTTTCATACTTTCGATAAAATCCAAGAAGACGGTAGCGAAATCTTGAGACGAGTAGAGGAAAAGAGAGAAACGAGAATTGCACGGAAACAAAAATTCCAACTACCGAGACAAAATCATAATCCAACCAAGAAGCCCAACTTACCTTCGCTGGCCACGCCGGGAATCCCTTGACCTTCGCCAGAACCAAATCCCCAAGATGTAACTGGTCCATCGCCTTGCCCCGGCCCCCACCTTTCCTGCGCCCCGGAGCCATGGCGACGTTCAAGAAACCCTAACCCCCACCCGTCGTCCAAAAACCCAGGCGCGAAGAGAATAGATCAAGGAACGGGAAAAGGAACCCTAGAAAGCCCCGACCGGACCGCTCCTCCAAGCCCGCGGCGGCTCCTTGCCCTGTCGGACGCCGGAGGCGATGATCCGGCGGCCGGAGGGCTACGGCGGCGTGACCGGACGGGCGAAGGACAGAGGCGGTCGGCAGGTTCTCAGCATTCGAACGCCGGAGAAGGCGTGAAGGGATCGAGGAGGAGGGCAAGAACGAGCTGGGGACGAAGAGGAGTCGTAGAACGATCGGAATTCGGGTAGATGGAGAGGTGGGGGGTTGATCCGGTGATGCGCTGGGGAGCGGCCACCCCGGTTTGCCGTGGCGGACGTCTTTTAAACTGTACCGACCGATGCCGTGCTAACCCACCAATCGAGATCACCCTGTACCCCGTTGATCATACGCTGAATACCGCCTGATCTGGATTCAACGATGGAACTAAAAGGAAGGAAGGCTTCACGATGTTATTATTTGTATGAAATAAAAATCGTCTCGACACCCGTCAACTCTGGAGTGTATCCACCGTTGATTTGATGCGGTCCGCGTTTATCCGAACGACGGTAGCCGTGGTACGAGGGATCCAATCATAAGATGTGCCACGTGCCACCGGATAGAGTCTATCAAGGAAGGAATCCTCGAGCTGGACGATGATATCTTTTGGTTTTGGTCCTCCACTGGGTCAATGCTGGACCAAAGATCATCCAATTCTACCTTACGTTATACTTGGGACCCCATGATGGTTTTACTTATACAAATATTCTCTGGTGTGTATTATTATATCCTTGCGTTTATCATCTGAAAAGTAATTATGGGTCGTCAGCAACAGCATTAAAAGGCACTTTCAATTAGAAAGAGGCACTCACAAGAAGGCATTTGATGATATTCTTGCCCCTGTTGTTCTATGGCAATAGTTACCATCAAAACTTCCACCGATTATTATCCAAGGTTGGTTTCATAAATTCTTATCCAGCATGCTTTATCCTGGATATTTGCTGCCTCTATTATTATCTTCGATACATATTATCATAATTAAATACAAATAGACATTAAAAAAAAAAATTTGTTTGGTCAATACGTTCATATAACGGACGTGATCACAATTTTATCAACCAAGAAAACATTGCTTGGAGGCAAAATTTTGAAGATAAGGAAAAAAATAAAATTCATAAAAAAAAAAATTATAAACAAGTTAGACATTCAATTAAATATATATATATATATATAGTCATTAAGATAGTAGCGTAGTTGGTGGGCGCTTTACTCTTCGTCCCCCGATCACACTTTAGTAGTACCGGGCTGACTTACTCACCTTCGGATGAGGAGGGTATACGAAATATTGCGGCCCAAATCGAACATGGCCTAGGTGGGTTGGGGGCCAATGAGGACAGCTACAGCGGGATTTACCTCGTCTTTCATTTTTTCTATCAAAAATATATATATATATAAAAGATTGTTCAATTTATCATTGTATTAGTGCATGATATATTAATATACAAAAGTAAGCATAAAAGATTTGAGAACAAAAGATTTGAGAACGATGAGTAATGAAAGAAAACAACACTTGCAACACCGTGATTGATATTCTAATTGACTATTCATTATATAGGTCATGAACGAATCATAAATTTTTCAAAAATTGAAAGAATATTATGACTTTGATGATACAAAGTTGGCTCCACGATCAGGCCATGGAAAAATTTGTAAGCCATTTAAAAAAATTTTAAATGTCAAGAGAATCTTTCATCATAGTCAACATGATAATTAAATAAAAGGGTGTCTAGAAATCAAAGTTAATACAATCTTTAATACATGTCATGTTCATCTCATATAAAATTTGAGAGTTTTTCTCGATTGCGAATTCTTTTTTTAAAATATAATCAATTGAAAGTCCATATTATGAAAAATTGGAGAAAGCAATTAACATGTAGGCGGGGATTGTTAATAGTAATTTATTACATGACATTCTAATCCCCTTCTAGTACAAGCAGGCCTTGCTTGGATAGGTTGAGAATCGAAAAAAAACATGAATGCATCGACTCTGAGTGATTGTTTGCAACCCTTAATATAAAAAAAAAAAAAAAAAAAAGTAAAACTAAGTGATAGCTTGCAACTTAAAGAAGATGAATTCATTCAATGCTACCATCTATTATGTAATTTAAGAGGATCTTGGTTCACAATTGGCTTTACCGAGCACTTTTTAAAGAGAAAAATTGCATCTTAGGATAAGATCGCCAATTTACATATATTGTACACTTTGTAGCATTGATACATGTAAAGATCCCATCTTATATCATGCCATGATTCAAGCTAAATCGAATACTACATAGGTAGTTTCAATCAACTCATAAGTTGCACGAGCAAAGATCGACGAATTCAATTATTAAATCGAAATCCTAATACTAGCAATTATGCACGTATTCCTATTAAAAAATGAATGTTTTTTAAGATTGAAACATGATCGATGATAAAAGAGGAGATAATGCGATTCGTTTCGAGGCTACTTGTTATAAAAATATGGACCTTTTGAGATATTCTTAGTAAGGGTGATAATTGGATCGGATCGGATCAGAAAAGTTTCAACTTGAATCTGACATGTTTATTAAATGGATTGTAATTTAAAATATGAATATGATCCATTTAATAAACAGGTAACCTGATCCGATCTATTTAATCCGTTTATTAAATGGGTAACCTACTAATCCGAACTGATTCGACCTGTTTAACTTATTTAACAATTGAATAACATGTTTATCCAAGCCAACCCGATCCAACATGTTTAATAAATAAATAACCTATCTACCTAACTTGATTCGACCCGACCCAATCCATATATTAAATAGGTTAAACAGTTAAACAGGTTGGATCTAAAAAACTTGAAGTCGACCGTTTATTAAATGGGTTAAACATGTTGACCCATTTACGATCCGAACCCATTTATCTCAAATCTAAATATGTTTATGGTAGGTTGAACACTGATCGGATTGCCAGGTTGGATTATAAATTGCCATCCCTAATTCTCATGAATACTTATCTAGATCTCTCCCTTACTTTCTCTCTCTAAAAAAAAATCAGAAACTTCTCTCTCACAGCTCTCCCGTATAGAGGGAAACCAAATCTACACTAAATAAACTATTTTAATTCAAAAATTATAAAATATACATGCCCGAAACCTAAATTCGTTCATATACAAAGGAAGAATGTCATATAAAAAGTATGTTAATAATGCCACTGACACGTGGCATAGCTGGTTGTGAGGAAGAATACCACTGACAACCTCCTAGCATGGGTTCGAGTCTCGTTTTAGACATATTTCAACTAAAAAGTTCGGGAATAAAATAAGAAAAAGAAAAAAATTAATAAAATAACTGAAGTGGTGGTATTGAAAAAGTTAAGGATATATATAATAAATCTCGTTCTTGGTATTGAAAAAATTAGGGATATATATAATAAATCTCGTTCTTGGTATTGAAAAAATTAGGAATATATATATATATAATAAATCCCGTTCATTCGGCTGATACCAGTGATAGTCACGTTGACGTACTTACCTATCCATATTTCTTGATCTTATTTTATTAAAAATAAAAAAAATGTTAATATCCAATGATTTTTTAAAAAATTTTTGTGCGCACAAGATTGCAACGAATTGCAACCTATAATCGGTAGTCAGTTTTGGGGCTGTTATCAAGCGCCATTTCACTCAAATCGTCGATGATTTTTTTTTTTTTTTTTTTTTTTTTTGGGTTGTTTGGGTGGATTCTTTTTTTTTTTTTTTTTTTTGGTAAACTTGTTTTAAGATCCAGTTTTATACGCCCACTCGAGTACAACGTATCAGCTCCGAAGTTCTTTGCTGCGCTGGAACCGGAACGAAGGCCAATTTGGTAACTCTGATTAAAAAATATATATATTTTTTGTGCGCAAGCCAACGCGACCGCACCGAAATATCTCCTATCCCGTGGATACCACCTCATTCCCCTCTCGACCCGGGCTTTCGCCCTCCCACCATTCTCTTCCTACCGTCATCACGAAATCCGAAACCATGCCTTCTTTGGCCCTCTATCAAACAAGCATCTCTCCCTCAGCCTTGAGGTCCACTGCCAAGCCAACGAATCCAAAGGCCAAGAGTACGACCCAATTCTATTCCACAAAAACCAAGCTACACCACCACCACCACCACCACCATCGGAAATCTCTATCATCTGTTTGCAGAGCTTCTTCTTCTTCTTGGACCGCCGACTTCGACCTCTACGAGATTCTGGGCGTGGAGTTCTCCTCGGATCAATCGCAGATAAAAGCCGCGTACCGATCGCTTCAGAAGCGGTGCCACCCGGACATCGCCGGGCCAGCGGGGCACGACATGGCCATCGTTCTCAACGAAATCTACTCCATCCTCTCCGATCCCACTTCACGCTCTGCCTACGATCGGGTAAGTGCAGGAGTTTTTAAATGCCCTGGACCTTGTCCTGCTTAAAACTTGACAGTCTTTCCTTGGCGAGCACTTCCTTTTCATTGTCACCATATCTTTGATGCTCTACCGATCTCATGCGATACCAAAACAAATTAAGTAAACGTTGGACAACTTAACTCTTAGATAAAGAATGAGAGAAAAGTATACTCTGAACGAACCCCATCAACATTCTATGGTAGTTCATGTTGTGAGATTGTCCTGAATGAATCAGACAAGCATGTCCGTGACCTATGAAATTTGTCTTGACATTTTATAGAAGTCTCTAGAAAGGAAGATGTAAGTAGAAAATCAAAGATTTATCAATGATTAATGTATGGTGATGTAGAATTATGAATGAGAATATGTGATTGACTGCAAATATGACATCTCATTTGCCCTGTATGCAATGTGACAGCTTACCAGGTTATTTGCAGCAGTGCATGATTATACTCTGTAAAGTGTCTCAAAGAGATTTTTAAATTAAAAATCATGTTATCGATGAGATAAACATAAATCCGCTTGTGTTATATAAAGATGGAAATTACAGTTTTATGTCAACCATCCTGATTTGGTTAGCTTGTTCAGAGCTGCTTTAATAGTGTGATTTTGTTTCAAAATGGTTCCTTTATAAGATAGTAAAAAGCTAACTAGATGGCACAATCCGCATATCTCTAAACACCAGGAAGTGCATTTTAAACTACATACATATAGGCCAAGAAATATACCATCAAGTATTAGTTTTAACAAATGCCACATTTTTAACTACATTGCCTGTCATTTATGCAGGAGCAAGCAAAAGTTTCAGAATTTCGGGGATACACAGGTAAACCAATCTATTCAACATGGTTTGGCTCCCAGAATGAACAGCGTGCAGTATTTGTAGATGAAGTTAGATGTGTTGGATGCCTAAAATGTGCTTTATTTGCAAGCAAAACATTTGCCGTTGAATCGGTTTATGGCCGCGCACGAGTTGTTGCACAGTGGGCCGATCCTGAAGAGAAGATCCTTGATGCAATTCAGACATGCCCTGTGGACTGCATCTCGTATGAGCTCTCTCAAATTTACTTGATTTAAAATTATCTATTTTGTTTCTTAACATCAAATGAAACCATAACTTTCACCCAACTTGGTATCCTAATATCTGAAAGACTGAAACTAATTCATACTCTTGCATGAGGATGCTTTCTATCTATAATTAGGATTTTTAGAATTTAACTTCTAATAACCATGCTTGGTTCTTGAGCCTAGGATTGTTGAAAGATCAAACCTTGCAGCGCTCGAGTATCTAATGTCCAAGCAGCCACGAGGCAATGTAAGAATGACTGCTGGTAATACTGTGGGGGTGGGGGTGTCCAATATCTTTGCTGATGTGAACAAGTTCCAAAGCAAATTCCACAGGACGAAAGACAAAGCTTCAAAGAAAGAGTCCAAGGTAACGAAACGTAAATGTCATGGATAATAACATTTACATATGCTGACTCATACTTTAAACTATCTGAAATGGCATGTGGACAAAATGAGAAATATATGATTATTTTTATGTTTAGGATTACTTAAACATTTTCAAGATTAAATTTTTTTTGATATTTAGTATAAAGAAATTTTGAAAATGAATTTTTTGGGATTTCATTTTTCCACTTTCATTAATCTTATGTTTGAAATTTATACACGAGGAATTAAGAATATCTCCTCCTACATTTTTGGAAATCAAATCAAGAAAGATTTTCTATAATATCTCTTCCTACAATTATGAAGATAAAATCGAGAGAATATCTCTTCCTACAATTCTAGAAATTGAAGACTAAATCAATAGAGAAATTTTCTATAGTATCTCTTCCTATAATTATGGAATGGAAGATCAATCTTCACAATATATCCTCCTGCAAATTTGAAAGTAGAAGATCAAATTAAAAGAAAAGAATCTTTAGAATATCTCCTCACACGATTATAGAAATGAAAGACCAAATCAAGATCAGCCCGTGCATAAAATGTTTCTATGATCTTTTCTATGCTGAGATGAAAAAAAAATTATGGGTTGATTTGTAGCTTGATTTTTAATGATTTTGGCTTCAATACGGCAAACCTTAGAAAATTAATATAGCTACAAATACTAGAATCTGTGTTCTCAAGACCTCTCTTCTAGTGGATAGGCAGTTTTTTTTTTTTTTAGTTGAACAGTTCTTTAAATATATGTAACTCTTTGAAACTAGGAATAAGAGGGGTAAAAAGTACAAGAAACATTTTCTCTATCTTTATTGTGTCATGTTATAAACATGCATTTTCTTAAGCATCCATTTGGAAGTAAGGATCTTGTAAGTGTAGTCACCTTCTTTCAGTCTTTATACACTGTTCCATTTTCTTCCTATGTCTGGATTATATATTTTCCTTTATCCAATGGTTCTTAATTAAGCTTTATGTTACAAGTGCATGACAAGGTAAGTCCCTGCTCAGTCAAACTGTTCTGCAAAGTTTCAGTTGATTACATTCTCAATCCTAGTATCCATCTTCAAGCAGCAATAACTATCGCATATATTGTCTGCAAAAACTCACTTATAAATTGAATTAATAATTAAATAATCACGGTAACTTTCTACATTGCAATACTTGTAGATGCAGTGACATCATACATCAACCTCTCAGTTTTCTGCTGCTCTTCGAATACTTAGTTTTATTCATTGATTTTGGAAACATAAACTTTCATATATTCATACTTCTTGGCCTTGTAGGTTGGCAATTTAACTTAGCACTTGATTTTCTAGTTCTGCAAAGCATAACATCAAAATTTTCTTTAGTACAAGCCTGATCAAAATGCACTTCTGCAACTCAGGAGTCCGATTTCCAAAGAGAGTCCAGAATTTCGGCTCTTCATGGCATAAGATCAATCACAAATTGGTGGTACCAGCTGTACCAGCAGTACCTGCAGTCTCCCACTGATGCATCAGCTCAGACAGAAACCAGCCTTAATCTGACAGTTACTGCCAGAAGAACTGCACCACCCAACACTGAAAGACTTCGAGAGGCTGCTGCCAAATGCAAGGAGGGAGCAACTGCAAGTGTTGGTGGGCAGAGTTCAACAAGCCATAAACACAATGAAGAGTACTGGACCCCAATTTTCATCCTTCCATCACCATCATCTAGTTCATCAACCAGTTCCAGCATGCTTAAGTCCAAGCCTCCACCAAGTACTCTGCTGGAGGATGAAAAGGAGGCATCAAGAGCATCGGCCATTGATAGGAGGAAGGCAAGTCCACTGGATTTCGGGGCCCCTTTGGCTATGGCAGTGATCTCAGCATCAGTAGTAGGATTTAGGGGTGGAGAACTGTCAGCAGGTGGCCTTAAAGAACACATAGGTGGTAGTATAGTTCTGGACATTGTAAACAGCTTTGAGCTGCAAGTTCTATTGGCAGGTGTTACATGGTTTCTCATTGGGATGATAAGTGTGGGAATGGTTGAGGCTCTGAAAAATATGGGAAGAGGATAGTGGGAATACAGTTCATATACGGTGAAGCTCTGATACATAAATGTGATGCCTAACGGTGGGTCATGGAAAAAGAGGGCTTCATAAGCCATACAAATTAACCCTGATAAAAAAAGGAGCAATGGGGTGAAAATGGATTACATTTCCTTATTGAGATCTATCTGGATGGATACGGATACATATTTTTATGTCTGGCCCATATCCATATCCATATTTGTACCTAAAAAAGAAAAGTGTATACAAATACCGGTTTCGGCATCTGGATTTCATTGCTTATAATTAACTATCAGATTATATCTGCATTTATATCTACATAGCTAATGTCCAATTTGCATTCAAATTTGTCTCTGACTAAATTGTGAAGTACCAAATGTGGATGCTGGTATTCGTTGTGTGACATTAGCCACTACTGGGATTTTTTTAGCCAACCAGACATCTAATAACTTCTATGTACGGATTGTCCTGGAGCAACAGAGGACAGAATGGAAACTGAATCGCAGATAAATTTATTCTGCCACAAAGAAAATCATAGAAAGAATACATTGTTGTCCATCACCTGAGAACTGAAGGCAAATCTTCGTTGTTGGACTACAAATTTGGACAGGATGAAGAACCCGTCATTTACATTATATAGAGATGGTATCCTTTGAAAACCCAAGCATGAATCTAAAATAGAGAAATTCGACTTGTGTGTATTTGATGCAGTCATTCTGCACTTGTTTCATTAATTTTAGTAGTGCAAGCAAACCCTCGACATGCATTGTCTAAGTTGAAATTGAATTTTATGGACATCACAACGATAAAATCTTGTTTCAATATACAGGGGTCCAACTCCCAGGTCAGACAAAAACATTAACTTGCAGAAGTCTGGCCCTAAAGCCCAGAATGCTGAATGGTTCATTAGGATAATTCACAGGTGGACGGATGATTCAGGGGTTGTTTCGAAGACCCCAGGAATAGAATGCTGGGGTTAAACGTTCTGAATAACTCACACAGCATAAATCACAGGTAGACGAATGATTCAAGGCAACAGAAAGGAAATAACGGTGTCTAAAATCCCAATGGATAAAGGATGTCTGCTTGTTTGCTGAGTGACATAGGCTCAGGTTCTAGCAGTTGCACATATACTCATCAAACCCACGTCCAAAGCGCCGTGCATCCTGTAGAGTTTGAAACCCCCCCCCCAAAAAAAAAAAAAAAAAAAAAAAAAAAAAAGGCCCGCAGGCTGCGAAGTCCATTCAAGATGACTGCACGGCAGATTAAAAACCTCCCAGGACCACAAGAAATTATAGTTTTGGTATTGCAAATCGTCGAGCCAAGGAAACACCATTCTTACATGTTCGATTCTTGTATTATTAAACGCGCAGACCATGGTGACCATCAACAACCGTCTTGTTCCCAACCTTTTTTGAATCCCGCTAATGATCCCAACAAAATTTTTCATGGTAATATGTAGGCACATTTTACTATCAAAATGAAAATATTTTTTAATAAATTTTAAGATAATAAAAATTATAATTGGTGGCAAGTTTTTTTTTATTTATTTGAAGTCATCATTCATTTGCCAAAAAAAATTTCTATGTCAACTCCATTATACATGTGCTAATGAAATCAGCATTCCCATTATCTTTGATACGGAATGTTTATTCTCCCGCTACTCATTCCTCTCCCACCCCTCCCCGGTTGTTAAAAAACCTAATTATTCTTATATTTTATAATATAAAAAATTATTATTCTTATCTTTTCTTTAGTCCATTACTTTGATTAATAATGAACCATATGAACTTAAATAGGCTACATGAGCCTATAAAAAGATCCCGCACCATCAGCATTTAGCACAAATCACAACGCATCCTACATGTAGTCATCCTTGTTCCACTTAGAGAGTTGTCTAATCCAAAAAAGATGTCCATTTGATAGAGCTTTAGACTCAAACCGCTTGTACAAAGTTGGTCACGAGCCAATCTAGTTGGATTGCGGTATCCTAGAGAGAACAGGTCGATTTGCTACACCAATTCATAGGCTTTGCCAACCACAAAAAAAATCTTTTCTAAGATTTCCACATCTCAGCTTGATTCGTGTCGTCATCCTTGAAAAAAAAAAACCTTTTGTTCTCAAATAATATTTTTGTTCCAACTTTTATACTCAGCCCCAACAGAATATCATTGCAGAATTGATCAGAAGGTACAAAACTAATATCTTGAAAGCTAGTTTCTATATGGAGCATACAAAATCATCCGTTCTGAAAAAACAGCATGAACACCATCGGAATTTGTTCGGTGCAAGAGCTTACTCATGTTTTTGAGTGAGCAATTTAGTATCCATGCAAACTGTCAACTCCCATTGTTGTATATCAAAACTTAACATAAACATGGCAAACAGATCCTTCAAGAACTTACTAGTACTGTTAAAACTTAGCCCGCATCTAAAACATGAACAAAAAAGAGGGAGGGGAGAAATGGGTGCTGACGAAGATATCCCGCGTCTGCATATTGAATTAACATGCTATTTTTCATCCTCTAAGAAAAATCAACTCCCCTGCAAACAAAAAACCCCAAGAAGGGAAACCCATGTTTTATTTAACATGGGTTTACCTCCCATAGTATATAAGAACATGCACAGTTGTGTAGATTGCGCACTCTTTCATATCCATGATTCCTCTGGTCGCAAGATGTAGGGAAGTGGTAGAGGAAACTTCACCACCTATTCTTGGGTGGCTTGACTTTATATATCCGAATAATCCAGTTCGACGTTGTGAATGCTTCTTCCAAGTACTCGAGCTTTATATCTTTATTCCCAATTTCCACTCCTCTTGCACGATCATACCTGCCAAAAATTAGTAGAAAATAAAACCTGAAATCATGATTGAAACACAAATTAAGTTTACACTACAGATGCAGCTGCCCCAACAAAAAACGATGTTAAGCTATTTCAGAACAGACAGTATAGTTAGAACAATCAATTGCACTATCTGAACCTGTCACTCTGAAAATGGAATGGAACCGCAAAGTTTGAAAGAACCTTCAACAAAGAAGTTTATCTGACAGGAGCGATTGATAACTGAATTTTTCCTAATCGCATTTCAGATTCCAAAATGATATCCTCCTATAAATATTAACCACATAATTGTAACATTCTGTGAAAATTTGCCAGCAGACTAGAATAACAAACATTGACATTAGGCAATTTCTCATCATCGCTCAAATAGTGCAGAAAGCTGTTCACAGGGAGGTACCAAATTAAAAGCAGGTTGCTTTATAAAGAAAGATTTAGGATTCCTGTGCAATTGGATAATATGAACTAAGTGATGATATCCAACTATAGGCTCAATATCACTGAAGAAATTTGGTATTGACGGATCCTCAACCTTTAATGAACTTAATTAAATATTCATGTTTATTTGGCTACATGAACAGACTTAAATTACACCAAAAAATCATTACAATAAAAAAAATTCCAGGTCAGACACCGATCCTCACCTTTCATATTTCCTTTGTGATTAAGTTATAATTATACTTTCAAAAAAAAGTATATGCAAATTCAAGAATAACAGTGCAGGGCTCGCCACTTTAAAGTAATAAAATAAAAGAAATAACAATCTAAAATATCCTTTTCCTAAATAATCTTTGGGCTTCCAACTTAAGCTGAGCAGCCTATTCAACAGTCACAAGACTTCTTAAGAGTAACATAGAATAATTATTATATATGCGAAAGGAAAAATCCTAAATAGTTGTTTCCTACTTTAACACTAGAAATCTAACTCCTATATCTATAAACATACACAGATACATACGGAGCATCTTTTTTAATAAAAAGAATGTACATAACATACATCACAAACCCCATATACAAGCATGTACTTGTGTATAGCCATGTCCAGAACTCCTGAACAATGTCAGATGCAGCTACTTATGTGCTCCGCAGAATCCATTGTCCAGGAAAGTGGGAGTCAAGGATCAATTACAATCAC